>OU343219.1:136624754-136917779 GCA_910596185.1 Chrysanthemum makinoi
TTTCCTCATTCTGTTTTTGGTTTTTATAAATTTTCATAAATCTGATCTGGGTTCATCTTTTTATATAAAAAAATGAAACAAGATCAAGAACCAAAGCTTCATGTTTGTAGATATTGTACACAAAGCTTTTCAAATGGTAAGCAATTGGGTGGTCATATGAGAAGTCATTTAGCATTGATTGCAGCTTCAAGAAAAAAGGGTGTTCATGGTATTAATCAGTTTGTTTATAATGATCATGATGATGATCATGTGATCAAGAAACATGGTGTTCATGGTTTTGGTTATGGTGGTGCTAAAATGGTCAACAAAAGTCAACTTTTTGACCAAGATTATGATCAAGATTTTGTTAATGGTGAAAAGGGTCCTGGTTTTGCTTATGGTTATGATAAAATGGTAAAAAAAAGTCAACAATTTGACCAAGGTTATGATCGAGATCATGTTGCTAATGGCAGAATTAAGGGTCAAGATTTTGTTAATGGTGAAAAGGGTTTTGGTTTTGCTTATGATTATGATAAAATGGTACAAGAAAGTCAGAATTTTGACCAAGATTATGATCAAGGTTATGACGGTTTTGATGATGGTGGTGGTTATGAGATGGTCAAGAAAAGTCAACTAAAAATGGAAGTTGACCAAGATTATGATCAAGATGATGGTGCTGATAATGTGTATGGTTTAAGAGAGAATCCAAAGAGATCATGGAGAGTTTCGAGTTCAAATTCGGTTAATGATTTCGGTATTTTTTGCCAAGAATGTGGTAAGGAGTTTAGTTCATCAAAAGCACTTGTTAGTCACAAAAGAAGCCATTCAAGAAAAGAATCAAATAAGGACACTGTTTGTGAAAAATGTGGAAGAGGTTTTGATTCATTGAAAGCTTTGTATGGTCATATGAGATGTCATTCTGCTAAAAGATCTCAGATATCTGATGCATTAGATGAGCATGAGCATGTTGATGTTTATGGTGGAGTAGCAAATCCCATAAGAAAAAAGAGATCATACACAAGGTACAAGTCTCCTAAGCATGATAATGTTGGTACTAGTTTGAGTTTTAGTTCATGTAATGATGATTATGAAGTTGAAGAAGGTGCTATTTGCTTGATGATGATTTCAAGGGGTGTGAGGAGTTTAGATGAGGTTAAATTGGTAATTTCGCGTCAAGCTGACTTTGCTTTATCTGATTGTGAGTATTCTAGAACTAGTGTAAAGACTGCAGAATTTGAGGTTTCAGTTGATGAGTCAATGGAATATGGTAGCTTTGTGAATGAGTCTGAACTTGGTTTGAAAGAGGATTTGACTGTTGGATATGGGTCGGGTCAACTGAAAACAAATCGGGTTGGGTCAGCTATGACGAAGTGTAAGTCGACTAAGATACAAAGGTCATGTGCTCAAGATTTTGTGGACAAAGATGGTACTGATTCTGGGATTTTCCTTGAGCCGAAAAGGAGATACAAGGACCATGTTTGCGCGATTTGCTACAAGAAATTTGGGTCGGCTCAAGCGTTGGGTTCTCACAAAAGGATCCATAACAAAGCGGAAAACAAAAGCTTGGGCGTCAACAGTAGTGATGTGGAGTTCAAGCTGACATGGGTCCATAGCGAGATCGAGTGGGACCCATTTGCTGTAGTAAACTGAAGTTCAAGATCATGTCTCACTAGCCACTTCCTTCTTGTAGATGTTGAAGTGTTAGTACTTGTTTCATATCCATGTGTATGAATGATAATTCATATGTTCTGGAAGAACATTTTATTAGATTTTTTAGGTGATTTGTGTTTAAAAAATGTTGCATGTTGATGTCACTTGAATCAAATAATGAAGAAATGTAAAGAGAACTTCACATAAGCAAAAGAGTGGCAACCAAGTCTCTGTCCTTTTCCTTCATGTGGGCACCTGGTACTTTCTATATGTCGCTGTTATTTTAACAAAATATATTTAACTCAAATATTTGGTTGATATTTCATAGAAATGTCTAATGATCACATAATTTTTGTATCATAGAAATACTTAAAATGACTAAAAGTATACATAATTCATAACTGTATGCTTATTTTATGTAATAAAAATTTATTAGTTTGTAAAGAAATGAATCTTTTTACTTCGATCAACAAGATGATGATATATAAAGTTAAACACAATTATATATAGTTTTTCACATATCAATAATTTTCTTACAGTAAATAATAAGTCTTTCACTCATGGCATATTCACATTACCTCTTGCAGATTAAAAAAACTAAGGTTATGTATGTTCCTGGAAGGGTTATTAGCATAGAAATGTATTATATTTGTCACCTTTTGTCATTGTAGATTGCGTATTTTTTTTCTCAACTTGACACTAACCATTTAAAATTGTGTTATTGTGTGTACTTTGTGGCCATTTTGCCCTTATTTTTTTCAAAATTTGAAGGGTAAAATGTTTATTTTCATGGCTGAAATAGTCGCAAAGTACATACAATAGCACAGATTCAAAAAGTTTGTGTCAAGATGAGAAAAAAAAAATGGTCAAAAAATGGCAAGTATAATGCCGTTTTATGTTAATAACCCGTTTATGGAAATACTAAAACTTTGTATACAACGTAAAGATAATGTTTACTGTAGATTACTATATTGAAGGCGGGTTATAGATATACAAATCATTCAAAGTGGTAAAAAGATATCAAATAATTTGTCATAAGTGATCCGCTTATGCCGGTCCGAACTCTAAAAAACTAAAAAAATTGTTCTGCTAGTGCGTTTCTTATATCTTTGAGAATCATACCAAATTAGGTTCAAATTGATTTTGTCTCAATTACGGTTTAAATATTAGTGGTTTAACAAAAACCAATTTAAGTCCCAATTTAACATAATGTTAGTTATAATTTTTTTTAAACGACAACTAACTATCTCACATTATTTACACCACAAATCTATTTATCCGGCGAAGCCGAGCACTAGTAGAGTGGCCAGGCAGACTTCCATTCTATAGAATTAGAGTAAAAAAGCTTAAATAACTCAACTAAATATTTGACCTACGATACATTTTGGTGTTGTCTGCTTATATGCTATTCTAATTAGTATTTACCGTATTTAGTTTGCATATGTTTAACTAAAATGCCCGTTTTGAAATTTTTTTACATTGTTATAAATATTTTATTTTTTCAATTCTTGTATTTCTTCATAAACCTATACAGAGCAGTTGATATTTGAGTCCAGAGACAAAACCAGGACCAAATATGATCTGGTGCACAAATTTGTTGGAACCTTAATATAGCAACGCATTTCGATGGACCGAGTGCATTTAAGATGCATTTAAAAAAAATCAATGTCTTTTTCAAAAATTAACAGTACATCAAAAAAATTTATATGAATCCCGAACACCCGCGGGAACCCACAGGTCCATCCTGTTTCAGCCAAATTTGGGGATTTTCATCGTCAAATCGGTTTCTAATGGCTCAAACTGATACTCATGTGTTTAATCAAGGTAATTTCATATTTTGTTATACATTCATCAGTCAGTTAGTGCATTTTTTTTTATCTGCTTATTTTTATCACATGCACATCAATTTTATGATCTTTTATGAATTTTATTTGTGCTTATTTTTATCACATTCATCAGTCAGTTAGGTTCATCACTTAGTGCTTATCTTAGCTATGATGTCAATTTATGCTCTTTTGTTTTAGTTGATGAACATATTAACTATATGTTAACTGGAAGAAAATTAGGGTTTTTAAGCGTTCAATCGGTTTATCGGAAGAGAATTGTCATATGTTATGTGTTTTTGGTTCATCAGTTATTGTTCTGTGTTATGTTTTGGGTTCATCAGTTATTGTCCTTGTATTATGTGTTTTTTGTTCATCAGTTATTGTCCTGTATGTGTTTTGGTTCATCAATTATTGTCCTGTGTTATGTGTTTTTGGTTCATCAGTTATTGTCCTTTATGTGTTTTGGTTCATCAATTATTGTCCTATGTTATGTGTTTTTGGTTCATCAGTTATTTTTGTCATGTGTTATGTGTTTTTGGTTCATCAGTTATTGTTCATCAATAAATTAAATGATTATGAACTTGTTCTATATTTTTTTACAGATAATGATTATGAACCTGTTCCATATTCTGTTGTTATTTTTTCTGAGGAGGCGGGTCAGAAGTTATGGGTTCCTGATATTCCTGCTGGTGAGAAGCCGGCTTATAGTATGATGTATCATTCTCTGGAGCAGGCTTATGAGTATTACAAAACTTATGCAAAAAAAGCTGGTTTGAGGTCCGTTTAGGTCAACAGCATAAATCTAAGAAGAATAAGGACAAAAATCTAGATTTGAAATATTTTATTTGTAGTAAAGAAGGTACAAATCCTGCCCCGAAAGTTGGAGCAAAATCTAATACTAGGAAATATCCGTCTAAGCGTACTTATTTTAAGGTTGTTTTTCGTGTGAAGTATATTGTAGGAAGAGGATATTGGTGTTATGAATTTTTTGAGGGTCATAATCACAGCCTAGTTATTGAGGAGGATAGTGTTTTTTTTTTGTTTCTTCTCGTGATGTTACTGTGGAAAACTAGAAGGGGGTTGAATAGTTTTACCGATTAAAACTTCGTTTTAAACTATTTAGATCGACTTATGTTAATCTATTAAATGTGTGTGGTGGATGTTGATAGACAAGCATATAAATAAGTAATGTAAAGATAAAGAGTAAGAAGCACAAAACCACGACGCGAGTATTTATAGTGGTTCGGCTACAAGGACACCTTCCTTGCCCTACTCCGCTCCCCGAGTCACCTACTCGAGAGTTAGTAATCACTACACAACACAAGCTCCTTATGGCGGAGAAGCCTTCACAACGTCGCCTACTCTTTATCTGGTACAAGGCTAGACACCGGGTTCTTCCACGAGGTAGAACCAAACCTATCACAACGTCGCCTACACTTTATTCGGTACAAGGCTAGATACCGAGTTCTATTACAAAGGAGGAACTAATACCCAACACTACACAACACATATCCCAAAGGAGACACACTCCTTATTACAATATCATCAAGGATATCAATATCCTTTGACCCAAACTAACTATCTTGTACATCGATGCACCATATCGATTGTACACCCTTGGCACCTTTTACTAATGCCTTCGACATGACCCTTTGGCACCTTTCACTAATGCCTTTGACACAACCCTTCAGCACCCTTCACTAATTCCTTTGACACGAACCTTCAGCACCTTTCACTAATGCCTTTGACACGGACTGCATCATTGTTTTCTTCTGTCATTGCCTCTATTTTAGACTGAAGTTGTTTTAAGTAAATGTTTAAAACATTCAATCATCTGTAAAAAAGACAAATTATAAAACTGATGAACATTTAATAAAATCATACCTCCAATCATCTGTAGACCCTGGACTGCATCATTGAATTCTTCTTCATCTGCATCATTGTATTCTTGTTCGTCTGCATCATTGTATTCTTCTTGGTCTGCTGACAAAAAGATACCAATCTTTTTGTTCATAAGACTGATGAACAAATAAATTAATGTTTTTAATATTTCTTACCCTCAGGATTCTCCCATTTCTTAATAATGCTTTTTGTAAGTTTTGGTTTTCTTGAGGGTTCTCCAATATTCTGAATTTCTGCTTCATCATTTTCTATACCCTCATCCTCTTCATCATCCTCCTTTTTATTATCCTCTTCATCATCCTCCTTTTTATCATCGTTATTTTCTTCATCATCCTCCTGTTCATCATCATCATCCTTTTCTTCATCATCCTCCTTTTTATCATCCTTATTTTCTTCATCATCCTCTTGTTCATCATTCTCCTTTTCATCATCCTCCTCCTTTTCTTCTTCACCATCCAATTCTTCTCCTTCTTCCTCTGATTCTTCTTTCATGGTTTTTTTGCTGGTTTTCTGTCTTTGCCAAACATCAACTCATCCAACTTAGCTATTCTGTTTTCTAGTATTTAAACGCTAGGATTTTTGGTTTTTTTCAGAAGGGAATTGGCAAATATCACCTGCATTTTTAAGTTGAAGTTAGATAAAGATAAAACTTAGTTCATCAATTTTAATTTGCATCAACGATAAAGTTATAGTAATTACCTGCAACAACAAGATTGGACCATAGAATCGCTTTCTCGGATTCCAGCTTATTCTTTCGGACTTTAAATAATCCACCACGTATTGGCACCAATCCATGTCTCTCACATTCTCAAGAGAAGTAAGAGACGGGACTAATCCTATATTAAGAGTCCCTGTTGAAACGATATGGGCCAGGATAGTAGCAAACAAAACTAGGAAATTCTTCTGAAATAGACTTCCACAATCATTTTTCCTAATTTGCTGCTTGATTACTTTCATCAAATGTCTAGCATACAATCTCTGAATACCCTTGAATTATTTTTTTCCATTCTATGTAAGATTCATTTGATCTTTCCTTCAAAACATCCCACACATCAACTGCAAATTTGCCCATTGGGAATCCGAATGTCTTGTGAACTAGTTCAGCGGTTACGGGTATAGATTTCTCAAAGACATTCAGGATTCCTGATTTACCATCAAACCTTTCTAGCAACCAATATCCTAAACGTCTTGGCATTATATCTATTTCAAAATCCAACAATGATGCAAACTCCAAACTTGAAACTGCTTGTTTTTGGTCCCCTGTCATTTTCTGAATAGTCTCAAATAATGGACCAGGGTATTTTTTTTATTTTAACCCTTGGAATTTTTTTGATTAGGTTGGAGAAGATTGAGTCCAGGCTTAAGGTCTTCAGGAAGAACAAGTTTAGATGAACCAGAAGGTTTGGAAGTAGTAGCGGTTGAAGGTTTGGAAGCTTTTGATGAACCAGAAGGTTTGGAAGTAGTAGTGGTTGAAGGTTTGGAAGCTTTTGATGAACCAGAAGGTTTTGAAGTAGGAGCAGTTGAACGTTTTATTTGTTTTTGAGTAAACGCATCCTCAAAAAAGTCATCATCATTTGGTGAATACAGTTTCAAACTTATAGGTTTCTTTGCCTTTTTAGCATCTTTTCCTATCCAACAAAACAAATAATTATTAAACTGATGAACATACTTTTTCAAAATAACTGATGAACCAAAATAAACACAAAACCAAAATAAAAGCTGAAACCAAACCAAAACTAAATTGAATCCAAAATAAACACAAACGCACTAGCAATAACTGATGAACCTACTGTTAGTGCAAATATTACGATATTTAATCTATACAGTCTCGTTTGTTTTGATTGATGACAAACATGTAACTTGTAATACATAACGTAAAATGTACAAGTTACTTGTAATCACACTTTGTCTCAACATACATTCAACTCCTCTCGATGTCTCAAGTCCTCGTATGTTACAACACAGGTTCGTACATGTTTGTTATGTGGCATTATGTTCAAACCCAAATAACAAATCATTTAGAATGTTTAAAATACGTTTAGAGTCACTAAGTATTTTAATAGGTTAACCATTCTATTTCGAACCTCATTTTACATTTTGCATTCACAAGTATTTCAAAAGGTAACTAGACATTTTATTAACTAGTTACATAATACATTTTACAAGTTTACTTTGATAAACTTTTTAATCTAAAATGGAAATACATATTACATCATGGCATGCATCATCCTTGTAATCTTTAGAAGATTTCATAGAATATTTTGTTTAGATTTGGACTCTACATAGCTTACACAATCTTGGATGGATTTGGTTGACTTTGGTAAAGATTTTGGTAATCTGCGTCAGACCCCCACGTACCAAAATGGTACACGGGCGGAACCCTTTTGAGGGTTCCGTGGTCCGTGGACGCTCCTGTCCATTTTGGCTATAAATAGCAAGCCAAACCAAGTTGTTTAATTATCCCTTCAACACACTTTCTCTCTACCCTTCTTGCATCATTTAGATCTGTAGATAACAATGTAGAAACATACATTAATCACCCTCACCATCATATGATCATAATGCTTCAACATTCATCTTTGTTGTAAGCATACTCTACATCTTGATCAACCAAGGAAAGCTTGGAGATCTAGCCATTCCCACTCACCACAAGCTGAAGATCTATCACAACAAGTTTAGGGAACTTGTGATCTTCATCATGAAGGCTTCCTATCAATGGAAGATCATTTAGAAGTAGTTATTCATATCCATTAGACATTTGTGTCATGGATCATTAGTGTAAACATCATTGCATCATAACAACACTTTCACCAAACTAGATTAGATGGTTTATGTGTATGTGCCATAAAACACAAGGTTTATTATGTTGGGCCATAAAACATATTGGGAGTGGTTGTACCCTTGTAAAAGAACTCGACATTTAGCTTAGTGTCGGAAATATTGTATAGGCGACGTTAGGTTGGTTCTACCTCGAACTAGAACCCGGTATTTAGCTTTGTACCGGAAAAAGTGTAAGCGACGATTGTAAGGTTTTCTCCGCCAAGAAGGGAGCTTGTTGATTTAGTGAAGTAACTCTCGAGTTGCGTACTCGAGGAGTGGAGTAGGGCGGAAAGGAGATCCGTGACCGAACCACTATAAATCATCGTGTTCGGTTTGCACTTTCCTTTCTTTATCTCTTTACTTTTATAGTTGCACTATACTATTGCTTGTGATGTGGTTTGATGTTAATGCTTGTGTGACAACATGGTTTACTATGCTTTACATTAGTCACAAACAATAATTGGAACTTTCATATTATAACAAGCTTCATAAGCGATTTGATACTAAAGATCTAAAGTTTTTAAACGGTAACGTATTCACCCCCCCCCCCCCTCTACGTTTCCACAATTGGTATCAGAGCCACGTAGCTCGTATTTTCAAAACAAATGGTTTTTAAAATAGAGTACGATCCATGTATCAAATTACCATTGAAGCGAAAAATAATATGAAAAATGCTTTGCTTGTTATACTTAGAAATTTTGTTGTTAAATGTAACTTTGTATACAAGCTTGAAGGTTTTCTTGAAAAATAAAATAAAAGTTTGTTGAAAGAACTAGTAAGTATTGTATTGTGTGCTTATAGAAAATTTACGAAGAAATATGATTTTAAAGGAGTGTTTGGGATAACTATAAATTTAGTTGAAAAATCACCTCCGTAAATGTTTAAGATAAGTTACATAAGTAGATATGTTGTTAAATATGTGTATTATATGTTTACTATGAAATCTAGTAAGTCACACACGTTTTCTCTATGTCAAATACTAGTTTTGGTGAATCTGTCTCAGAGGACCACGGCACCAAATCTTATAAAGGGCGGATCCCTTTATTTGGTTCCGTGGAATCCGTGTGTACAGTATGCAGTTTTTTGGGCAACTTCAAAAAATCATAACTAATTAACCGTAAGTCCGTACGAGTCGAGCCACCTATCATTTTAAAGGGAATTGAGTCTACTTTCACTTAAAAATACTTTCATGACCTGAGTCTAATTTTAAATAAGTGAAATAGACCAAATACTATAGTATGTCTAAAATATTAAGTTTCGCTTTAACATAAAAACTCAAATTTTTTAATCAAGCAATTTAAGTTGGTATTCTTAGAACTTTGATACAACTTCCTTTGAAACTAAATAATTTGGTAATATGTTTAAAGGAAACTAATCAAGCTTGGTATACATCGTCATATTTAAACGCAAAATGACGAAAAGTGTCTTTCTTGTTATGCTATGCTAAATGACCACTTGTTTATGTTGTTTGCATATATGTTGCTTGCTTATTTTCAAATTGTTGTTTACACTTGTTTGTTTGCATAATATAAGTGTCAATCTTGCCATGTTATCTATTCGCTTGTTTGACGATTTCTGGTGTATGCACAATAGGATATTTGCTAGATTTTGTGCACTAAGTTGGAAAATTGTTTTACCATCGCTTGTAGAATTAGATCACTTTCTTTGCATAAGTCATACTAACATCTCACATAACTTATGAAATGTTATAACTCGCTTAGCAATGAGTACTAACTAAATTAGTTAAGTACTTTGAAAAATGAAGGTTTTTAGAGAGTGTTTGGTACAAGGACAAAAACAATGTTGTATGATGTAATATATGTGTTTTCGCTTTGTAGGATGATAAAATAACTTAAAACATTGATGTATGCTAACCGGTTCATGCAGGGGGATAACACACGGGTGTTATCAAATTTTACCCATTTTCACTTATATGCTCCACTATGTTTGTATATATGTTATTGACTTTTCCTAACTAGAAATGATTAATGTCAAATGTTTTAAGCAAAAATTAGTGTTTCGGAAAACTCCCCGACACCTAAAAATGGGTCTGTGAAGTTTTCTGGTGTCCACGGATTAGACGGCACCAAAATTTGGTACCGTCTGTTATGCATTTTGGTACCGCCGCTTCCTGTACAGGCGGACCAAAGGCACCAAATTAAGGGTTCCGCCTGTGCAAAAAATTGGTGCCGTGGATTCTACATGTAAGTTGTTTAATTTTACTAAATCCCGCAATCTAATTTTCCAAATTTCTTTTCTAGGATAGTTGTTAATGTATATCTTTCATATCTCATTCAATACATCCTCAATGGATTAACTTAGGATGTTTGACATGATCTTAGACACTTCTATCTCATTAGAAACTACCATCTTTGTATAGATTAACCTCAATTAAGCCACTTAAGAAAAACCACTAGGATTAGCATTCGATCTTGTTGCTTCATTAACTTGAACTCTACATCATCAGACTCATTACCTCTCAACATCTCATCACCCATTCAAGATGTGAACTTTCTAAACTTAAGTGCTCCAACTCCACCACCAAAATAACCCACCATTATGACCTCTTCACAACCATCCAAAAACAGCTTCACTACCTAAGTCTTCAAAACTTGTACCTATCGAACTTTGTGCAACACAACCAACATCTCCTCACCCATTTGCAGATGACTTAGATGACTTACCGAGACTAACAAATCTGGACTCATTATTTGCAAAGATATCATACACAAGTCTATCATATGATTATAGATATTGTTTTGTATCTACATGTATTGCCTCACTTGGTTAACATGAAAATAATGTGTCATCCTTCAAGACGATAAGTATTTACATAGAGTCATAACTCACACGTATGTTAAAGACATACTATCAAGTCTTGTTTTCCTTGAGTTCAATCTAAGCTTTATAATCTCAACAAATTAGGATTGACAACTTAAGTATTTCATCCGAAATATTCAAGTATATGCGACTTACGATTGTAGTCATTAAAAGTCATATCCGAAAAATCAACACCCAAGTATCTTAACAACACATGTTGAAACACTTATCCAAAACAAACAATCCACTGTGCCACTTATCCCTTTTTGACACCTACTATCGCTCTTCCATCTTCTGGCACCATTAAGCGTATTGCTCATGAACTTCCAAGAGCATCCTTTAAACCAAACATGCCCTTTCAAGGTGAACCTATACCTCAGCCCCTAAGCTTCATAGACATAACCAAAACTTCAAGAACTTCACCCACTAGTTGTAGCAACCAATGAACCATAAGAATTAGTATCCGTACTTTTTGTGTTCAACATCTATGGACAAATAATCAACCTAAGTACTCCCATAGCACAACAAACCCCTACATCACCACATCCTTAGTTAGACACACTAGAAGACCTACCACCTAGATCAAACAATCTACCATCCTTACCATCATTTGAATTCGTTGAGTGTATTGCTCAAAAAACCTTTGTGTCCAACACTTGTACTGAATCAAATGCACGTTTGAACAAACTCAAACATCCTTTCCCACATATAAGGACTTAGATAATTCATTATGGCTAGAACCTCAACTATCAAATAAGCATGGTGCTCTTGGTAATTGTTGTCAATTTCCACTAGGTATAAGTAGTACTACCTTCACAAATTATCAAAGTATTAGTAATACTTTGTCGTTAAACTTCTGCATAAATTTCGTTAAACCTTATATCAACATCTTAACAACATATGTTAAAATGCAATCTCAAAGCCAACATCATACACCCCAAGCAACAATGACTCTTGAGGAGTATACATAAGAAACTCGAGTGAATTCCTCTTGTCATCATCTAGTGAATATAATCTTGAGACCAAGTTTATTTAGATGGGACTATCCGATTCAAACACTTTGGCTTCATATCTTCATTTAGGAAAACATGATGTTTTGAAGAACATTATGACTAAGATTCATGCGTTAAGCTTTCATTTTGTTAAAAGGATATTGTATATCCTATGCATCACTCTTGCGACATAAATAGTTGTGTTACAAGAGATTTCATTACACCTCATTGGCTAAATGATCTTGAAACAAACATCTACAAGTTCTATGAACTAGCATATCCAATTCATCTTGTCATACTTGTTTTCACAAGCATGATAACTTTATCCCATGGGATAATCTCATTTGTTGAAAGATACTATTTATATATTTTTCCTTTCAAGCGTACATCATAACCTAACCTTGCTCAAACCGAGTGCACATCCAAGGTTAAAACTACACATCTTTAGAGCATACATAAGATCTATTGAAGTTGGTAACCTCACTTAGATTCTTGTTAAATAATATTCCAAAGAGCTCTCTTGAGAACGTTCTTAGTTTAACATATTCCATTCTCTAGTCTTAGATGATCAATTAACATTTAAAGTACACACTTCAACTCAACATAAAAGATGTCATCCATTAGATCATACAATTAGCTGTGTAATTTAAACAACCTTAGATTCTAAACACAAGATTAAAACATATTGTTTATCAACACACCATTGTTAAAATTCATGTGTATAACATGACATCTTCATCACCTTAGTTATATTGTATATTAGTTGTGTCACATTAAGCCAAGTATTGGTAAACTATCATCTTTTATGCACTTTAATAGGCAAAAGCAGGAATTCCCATTTTTCTAACATGAGAATGACTACTGGAGAACGTATTGCACTAGAAACTCAATTTGACCTAACGGTTGAATTGCTTCCTAGAGAGAAGTTGGGTATGTGGAATCACCCGTAAAAATGGTCGTGTTTAGCCTTAATTGAGCACCGCTAGTAATAGTCTCATATTCATTCTCCAACTTGAAAAATCTGTTTTCCTATACTTGCCTAAAGTAAGTGTTAAAACATTGATAGTTTGCCTCGCCTTAGGAATACTAATCAAATAAGTAGTATATATGATTTTTCTTTTAAAACCACTTGCATTGCACTTACATGTGTTGATTACATGTTCTTGTTTGATACGATAAGTTGATTTGACATTATCTTAGTGTTTGATAACTAGTCAAATGTGTAAACCTTAGTACGGTTTTATCTTTATAATGCTTGTATTCTTGTTTCATGCTACTAAACGTTTAAACCTAAACTTTATTTGCATGATACTTACGTTTGAATTATTTTTAGCATGATTAACATGTTACTTATGAACTCATAATATGGCATCCTGATACGTGATATGCTATATTTGTGTTTGAAATCTATTAGTTGGCATTCATTACATCTATATGTAGTACGATCCAAATGATACATGCTCCAAATTTCTATGTCTTAAATATGGCTTGCATGATTCTTTCATCTTGTTTCTTTTGCTTCTTGTCGCATTATTTGTTTGCTACGTGTGCACATATAATCTGTCAAAGTGCTTTTGGTATGACAAATTTTTAGAAGCCTTTTTATCTTACAAATTAATCACATAGATTATTGTATATCCAAGTATGCTTAAGCGTCTAAGTCTAATGACAAAACAATCTCAAAATGAAATGTCTTGAATAAAGTTGTATTCTTGCATAATATGATTGTTTTGATGCTATCTTGTGTGGTGATTTCTTGTCTACTAAGTGCAATGTGTTATTTTTGCTTATATAATATGTTATCATTTGATTTCTATCATGTTAACATCTTTTGTCACTAACAAATTTGTTTTGTAGGTTGATAAAAAATTATTGGTTATCTCAATTGGTTCTAACTTTTATATGCTCATTTTGCATAATCCCCTTTATTGCTACGTAGATTAGTACTATGCTTTATGGGACCCCTACAATTGCATATAGTTTAAAAGCATATAGAATTAAGTTCTATAGGGTTGGCTTTGCACCTTTGTCTTTCAACCGACCTCTTTCCAAATCTCATTTTCGCTTCCAGAAAAAAAATCACCTCCATCATTATTTAGTTATAACAATACTCTAATCCTCTTCACTTCCTATTAGGAAACCACATACCTCATCATACGATCATCTCGTATTAATCGAGAAGAGGTACGTGACTTTAAGGATGAAGTTCATTGTATGCTAACCATCATCCAGAAAAACATCACTAAGCTCATCTCTTTCGTTAACCCGAATAATCTCCTAAACACTTTGTTGTCATTCCTTATTTGATATATTAAACATTATGTTGGATGTCCACCAATTAAGGAGGAGAGAAATCCATTCACATAATTATCTTTTGACAAAATTTATGTCTCTTAGACTCTAAAATACCAACACATAGGAAAACACCACTTAGCTAAAACCGGTTCACGAAACCACAACTAGTTCAACCTTTTTAACCTTATATCACAAGTTTGCACCAATACCTCATCAAGTGAAAAACACATAATGTGTTTTACAAACTTCTTCATCTCCACAATCAATGAATCTAGGATTTTCCTTAACCTAGCACCTTACAACTTCACTATCTAGAACACCATCATAGGATCTTATCCTTTTCTCGCTTGACATATATCATGCATGTCATTGTCAGTGCAAACGATATATTAATCAAAACAACCATTTCCAACACGTTGGTCCATCCAACTCTCACTTATATGATGTCATTCTCATCCTCATATAGGTACCCATTATTATCATTAGTATTTTCCATATTGTCTTCACTTCTTTTCAAAGTGATAATCATCCATGTCGGTCAAAACCATGCTAATACTACATTTCCCATTGTCACCTAGAATAGGTCACTTTTATAATTCGTGTCAATCAATGAACGGATTTATCTTCATGTTATCACTTTTATATATTCTTAGATAGAACGCATTATTGATTACTCTTGGGTTGAAGCATATGAGAACTTGCTCAAAACAATAGGTTGTTAGCATCAATAAATCATTCAAATCATAACTCTTATGCATCATTGAAATGCAATGTCCATTCACATTTTTTTTCTTAGCTTTGGTCACTTTACATGACGAAAGGATTGCATGAGTCCATATTTTTTATATTTGCTATATATATATGAGTTTCTAACTCCTTAATAGCTTCCTAACTAATCACCACCACCTTCTATCACCACTTTCACTAATCATCACCACCATGGATTAGCGAAAACTTACTTTTGTAAATCTCGAGTCATCGACCATCACCACATGAATCCTACTAGTAAACCGACACCAACACTAGCACCATTAGTGGCACACCCGGTGGGAGACTCCATATCTTCTTTCTAGGAACTATTTTGTAGGCTTTTATCATATTATATTCTCACTTTTCTTATGATTGTAATTAGGAGACTACACTTCATGAGATCTTTGATTATATCATTTATCACATATATACATCTTATTTTTCTTTGTGAAAAAGATGAAATATATTGCACTAATGTTTTTCATTGTAGGTTCATCATCATATACACTCGATTGTATATAACTTACTCATCTAAGGATGAAGTTTGCATCAATTATTTTTCTTATTTTAGGTGCTTCTTGACACCCTCGAACAAGGAGGAATATCCTTTAAGCACTCATATTGCATCGTCTATACACTTGTTTGTATATGACATATTTGCCTAAAGACAAAGCTTCTATTATACTAATATTTATTTTGAAGGTTCATCTTGACGACCTAGAGCAAGGGGAGCTTCCGTCAAGAATTTACTGAATGCATCTTATACACACTTTGTTGTATATCACTTACTCGTCCAATGACGAATATAGTTTTGCACTAATATTTGTTTTTTTAGGTTTTTAATCATACCCTGACGCCTCAAACAAGGGGGAGCATGCACGCATTTAGCATCATTCTCACTTTTCAACAAGCATTTTTGCTTCGATAAAAAGTGGAGAAAAAAAAATAGGCTAACATTGCTATGCCTTTTTCTTTTTCATATATTTCTCATAATTTTTGTTGCATAAAACTAACCTTGATGTAGGTTAAGCATCTTTATTTGATCCATGGATCCGCTACCAAACAAGGGACGGATTGAAGTAGACGATTTAACTTCACTAGGGATGATGCAAGCTCGCCTTTTTGGGGAGAAATGAAGTTAAACTCCAAGGACACGCCCTTTTTGTTTCGACAAAAGGGGGAGAAGAGTGTAAACGGAGAAGGTAATGTAAAGGTAGTAAGGATAAAAGTAAGAAGAGTGTAAACGGAGAAGGTAATGTAAAGGTAGTAAGGATAAAAGTAACCTTTTACATTTTACTTTATATTACGTTTACATATATTTGTCATCATCAAAAAGGGGGAGATTGTTAGTGTTGAACTGTTTATTCACGTTGCACACACTCAGACCTTGAAAGATCTAGCACTCGTGGATCGTTAGTGTTGCCTATGTAATCATAAGCAAACTAATAGAAAATCTCTACAACTCGTGTTCTAAAGCGGAATGTAAACACAAGTTGTTATTACTAAGAACACTTAGATCCTCTATGGATCTTTTTATTCACTGAAACTCTATGTTTCAGATGTGTATGTATTACAAACTATATGGTTCCTTTTATAAACAAGGAACCCTAATCTCTTACTACCCAATCGACTAAACATGCAAGCATGCATTTAATGACTAATACACTAAACTATATTGAGCAGTACAATAAAACCCATGCTAACCTCGGGCCGTTCAAAGAGAATAATGAATTAGCATTTAATACAAGTAGTTTATGCTGATCCTAGTCACTTTCACCCTTCAGCAGTAACACGGCAATGCTTGTACTCTTCAAGTAGAATCACTTCTTCAGATTCTACTTCTACTTCACAGAAACCTTCGGCAGTAATGACGCCGAAATCCTACTTCACATAATTCCCAACAATCCTCCCCTAAACTGGAATTTGACTTGGTTAAGTTCCAGTTTCCTGACCTTGAAAGATCTTTGAGACTTCATTACTAGAGGATTGTTTTCACACATCAAGTAGCAAAGAACCAATAACAAACTCATCTCTATGATGATCAACCTTTGAAACTCCAGGTCTTTGCAGCAACATATGACATAATGTACATCAATACTTATCGGTTGCATACTATTCTCATCACATCCAGGTGTGTTAACATCTGAGAGAGGTGGATCATTGAAAATAATGGATTTGATGTCTCTTTACCAATAGCCATTACTACTAGAGTAGCCAAATGTTTAAGTTCAGAAACTATGGTACATTGATAACCATCTGATTTATGAGCAAATCAGCAACTATATAAACGGATTTGAGGTGTCTTTACCTGTAGCCGTTTGCTCAAGACTAGTCAATTCTTAGAATTGGTGAATTGATAACCAAATATGGAGATAGTTGCCTTTACCACAATCCATATACGTGTGGGCTAGCCAATTCTTGGATTCCAAAAAGGAATAGACCATGGTGAATTGAGGACCATACAACTCTCAGGAATTAAGCATGGGTGGTTGCAGACCCTATGATTTTGAGCAAACCATTACACCTATCAACAGATTTGACATGTCTTTACCAAAGCTGTACCCTTTGGACTAGCCAACTCTTTGAGACACACAAGGCATATCCGTGAGTTAATAACCCTCAACGAAATACAATAAATCTGCAAAAGAAAGTTTTTTTTTTTTTTTTATTAAGAAATTAACAATACAAACCAAAACAAAGTAAACAAATAAGACCAAATATAACTCTCTCTTGAGGCATATGCCTCCCCTGAGGCCTATGCCTCCCCTTAAACTAGGCAGTTAAGGGAAGAAAAAGATCCTCCATTATTCTTGGGTTTCCATTGATAGTTAGGTCTTTTATTATTCCAAGAACAACCTGCTGAAGTATTGACAGTTTTGACAGTAGTGCCCCAACATTGTTTCCTTTTATTCATAGAGTCAACATATGCAGGCCAATAACCATGTTTAAAGTATGGGCTAGTGGGTCGCACATAAAGTCTATTAGGAGATTTCCTCCAAGAAGGGTCAGTTCTAGCTTGTGGGACATGTGGTGGAATAATTTTAACATTGGTCCACACTGGTCTAGGTTTCTGCTGAAGAGCACATGCACCAGATCTTTGCTCATGAAAGTCACAATCCTTAATTAAATGAAATTTACTTCCGCAAACAAAACAAGTCTTCTTTTTGGAAGATGGATTCAACAAAGAAGATGTTCGATTACATGTAGAAGTATTTAAACCAGAAACATTAAAGGAATTGTTTTTAACAGACAAATTATGCAAAGATGTAAAAGACAAGTCTTCAGTGGAAACAGGCTTGGAAGTTGATTCCTCAGCAGCTATCCTAGAGGGCTTGTAGATAGTCTTGGGTGCAGGCTTGGGTGTAGGCTCAGGTGAGGGCTTGGGAAGGTCTGACTGATCACTTGGATCACTGTAGTAGATCCTTGATCCGATGAATTGTCACCGTCGAGAAAGAGACAAAATCATAAGATGAAGCATCGTTGTCCGGCAAGTCTTTTGACTTTTTGCCATACAGATGGTGTGATCCATCAAAGTCAACAGTAATAGACAAGTCAGTGGGCATGAATTCACCTCTAATAGGTCCAGGGACAGCATGCAAATCACCTTCCTTTCTAAAATGTTCTAAGCCTGCAGGTGTAGATTTACGCCCATCATTCCTAGCTTCCAAGCCTACATACTTTTGAAAACCTAAACCTATTCCGAGTTCACCGATGGCTACTATAGATTTCTTTAGCTAGATTGTCACCTGATATCAACCATTGTTTATGTCTAGCTATTTCCTCAACAAGTTTCTCTTTAAGCTCTAGATTCTCAGAATAGTATCGCTTTTTCATTTTCAGTGCGTTTCAAGTTAATGTTTGCAATATCTAGATCAAATTGAAGAACCTTAATCTTTTCTTCATAAGCAATCTGATTCTTTTGAAACCAAACCTTTTGTCGTTCTAATGTTTTTAACGAAAGTTTATAGGCTTCATTATCAACATAGCATGCATTGTATCTAGGTTTCATAGTATCATAAGCTTCTTTCGTTTCAAGATATCTTTCACTACAACCAAATATACAGTTGTGTACCGAGAAAGACCCATGAAGGCAAACCGATCATGCCTATCTTCTCAAGTGCACCTTGCCGCAGACCAAGCTTCTCTGTATTAGCGCTTCCACATTCACAGTTCATGAGCAACCCAGTTGACCTGTTCATCCAAGGTGACTAGAGCTGCTGAAGTGCTAGCTCTCTTCTGATTCTGCTGAAGGTATTGTAGCCGGTACTCTCTCCACTCTTCCTGTCTTTGCATTCCCTTGAGAAATGACCCATCTGGTGGCAAGAGAAACACTTGACCTTTCTCCTGTCAAATCGAGCTGGATCCTTTCCCTTGAATCCAAACTTCCTTCCCGCCTTCTCTTCAAACCTCTTGATATCCACTGAAAGCATGGCCACTTGCCATTTCAACTTCATCTCCTCCATCTCAAGTGGGTCCACTTGATCAAAGTCTTCATACACCGATGCTGCGAGTGTCATAATCACAACAAAGAGTGAAGGACATCCTCCAATATACTTCCAGTCTTAGCTTGAGGATGTGAAGGAGTGGGACGATAGGATGATGATGGTAAATAAGATGGACTTGAAGCATGCATCATCATATTCGAGTGGGATGTCCCAACAAAGGCTGAATGACCAGATGAGGTTGCACGGTAGGAGATCGACATCAGTTCAAGAGATCTAAGTTTGTTGTATAGCTCGTCAAAAGTGAGCATGTCCAGTCCACCTTTAGCTTTCAGGGCTATACTCACATGCAACCAAGATGGAGGCAAAGATCGAAGGAACTTAGAATTGCTATCATCATTGTCGGGCTTTGCATTCAATGGTTTAGCTGACTCGAATCTTGTGAAACCCGTCGTATCCCTTGTGGATACCCTCTTCTTTAGAAATATTGAACTCTTGGAAGTGTTGTCTAAGCATGGACTTCCTCATTCTTCTGGACTCTTCATTACCACCAAACCTAGCTTTGAGAGCCATCCGGATGTCCTTTGCATCAACCATGTGGTGAAAATCACCTAAGTGATCTTCAGGAATAGATTGAAGGAGGATGGTTCTTACCTTGTGCTCTCTTTGCACCCAAAACCTCTTCACAGTTTTGGGCGGAGCAATGGTGAACTTACCATCAAGATCTAGGATGGTCTTCTTTAGGCTGTTGCCATTTTTACTATCTCCCATAGATTCCAATCAATATTGGAGATCCAGTTCTGCATCTTCATTGTCCACAGATCATATTCTTCCTTCTTCAGATAAGGAAACTTGCCATTACTGTTGGAGAGACTAAGTTGCTGCATAAAGGTGGTGTTTTTGATGATGTTGTTGTTGTTGGTGTTTGTGACATCTGATTCATCATCAGTTCCAGTCATTGTAAATAAGTTTTGGTTGTATTTGGGTGAGGAAAATAAGGTTCTCAGTATCGTAGAGACTCTCCCGAGGCTCTGATACCACTTGTTGAACTGTTTATTCACGTTGCACACACTCAGACCTTGAAAGATCTAGCACTCGTGGATCGTTAGTGTTGCCTATGTAATCATAAGCAAACTAATAGAAAATCTCTACAACTCGTGTTCTAAAGCGGAATGTAAACACAAGTTGTTATTACTAAGAACACTTAGATCCTCTATGGATCTTTTTATTCACTGAAACTCTATGTTTCAGATGTGTATGTATTACAAACTATATGGTTCCTTTTATAAACAAAGAACCCTAATCTCTTACTACCCAATCGACTAAACATGCAAGCATGCATTTAATGACTAATACACTAAACTATATTGAGCAGTACAATAAAACCCATGCTAACCTCGGGCCGTTCAAAGATAATAATGATTTAGCATTTAATACAGTAGCGCATCGCGATCCTAGCCAGCTTTCACCCTTCAGCAGTAACGGCAATGCTTGTACTCTTCAAGAGAATCACTTCTTCGCAGATTCTGCTTCTACTTCAGAAGAAACCTTCGGCAGTAATGACAGCAGAAATCCTACTTCACATAATTCCCAACAGTTAGTGCAAATATTACGATATTTAATCTATACAGTCTCGTTTGTTTTGATTGATGACAAACATGTAACTTGTAATACATAACGTAAAATGTACAAGTTACTTGTAATCACACTTTGTCTCAACATACATTCAACTCCTCTCGATGTCTCAAGTCCTCGTATGTTACAACACAGGTTCGTACATGTTTGTTATGTGGCATTATGATCAAACCCAAATAACAAATCATTTAGAATTTTTAAAATACGTTTAGAGTCACTAAGTATTTTAATAGGTTAACCATTCTATTTCGAACCTCATTTTACATTTTGCATTCACAAGTATTTCAAAAGGTAACTAGACATTTTATTAACTAGTTACATAATACATTTTACAAGTTTACTTTGATAAACTTTTTAATCTAAAATGGAAATACATATTACATCATGGCATGCATCATCCTTGTAATCTTTAGAAGATTTCATAGAATATTTTGTTTAGATTTGGACTCTACATAGCTTACACAATCTTGGATGGATTTGGTTGACTTTGGTAAGATTTTGGTAATCTTGCTGTCAGACCCCCACGGTACCAAAATGGTACACGGGCGGAACCCTTTTGAGGGTTCCGTGGTCCGTGGACACTCCTGTCCATTTTGGCTATAAATAGCAAGCCAAACCAAGTTGTTTAATTATCCCTTCAACACACTTTCTCTCTACCCTTCTTGCATCATTTAGATCTGTAGATAACAATGTAGAAACATACATTAATCACCCTCACCATCACATGATCATAATGCTTCTAACATTCATCTTTGTTGTAAGCATACTCTACATCTTGATCAACCAAGGAAAGCTTGGAGATCTAGCCATTCCCACTCACCACAAGCTGAAGATCTATCACAACAAATTTAGGGAACTTGTGATCTTCATCATGAAGGCTTCCTATCAATGGAAGATCATTTAGAAGTAGTTATTCATATCCATTATACATTTGTGTCATGGATCATTAGTGTAAACATCATTGCATCATAATAACACTTTCACCAAACTAGATTAGATGGTTTATGTGTTTGTGCCATAAAACACAAGGTTTATTATGTTGGGCCATAAAACATATTGGGAGTGGTTGTACCCTTGTAAAAGAACTCGACATTTAGCTTAGTGTCGGAAATATTGTATAGGCGACGTTAGGTTGGTTCTACCTCGAACTAGAACCCGGTATTTAGCTTTGTACCGAAAAAAGTGTAAGCGACGATTGTAAGGTTTTCTCCGCCAAGAAGGGAGCTTGTTGATTTAGTGAAGTAACTCTCGAGTTGGGTACTCGGGGAGTGGAGTAGGGCGGAAAGGAGATCCGTGACCGAACCACTATAAATCATCGTGTTCGGTTTGCACTTTCCTTTCTTTATCTCTTTACTTTTATAGTTGCACTATACTATTGCTTGTGATGTGGTTTGATGTTAATGCTTGTGTGACAACATGGTTTACTATGCTTTACATTAGTCACAAACAATAATTGGAACTTTCATATTATAACAAGCTTCATAAGCGATTTGATACTAAAGATCTAAAGTTTTTAAACGGTAACGTATTCACCCCCCTCTACGTTTCCACACCTACTTTCAAAGATCACTAGCAAATAAATGATGATCAAATGCACTAGTAATAACTGATGAACCTACTTTCAAATAATTGATGATCAAACGGACTAGTAATAACTGATGAACTTATACTTTCAAATAACTGATGATCAAACGTACTAGTAATAACCGATGAACATATACTTTCAAATAACTGATGATCAAACATACTAACAATAACTGATGAACCTACTTTCAAATAACTAATGATCAAACCCGCACTAGCAATAACTGATGAACCTACTTTCAAATAACTGATGATCAAACACACTAGAATTAACTGATGAACCTACTTTCAATAATTAACAATCAAACGCACTAGCAATAACTGATGAACCTACTTTCAATAACTAATGATCAAACCCGCACTAGCAATAGCTGATGAACCTACTTTCAAATAACTGATGATCAAACTTACTAGCAGTAACTAATGAACCTATTTTCAATAACTAATGATCAAACGCACTAGCCGTAATTGATAAACCTATTTTCAATAACTAATTGATAAGGTTTTAAAATGTACCTTTTTGAGGGGTCGTTTAAGCCCTTATTTGATCACTTTTGTATCCGTTATTACTTAATATCGTTCCTTTTCACTTTTTAGGTCTCTTGAAGGCAAATTGCTGGAATGACACTTATTCGGAAGAAAAGGCGCGAATATACGAAGAAAATGGCCAAAGTCAAGAATCGAGACACTCAAGCTGCTGAAATACAAGGGGATGGCGTCAAGTGTTAACTGCGACGCCGTTGCATCACTTTTGTGACGGCTCAGTAGCCAAATTGCTTATTTACAAGTGACGGTGTCAGGCTTTAAAAGAGTAGGGCGTCGCAACTCAGACGGCCTAGATTTGATCCAGACGGCGTCAGAAGCTGAAGAGGACGGCGTCACAAGCACAAGGTGACGCCGTAGCAAGACTAACGTGGCCAAGACGAAACCCTAATGACGGCGACCCGACGGCGTCACAAATCATAAGGTGACGCCGTCGCATATGTAATCTTATATATAGAATCCGAATTTTTCAGTTTTAGTGTGTAGTCTTTTGGAGTAAAAACCTAAACCGAACCAAGGCTGTCTTGTACAGTATTTTAGGGTTCCAAACCCTATCTTACATCAAGATAAGTGTTTTACTTCATTAATTCAATTATGTCTTCAATTATTTGTGTGTATGCTTGCATGTTCTCCATGTCCAGCTAATTTACTTGTGTGTTTGCTTAGGGAATATGAAACTTAACTATTGAATATTGATTGGTTGTCTCTTATCTTAATTGTTAATGATCTAGTAATGCGATAGGTCATTCGTTGTGTAGTTAATGCTTGATTAATCTTTGCGATCCTTAGACTATAACACCTAGAGTAGTTGTAGGCTAAACCATCCAAAGAGTACCTTAGAGTTAGAGTTTATAAATCCTAGAGATTTTGTAGACGAGACCCTTTGGTAGTTTCAAAGAGTTAGGGATAAACGCATACCCTACGACCCTAGACACACAACGCGATTAGGAATAAGGACGTGACAATTCAACCATCAATAGGAGATAATTAAGGAGTAATACAACCTGTTGATACAAAAGTTGGGCGTTCCTGGTTTGGGGCTCCGGCTCTCGTACCAATTGAGAATTGCTGCTTGAGACATGCGCACTAAGAGACAAAAAACACCGTTAGGCTTACCGTGGGATTGTCTCCCACGATTATCCTCCGGCGTGAGAGTGAGTAATCGGTTTAGGGTTTAAGGAGTTTTAGGGTTCTGAGATCGTACCTTAAACGAGGGATATGATTCCCTTTATATACACACGGAATCCTTGTTGGTTCCGTGTTCCCCAACCTTCGGCGTATCCCGCTTAGGTCGGTTGGGAATGATTATCTTCTTATTTTAGAAGATATCGGATATCTATTCTGTAAATAGATTTGGGCTTGGGCTTTCGTGAGCCCTAACTCTTATTGATATTGGCCCGGTTCGTGCCGGGCTTGCGAGTATGGGGCTCTAGTTGGGTTTATGACTCGACTCCAGACTATACGTCATCATGTCCCCCCAGTCTAGTATGCGCAGTGCGTAACTGCGGATGCTAGACTAATAACCGTAGTCAATAATAAAAACGTACAAAGCGTATCAAAGAAGCCATAAACATATATCCGCCGGTACGTTGTATCTAGACATGGAAGTGAATAGTAAACGCCTCGTTATTCGGGGGAAAGTTACTGCCCCGCGTCCCATCAAAGGAATCTCAGCCACACAAGTGAAGGTAGTGGGGTCCACGTGGCACATATCGGGTGGATGAGAAAAAGGTATAAAACCACTCTTCATTTTCACAATGTTATTCACCGTAAAAAAAAAGTAATAAGAATCCGCCATTGTTGTAATAGACCTGCAGCTGCAATCCAGAAATTGACCCACTTCAAGGTACCCGCGCGTGCGTTTCTATACATCCAACACCATGGTGAAACAATTATCGGACTTTACCTCCTTTTTATCCGAGAGCGATCTCTTAGAGTTCTCCTCAGATTATTTTATACCCCTTGACGTGCATCCGGTTGTGCCGGATGCGCGGGCAACCATTGCGGACTTCCCCAGAGGGAAAGTGGGGGTTTATACGCGGTTGTTCGATTTTTTGAACCAACGCGTGCCCCTGTCCCGCTTTCTATGCGATGTGTTAAACTATTACAGTCTGCATATATCCCAGTTACACTGTATCGGTGCGGCCAAAGTTACCAATTTTGAGGTAAATTGTCGTTTACTGGCAGTGAACCCAACCATCCATTTATTCCGCGCATTTTATCACACAATATGGGCACATGGGTGGGTATCTTTTGCGAAGCGTACCGGTAGGCTCCAATGCTATACGGATAAGCTAGACTCGCTTCGGAATTGGAGGGAGTATTTCTTCTGGGTAGATGATATATGCTTTCCATGGAACCATCAGTTTTATACCCGGGTACATTAGAGGGATGAGTGCCCCCTACCTGGGTCGTATAATGCTGAGGATGCGGAATTGATAAATGACAACCGCATCCCCATTAGTGCCTATCCGAGGGATTTCGGTACATATGGGCATCATCCGTAACTATTTTGGTCCCGAAGATGAGATCCCAATCTTCTTGGACGGCAATGGCCAGGGTGGGTACTCATTCCGCTGTACCTCTGTGTAAATAATGTGAGTCTTCTGTCTGTATTTGCGCATTATATAACTTATGTTATTTGTTGCTTCCTTTGCGCAGAAATGGATCTATTCGCTGTGGTGCAATTAGCTAAACCATTGGATGTGAGGTCGGAGGCACGGCCTTTGAAAGAAGGCGAAGAACCAATACTAGCGAGTACCGCGGGGCATACAATGGAGTTGAACTTAGGGGTGACAGGGACCAGATCTTCCGTTGCGATAGAGGCAACGCCAGTGCAAGGAGTGCCGAGCCCTCGTGCGCCCTCCGCTATTGCGCAGCCACCACCCGTAGTGGCGGATTCCATTGATGAGGAAATGGAGGAACAAGAGCATGGGCTATTGCGTAAAAGGTCGCGCAGCGGATATGGTGCGAGTTCGGCAAAGAAGAAGCGCCCCGTGACTGTTCATGTTGAATCTTCGGAGAGTAAGGCAGCATCATCGCACCCGTCAGCAAATGTTTCTGGCCCCCGGTAAGTAGTCTTGATAGTATGATTATTTTTTGTTTTCATCAAGTTTGCGTGTGAGATATTGATAAGTCTTTGTCTGTGCCAGTAGGTTCGAACAGGGTGCGGAGTCACCTCCCAAAGAGAGTCCTGTTCAGTTTGAATCTTCCGAACCGTGAGATCCGTGCGCGGTGCCAGGGGATGCCAATGGGTCAGTGGTTGAGGATCTTGTTTCTTTGGCTGCGCAGTTGAAGGCAAAGTTTGTTGGGGAAAGCAGCAATGATAGTGAAAAGGATCGGCAGATTGCGTTATTGCAAGCGCAATTGGCCAGTGCCCAAGCTGAGATAAAAGAGGCCAATGCGTATTCGGAGAGGCTTGCAGGAGAAAAGATGTCACTGCTCTCTCAAATAGACCAGGAGCGTGCTGAAGCGGTCAAATATAAGCTGTCTTGTAACTGGGCCCTTAGACATCTAGAGCAGGGTAAGGAGGATTTCTTTACACAGTTGGGAGAGCTTGGCGCTACTGTGAGCTGGTCATTGGAGGTGCAGGAAGCAAAACTGCGCAAGCTCAGCCTTGAGTATGACGAGGAGTTGTATCCTCAGCTCTTGTCCACTATAGCTGAGCGTAGGTGGCTCATAGGCCATGGTCTTCGTCTGGCTGCACTCAGTACCCTAGAATCGCCAGAGGTGGTTAATGCCTTCGGGGAGGTTGTTCAGTGCGCTCTGGAGCGTGGTAAGTCAGAAGCAATTGAAAAGCTTCATGAGACGAAACTGTTGAAGGCGCCTATTGATAAGGTACCAAATTATGATGCTGAGTCATATGATCACTTGGTCGCTGCCATGCAGAGAATGAAGGACTTAGAGCTCCCAATAATTTCTGAGCTTGAGCGCGATCAAGATTATCCTATCAATGTTATTATGGTTGGGTTGACCTTGGCGCATCATCGTACCGAGGGTGCCGAAACACAGCCGGACTATTATTTGAAGCCCCATGAGTCTCAGCTTCAAGTACCTGTCTTTGCGCGTCCTAGGGATAGTCAGAATCCTTTTGCTTTGGAGAAAGAGGTACCTTTAAAGGAAGTCTTGGAAGCGCATGCGACCCGACTTGCTAAAAAAGAAGGTATTGCAGGTAAAGCTATTTTGTGTGGGGTTGGTGCGGCTCACTTGCCAAGGTCTGATGGGGTGCCAGTCAGTGTGGCCACTGTGTCACATCCGGATGCAGACGTGTTGAAGGGTGTTAGCGAAGCTAAAGATGCAACGAGTCACGTTGGCACCTCTTCACTTAAGCGTTGTAGCAGCTGGTAGTTGATATGTTGCAAAATAACTCTCTTGTAATAACTCGTAGTTAGGAATAAAAGTCTCTTTTTTGCTGTGGGTATTTGTAATGTATACATATCTGTTTGTATGTGCGTAAAAGATGTATTCGGTGCCGAAGAAACAAACGTGTACGCCAGTGCGAATATAGGAAATCCATAATCATGTATGAAAATCATAGTATACTTGAGAAATAATTCTAAGTACTTTATCATAATCGTGTATGTTATGATATTCAGCGTACTGTAAATATCACATTAAGGAAGCAAGTGTCTTGGTTCCTAAGTTGTTAAACGTGCACGTGTGCGCTGTTGCGCAACCATCGTGGGATGCGCACATATCTTATTCCAACGTCTCGAGAACAAGGTGTTTAACAAGGATACGTGATCCAATGTTGATGGGTTTGCAACCCTCTTACTCAACAAGTTATTTAGTAGGTTAACTTATCCTTTTACCTTCGTGGGTTTATTCGTAGTGCATGCACGCCTTCGTGGGCGAAAAAAAATTGTTAAGATATACAGTATATGGAGATAACAACTTGAAATATGTCGCGGAGTTAGCTAGAAACCGCGGCGTTTTATTGATACTTGCAAGTTTTTTAGGAAATAACAAAGAGAATAGTATATGTAAAAAATAAAAATAAATACATGAATGTTTATTGAGCACTGGAAGTGCGAGAGCGTCTGTGCGCTGGGCCGTAGCCCTTTTTATAGGTAGCACCTCTTGAGGTTGCAGATGTTCCATGTGCGTGGCAGTTCACGACCATCCAAGCCTCGTAATTTGTACGAGCCCGTTCCTGATGCTTCAGTAACCTCGTAGGGTCCTTCCCATTTTGGTCCGAGCTTGCCCATGTCTTCTGCGTGGCTCGCATCATTAGCGCGATAGACGAAATCACCTGGTCTGAAGGAGACACTGCGTACTTTGGCGTCGTAGTATCCTTTCATCATTGATTTTGATTTTTCCTCCACGATAGATGCGCTCCCGCCTTTCTTCCAGTAGGTCCAAATCAAGACGGCGTTCGTCGTCGTTAGTTGCCATGTTAACTTCAGCAGTGCGAATAGTTGGCATTCCAATTTCGGCCGGTATGACGGCTTCTGTCCCATAGACTAGGGAGAAGGGGGTGTCTCCCGTGCTAGTTTTGATTGAGGTGCGGTGCGCCCACAAAACATGCGAGAGCTCTTCCACCCATTTTCCTCTGTGTCTGTCCAGGCGCGCTTTAATTCCCTCGCCCAGGCTACGATTTGCGCGCTCGACTAAGCCATTGGTTTGTGGGTGTTTAACTGATGCGAAGTGTTGTGTGATGTTCAACTTCTCGCACCAATCTTTGAAAGGGTTGTCGCAGAACTGTTTCCCGTTATCTGAGATGATTTCGCCAGGTAAACCGAAGCGACATACGATATTTTCCCAGACGAAGCGTTTTACTTGGTTGCCAGTGATTGTTACCACTGCTTTCGCTTCGATCCACTTAGTGAAGTAGTCTATGGCGACTATGAGGAATTTTAATCCTCCCGCAGCGACTAGAAAAGGTCCTGCAATGTCAATACCCCACTTATAGAAGGGCCATGGGGATGTGATTGGTGTCAGCTCGTGCTGTGGTTTGCGCGAGACAGGTCGATGTACTTGGCAGTCGCTGCACTTCCTTATTAAGTCCCGCGCATCACGGTGCATGGTTGGCCAGTAGTACCCTGATCGCATGGCCCGCGCTACAACGGACCGTGGTCCTGAGTGCATGCTGCATGAACCTTCATGGATTTCTCGCAGCACGTAATTTGCTTGTAGTGGGCCTACACAGCGGAGCCATGGTTGAAGGAAAGAGCGTCGGTACAGTATGTTGTCTCGAAGTTCGAATCTTTGCGCGGTGCGCCGTATCCTGCGAGCTTCCTTCTGCTCTTGGGGTAACATTCCTTTGTTTAGGAAGTCCGTAATCGGTGTCATCCATGTAGGACCTTCTTCCTCTATGACTGTGGAAATCTCCATCTCCGATATGGATTTGCTTTTCAGTGTTTCCACCAGTACTTGCTTTGACAGATGTGCGAAGCTTGTCGAGGCGATCTTGCTTAGTGCGTCCGCCTTGCGGTTTTCTCCTCTAGGGACTTGCTTGATGGTGAATCTATCAAAGCCTTTGATCAATGTCTTGGTCTTGTCGAGGTACTGAATCATATTTTCTTCTTTAGCCACGTATTCGCCCAATACGTGGTTGGCCACTAGCCGGGAATCCACATTTGCTTCCAGGTTACGTACACCCATTCTAGCTGCAATGCGTAGTCCGGCAATTAGAGCTTCATATTCTGCCTCATTATTTGTTGCTGTAAATTCAAAACGCAGTGCGTAAGTGAATTCCATTCCTTGTGGATTTGTGAGAATGAGGCCAGCTCCTGACCCGTCCACGCACGAGGATCCATCTGTAAACAAGATCCATGGATCTAGTAGTATCTTCTTGCCTGGTGTGGGGACCTCGTCGGTATCTGGTTTCTCGATGATGAAGTCTGCCAGAATTTGTCCTTTGATTGCGGTACGCGGTCTGTAAGAGATGTTGTGTTCGCCTAGCAATACGCTCCACTTTTGGAGTCTGCCTGATGCATCAGGTTTGGAGATGATCTGTTTGATCGGTTGGTCCGTGATTACTGCTATCGGGTGCGCTTGGAAGTACCTGCGCAGTCGTTTTGCAGCAAACACCAATGCAAGGACTAACTTTTCCATTGCACTATAATTCATCTCCGTCTTCTTGAGCGCTTTGCTTACAAAGTAGATGGGGGTTTGTACTGAATCCCTATCTGTTAGTAGAACTGCGCTGACTGCTCCATCAGTGGCAGATAAGTACATGATCAGCTCTTCCCCTGGTCGGGGTGCGACAAGTGTTGGGAGTGTTGCTAGATGCTGTTTGAGCTGAGTGAAGGCGACTTCTGCCTCCGTGGTCTAGCTGAAGTCACCCTTCTTTATGCACTTCTTGAGTGTCTTGAAAAGGGGTAGCGATTTTTCTGCTGACTTGGATAGGAACCTGTTTAGGCCGGCCAACTTTCCATTGAGAGATTGGACCTCCTTCAACGTGCGTGGTGAGGGAAGATCGATGACCGCCTTTGTTTTCTCTAGGCATGGTTTTATACCATCAGGTTCGATAAGGTATCCAAGAAACATGCCTTCCGTAGCTCTGAAGGTACACTTTTTCGGGTTCAGCTTCATGTTGATCCCTCGTAGAGTTTTGAACGTTTCCTCAATGTCGCGCACTAACTCGCCTTCAGTATGGCTTTTTATGACTAGGTCATCAACATAGACTTCTAAGTTGTGGCCCACCGCTTCGAAAGCATTATCTACTAGCCGCTGGTAGGTGGCGCCCGCGTTTTTCAAGCCAAAGGGCATTTTTGTGTAACAATAAACGTCTTGGCTTGTGTGGAAGGCTGTTTTTTCCTCGTCTTCTTTGGCCATCTGTATTTGATGATATCCTTTGTATGCATCGAGGAAACACTTTAATGGATATCCGCACAAAGACTCTACTTTCCAGTCTATCTCTGGTAATGGATAGCAGTCTTGTGGACATGCTTTGTTAAGGTCCGTGTAGTCTACACACATGCGCCAGCTGTTGTTGCTCTTTTTACCATGACTGGATTGGAAAGCCTGTCATGATAATAGACTTCCCGCATGATTCCTGCGTCCACAAGTTTGTGTACCTCCGCCAGGATTGCTTGCGCTCGCTCTGGGGCCTGCCCGCGCTTCTTCTAGCGTATTGGTGAGTACCCTTGTCGGATTCTCAGTCTATGCTCTGTTATGGAACGTGGTACTCCGGTCATGTGTTTTGGTTCCCATGCGAAGATGTCCAAGTTCTTTTGTAGGAGCGTGCACACAGCCGTTTTTCCGTTGTCCGACAATGACCCTCCGATGGATATTTCCTGGTCTGGGTATTCAGGGTGAATTGCAACCTTCAGATTTGGAATTCTGGTTGCGTGTTGTTCCGGGATTTGCGCCATTTCGCATGTAACCGTGTTACATTCTCTATGTGGAATAGTGGCGCTGTAGAGAGTAACAATGTCTCCTTCCACTGGGAATTTAAGCATCCCATGCGCTGTTGATGGCACTGCGCGCATAGCTGATATCCCGGGTCTCCCGATAATGCCATTATATGGCGATGGAGATTTGATCGCCATGAATTCCATCCAGGCCGTCGCGGAATGTCGTTCGTTTCCGGATCGTCGACTAGTAGTCTTATTTGCCCCATCGGCCATATTTTTCACCTGTAAAACCGGCCAACGCCGTGCTGGCCGGGCTTAATTGACTGCGTATTTCAGGGCGCAGCCGCTTGAAGCAATGCTCATACATTATGTTTGCAGAGGCTCCACCGTCGATATACATGCGGTGGATGTCGTGACCCCCCGCGCTTATCTCTATGGTGAGTGGTTCCATCTCTGCGTTGTCCGCAGTTAGGGTAGGGAAGGAGATTTCCTTTCCACGAAAAATCTTGGCGACCTTCGCCTAGTGATTCGCCGCCATGATTGTATCATGTAGATTGTGTCAGCCTTGTCTTTTGGTGTTTCCTTCTTGTTTCCACCTTTTTGCCTATCCTTTCCCTCTTTGATGTTTTTGACCAAGTGGTCCAATCTGCCTTCTTTAACCATCTTGTCGATGAGTTGGCGTAGTTGGACGCATTCGTTTGTGGTATGGCCCTTCTGTGCGTGGTAATCACAGTATCCATTCCCAGTGCGCCGGTCCTCTGGAGTGCGCATTTGTGTCGGTCTTGGAAAATTCGCACCTTCTGTTGCGAGTATTTCCTTCGGGGACTTGGTTAGCGGGGTGTATTTGTCATTATCCCTCCTGCTCCCCTGGCTGCGATAGCTCCTATTGCGGTTACTACCCCGGTCATTGGATTGTCTCCCAGGTTGTTCCTGTGACCGGTAGTTCGAGTAGTTCTTTTTGCTATCCGCCGCAGCGGCTTCTCCCTGGACGAAGGACCGAGAGCGTTTCATAAGTTCATCAAAGGTGTCGGGAATCTTGTCGTTCAACCTCTTGATGAGTTCTGGATAGTTGATCCCGTTCATGAAACCAGAGATCTTCAATACTTCTGGGCATGCTTTAACTTGCATGCATTCGTCTTTGAAGCGTTCCATGAATGCACTTGTAGACTCTCCTTGGCGCTGCTTTACCCTGGCGAGTTCAACAGGATTTTTAGCGCACTTCTTCCTTTGAGTAAAGTTTAGGCGAAACGCCTTTCTCAATTCCTCAAATCCGTTGATGCTTCTGCGTGGAAGTTTGCTAAACCAATTCCGCGCGTTTCCCACTAGTGTGGAATTGAACATGTGGCACCACACAGGCTGCGGCCAATTTTCAATTGTCGCGGCTGACTCAAAAATTTTGAGGTGATCATCAGGATCACCTGTTCCATCATAGGTCTTTACGTTGGCGGGCATGCGCCTTCTTTTGCTTTCTGAGAAGTCACTGATGCGCCGAGTAAACGCATCCACCTTTTGGCGGCGCCAAGGGAGGGATATATCTTCATCCTCCTGGTCGTCATATCTATTTCTGGACTTCCAGTGTCCGGTTTCACTATCCTCGTTGTCCGAGGAATTTTCAGAGGACGAATTTTTCCTCTTTCGGCGTTTACGCCGATTGTCCTCTGAGTTTGTACTTAGAGGGCTTTCACTTGGGGAATAGTGTCGTCCCAATCTGTCTTGGATTCTACGGCTACCAAGTCTAGTGTGGACATTGGTACGCTTTTCATCTTCATCATTCTCACTCAGATGGTACGAGTGGGATGTTTCATCCTCCTCAATTCTCCTCCCGATACGGTTGAATACTGGGAGTCGGCGGCCCCTTCGCGCTTCTCTTCGATAGCGTTGTGGGAAGCTTCAGTATTCATAATCGAAATTTAGTCGGGCTTTCAAGTTCCGACCTGATCTCTTCTTCTCTTCTTCTTGCATGAGGCGTTAATGTTTCGTAGTTTTGGGATACGAAAACTTCTGGTGCTAACTCCGCGCGACCCCTCAAGAGTGAGTGCATTTGTATCTGCCACTATACCCTTATCCTGGTCTGGTGCTTCCGGTACCTTTGTCAGGTCAGTTTCTAGCACCGATTGGAAGGGAGTGGTAAAGACGGTGCGCAGTGGGTCTACTCCACTCGTGGTGGTTGTAGTGGCTTGGGTTGTTCCCGAGTGCGGTTCCACCAGAGGGAAGATCAAGTCTTGGGCTGATCCCTTATTTTTAGCAGCGCTGGTTGTCCCAGGGGTCTGCTTAGGGGTTAGTCCACTTTGCGACTTCTTCCCCATAAGGTCTGACTGCGATCGCTGATTACCGTGCTTTGTCATTCTAGTGTTGGTTCTTAGTGTAGGGTCCCACGGATGGCGCCACTTGTTGATACAAAAGTTGGGCGTTCCTGGTTTGGGGCTCCGGCTCTCGTACCAATTGAGAATTGCTGCTTGAGACCTGCGCACTACGAGACAAGAAACACCGTTAGGCTTACCGTGGGATTGTCTCCCACGATTATCCTCCGGCGTGAGAGTGAGTAATCGGTTTAGGGTTTAAGGAGTTTTAGGGTTCTGAGATCGTACCTTAAACGAGGGATATGATTCCCTTTATATACACACGGAATCCTTGTTGGTTCCGTGTTCCCCAACCTTCGGCGTATCCCGCTTAGGTCGGTTGGGAATGATTATCTTCTTATTTTAGAAGATATCGGATATCTATTATGTAAATAGATTTGGGCTTGGGCTTTCGTGAGCCCTAACTCTTATTGATATTGGCCCGGTTCGTGCCGGGCTTGCGAGTATGGGGCTCTAGTTGGGTTTATGACTCGACTCCAGACTATACGTCATCACAACCTAAGTAAACACATTCTTAAACTATCATACGAGCACACATTAATTAGACATAGACTACCCTCACCTTAGTTAATTAGATAATAGAGTAATCGGTAGAAATACCAACCCCCAAATCCAAACCCCGAGATTCGTACCTTTCCATTTCCTAAAAAATATAAAAAGTACAAAAATAATCTTCCTCAACCCCAACCTTAGCGTAGTAACTCCTCACTAGCATTCCTATTCCCCTAGAGAACGATATCAATTCTCGTGGCTTACCCTAATACTACACTACAATGATTAGGTTCACTGCCTAGGGTGTTGAAAAACTTGCTCGACGAAAAGGAAGTTCCTTTGACCCCGAACGACGCGTGTAGCGTTATCACTAATGATCAAACTTACTAGCAGTAACTGATGAACCTACTTTCAATAACTAATGATCAAACCTACTTTCAAAAAACACAAAAGCACTAGTAATAACTGAAAATATATAATCAAAAAAGTAAATAAAATAAAAAATAATATAAATAAAAAATAAGCTGTTAAAAAATAAATAAATAATAAATAATAGATAAAAAAATAAACTTAAAAATAAACTGATAAAAAAATACTAATTCTTACTCATTTTATTTTCTTGTTGTACTGTCAAATCTTTCATTTCTTCTATCATTTTCATTTTTTTTTGTTGCTCTCTGAGTCTTTTACTTCTTCTAGTTTCTAAAAAATACACATGCACAAACTAAAATTAACAAAAAATTAAAAAAATTAAAACGTAAATTATAAACCCTAAAAATTAAATTAAACCAAAATTACCAGTTTGTTTCATCTTTTTCGAGTGTATAATGTGTTTTAATCGATGAGAAATAATTGGAAATAGAAACCCTAAAAATTTCTCCAAATTTTGATCGGTGTAGAGAGAGAAATATGTGAGTGTGTGTGTGTGAGCGATTTGGGAACTGAGATATGTTGTTTTTTTGTGTAAAATTACTCTTTTATCCTTCTAATATAAGGTGCTGTCATTCTTTTTTCCATTTTAATTTGGAACCGTCAGATGTGAATGTGGAGTAATCGGATGGTTCAAAATACTTTTTACAAATTTTAATTTGCATCCCCTATCTAAGGGATCCCAACTCAATATAATATTACATGCAACCTCTTTTATATTGTTGCAACACCGAGCTATCACCCTACTTTGACTTTTTATATGTATAATATTACAAGCTACATCCTTTATATTATCGCAACACTGCGCTAGCACCATACTATTTTTATATCAGTAGTTTGTCATTGTTTAAAAGTATTTGTGGAAAACTAGAAGGGGTTGGATAGTTTTACCTTTTAAAATCTTAATTGTTTTGAAAACTTATTATGAGATCAATCGATATAGATAAAAGATGTGTTAGTGAAGAATAAATAATATGCAAGCAATAGATAATATGTAAGTAAGGAAAAAAAAAATCAAACCACGACAAAATTGTTTATACTGGTTCGGTCTACAAGAACTCTTTTTCCTTGTCCTACTCCACTCCCCGAGTCTCCAACTCGAGAGTTATCTTCACTAATCAACAAGCTCTTTTAACCGGCGGAGAAAGCCTTTACACGTCGCTTACACAATATTTCTGAAACAAAGCTAGATGTCGAGTTCTTTTACAGGGGTACAACCACTCCCAACACACTATGTATTTTGAGGACTAAAATACTAACCACTCAAACTCAGATGTTTAAGATGGTTTGGTACAACAATGATGTATGAACAATAATGATTCACACAACAACAAAACAAACAAGGCTTCCAACTATTTGTTGAAGCTTGATTATGCCTTGATCTTCTTTGCTACAAAAGATGATCACTAAAATAAAATGAAACTGAGTTAGATGTAATAGAATGAGAGAATGTATGTGTTTTATGTTAATGAGGGATGAGAAAGCAACTTGGGTTGGCTTACTATTTATAGGCCAAGTGATCAGCAGATCACGGACTGGACGAAACCAAAAAAAAGGGTCCGCCCTTTATAATTTTTGGTTCCGCCAGTCTGACAGTGGAGATCACAAAAAATCTTTCAAAGATCATCCAAATCTCTCTAAGGGTGCGTTTGGTTGGGGTAATTTGAAATTCCAGAATTTTAAATTCTAGTAAATTTAAATTTTTGATAATTTAAAATTCCGAAATTTAAAATAGCTTCGCATGTTTGGTTGACAGAAATTTATAAACATTTTTTTATTTTTTTAATATAAATTTCATAAATATTCTATTTAAAAGTTTATAAAAAAAATTATAAGAAAAGTTTATAAAAAAATTTAAAAAAAAGTTTATAAAAAGTTTATAAAAAGTTTATAAATAATTTATGAAAAAAGTTTATAAAAAATTTATTAAAAAATTTTATAAAAAATTTATAAGAAATTTATTAAAAAAAAGTTTTATAAAAAGTTTATAAAAATTTTATAAGAAATTTATAAAAAGTTTATAAAAAATTTATAAAAAAAGTTTATAAAAAATCTATAAAAAAAGTTTATAAAAAATTTATAAAAAAATTCATAAATATTCTATTTAAAAGTTTATAAAAAAACAATAAGAAAAAAAGTTTATAATTTTCTTTTCAAGTAAATTAAAATTCCTCACTTTTTGGAGGCATTCTGATTCTCTCCATTTTGGCAATTCGGGGAATTGTAAATTACTTCAAATGCCCCCATTTGAGTTACCAAACAGGACATTTGAAGGAAATTAAAATGCAAATGCCTCCAATATCCTCCAAATTGCCCCAACCAAACGCCCCATAAGATTATGTAACATATGACGAGTGAATATCTAAACAAAATATTCTATAAAATCTTCTAAAGATTTCCAATGTGATGCAAGCCATGATGTAATATATAGTTTTCTATTTTTAGAATTAATATGTTATATAAGTAAATACTTATGTAATGTTTTGTTTAAGAAACTAAATATACTTGATATAAAAATGTTGATGCACATTATAGTTTAGAAGGTTATCAATGTCAATTAATATGTAGCTAATCAAAATGTGATAAGATGTAAATGCTTAAGTGATGAAGACTTTATTTAAGAAAAGCTCGTATTAATGTCTAAATCTTGACAAGCTGTATACTTTGCAAAAATGAAATTTACTTTTGTCGTTAACAAAACAAGGTAAAGATGATAAAATATAAATAACGTTTTTGGACGACATTTGTACTAACAGTATTCAAACTTGAAATTATCGTCATCCGTTATTGCTAAAAAGAATGTGCAATTAAAAAAATACCGAACAAAATATTTATTATATTGGTACTGTCGCTCTATTATGCGTGTACCATGCTAGTTATTGCAGATTAAGTTTTTTTTTTTTTTTTTTTTATATTATTATTATTATTTTTTTATAAAACATGTTAGATACACTCCTAAGCGTCTGATGCATCAAGATTGACAAGATCAAGGGTTGCAAAATGAAATTTTGTAACTACAAACTTAACTAAATTTTGAAAGAGATCATAAACGCAAATTCTAATTTTTTTATTTAGCTAAGATTTTGTAAGTAAAAATAAATATATTTTTATTTATGAAAATTAATATGTTTTTTATGAAAAAAGATCGATTATTATTTATTTCGATAAAAAAACTTTAATAGATTCATCAACTTTTTTAATCTCGAAGTAAAAAATTTAATCTTATATTTTTTTATAGTCGAGTAAATATGAGATACACAAACGAAATAAATAAATCTAAGGCTGCCCACAGTAGGGGGATTCAATCCCCCTACTTTTCCCTGCCACGTCAGCTTTCTCTCTCCAGCGACCTGCAGGCGATTAGGTGCCCCAGTAAGGGCGATTGGTTCATTTTTTTTTATTTTTTTTATTTTTTTTTTTTTAAATTTAAAAAAAAAAAAACATTTTTAACACAAAATAAAATTTCATTAATAATTAAAACGTTACAGTTATAATTCAAATAAAATTAAAACATTACAAAACTTATTAAAACATTACAACACTTATTCAAAATGTAGGTTGTGGCGTTCCTTGATCGCCTCTTTGAGTTTCTGCATTGTTTGGCGTTCTATTGCGGGCAAAGATGGGTCGATTGGCGTGCAATAGAACAAGAGATCTGCATCATATTTCTTTTGAGCCTCTAATTCAAGTTTTCGTTCTTCTAGTGCCAATTTTTTGTCTTCCCTAGCTTCTCTTTGTTGTTGTAGCTCCAACTCGATTTGCCGTTGTTCTAGCTCTTTCTTCTTCAAACCATAGTGCAGTCTGCTCCTTCTTCTCCCCGAATGCCTTGGACTTGATCTTGCCCCATGTCTCTGCAACACCTTCCATAGAAAACTGCGAAGATTTCTTTTTATTCTTTTTTGCGGTATCACGACCAATTGGTCTATTAGGCACAGACGAAGGCACATCCGACTGCACATCCGAGTCAGTTGAAGTCCTTGCTTTTTTGCGACCATCCTCTTGGGTTAAAAACGCCGGCATCTCATTATCCTTCCATGCAGAATGCTCCCTCAAAATCTGCCAACAATGCTCCAAAACAAACGGATGACCACACACTAGTTGGTATTCATCACAAGCTCGTGTATAAACAGTGAGGTCATTCTCACCACTTCCGTAATTCTTGAAAGCATTGTTGTAAATGGCACAAAAATGACCAACTCTAGGACGTACCCTATTTTTCCACTTTGTAATGATAGAGTTGTACGTTCTTTCTGAACCAACCTCATTCTCGAAGTATTCAATGACTTTCTCGCCAAAACCTCTAGCAGCTTTGGTTGTTTCCGTTACACTATTCTCGGATACATCACACCAACCGTTGCACAAGGCGATCTCTTCTTCTTTGGTCCAAGGCACCGTATCATTCTTGCCTTCTTTCTCGACAGCCTTCTTCTTTGCCTTTGTAGCTCGTTTCTTTGGTTTGACCGGTGACGTCTCTTCTCGACATTCTTCTTCTTCTACGTCATCAAGGTTGATCGAATCGTGATACGATCCATGAGCCGAACCGGTACCCGAACCGTGATACTCTTGAGCCGGATAACCCGATCCGGTTCCAGCATAAAAATTAGGATTGTTGTATAGTTGCTCATCAAAATCAAAACCCTCAAGATTGATACGGTTAACCGGAGAATATGTTTGATAATTTGAATATGAAGACGTTGATGAATCCATTGTTGGACGGTACACAGATTCGTGTGACCCATACATAGATTGGTTGCTTCGACGGGAGTAGCTTTGTTGTTGTTGTTGGTAGTGGATGTTTTGTTGCGGTGGAACAAATGGACGATTCATACTAAATGGATTGTTAGGGTGTTGTTGTGGAGCTTGTTGGGATGGATATTCGAAACCAGGGGGTTGAAAATTGATTATTGGTGAGACACCGGTTAACCGGAAATTCGGATCCGGTGTTAAAATATTCGGGACGTTTTGTGACAAACGGGATTTTCGGCCTTTGGTTGGTGGTGTTTTCTTAGACATTTTTGATAAAGAGGATTGTGTAGAGAGGATTAAGATTTGTGAGGATTGTGTTAAATAACTTGTGTATTTATAGGATAGTTTAGTAGTGTTTTTTTTTTTTTATAAACCAAACGGTAACTTTTTTTTTTTTGTTTGTATTAAACGGCTAGCAAGAAAAAAGGGCCAAAGTTTCTTTGTTTCTATCGATCGAGCTAACGAACGAGAAGGGTGGTTTTTTTGGGCGATCGACATCTCCCACAGTAGCACGATCGACAAGTCATCGATCGCTCCAAGCGACGATCGACACTCGATTCGTACTACTGTGAGCAGCTTAAGAATTTGTATATTATAATTAGACTAAAATACACCGTTGGTCCCTAAACTTGGCACGGTGCATCATGATGAGACAAAACTCGTCATTTTCATCGTCGGGGTCCTTATTTCAAGGTTTTCACTCGCTACAAGTCCTTTGACCAAGTCAAAGTCTGATTTTTGTTTTATAGTCGATGATATTTTAGTCCATACACATTTATACTTTTATAACACATTTATATTTTACCCCTTCATCTTTCATCCTCTTCATCGTCTACCCAAATCATTCGTCTTCCCACATTCATCATCATCTCCCCAAACATTTCAAGGGAACATTCATCATCATCTCCCCCAACATTTCAAGAGAGTAAAACCATGGGGAGCTTTTAGAGTTATCTCAATCATCCATAAAACATTGAAGTATAGTAATTAGTTTGTTATTTACATCCATACATCGTGGAAATGATGAGTGGTAGATTTTTTAAAAAACTTGTGGCCCAGTTCAATTATTAGATTGACATTCTCGAATGGAATGGAAAATGATTTGTATTCCAATAGGAACATATGTCTAACCGGACTTCGGGAATGCACGGGAATAATTTTGTTGAAAGTATCGTGTTTTATAAATCCACCTTAGCCTCTTGTAAGTTCTTGTGTTTCAAGTTTTGTTTTTGATTGAAGTCATAAAATCATAACTGGGGAAAAGTAGCATGTCTTGCGCTAAGTATCTAAATTTACTTTTAACTCGTGTGCATCTTAGTTTGTTAAACGAATAGGTGATACTGTTGAATGCACGAAAGCAGTTTGATGAAATGTTCATATCGTTTATTGGGAACTTGATAGCAGTCTGTCTTAAGCTCTTAGTTATAGTTGAATGCACGAAAGACATGTTAGTACTACTTATCATGTAACTTTGCATATAGTCTGGTTTAGTAGAGACAGTGATCGAAAAACATTTGCTATTATAACCGAACGATACGTATCTGCTGGGAAACCTGATAAAGCGGTTAAAGTTTTTTTGTCAATGCATGAATATGGCTGCCAACAAGATTTGTGTAGTTTTAATATGTTTCTTGATGTCTTATGCAAGTCTAGACGAGTTGAAATGGCGTATAATTTGTTTAAGGTTTTGAAGAGAAGATTTAGAGCTGATACGATTAGTTATAACATAATAGCAAATGGTTTTTGTTTGATTAAACGGACCCCTAGGGCGTTAGAGGTGTTTAGGGAGATGGTGGAAAGTGGTCTTGAGCCGACTCTAAAGACGTATAACGTGATTCTTAATGGGTATTTCAAAGCTGGTCAGATGAAAGAAGCTTGGAAGTTCTTTTTGGAGATGAAAAGGCGAAAATGTGAGATGGATGTTGTAACCTACACGACGGTTGTTCATGGTTTTGGGGTTGCGGGTGAGATTCAAAAGGCACGTCAGGTGTTTGAAGAAATGATTGGAGTAGGGATACTTCCTTCTGTTGCTACTTACAACGCATTCATTCAAGTTTTATGCAAAAAAGACAATGTGGAAAACGCTATTGTTGTGTTTGAGGATATGCTGAAGAAGGGGTATGCACCTAATTCGACAACTTACAATGTAGTGATTAGAGGCTTGTGTCATGTCGGGAAGATGGATACGGCAATGGAGTATTTGTATAGGATGAAACATGATGAGTGTGAACCGAATGTTCAAACTTAGAACGTGATCATTAGGTACTATTGTGACGAAGGTGAAATCAAAAAGAGTTTTGATGTTTTTGAAAGAATGGGTAGTGGTGAATGTTTGCCTAATTTGGATTCGTATAATATTTTGATAAGCGGAATGTTTGGGAGGAAGAGATCAGATGATCTAGTGATGGCTGGGAAGTTGTTGATAGAAATGGTTGATAGAGGATTTATTCCTCGAAAGTTTACCTTCAATTGAATATTGAATGGTCTTTTGCTTACTGGAAATCAAGATTTTGCCAAAGAGATACTGAGAGCACAGAGCAGATGTGGTCGTCTACCTCGTCATTTCAGATTATGATGAAAAATTTCGTTTAACATCATATACAGATTATGATGAAAAATTTCTTATACTCTTGATCTTATAAGAGCCTTCAGGAATTATAATCCTCTAGAACGTTTTGGTATTATTTCAGGAATTATAATCCTCTACTGTATTAATGCTAAGGAAATCTGTATAATATTTTAGTTGTATTTTTTGGTATTATTTCAGGAATTATAATCCTCTAGAACGTAGAAATAAGGTTGGTAAGGACCGTAATATCATGGCATCTCAAAAGAGTTCAAAGTCGCTGCAAACAAACAACTCCCAAAATCGTACTTCAGGGGACAAAATGAACCTTCCCAAAATAAATGGTGAGCTGATAACTAATACTATGCTAAGACAAAATATGCAATACTTTTCTTTGTACCCAAAATGGATTCTTTTTACATTTAATCTGGGATGAATGGAGCGATAGGCAAATTGCTGAAATTTGTAGAACTGTAGTTCCAAATCAAATACACCTCTTTAGCTATGTAATACTGTGCAGCATGCTGATAGATAACTAAATAATCTGGGAAGATGAATGATGAATGTTGGAAAGATGAATGATTTGGGTAGATGATGAAGAGGATGAAAGATGAAGGGGTAAAACATAAATGTGTTATAAAAGTATAAATGTGTATGGACTAAAATACCCTCGACTACAAAACAAAAATCAGACTTTGACTTGGTCAAAGGACTAATCTGGCATTTAATGGCCATGTTTTGGACCTATGGCGATGAATATGGCCAGTTTCGGTCGATCGCGATGCTCCGTGCCAAGTTTAGGGACCAACGGTGTATTTTAGTCTTATAATTATATATAAGGTTATTAAATGTAAATGTATGACAAACGATAATATGCTAAAATCTTGCTCCAAAATACCTTGGCCCTTTTTGGAATTTTCTACCAAAATAAACGCTAAAACAAAAAATACTATTTATGAAATTTGTGCACATTTTTTTATGGTATAAGATACAACTGTGCAAAATCTACTTGCTACTATAAAAATCTGTTTGCAACTACAAATGTGAAAAACCATCTTTAATGATTTAGAAGGTGTAGATTTTTGTGATGAAATTCGATGTATAGTCTTTTAGTTACTTGTGACTGCAAGTCGTGTTTAATCACTTTGACTTCCTATATGTATAATATAATATTACAGGCTACCTCTTTTATATTGTCGCAACACCAAGCTATCACCCTACTTTGACTTTTTATATGTATTATATTACAAGCTACTTCCTTTATATTATCGCAACACCGCGCTAGCACCATACTATTTTTATTTAGTACATAGTTTGCATATGTTTAAGTAAAATGCCAGCATTGAATTTTTTTTACATGGAAATAGATATTTTAATATTTCAATTATTGTATTTGTTCATAAACCTATACAGAGTAGTTGATATTTGAGTCCAGGGATGAAACCAGGACCAAATATGATCTGGTGCACATATTTGTTGAAACCTTAATATAGAAACACATTTTGATGGACATGAAGCATTTAAGATGCATTTAAGAAAAGTTGATGTTTTTTTCAAAAATTAATACTACATCAAAAAAAATCCATATGAATCCCGAACACCCGCGAGAACACCCGGCTCCGTCCAGTTTCAGTCAACATCACATAATATGTGCTTCCATTCATCCAACCACAAGTTGCATGTCAAAAAGCCCTTGAGCCTAATTTCTAAACATTAGTGATCTTAAACACGTTGTCAAGCATAAAGATGAAATGATGATGAAACAAAAACTAAGTTTATTCATAAAATTTGGATTGTCACCATTTAGACACTAATACCTTACCACTTGGGCTATCTTTTGCGAAATAAAAACCAATTTCGTTCACTAATCAAAAGCACTCATTATCAAAAATATTTGAGCTACACCGTTCGGCTACAAACCTATCGAAAACATTAAAATGGGCTTCTTTCTTTACAGTATTGTCGGGATTCATCCAGAAAAATTGCCCAACGAACATAATAGAATCACCAAGACCTTCGCGGAGTCGCCAATTAAATTGTTGCTTTACGGTCATTGTTTTGTTTCCAAAGTCTTTATCTTCTGAGGAAACATGAACAACAAGATTTGGAATTTCATCGTTTATGATATGCACGTTGAATTTTTCGAGAGAGTTGGTTACATCTACACTTGAAGATGTTGCAAAGTAATTATGATATAGCATTAACACAAGAAGGGTTAGGAGGTGTGTCTTACTACCCATGTTTTATGTTTTGATAGTGAGACCAGAAGTTGGTTCCCTTTATATAGATGTTTTTTTTACTAGAAAGAGTCATCTATAATGAAAGGCTTAAAATTATACGTAACACATTTTTTAATATAAGACTTTTAAAACATTAATGTTATTAATTAGCAAAACTCATTTTATTAATGTGTTATAAATGAAATTTTGTAACTACAAACTTAACTAAATTTTGAAGGAGATCATAAACGCAAATTCTAATTTTTATATATAGCTAATATTTTGTAAGTAAAAATAAATAAATCTTATTTATGAAAATTAATATGTTTTTTATGAAAAAAGATCGATTATTATTTATTTCGATAAAAAAACTTCAATAGATTCATCAACTTTTTTAATCTCGAAGTAAAAATTTAATTTTAAAATTTTTATAGTCGAGTAAATATGAGATACACAAACGAAATAAATAAATCTAAGAATTTGTATATTACGATTATATATAAGGTTGTTAAATCTAAATGTATGACATACGATAATATGCTAAAATCTTGCTCCAAAATACCTTGGCCCTTTTTGGAATTTTCTACCAAAATAAACTCCTAAAACAAAAAATACTATTTATGAAATTTGTGCACATTTTTTTATGGTATAAGATACAACCGTGCAAAATCTACTTGCTACTATAAAAATCTATTTGCAACTACAAATGTGAAAAACCATCTTTAATGATTTAGAAGGTGTAGATTTTTGTAATGAAATTTGATGTATAGTCTTTTAGTTACTTGTGACTGCAAGTCATGTTTAATCACTTTGACTTCCTATATGTATAATATAATATTACAAAGATACCTCTTTATATTGTCGCAACACCGAGCTATCACCCTACTTTGACTTTTTATATGTATAATATTACAAGCTACTTCTTTTATATTATCGCAACACCGCGCTAGCACCATACTATTTTTATATCAGTAGTTTGTCATTGTTTAAAATTATGCAAACTTGAAATTATCGTCATCCGTTATTGCTAAAAAGAATGCGTAATTAAAAAAAATACCGAACAATATACTTATTATATTGGTATCCGTCGCCCTATTGCGCGTATACCATGCTAGTTATTCCAAACTAAGGTTTTTTTTTTTTTTTTTTTTTTGGGATAACACATGTAAGGTACACTCCTAAGCGTCGGATGCATCAAGATTGACAAGATCAAGGGTTGCAAAATGAAATTTTGTAACTACAAACTTAACTAAATTTTGAAAGAGATCATAAACGCGTATTCTAATTTTTATATATAGCTAACAAATAAGTAGATTTTTATTTATGAAAATTAATATGTTTTTTTATGAAAAAGATCGATTATTATTTATTTCGATAAAAAACTTCAATAGTTTCATCAACTTTTTTAATCTCGAAGTAAAAAATTTAATTTTAATTTTTTTTTATAGTCGAGTAAATATGAGATACACAAAGGAAATAAATAAATCTAAGAATTTGTATATTATAATTATATATAAGGTTGTTAAATCTAAATGTATGACAAACGATAATATGCTAAAATCTTGCTCCAAAATATCTTGGCCCTTTTTGGAATTTTCTACCAAAATAAACCGCTAAAACAAAAAATACTATTTATGAAATTTGTGCACATTTTTTTATGGTATAAGATACAAGTGTGCAAAATCTACTTGCTACTATAAAAATCTGTTTGCAACTACAAATGTGAAAAACCATCTTTAATGATTTAGAAGGTGTAGATTTTTGTGATGAAATTCGATGTATAGTCTTTTAGTTACTTGTGACTGCAAGTCATGTTTAATCACTTTGACTTCCTATATGTATAATATAATATTACAGGCTACCTCTTTTATATTGTTGTAACACCGAGCTATCACCCTACTTTGACTTTTTATATGTATAATATTACAAGCTACTTTCTTTATATTATCGCAACATCGCGCTAGCAGCATACTATTTTTATTTAGTACTTAGTTTGCATATGTTTAAGTAAAATGCCAGCTTTGAAATTTATTTACATGGAAATAGTATTTTATTTTTTCAATTATATTATTTGTTCATAAACCTACATAGAGTAGTTGATATTTGAGTCCAGGGACGAAACCAAGAGCAAATATGATCTGGTGCACATATTTGTTGGAACCTTAATATAGAAACACATTTTGATGGACCGGAAAGCATTAAGATGCATTTAAGAAAAATTGATGTTTTTTTCAAAAATTAACACTATATAAAAAAAATCCATATAAATCCCGAACACCCGCGGAAACCCTCGGCTCCGTCCTGTTTCAGTCAACATCACATAATATGTGCTTCCATTCATCCAACCACAAGTTGCATGCCAAAAAGCCCTTGAGCCTAATTTCTAAACATTAGTCATCTTAAACACGTTGTCAAGCATAAAGATGAAATGATCATGAAACAAAAACTAAGATTAATTGATAAAATTTGGATTGTCACCATTTAGCACTAATACCTTGCCTCTTGGGCTATCTTTTTGCGAAATAAAAACCAATTTTGTTCACTAACCAAAAGCACTTATTATCAAAAACTAGACGAGTACCCGCGCCTAGCGGCAGCGGTGTCTAGTTTCGACAAAATTTTAGCGGCGATTAAGGAATCCAATTTGAATGATTATATTTAAATCCCGCTTTTGAAGATTGAAGAAATCAGCCATACTTTCCAAAGTTATACAACATCGCATTTAAATTAAGATTACAGCATAGCATTCAATGGCATGAGATTTCATATATTCCACTTTTCCACTTTTCACTTTTCCAATTATTGACTATTTGACCATTTTCTCTTTTTATGTAGTATAGATATTTGAGCGACACCGTTCGGCTACAGACCTATCGAAAACATTAAAATTGGCTTCTTTCTTAACAGTATTGTCGGGATTCATCCAGAAAAATTGCTCAACGAACATAACTGAATCACCCTGACCTTCGCGGAGTTACCAATTAAATTGTTGCTTTACGGTCATTGTTTTGTTTCCAAAGTCTTTATCTTCCGAGGAAACATGAACAACAAGATTTGGAATTTCATCGTTTATGATATGCACTTTGAATTGTTCGAGAGAGTTGGTTACATCTACACTTGAAGATGTTGCAAACTTGCAAACTTGCAAAGTAATTATGATATAGCAATAACATAAGAAGGGTTAGGAGGTGCGTCTTACTACTCATGCTTTATATTTTGATAGTGAGACCAGAAGTTGGTTCCCTTTATATAGATGTTTTTACTAGAAAAAGTCATCTGTAATGAAAGGCTTAAAATTATACGTAACACATTTTTTAATAGAAGACTTTTAAAATATTTTTTTTTTAACGGCAAAAAGAAAATATAAATATATAAAAAAGAACCACTAGGAAGGAGCTAGGATCCAAGAAAACAATACAATTCTAGAAAAACAAAAATCTACAAATTCTAGAACCATCCCAGAACTTTAACTGCAAAGGACGTAAAAAGGTTGAAAAAAACTTATGCCAATTACAGGAAAGCCTGAGACATAAGAAAAAACCTCATCATTGAAGGCCGAGCCACCGGTTTTCACTTCAATGATGTTTTTTATACGACCCCATACAAGTTCTGAGGAGACCACAAAGAAACCAAGCTACGAAACCACAAAACTACCGAAACGGACACTCGCTCCAATTATCCCACGAAGTCTTATCCTTCCTATCTCGATTGTGAATCCAAAGATAAGAAGTGGAAACAATGGCGTTAAAAACATCCAAGCTAGATTCATGAATACCATTGTGTATAGCATTATTTCGCGCCTTCCAAATATGCCACCACCATATAAAAATAATAGCTTGAAATCTATTTCGATGAGTCGCCGAGGTGTTAAGCGAATCACACCAAGAGAGAATTCGATCCATTGAGGCGTCCGGGATGTCACACTTAGTCCAATTATTCAATAAAACCTTGATCCGCTTGACAAAGATACAAGATTGAAAGACATGGTTGGTGTACTCCACGGCTTCATCACAGTTACCACACCTAACCGAAACAATGTCAATACCTTTCGCGAAAAGGTTAATGGAAGTAGGAAGGCAATCACGTCGGAGTCTCCACACAAACAAATTTATCTTTTTTGGGACAAGACGATTCCATCGAGTCGATATGTTAGAAGAAGGAAGTAATTGATGGTCAAAAAACTTCCTAAGCTTAGCCACAGAGAACTCGTTATGGCGATTAAATTGCCATAACCAATTATCCTCGGTATCATTAAGACTAGGAGGAAGGCTATTAACCATATCATGAAAATTATTAATAACCCTGCTATTCCTAATTGGACGGTTCCAACTCCAAACCCAACCCATATCATCCCTTCTATTGCTAACAACGCAATGTTTTTCCGTTTCGAGAGCAAACAATCTCGGATATTTTTTAGCCAATGTCTCCTCCCCACACCACACATCTAACCAAAATTTAGTATCATGGCCATTACCGATTTGTCTTTTGATAACATGTTTATCCAAATTGGTACGAGCATGAGTATCGCCAATCGAGTCCACAATTCGTTTCCATATCCCACCATGAGAAGCCGTGATATCAAAAAAGCAATTCTCCCTATGTATGGCAGAAATGGTACGAACCCACAAGGCCTTCGGGTTGCCAATCGCTCTCCATCTCCAACGGTATAAAAGAGCACGATTCATAGAGTCCAAACTTCCAAATCCCACGCCACCATCTTTTTTAGAAGCAAGAACCGCCCCCCATTTAACCCAAGAAATCTTCTTGACAACCTTATTACCACCCCAAAAGAACCGGGACCTTATAGCTTCAAGCTTTTTATTAACCGTAACCGGCAAACGAAAAATAGACAAAAAATATATACCAAGAGAACCAAGAACAGAAGAAATTAATGTAGCCCGACCTCCAATCGACAGAAGATTTGATTTCCAAGAAGAAAGTCTCTTATTGCATTTGCTTATGATCGGATCCCAAGTTTGCACACGACTTGAATTTCCACCAATTGGGATTCCAAGATATTTGAAAGGGAATTTCTCAACTTTGCACCCCACAAAATTTGCCAAACGAGTAGTTTGGACCTCGCTCACCCCAATGCCAATAATGGAAGACTTCTCAAAATTAATTTTTAAACCAGAGACACAATGAAAAAACCTGAGAGCCTTGGTGATAACATGCAAATTTCGAGTACTAGGCTCTCCCACAATGATCACGTCATCTGCATAAAATAAATGAGAAATGGAAACAGTATTAATGTTAGCACACTTAAACAAGTTACCATTCACCAAATTATCAATAGCTATGTGAAGGCCCTCCATAGCTATGATAAAAAGAAATGGTGCCATCGGGTCGCCCTGACGAAGACCCCGTTGGATAGGAAACTCCTTAGAAGGGCTACCATTAACCATAACCGAAGCTCTAGTCGATTTCAGGCATGCCTCAATCCAAGCAATCCATTTTGCCCCGAAACCCATAGCTTTAAGAACCGAGAATAAAAATTCCCAAGATAAAGAGTCATAAGCTTTGGCAAAGTCTATCTTGAAAAGCATCAATTTTTATTTTCTTTTTATACCACCAACAATCTCGTTAAGCATAAGAGGACCATCAAGAATCTGCCTTCCTTTAATGAACGCCGATTGAACCGGACTAACAACATCATCAATAACTTTTGCTAGACGGTTAGCTAACAATTTGGCGATAATTTTGTATTGGACACCAATAAGGCTAATAGGGCGAAAGTCAGGAACCGTGGTCGGGTTGCTCACCTTAGGAATCAAAGTAATAAACGAAGCATTACAACCAATGGGAATTTTAGCATTTTGAGAAAAATCACCGACCATATCTTGAATATCTTTTTCCAACAAACCCCATTTCCGTTTGATGAAAGCAAACGAAAAACCATCAGGCCCAGGCGCCTTATCCCCCCTACAGCTATGTACAACCTCTTTTATTTCATCAATAAAAAAATCCATCTGAATGTTCTCGGCTTGCCAATCTTTAAGCTTTCTAAACCGTGAGTCATCAATAACAAAATCAATGCCATGAAATCTTTTAAACTTATTTGTAAAATAGTCTTGAAAGCACTGTTTAATACCAATCACATTCGTTATCCACAAACCGTTATATTTAATTCCATTTAAGGAGTTTTGACGTCTCCTTTTATTGATTATAGCATGATAAAACTTGGAGTTTTCATCTCCTTCAAACCCCCACTTAACCTTTAATTTTTGATGTAAGTCACGTCCATTATTAATTTCCATTTGTTGCACTCAAGAATGAGAGCTCTCCTGTTAGTGGCAAGACTATCATTGTTATTCGTAGACAATTTGAGATCAATGCTAGCAATTTCCTTGGTAATAGTATCTCTATTTCTTTTAGCCTTCTTTTCTTTCTTCCATACCTTAATATCATTTTTCAACGACTTAAGTTTAACCTTGACCATGTTGAAGACTTCACCATTACATTGAGCAGCCGAGTTCTTCCAACTTTTATCAACAACATCATCAAAACCTTCTAAATCGAGCCAAGAGTTGAAGAATTTAAAAGGAGTAGGCCCAAAGTCTAACTTTTGAATAAAGAGTAACAACGGTCGATGATCTGAAAGAATATCGTCCAAAGCTTCCAACTTTAACTCGGGAACTTTGTTAAGGGTATCAAAAGTAACAAGAACGCGATCAAGTCTGCTTGCTTTGATGCCATCAATAGAGACTCTGGTGTATTTGTGACGTCCAAGGGGCATATCAAACAGATAGGCACTCTCAATGAAACTATTAAAATTCACGACATTCACCTTTGAAAATATCGTACCCATACGTTCATCCGGACGACGTACCGAATTAAAATCTCCACACAAAATGTAGGTACCACGATTAGCCTCCATGAATCTCTTAATTTTGTTCCACAACTCCACTTTGTTGTTCTCCTGCTGTGGAGCATATATGTTTACCATATAACAATCCAAATCAAGATGAATCCATGATGAGTGTGTAAATACTCATCATTTTTGGTCAAATCTGAACTGCAAAACATTTAAAAACACTCAGAAATGCATCAAAATACTGAAAATATTCCAAAATTGTATTTTATATGTTTCAGATGCAAAATGTTTAAAAACAGATGAAAAACGAGCAAAGTTTGCATAATTGGCGTTAGTCCCTCAACTTTCAAATCTTGACAAAATCAGTCCCTGAGCATTTGTTTTGGAATAAAAGTCAACCCAAGTCCTTTCAAAATCAAAATTTATCAAAAATGATCCTTGGGTAAAAGTTTGGAGAATTTACAAGTTTGGTCCTTCAAGTTTCAAAATTGGCAAAAATAGTCCTTGGAAGTTTAAAAATGGAAAATTATATTTTATGGTCCTTGTACTAATGAAACTTGGCATGTTTGGCCCTTTTGATAAGTTTGGGAAAATTACACTTTTGGTCTCTCAAGAATTGGTGAATTGCAAGAATGGTCCTTGTGTTAATAACTACAAACAAACGGACCCTTTGTATTATTGAGCCAGTCCAAAAACAACCTGTGAACCCCCCCCCCAACTTGAACCCTGCCTATTAATAAAACCCAGTCAAACTGGGTTTGACTCAACCTCCCCGCCACACCTTTTCCCTCCACCTTCTTCACCCACTTCTCTGCAACAATCCCATCACCATGTCTCCAGCTCACATACTACCACCCTTATCACTCCACCTCACCAAACAGCCAAAATGCATTTAATGCATCTCTTCCCTTGCACTCAACCCTCCCCAACTGGCAAATATCTTTTTGGCGCCAAAAAGCCATCAACGGCTAATATCCACTTTGACTAATCCAATGGCTCTGCAAAGAAGTGGGAAATGATCAGAGTACAAGTGGGAAGCTTTTTGTTGAATAAATAGAAGAAGAGAAGTGGAGATGAAGAGGAGTTCTTAGTTTTTATTTTTCTTACATGTCGTTTTTAATTTCCATGTCCAAATTAAGCTTTAAATTGTAACTTTTAATCTTCCTTGTACTCATTTAAGTCATCTCAATCAGTTGTAACTTATTTTCAGTGATAATTCAAAGTTTGATCAATTTTCTGTTTTTACATTTTCTGTTATTAAATCGAATTTAAAATTGCTAAGTATCAAGCTTCAATAAGCTTTATTATAACTTAAGTGAGCTTACTAAAGCTGTATATAGCTTTTAGTAAGCTCAAGAATCAGTTCCAAGCAAATTCTTCACCTGGTCAACGAAAGTCAAACTGTGGGAATTTTGGGTTAAGCAGTTATGGAAATGGATTTGGGTTGATGCAGAGCTGATTTTGGGTTGATTTTGATTAGAAAAGTGATGTTTGGTTCTGGATTAAGCTTCACATAAGCTGGATCACTTGTGAGTACTTATTCTAGTTCCATATCTAATATAGTCTGCATATTCTATTTGAGTTTGAATCTGTGGTTATTAGTTCTTATCTGTTCATTAAACTGTAATTAGGTTATATTGATTCAGCCAAAGATTAGCATAAGCTAGATAATCATTTAGGTAGAGTAATTAGCAAAACAGTTAGTATAATAGTGTGTTTGGATCGGATCATTGATCCGAGATTGAGGTTTGTTAAGTGGTTAAGCTCGTTGCTTGAGTCCATCAGGTCTAGTATAATCATTTTAGTCATCAGTTTGCACCTTAGAACACTAAAAGTCAAAATCGCCTTCATTCATTTCTAGTTTCCAATTCAGTTAGAAATTAGGAGATCATAAGCTTGAATTGTGTTTAGAATTCACTAGAGTAGCTTAATTTAGCTTTATTATGGCTTATTTCATCATTTTCAGTTGACAAATTAGCATCAAATCTCACTTAAGTCAACTTTTCATTGTAGTCATTAAAAGTCAAAAATCATAAAAGCGCTTTTCTAAAACTTTGTAGATTTATCATTTGTTAATCCTTGGTCAAGAGCTTTTGGTATTTTGGATTTAACAAGTTGAGCTGGTCTAGCTTCTAAAACTGAATTTTGTGAAATTTTTCCAAATCTCTTTAAGCTCCTAATCAGCTCCTCAACTAGGTACCATTTGCCCTGTTCACACTCAGTCATAACTAAGTGTGAACCAGCAACTTCCAGACCTTGTGCAGGTCTTGTTTTTGATCACTAGGGTCTGAAACTTGGTTTATTGGCTCACTGGCTGGTGGTCTTGAGGTCTACAGTTCTGGTTTTCACTTAAGCCCATTAAATCAGCTTGTGTTTAAGCTTCAAAGTAGCTCATAAGTCCTGTTTGGTTTATTGCTTGAAATTGGTCATTTCACTTGTAGCATGTTATACTGAGGTGTAGGCTAGTTGAATTAAGTTGTTTCCACTTAGATTTAGCCTATTTCAAGTAGTGGTAGGTTCTGGTTCACCATAGTGGCTTATAGCTTAATTTAGGTAGCTTATTGATAAGCAGTTTCATTTCAGCCCTTAATTCCAGTACACTATACTTGCTTTTCTCATTTTTCCTTAAATTATAGTAATAATTTAGACTTTTCCTGAATTTTTCATAATTTTTCAGTACTGTTTGCTATTTTTCCCTATTTAAATCAGTTTTTAAGACTTTTTAAATAGCTTTTAATACAAATAAATCAGAAAATCTTCAAAAAAATAAGTTTTCAATTTTCCTAGATTAAGATAAATATAAAAATCCAAAAAAATATTTTTCCATAATTTTCCTAGTTTAAATAGTAATTTTTAGCATATTAATTAGTTTTAAATAGTTTTTAAATCATAGAAAATAGAATATAAATCAGAAAAATACAAAATTAGTTTTGAAAATTCTCTTTAGTAATTTTAGATTTTTGAAAAATAGTTTTATAATTTTCCTCTTTATTTTCATAATTTTTAGTATTTTAATTTAGTTTTAAAAGTTAAAATTAGTTTTTAATTCTAATTTATAAAAGAAAAATCAAGAAAATCCAATTTAAAAATAGTGATAGCGTTTATTTAATATAATTTAGCTTTTTAATTTTCTTTCTCAGATTTTTCATTTGTCATCTAGTATTATCATTAACCCCCTTTCCTGTTCAATATCACCCGATCACTACGCGTTTAGCTTCAATCGCACAACTCGTTGGGACTTAACGACCCGGGGAAACACTATACTCTCCTGGACTTAATTGCTTTGGTTTTAGACTGTTTGACTTTTATTACGGTTGACCATTCACAAGTGGTTGACTTGTGTAATAAACCTGACCGTTTGGGACCGATTCACGAATTTTATCATGTAATTATACCACCCAATTCCCCTATTTTTGGCCAAAATTTTTTTGGAGTAAGTGTTTTGCACTTACTCAGCTTACGGTTATCAGTCCGCCATGTCTAACAAACAAAAGGATTGGCTAATCCAGGAGCAAACGGCTCTTGGTAAAGATATCTCAAATCCGTTAACGGCTTGCAATTTGCCCAAAATTGTATGGTGTTCAGCTCACCATACCTTTAATTAGTGAAGAGTTGGCTAGCCCGCAAGTTTATGGCTTGTGGTAAAGGCAGTTGGAAAACCATAATTGGTAATCGACTCACCAAAGATATTTTATCTAAGAGTTGGCTAGTCCAGAAGCAAACGGCTTCTGTAAAGACAAATCAAAACCGTTGAAAGTCGGTGATTTGCTCAAAATCATATGGTTATCGATGTACCATAGTTCTTACTTGAACTGAAACATTTGGCTACTCCCGAAGTAATGGCTTTTGGTAAAGAGATTCAAATCCATTAAGTTTTCTCAAAAGATTGCTAGGGACTAGCAATAGTTTAGTGTGGGGGATTGATGAGTGTGTAAATACTCATCAATCCATTTGCCACGCACAATCAGAAAATGATCAAATAGAAAAGAGTCTGACTTTGCAAAAACATTAGTGTCCCAAATAGAAAGAATACCACCCGAATGCCCATCCGCAAGAATCTCGACATAATCAAACCCAAAATTACCCCAAAGACTTTTGACTCTAGCCAAGTCACTTTTGGACATTAAAGTTTCCTGAATCGCAAGAAAATTAACTTGATGTTTACTTAAAATGCCACGCAGCTTGTTTCTTTTAGACATACACCCCGTCCCACACATGTTAAACGATAGAATATTCATTGGTAACCTTCCAACTCGCTCACCAATTGAACCTGTTTAATAGCGACCTCTTCTTCAACAAGAGTTTTGAATCCCATATTCTCCCCTATCTCCAGAATTTCCTTTGGATCCAGTGGCATATTGCTAGACTCAAATGTTGAAAATGAGTCACCCTCCCTGTGTTCTTTATTTGTCTTTAAAGAAGACTCACCCTTACAATTGACTTCAGAATTTTTGAATAACCCTTTGACGAAACCAGGTGCTCCAAATGATTCTGACGTGAATCCCGAATTTGAGTCATCATGACCTACCCTCGCTGTCTCTTTTCCTTCTTCAACAGAACGCATTTTTGGTGGGCAAGAATTAGCTTTCTTTTTTTCAGCAAGTTCTTTCTCAAATATAGCATCCAACGAGAAGATGTCATCGGGGTCTTTTTTCGCCGGATACCGTGAGACACCATGATTAACGATGCACCACATCCTCCTCAACAATTGGGGAGCATGCACTGCAGGTAAAACCTCCATGGCAATCTTTTGAATTAGAACCCGACTTCTCATCATTCGAATTACCAAAGTTTGAATGCGATGTTTCACGACATAAATTTTGATCAAATTGTTCGCTAGGAATCCCATCGTCATCATTCGTGCTTACTTCATCAGTATCTTCTTCACATTGGCTCGACATTTCAGAATCCGATGAATCACTCGACTGTCCCAAAATTATAGGTTCCCACATTGCAAATTCTTTCATCCACACGTCATATTTCTTGTTGTCGATCTCCACTTGTAGTTCCTCGACTACATATTTTTGGGAGTTAGCTAAAATACACACTTTACAAATGGAGTACGCTCTCTCCCAATCATCCAAAAAGAATACACATTTACCCCAGTCACCAATTAGCTCTTGAATCGATTCTCTTCGCCACACACCAAGTGGTAAGCCAGAAACTTCGACCCATACCATTCGTTCATCAGGGACAAAGCATGCACTCGGTGTCTTAAAGGCACTAAATCTGCATCTCAACAATTCGTTAGCCATAAAAAGCTCCTTGGCTTCCATCGAGGAGAAAGTGATGAGAAGCCATCGGCCACCAATATAAGATATTTTAAAATCATAAAAACCTTCATCTATCAACCATTGGCCGGACTGTGGGATGTTGCAAGGTTCATCAATCTTCACTAACATCGACAAATTGGGCTTAGCTTTTTCCTCAAAGTCATTTGAACTACTAAAAGAAGGAAGCTTAACAAGCCTACGTTCTTGAAGAGAAGAAGAAGCCTTACCAGAATTGATGTCCACATTGATGCGTGCTTTTGGTCCAGAAAGGACCTCAACGTAAGACATGGCAAGTTTGCTAACCCCATGCTCTCCTTTATCCGAAGCCCTATTCCCATACATTTCTGGTTTCTTAGTATTAGGTTTAACATTGCGATTTTCATGGATTCTACTATATTTAGCCAAATCCGCAAACACATGATAGTTTCCGAACCACATAGATTTTAAATCAGACAATAACCTAGCCGCGTTGTCAACCTTGATGAATCGAACAAAACCAAACCTTCTTCCCGCCTTAGACAATCTGTTGGGGATGAATACGTCGGCGACCGTTCCCCATTTTGAACATCGATTCCACATGTCCTTCGCCGACACTTGGTGGGGGAAATTAGTTAGATAGAACGACATTGACATTCGCTCCAATAGGTTAATTTTTGTTTTAGGGTTCTTCTTAGAATTATTCCCATTCCCATACACCCCGTCATTGAGTCCAGATGATACCTTTGAAGATTTTGCTTTCCGATTCTGTACCTGTTGCCATCCATGATCGTTTCCTTCTTCACTCCCTGGTTGATTTTCCTCCTCTGTCTCCATAGGGTTTTTTGTCGCCGCCGCCTCTGTCTCCATTCCCTCTAATCTTATGATTAGAAACTTTTTTGGTCGGATTTGTGATGAGATTGATTATGCGGTGTTGAAAGAAATATGTTCCAGTAGTGTTCCGGCAGGTGGAATCTTTAATGTGGAGGTTTAATTGGTTGTTCTTCTCGGCAGTGGGGGGTTATGCGGGGGTGTGGGTTTCAGTGGTGGTGAGGTTTCATTGGTGGAGGGGTATCTTTTAAAATATTAATGTTATTAATTAGCAAAACTCAATTTATTAATGTGTTATAAATGAAATTTTGTAACTACAAACTTAACTAAATTTTGAAAAAGATCATAAACGCAAATTCTAATTTTTATATATAGCAAATATTTTATAAGTAAAATTAAATATATTTTATTTATGAAAATTAATATGTTTTTTATGTAAAAAGATCGATTATTATTTATTTCGATAAAAAAACTTCAATAGATTCATCAACTTTTTTAATCTCGAAGTAAAAAATTTAATTTTAAAATTTTTATAGTCGAGTAAATATGAGATACACAAACGAAATAAATAAATCTAAGAATTTGTATATTACGATTATATATAAGGTTGTTAAATCTAAATGTATGACATACGATAATATGCTAAAATCTTGCTCCAAAATACCTTGGCCCTTTTTGGAATTTTCTACCAAAATAAACCGCTAAAACAAAAATACTATTTATGAATTTTGTGCACATTTTTTTTATGATATAAGATACAACTGTGTAAAATCTACTTGCTACTATAAAATCTAGAGTGAATTACATAAATCGTCCTTGTGGTTTAGTAAAAATTACGGATCTTGTCCATGTGGTTTTTTTTTAGCGGGTTTCGTCCCTGTGGTTTACAAAAGTTACGGATCTTGTCCCTCGTCTGACCCGGTCCCAAAAAAGGACTTCCCTTGCAAATACTTTCTAACGTGAGGGGCTAACGTCATATTTTGGTTTTAACGATCGGCGTTAATTACATAAATCGCCTTTTGTGGTTTGGTAAAAGTTACTGAATCTTGTCCCGTGGTTTATTATAATATTTTTTAAAAAACTGTTTTTCTTTTAAAAAATTAATTTTATTAAAAAATTAAATTAAATTAAATTAAAAAAACTTTTTAATTTTATTATAAAACGAATGAAGGCGTATAAAAAAAAGTTTTTATACGGATTTCTCTATTTTTACGTTTCATTTGTTTTATATCGGTTTCGCTTCGTTTTGTATGAAAATGTATGAAAACATTTTTGTACAAAATGCACGCTTTTTGTATGAAAATGTATGAAAACATTTTTTCATACAAAAACGAACGAAAATGTATCGCTTTTGAATGAAAATGTATGAAAACATTTTCGACGCTTTTGTATGAAAAAAGCGTACATTTTAAACAAAAAAACGGTTTTGTTTAAAATGTACGTTTTGTATGAAAAACGTACATTTTAAAACAAAAAAAACGTATGAATTAAATACGATGGCTTTTTTTCATGGTGCAAGCTTCAATACATGCATTAGAGTGCTTGGAACAGGGTTTCTTCGTATGTTACATTAGCGTCATCTCATCATCTTAATAACACATCAATAACTAAAACATAATATTCAACAATAAAACTAATAACATTTTATTAGTTTCACAAAGTACCCCACCAACTTAATCAAAAAATAATAATAAGAGTTAATTACATACATACGTTTTTTTTTTGTTTAAAATGTACGTTTTTCATACAAAAACATACATTTTAAACAAAACCGTACGAATAAACCCCTTCCAAGCACTCTAATGCATGTATTGAAACTTGTACCATGAAAAAAAGCCATCTCAGATTTAATTCATACGTTTTTTTGTTTAAAATGTCGTTTTTCATACAAAAACGTAAAATGTTTTCATACATTTTCATTCAAAACGCATTTTTTGTTCGTTTTGTATGAAAAATGTTTTCATACATTTTCATACAAAACGCATTTTGTACAAAAATGTTTTCATACATTTTCATACAAAAACGAACGAAACCGTATAAAACAAATGAAACGTAAAAATAGAGAAAACCGTATAAAAACGCTTTTTTATCGCCTTCATTCGTTTTATAATAAAATTAAAAAGTTTTTTTTTATATTTAATTTTTTTTAATAAACTTTGTTGGGAATTACGTGAAAGCAGTGATTCTCCGACGAGAAACAATGGATTCTGCTGAAGAAGAGTTTCTGCTGAAGTAAAATAAACATACAAAGTAGGAACTATGTTGAAGTTATTCTACTAAAGTAGTGAAACAGGTTGAATCTGAAGTCGTGGAATCTGAAGTAGTGAAACAGTTGAATCTGAGTAGTGAAACAGTTGAAGTCTGAAGCCGTGGAATCTCTGAAGTAGTGAAACAGTTGAAATCCGTGGAATCTCGAAGTAGTGAAGCCGTGGTTTCTGAAGCACAAGTGGATTAAGTTACATTCCTCTTGAAGTAGTAAAGCAGAAATCGTGACTATGCTAATAGAGTGAATCCACGTAGGATAGGGAGGCGCAGTATTATTTATTGTTAGCCCATCTTTATTATTGTACTGCCCGAGGTTAGCTTTAGTGGACTGCCCAAGGATAGCATGGGCATGCGTATGGGCTTTACATTTATTATTTAGTTGCATGCTTGTACTTTAGTTGCATGCTTGTACTTTTCCCAATAAAGGAAATAGTGTTCCTTGTCTATAAAAGGAACTTAGGTCTTATGTATTAGGACAACTCTTTGATAAAAATATTCAAGAAAAACCTCTCTAGAGAGGGTGTAAAGATCCATAGAGGATCATTAGTTTTATAAGAAAAACCTTGTTGGTAACATTGATTGTGTTCTTATTATTCCGCTGTGCATGCTCTGATACCAATTGTGAAATCACAAGATCCGAACTCAACTAGAGTGTATAGTAACAATGATTGAACTGTGAAATCACAAGATCCGAACTCAACTAGAGTGTATAGTAACAATGATTGAACATGCACAGCGGAATAATAAGAACACAATCAATGTTACCAACAAGGTTTTTCTTATAAAACTAATGATCCTCTATGGATCTTTACACCCTCTCTAGAGAGGTTTTTCTTGAATATTTTTATCAAAGAGTTGTCCTAATACATAAGACCTAAGTTCCTTTTATAGACAAGGAACACTATTTCCTTTATTGGGAAAAGTACAAGCATGCAACTAAAGTACAAGCATGCAACTAAATAATAAATGTAAAGCCCATACGCATGCCCATGCTATCCTTGGGCAGTTCCACTAAAGCTAACCTCGGCAAGACAATAATAAAGATGGGCTAACAATAAATAATATGCTTCCCTATCCTACGTGGATTCACTCTATTAGCATAGTCACGATTTGCTTTACTACTTCAGAGGAATGTAACTTCGCAGAATCCACTTGTGCTTGAAACCACGGCTTCACTACTTCAGATTCCACGCTTCAAGATTCAACTGCTTCACTACTTCAGAGATTCCACGGCCAGATTTCAACTGCTTCACTACTTCAGATTTCAACTCGCTTTCACTACTTCAGAGATTCCACGATTTCAACCGTTTCACTACTTTAGTAGAATAACTTCAGATAGTTCCTACTTTGTATGTTTATTTTACTCGCAGTAAACTCTTCTTCAGTAATCCATTGTTTCGATCGACAGAATCATTTCACGCAATTCCCAACAATCCTCCCCTAAACCGAATTTAAATGATACCGATTGTAGGCCAAGAGGATTGGATCATTTAAGTTCCAGTTTAACTTTAATAATTTCGAACTAGAGGATTGAATCATTTAACGAAAAAATTTCCCAACAATCCTTCCCAACAATATTTAACACTTCGAACGGAGGATTGTACTCGAACAGCAGTAGCAAATAACCAAAACAATTACATCTCTATGATGATACAACTTTGAAACACCAGTTCTTTGCAGCAACAAATGACATAATGCACATCAATACATATCAGTTTCAAACTATTCTCATCACATCCAGGTGTGTTAACTCCGTGAGAGGTGAATCATTGAAAATAATGGATTTGATGTCTCTTTACCAATAGCCATCACTACTGGAGTAGCCAAATGTTTAAGTTCGAAAACTATGGTACACACTGATAACCATCGATTTATAGGCAAACCAAAGAACCATATAAACGGATTTGATGTGTCTTTACCGTAGCCGTTTGCTCGGGACTAGCCAACTCTTTGATGGAATGCCGTCATCATCATGGTGAGCTGATAACCATTTATGGATTTCATGACCTTTACCACAAGCCATAATCTTGTGGGCTAGCCAACTCTTGTGTCAAAAAGACATGGTGAGATGAAAACCATGAGTGGTGTAGTAATGAACCAACACCAAAACCTGCAATCAAGAATGAGTAGAAACCGAACACATGCGGTTAGAGGTTACACGGAGTTTTTTAACTCGAAAGAATAAAAATAACCAAAACATGTACAAGATACCATCAAGCAGCAGCAGAAACCAAAGACATTTGTAGTGTCAGCAGAAACACTAAGCCTCCCCTTAGGCTTATGAGGATCCAACAAATTTGCAAAATGGTTAGAATACAAGAAAACACTACTATAAGCCTCCCCTTAGGCGTATGCCTCCCCTTAGGCTTATGCCTCCCCTCAATCAATGCACTGACAATCCGACCATTGTTCTTGGGTACCCAGAATGAACCTTTCTTTTGAGTTTTCCAAGAATAACATTTTGAGGGTTTAACAACAGATGCCACACTAACTCCACCTTGTGCCTTAGTCATATGAGATACATATGGTGTATATGACTGAAAATAAGAACTTTAGGTCAGTAGGGCAAGACACTAGAGAGAACCGGAAAAGGCCTATTAAGCCTGTCGTGAAACAGATGCATACACCTTTGGTTTACCAAGAGGAACCGGTTTACCGCTTTCTCACATGTGCGCTTTGGGAACAAATGGAGGAATACTAGCAACATTAGTCCATGTGGGTCTAGAAGTCTTATGGCCAGAAGAAACACCCATCTTTTTCTCATGATAATTACAGTCTTTAATAAGATGGTGTTTACTACCACACACAAAACAAGATTTCTTCTTAAAAGACTTATTCTTAACACAACTTTGTTTATTACATTTAAACTTATCAAAAACAGATCTAGAAGCAAAATTGTGTTTAAAGAATAAGCAACCGGCTTTGTTTTGAGCTCATCATCGCACTACTATGGACTTGGGTGTGGTCATGGGTGTGTGCTTAGGTGAGTCAGACTTCTCACTTGAATCACATGAGGCATAGTCAGTTGACTTTAAATCTGACGACTTGTCACTTATAGAACAAGAGACAGAGTCATTAGGTTTGCTATTAAGGTCTAGCAAGTCACTTGACTTTTTGCCATATAAATGGTGTGATCCATCAAAGTCAACTGTAATGGATAGGTCAATGGGCATGAATTCACCTCTTACAGGTCCAGGGACAGCATGCATATTACCCTCCTTTACAAAGTTAGCTAATCCTGCAGGTGTAGATTTACGAGTGTCATCCCTAGCTTCTATTCCTACATATTTCGTAAAGCCTAAGCCTATAGGAGTATTAGGATTTTGACTAGCATAGATGTGACTAGCTAACTTGTTTCCATTCAATAACCATTCTTTATGCCTAGCAATTTCCTCATCTAGTTTCTCTTTAAGCTCTAGGTTCTCAGACATAGCTTCATCCTTTGCTTTCTCAGACAGTTTTAAGTAATTATTAGCAACTTCAAGATCAAACTGTAACACCTTTATCTTTTCTTCATAAGCTATTTGATTCTTTTGAAACCATACCTTTTGTCTTTCTACTGTTTTTAATGCTAGTTTATGAGCTTCATTTTCAACATAGCATTCATCAAACTTAGGTTTCATAGCATCATACTCTTCTTTTAGTTCATTATATCTCTCTTTACAACTATAATCACAAGTATGTACCTGAGAGATGCCCATGAAAGCAAATGGCGGACTAGCAAATCCTTCAAAGATAACCTTCAAAGATCAACTTCCTTGCTCATCTTCTTGAAATCAACCTTTTCACCAAACCTTGCTTTGATAGCATTCCATATAAGATTTCCATCATCCATATGGCGAAAATCTGCTACATGATCAGCAGGAATAGATTTAAGCAAGATAGTTCTAGCCTTTGACTCTCTTTTGTACAAAGAATGTGTTCATCCGCAGTCGTTGGAGGACGAATAATGAAGTTACCATCACGATCATTTCCAACCCTTTTTAAACTGTTGCCATTTTGGATCACCTTCCAGATATTCATATCATTATTCTTGATCCAGTGTTCCATCTTTTTAGCCCAAACTTCGTACTCATCATCCATCAAATAAGGAAATATAACATCATCCCTATTATTATCAAATTCAGCCATGTTGAGGAGAAAAGATTGCACAGAGTGAATGTAGCAGAAAATTCCAGAACAACCTTATGAACTTCGCAGAAACAATAAAATAGTGGGGACCAAAATTTTGTTTAACCTTACGTAAACCTTCAAGAAGAACGGCGAGAGAAAAAAATTTGACTACACGCGTGTGATCTCATGTGATAGACCTCTACACTTTGTAACCCACGTGATAACCCAATAGACCAATCAGATTAATGATCCACACCATAACAATCATACATCACCCCACATTGAATTTCGTGAAATGAATAAAAATTCGTCACCAATCAGTAACCCTTTTCCCCACGTCAACCAATCAAAACCCTCGTGGGTTACTTAACACAGTCAACGTGTTTATATCATACCACGACAAGAATATGGAAATCAAATTATTGACCCCTTTTTTAAGTATAAAGACGACACTTTTTGGTCTTTAGTGACACTTTTTGGTGTTACTAAAAACTTGAAAAATTTAACTTACATGATGGTGTCTGCAGCAGCTTTTCGCACCTTGTATCTTTTGATGAGACCTCGATCAACAATCCCTTCGGTGGAAACCTTCCTTGATATACCAAGAGCTTCCAGTCCAAATTTTATGCCGATCCAACGGTTAATCCAAGTTATGACTGTTTCAAAACAAGGTGAAGTATCCTTACGGATCTTTTTCAGCAGACTTCTACAGCTGATAACTTTTGATTGGAAGCTCTGATTGACAATCCCTCCGGTGAAGCTTTAGATTACTATACCGAGATGCACCAGAATAAATTGTAGCTCGATCCAACGGTTCAAGACAAAGTTATCGCTGTTTTAAAACAGCCCAGCAGTAAGACTACGAAAATTACTAACAACTTCGAGTTTTGAATCTTTTCTTCGAAAAACCTTGTAAACTCAAGATCAAGAGCCACCCGCTCTGATACCAAATGTGAAATCACAAGATCCGGACTCAACTAGAGTGTGTAATAACAATGATTGAACATGCACAGCGGAATAATAAGAACACAATCAAAGTTACCAACAAGGCTTTTCTATTAAAACTAATGATCCTCTATGGATCTTTACACCCTCTCTAGAGAGGTTTTTCTTGAATATTTTTATCAAAAGAGTTGTCCTAATACATAAGACCTAAGTTTCTTTTATAGACAAGGAACACTATTTCCTTTATTGGGAAAAGTACAAGCATGCAACTAAAGTACAAGCATGCAGCTAAATAATAAATGTAAAGCCCATACGCATGCCCATGCTATCCTTGGGCGATCCACTAAAGCTAACCTCGGCAAGTACAATAATAAAGATGGGCTAACAATAAATAATATCGCCTCCTATCCTACGTGGATTCACTCTATTAGCATAGTCACGACGCTTTACTACTTCAAGAGAAATGTAACTTCAGAGAATCCACTTGTGCTTCAGCAGAAACCACGGCTTCACTACTTCAAGAGATTCCACGGCTTCAAGATTTCAACTGTTTCACTACTTCAGAGATTCCACGGCCAAGATTTCAACTGTTTCACTACTTCAAGATTTCAACTGTTTCACTACTTCAAAGATTCCACGGCCAAGATTTCAACTGTTTCACTACTTTAGTAGAATAACTTCAAAGATAGTTCCTACTTTGTATGTTTATTTTACTTCAGCAGAAACTCTTCTTCAACAGAATCCATTGTTTCTCGATCAGCAGAATCACTGTTTCACAGAATTCCCAACAAACTTAATTTTTTTAAAAGAAAAAACAGTTTTTTGAAAAAAAAATATTATAATAAACCACATGGACAAGATTCGTAACTTTTACCAAACCACAAGGACGATTTATGTAATTAACTCCGATCGTTAAAACCAAAATATGACGTTAGCCCCTCACGTTAGAAAGTATTTGCAAGGGAAGTCCTTTTTTTGGGACCGGGTCAGACGAGGGACAAGATCCGTAACTTTTGTAAACCACAAGGACGAAACCCGCTAAAAAAAAACCACAGGGACAAGATCCGTAATTTTTACTAAACCACAAGGACGATTTATGTAATTCACTCTAAAATCTATTTGCAACTACAAATGTGAAAAACCATCTTTAATGATTTAGAAGGTGTAGATTTTTGTAATGAAATTTGATGTATAGTCTTTTAGTTACTTGTGACTGCAAGTCGTGTTTAATCACTTTGACTTCCTATATGTATAATATAATATCACAGGTTACCTTTTTTATATTGTCGCAACATCGAGTTATCACCCTACTTTGACTTTTTATATGTATAATATTACAAGTTGCTTCTTTTATATTATCGCAACACCGCGCTAGCACCATCTTTTCAGTTTCAAATGAACGTGGAGTAGAACATTTCATTTATTACTCTTGCCTCATGTAAAGATAGAACAATTCCCTAAAGTTTTCCTCATATCATCATACCTACTTATATTTTAATCATTTCTTAGCTCTGGGATGTGAACATTAAAACATAATTATGACATTTCCTGAGAACATGGATGACGACCTGTTTATTACTTTTGATTTGACATTTCCTCTCATTTCTTTATGGGATGTACTATTGGAACGGTGTCTATACCGATGGATTGCAAACCCTTCCTAGTGGGAGGGGTACTTTTGCAGGTTTTTGTCCCCCCTTTGTTTTTTGTCTGTTTGCTGTTTTTTTTGTGTCCCAAGGATTGCACATAGTTTTTTTTTTGTCCCAAAGTATTTTTTTTGTCCAAGTGCATAAGCACACAAGAATTTTGTTTTGTCCAAGTGCATAAGCACACAAGCAGTAAGCACTCCCCAAGTTTTCTTTTGTCCAATTGCATTAGCACACAAGCAGATTGCACACAGGTTCAGATTATACTAATCATCATCGCCAAGTTTTTTTTTGTCCAAGTGCATAAGCACACATGCATATTGCATTAGCACACAAGCAGATTGCACAAAGGCTCAGATTAACACGTAATCATCATCGCCGATTTAGAAAACCATTTGTTCAATTGATAAAAAGTGTTAGGCTCAGATATGAAGGTTGCAAAGTGATAAAAATATCACTTTGCCATCCTTTCGGTTATAAAACCAATCGTCATCGCCTTTTTTGAAATTTTTTTTTGTCCAAGTGCAGATTGCACACAAGTGCACAGATCAGATTGCACAATACCAGATTGCAACCAAGTTAGATTGCCACAGATTCCACATTATACAAGTGAAACACATGTTTCACAATGTTCACAAGCAAGTACCAAAAGCAAAAGAAAGATTCCCAAACTGCAGGAACTCACAAGCAGATTCCACATTATATTCAGCCTCATTACCACAAGGCAGTATCACATTCACAAATTACCACAAACAAAGCAACTATCACCAAGTATCTCTCACCACAAAGCAGATTCACAAAGTTACTCTCACCACGAACAAAGGGTTTTTCAAAGTACCCCCAAGTTACCACAAGCAGATTCACCAAGTTACAACAAGTGAAGATTCCACAAGTTACAACAAGTTACAGATAGGGTTGGGTTATATTGACGGTGGCAGGTTTTTTAGATTAACCCACTCTAGTACCTAGGGTTGGGTTATAACACAAGCCAAGTGAAAGCCGCAAGTGAAAGCCGCAAATAACAAACCACAAAGAAACAACAAATAACCTGCCCGACATAGTTCTTTCACGGGTCCTAGTGATCAACCAAAAATAAGACACAGGTTGTACGATGGAGATGCAGAAAGCGAAATGCTTATGGGTATGCTTCCAGTCCTTTGGCATCCATACATAATCAGTATATATAATGTGGTGGGTGACGGAAATTGTGGGTTTCGGTGCGTTGCCCATGGTGTTTGGGAACAACAACATTTGTCGCGCCAAGTTAGGCAGATGTTATTGCAACAGATGGACCTGCATTGGCAGGTTTACATGGGTTTGTGGGGGCAAGTTGGTTTTAACGATCTTCGCCGTACAATAGACTGGTCCGGACATGGAAATGCACCGACTGATCGCTACATGGAAATGCTAAACACGGGGTTGGTTATTGCAGAACTGATTAGACGACCCGTTGCATTTATATCTTGGCGAGGTTGGAATATGTGCTTTCCGCTTCTCAGTGGTCCAGACTTCTCACAAAGAACTGACCCCCTTGTGATAGCCCGTGTGGGGGACGAAGTAGGTCATTACATTGTTCTGACGCTAGACGAACATTCTCCACTTCCGCATCTCCACCCACAATGGAGGAGGCACAGATCCGAAGCTGCATCCCAGTGGGAATCATTATATACGCATCGACTACCAAATTAGTAAATAATATATACATACAAAACATTGTAAATGATTAATGATTCATGTTGTAAATAATTATAAACATAGTGAATGATTCATGTTGTAAATAATTATAAACATAGTGACTGATTACTAATTTATGTTGTAAATAATTGATTAATGATTTATGTTTTAAATATAGTGATTGATTACTAATTTATGTTGTAAATGATTGATTACTGTTTATATTTAAATTAATAATAACATTGTAAATGATACGTGTTTTATGTTGTAAATGATTGATTACTGATTTATGCAAATTCTTTTGTCAGGTGGGCCAAAGAAATCCTTTCTGGTGTCGATGTAATAGAGGATTTATTATAGAACGGAAATCCTCGAAATCCTTTCGGGGCCGACCGTATTATGCATGTCCTCTTTCAGTGGTAAATAATCATACGTTTGCTTAGGGTTTTATGTAAATAGTTTGTTTGTTAAAAATACATTTCTTATTATTTTCTTAACATGTAACCAGTACAGATGACTATGGGTGTCGATACTTCAGTTGGAAAGATGAATTTGAAAGACGGTACTTTAGTCGAGCCTCATCTTCAACGCATTGCTCAAACTGCGTTGCTAAAGATAATGAGATCAAGCTGTTGAAGACAAGAATAAAGACGCTGGAGATGGAGTTAGAATTGGCAAGGAATCCTGAGGATCACGCTTGTCAGTCGGTGCAAGGCTCCATGATCTTTTAAACGAGATGAATAATCTTCATATGTAGTAGATGTTGTTGTATTTAAATAATATGTTAACGTTGACGTTTAATTTAATAATAACTGTTGTTGTTGCAGTTATTTAATGTGGTAATATTTAACGTGCTATTATACAAACAAAATAATTATACATATACAAAACATTATTAAACAAAAGTATACAAAACATTATGCATGTACAATACATTATTATACACACACTTATTATACACACTTATTTCTATTAAAAAAAAGGGACAAAAAGTACCCCCTAAAAACTAGGGAGGGTTTATCTAAAAAAATAGCAACCGTCGAAATAACCCAATCCTTCTTTATTCTTTCCCACCATCAATCAATCCATTTTTCATACTCCGTAATATATATTCCTGATAAAGGATTTAAGTAATCCCCCAATTAGTGCCAGGCAAAATGAACCATATAAACCATCTATTTGGCATATGTTTTCCAAAAATCTAAGACCATCTATATTTTGTCTTACACATCCCTTTTTTATAACTTCACTCTTAGTAACATGTAAGAATATAATACTTGGTGCCAAAAAGCTGAAAGTGTAACACTCAGTATAGAAATTTGATCCTCTTATGGGTGTGTTTTAGCAAAATTAACAATAGCAAGAAACAGTAGTTGTAAGCAGTAGCGGTAGCTGCTTTTTCTATAAAAACGTTTGATAATATTGTTGTAGTTGTTGTAATAATGTGTAAAACAACTCATAAATTGCTCAACACTCTTAAGTGCTATTTCATGAAGTATTGAAAAAAGAGCATTCGCGAAAAGAAAAAAAAAAGTTGCTTGTTGCTTACCAAACAAGCATCAAAAATCATAACGCTCAATGTTCACCGATATAAACGCCCATAAACCCATGCGCCAAACACACCCTGCATTGTCTTAAGTTGTGAAATGAAATAAAAGGGTGTGCTCTTTAATAGAGCCATCTGATTCTTTTAAGTAAATCACATTTCAAAGTTAGTATTATAATGTCACATCGAGAACGTTTATAAAATAATACCCATCTAAATTATCCAGAAAGCTAAATTGTTTTACAATCATACACAAGTGAGCACTTTCTGCATGCAAATAACATGTTTTATTGGCATCAACAAATAGGTGTGGTAGTCTCTGCATTACCTATGTTCATGGGGTAGATCAGGGTAGTTCAAGAGGCTGAATGTTCCATATGTCTCGAGCATACTCGTGAATTGTTCGATCACTGCTGAACTTGTATGACCCAGCTGAGTTCAAGATTGACATCCTTGTCCATCTCTGCAAAACAACATTTGTCAACCTCACGAAAATAGAATGCATATGAGATGAAAATATATCATCAGATTGGGGACTGACCTTTTGGTCTCTATATGCCTTATCTACCTTCTCTTGGCATTCTATGTAACTTGGGAAGTCCTTACCCACAAGGAAGTAGTCTCCACGGCCAAAGCCTTCGTTACCTTCTAAAGATCCGATAAGTTCATCATAATCATAAGGCCCAAATACACCACTTCTAACATATTCCTTCACTTCTTCAAAACGAGGGTCGGGCACAAACTGTGAATAGCAAAATTCGACACAAAGAAAATCAAAGTAGTAGATCACATCACGAGCTTCTACGTTTTGTTATATGATTCATAAAAAGAGGTAAGATTAAGAATACCTTTCCCTCGGCTCTTTCCTTTCGTAACCCTGCTATCTCATGGGCTCGAGCACCAAACAGGAAAAAGTTGTCTTCTCCAACTTCTTCCCTAATTTCAACATTTGCCCCATCTAATGTCCCAATTAAGATGCAACCGTTCATGGAAAATTTCATGTTGCTAGTTCCACTGGCTTCCATTCCAGCAGTACTGCAGCGGGGAAGAGAGTTAGTGACTACAAAGTTTTATATGTACGATAGCGGGCAATTTTGGCCCATTAACTAAAAAACGGGTTGAACTGGGTTATATTTTATATCTAACGGGCAACTTTAACTAACTTAATATAAATGAAATGGGTCGAACGGGTCAAAATTGACTGTATTGTATATTGTTGACTTCAGTAATGTTTTAAGGAACAAGGGACATGTTATGAAGGTTGAGTCAACTCACCTGATATGTTGTGAAAGCTCACTGGCAGGAATTAACAGCTCAGCCACGCTCACATTATAGTCAGGAACGAACACAACCTATTATTAAGTTGCAACGTATCAGCACAGAAAGGCATGTCCAGTCAGCAAGATAAAATTTTGTAATACTGGTACAATATTATAACTAGTAGACAAAAGATATGAACTGAATCCAAGCTAAATCATGCCTTGAGTAAGTCTCCAATGTCAGGATCGTTGTTTATTGTCACCCCGACATCTGTAATGAGTTTCACAATTCTTTTCGCTTGCGCATATGTGGCAAATGCTTTCCCCCCAAATATACAAACTCGAGGGGTAAATTTCTCTTTCCTCTCAGTGGCAGTCATTTCTTTCATCTTCTTGTAGCGATAAACAATTCCCAATATATTTAACAATTGTCTTTTGTATTCATGAATGCGTTTCACCTGTAAAATAAATTGACCCTTTTCAATAATGTAATGGTACAACTATACTGGAGCAAAACTAAGAACTATGTTTCATCTTTATACTATTTTCAGTCAACAATATCATATTATAAGTTCCAAATAATTGTATAAAAAAAAAAGGGACTAAAGGCAAATGACAATAACCTGGATGTCAAACATTGCATCAGGACTGACAGCATATCCTGTTTTTTCTTTAAGGAATGATACAACCTTGAGTTTGTTGATCCTTTTTGCAGCTCTCCACTCACTCTGAAGATCCTCATTATCTGCAAACTGTAATGATGTTCCCTTAATAAGGTCCTTATTTCAGGGAATAAATTCCAAATGACGGTCTTGAGGTTTGGATGACCAAATGGTTTTCACATATTTTAGGTGCATACGTTAATTTCTACATTAAAACAAAACACATCATATGCCTTTTTCTGTTCAACTTTCCATCAAACGGTAGATAAGGAAAGATGGAAAGTCGGGTAACATAAGTACCTTACGCAGTTCAGCCAATTTTTCAGTGTTGAGTACCCAGTCGTCTCCACCAGTCCACTTGGTAATGATTTTACTAAGATCTGGATTGCAGTAAGATATCCATCTTCTCGGTGTCACCCCATTCGTTTTGTTTTGAAATTTATCGGGCCAGAACTGCATTAGTTGGGCAACGCCATGAAGAGTTTAATATGTGTGATTGTAATCTAAAAGTAAACAATATATTTACCTTATAGAAGTCGTTGAAGACATCCTGCTTTACAATCTCACTGTGAATCTCAGCAACACCATTGACAACATGGCCACCAACAACACACAGATTAGCCATACGGACCAATTTTGGTGGTATGGGAGCTGGCTGCAACTCTGCCTCTTCCTCCTCATTGCTTTCAACAGACTCATCTTCTTCATCAACTACAGAGTCTTTATTAGAAACCTTTGCCACTTCGCTTGTATCAATTGCCGACGTTTCTTCTGGTTTGATAAATAGTTCAGCTATTGATGCTGGTAGTTCAACATTTTCCAGAATTCTCATAGCATTCAACTTTTTCTCCAGCAATTCAGGATCAGGTTTACCAAACTCTGATACTATGCCATTCACCAACTGTAAGAATAACATGCCAATAAGCTGCAGAAATTTATTAATACAGCTTAAAATAACACGGTTTATTTTACCTCTTCGTCGATCATTTCTATGATCTCAACATGTCGTGGCAGAAGTTTCTGCATGAGTTCTAAACTCCATTTCTCTAATGCTTCAGGTAAAACAGTGTGATTGGTGTACGCCACAGTTCTGACAAATTTTCAAATGCAAGTCACCATCACAAGACTTGACTATATGAATTTGTTAATACAGAATTAACAAATGACATACACATTTCACGTGTTTTCCTTTATGTAAATACCTTTGGGTGATATCCCATGCTTCCTTCCAGCTAATGCCCTTCACATCCATCAATATCCTCATCAGCTCTGGAATGCAAAGTGTAGGGTGGGTATCATTCATCTGCACAGCAACCTTCTTGGGAAATTCTTTCCACATCACATTCTCCCCAGACCTCTTCTCAAAACGAGTGATAATATCTTGAAGAGAAGCTGAGCATAATGTATATTGTTGTTTTAGTCTAAGGGTCTTCCCTACCAATGAATCGTCCCCTGGATATAAAATATAGCATATCTGGTTGCAGAGGAATTTTTTTTTATATCAGTATAATTGTAAATCAATACTATATCCACCAATCATATTACTTAGCAACAAATATAGATAAGATTAACGTTAAATTAAATTATATGGGAATAGATTTCATCATTTTAGTGTCTGAACCTTTTCTGCATTTGCTTGGCTTTCACACGCTTTGGTGTGGTCTCCGGAATTAAAAGCAGCCAAATCAAAATCTGCTGGCGGAACTTTAGTATCCCATAGACGAAGGTTAATTGTAGTTTTTGTTTTATATCCTGGTATTGGGACATCGTTTGCAACCGCCACTATATCTTCTCCCCCAATCCATCGCCTCTTTCCATCTGACCCTGTGACGACTTTCCCATAGAATTTTACAGGATATGAGATGTCATTTCTCACAATCTCCCAAGGATTTCCCATCTACAATCGGAAAATGAAGTTAAATGAAGATACATCAGTTCTTATTTTCTGCAAAAATGAATGGCCAAAACATACCTCAAGCCAAGTTTCAGCCACTTCCTCCTGACCTTCTTTTGTAATTAGCTGTTTGAACAAACCATACTTGTATCTGAGCCCATAACCCCAAGCAGGATAATTTAGTGTTGCCAAAGAGTCTAAAAAACAGGAAGCAAGCCTGCCAAGTCCCCCGTTTCCTAAAGCGGCATCTGGTTCCTGTGAATGTGTGACCCTAAAGTTTAGTATAGTGTGGAAGAAAATGCAGTTGATATAACATAATTAAAGAGTGTGAAACTCATCACTTTGAGACAAGTCTGTAAACGATTGCAGAAAATTTTCACCTGTGAAACAACATCCTCAAGTTTGTGGCCAAGCTTTGTCAAAGCCTCTCCATATGCACCAGTTAGTTCTAAGTTACCAATGGCGTTCAATAGTGCTCTTCCCTACAGCAAGGAATATCATTAGATTTTATATAAAGAACTCGATTCACTACAGACTCTAAATCAAGGTAAGTATTGGGGTTATAACGTGAAGAGGAATAATGGCCGTTTCACGAATATATCTAAGATTGAGGCGTGATGATTATGGAATTATTTGCATTGAGTTATTTCCGGCACGCACAAAATTTTATTGTAAATTTAAGCGAAGAAAAACAAAATGACTAGTGGCAACTAACAGAACAAAATGACGATTGAATAATAGTAATTGGTTATTGGTACAGCTTTTGTTTAGTAATCAATGTGACAAACCTGTAAAAATTCCATAGACAGATAGTAAGCCTGCTTTGTATTCATCCTTTCGTACATTTCATAAGTTGCGTTCCAATTGCTGATGAGTGAATCACGTATGCTTTGTGCAGTGGCATAGTATGCCTTGGGGAGATCAAAACCTTCGGGAGAGAAAGATGGCGTAAATTCTGCATGGTATTTAATTCTCCGTACCACAGATTCAGCATCAGATTTCGATTTCTCAATGCCGCTTGCATCTCCTAAGCAATCAAACAAACAACAATTAGTTTGACAATGTTCCTTACAGCTTTATAACTGCAAACACGTTTACTGGGGGTCAAATATGAGAACTAAGCTACTATAATTCGGAGTCTATCAAAACTCACATTATATAAACATGCTACATTACTCGGACGGCTACATGCCCAAATACTTGATAGTTTGACTTATAAACGTAAAGGCAGTACCCCGTGACTCAAATGAACGGATAACAAAAAAACAAACACACACATTTAGCTATTGTGTATGAAAAGCAGAATTTGCTTTCAGAAATGCACCAGCCACCATCATACAGCGCAAACCTAATAGCGATGCACTTCACTCAAACAAACAATTTCAAGTCTCAAATGATATTCATTGATTCTAAAGCTACAATTTCATTAAAATATGATCCTCATTTTTTCATACAAGTCTTACTTACTGTCTTAGGGGGTGTTTGGCATTGATAATATAAACAGCTTATTTGCTTATCGTGTATTTAAACACTATATAAGCAGTGTGAAATAATATGTTTTTAATATGCAGATTGACTTATTTGATTCAAAATTACAAATTTACCCTTAGTATACGGATTAAGTTGTTTTTAAGCCACTCGTAAACATATTCCAGCCTATTGTGAAACCAATTATTGCTGTTTAATAAAACTTACAATAAGTAACATCACTAATCATTTTATTATCCTCAAAAGGTTTATATTGGCAGGAAACTTGCATCCTTTTTGGGTGTCGGCTAACCCTTCCCCAGGGATCTAGTCGCACCTAGCTGCACCTAGCCGCAGGAAATGAGCACATGTTCCAATGACATTTACTCAAGAGTTGGGATTGAACCCGGGACCTATATTTCAAAGCCCTCCTTGGCCGGTCAACTTAACATTTGCGTTGGAGGAGTATATAATGGCATGAGTAATGGTATATATGCCGAATTTATAGACGTAAATACGGACCTGCACCTCATGAATTGATAAGTGTCCCACACATTTTCTAACTCCTCACTATATCCAATCAATTTAGCAAGTGTCATCACCAAATTATTATGTACATTAGTAGGTTCACTTAGTTCGCAAACTAAACATTCTTCTAAATATATTGATCTAACAATTAACTTTCTTTTTGACTAACTATCTCACATGTCCTCTAAGCAGTACTTGAACCCGCAACCATTTGGTAAAACCGTAACAATTAAGTTAAATGAACATAATAAGGAAGTGTAGGACAGACCTTGTTTAACAGTGACCGCATCCTTGACCTCAGACTTAGCCTCACTCCTCACATAAAATCCTTGTTTCCTAGTAAACAACAGCTGGTTTGACCTGCAATTGGTACTTATTAACCTCGAAATTGAACAGCAATGCGTCAATGCTGCTCCACTAACAGTTGAAGTTGAACAGTAGGTCATTTTCACTCAGTGAAACACTTTTGTGTGTGTGTGTTATAACTTTTTATTGGTATTTACGTGAGAATTAGAACAAGTGAAATGAAAATCCCGAGGGTCATGTGATGTGGCGCCAATTTTGATGTCTAGTCACATGTGGGTCGAGTGTATTACAAGCAGAAGAGCAATGACATCTCATCATAATGTTATATCTGTACCCTTGCTTTTTGAAATTATTAACGGAAGTGCCATCTGGTGGGCCAAAATGACTAACGGCCAAACATTTCAAATATCGGAGATTTGATAATTAACAAACTCATTCTGGGCCTAGAGGTGGGCCAAACTTCATGCTTTCCTCTTAGGTTCTGTTTGGTTCAAAGGAATTCAAATCTATGTTTTGACTTTTGATTTCTCCTTCTGCTTTATTATGCTTCAATCATTCCACAAAGATGTAGATTAGCGGGAACACCCTGATCTTGAATGTCTTTTGCCACCAGTCATTGTCCACCCTACAAAGAATAGCTCCAGCAACTCTCCTGGCCTAGTAGGGCACCAATTGGAGTGAACACGAGCCAAGACTCGGACCCATGAGCTCTTATTCCACAAAGTCTCTCCAATGTGTTCATAGGTTTTGTGGAGGTGAATACCTATCTGAAGCAAATGCCAATGATGGGGCTCGAACCTGGGTCTATTGACTCAAGCACGAGTGCTCCAACCATCGGACAAATGCTCCAGTGGTTATGCTTCTACCATTAACATGAGAATCATAATAAAATAAAAGAGGTTTTTCCTGTTTAAGATTTCGGGAAGGGTAAGTTTATGATTTACATGTATACGGTTTAATCGGAGTATTTTCGTGACCGTTTTCAAACTCTTTTCTTTGTAAATCCTAAAATGTTTACCTATCTAGGTTTTAACATGAGACTTCATGTGAGAATATACCGACCAATAGCCACTTTCGTGTCACGAGCCAAATTCTAAAGGTCGGATGGAAGCGTTGTTGAATGCTTGGGTTCCTAGTTTATCATGTTGGTCTTGTTGGAGTACCCCAACGGTAAGGATGTAGTACATGCTACGTGTAGAGCACTCGATATGGCACTACACTGGATGGATGACTGATCTTTATCGGGTTAAGATCGCCACTCGAGGTCGAAAAAATGACTCTGCGACATTAGTGATGGTTTACATACCAATCACCTATGGACCAATAAAGATTTTACTTACCCACTATTGTATGATTAACAATGGGATATAAATGCTCTGATAATTTACAACAAACCTAAGAAGTTACGCCTAGGCTAACCGTTATATTTTTAACTAACATTAGTAACTAATACTTGTTTAAACCATGTAACGACGGATAATGATGTGTTATATACTTATATTTTTCATAGCGTACCTTGGATGGGCGGGCTAGTTTCATTTTATTACTTGACGAAGTATAACTGGAGGTAAATAAACCATAAATGACGCAAAACATCTTAAACACAAAATTGAAAAAAAAAAGAAGTGTATATGTAAAAAGAACAATGAAAAGTGTGTGAACAAATAATGAATAACGCAAAATATCTTAAAACCATAATTTGAAAAATAATAATGAAGAAGTTAGTTTTATACAAAGGCTAATGTGAATTCGAATACGAAATAAGATTTCTCTGTAAACGACGTTTGTGGTGGAGTTTGAAAGTTGTCGTCTATGTCGCAACGAAGAACCTTCAATCTTTTTTTGCTCTTGACTCTTGACACAACCACATATGGTTGTCATTTTGACAACACTTTTTGTAGGTGACCTCGCTTTGTCATCTTATGCATCACCCTTTGCTGCCAGTTGCATCGAATTTCCTTCCAAGCCACTTTCCTACAATAGAAACTCTATAATTAATTAATTACACACAAAAAAGAATGCAGAACATATAAATTTTGAGGACTCAAACATGCTTCTATTGATTATTAATAGGTTACATAACGCAACAGACTTACCATTCAAATCATTAATTATTAATAGGTTACATAACGCAACAGACTTACCATTCAAACCAGCATAAACTATGATCTAATAGTCATTTTAATGAGTGGGTAATACCAAAGTATAGGTCATTACCGTAAATCACATAACATAAATATCTCAAATATCATTCTCATGCATATACATGTGATACTTAACAACTGAAATACGTTAGCCGATTTTTGAATGGGTAAAACATGTCAAAATCACATAAAAAAATATGTATACTCAAATGTCTTTAATTGTTGTATGAGACAAATCATATTAAATTATATATTAGTCTTTAATTTGTATACTATATATGTATAGATTTATAAACAAATGTTAAGAATCGATTCTGATCCGTTTTGACTGGCATTAAGTTACCTGTTTTTAGTTTCAACTATTTATTTTCCACTTCAAAAAGAATCTCATATGAGTGCTATTATTATGATAAACATATTTACACATCTATTACCTGAGAACTTTCCTCTCGCATTAAGTGACTGAATCTTATGAAATAATTGTATTTAACATTAAAAAGATTCCACACTGTAAAAGTTTAAGAATAAAGCTAAAGTTTCTAGAAATGGATGGATATGAAGAAAGAGACTAACCAATTAAAGAAGGTTTAGATACAATAGAAGTGACAATGCTGAACCGGATAGTGCATGTTAATCTATTAGCCGAATCTACACATGGAAAGTTGCCAATTTTCACACAAAATTTCCGCAGACTGCTCGTCGGGCCTTATAGTTTGCTTTCGTGATTTTAAGCTGAACGTGGGTTGACTAACGGCTTGAACCGTGCCCAGAAAAACCTGTTCAAACATTACAGTGTACACGCATCTCTTGTCATGAATAAGAATATGCACATGTATTAACAGTAAAATGATAAAAATCTGAAAAAAAAAACACCATAACAATATGTTTTAAAAATAATATAGGGCACCAAAAAATGTAAAGAACAATTTAATTAAAATATAGAACCATTGAGATAATGATCAGTTCGATCATCTATCTTATTTTTTTATTTTATTTGGTAGTTGAGTCCCCTCCTTTTCTGGGCTATTATTGCTTCTCGTCACCTACCAGGTATAATCAAGAAAAAATATAACCAAACTAAACCAAATTTAATGAACCATTACATGAACTGTTATCTTTAAGAGTAATCCAATATTTGTTGATTTCATAGATTATCAACACACATAACCGAATAAAATTCTATGGTGCGAGTGAATTCCTACCAAAAGCATGTAACCTAGTTAATCTTGAACCTGAATTTCCCGTATTTGCCCATTAAACAGTATCAATTGGCGCACATATTCCTTCAAGATCCATAGCAAAGTAACCATGAACATGTTTCTTTTTTATCCACCTGTAATAAGATTTCCCTCGCCTAACACCATAACACAAATTAAATTAATAATAGCTATGACCGAAATAGTTCAAGACTTTCAAAAACAAAAATATGTTCTAAGTCATGTGATTCCATTCATCAAAATACATTTAAAGAAAAAGTGGCCCCTGCTATGACCCCTCTAAAGAACTAAAGTTTATATAAAGTGCTAAAAGAGGGATAACATAAATCACCTACTTTCTTGGGTTGGAATTCCCAAAGTATATCTTGTCAAAGAGCTGGGGCAGATACACCACGAGGAATGTATACATGACCTGATATTCTTGTAGTTAGTAACCTTGCGAAAAGAAAATAATATAGCAGTTAGTAACCTTGTGAAAAGAAAATAATATAGCTGATAACGTTAAAGCAAACCGTAAAACTAACAGACGTGCCCGAACCTCAATACCGTCAAATATATTAGACAATAAATATGAATTGTGATTTTTTTTCTGTGGCACTGAATTGAACCAAGGCACTGAACTGACCCAAGTCACTGGAAGTTGCTAATACTTGTTTGTGAAGTTGCTTGTGGCTACATTTCAGTTCTCGAAACTCAAATCTTCTTAAGTTCCCCATACACACTTCCTCTCGATATTGTTCTGAAAATGAAAAGTTGAACAACTATTTAAAACATGAAAAAAGAGAGAAAAAAATAAAGTTAAGGAAAGTTCAACAAGTATCCCAAAGGCTAAGGTCATCTTGTTTGTTTTTTTCGTGACGGATGGTTGTGACTCTAAACATATAAAAAATATGATACTAGAAGCTAAAAATGCAGCCATGTAAAGACGACCTATGTGTATTTGAATTATAAGTTAGGGATGTTTGGATGTTGCTTTCAAGGGGTGTTTTGGTTGTTGTAAGGGGGTGTTTGGATGCTGCTATAAGGGGGTGTTTGATGGTGTCAAAGTTGTTGGATGGCTATTGTAAGGGGGTGTTGGTTTATGCTGTAAAGGGGTGTTTTGGTTGCTATTAGGAGGGTATTTGGAAGATGCTGTTATAGGGTGCAGTGACAAATGAGTACAGGCATACAAGTAACGGGAAATAAAAACACAGACCAATAAAACCCTCTACACACAAAAATCCTAAAAGATGTTACAAGCTTAGTTAGCATGCCCATAACTCTCACCTTAAACACACTTTCCTCACAGTAACTCCGTAATTTTTTCAAGTCAAAATGGGTCGGTCAAAATCAGTTAATAAAACATGTTCGGCTATTAGTATAAAACTATAATATTGCAATGATAATCTAAACCTTTAATTGATAACGAAATTTTACAGGTTTTATGCATAAGTTTGAATAATTTCACCCATTTGCCCCATTTCACAAGTGACATGACAAAAAACCAAAATCAACCCATTTGATCAAGTATTTAAGAAGCACACAAAAGATAGGTCTAAGATAATAAGAACATAACCTATGCAGATCCAACATATGAGACCGCAACACCTGAGTCCTTAGCTCGTATTGCGCAAGACGTCGCTCATAAGAATCCATCAGATCAAGAGACCCTTCTTGAGTTGTGATCACAGGTATTCCAGGGGTCTAAAAAATGAATCATAAAAAGATTAATAATGAGTGCCATTTAAAATTAAAAAAAAAATTGTGCAAGTCTTTCAAATATTAACAAACCTCATTGAACTCAAATAAAAAAAAACTGATTTGACATGTTACTCAGCCCCATCCTAATGCCCATATTGCTAACTCCATACTTTTGGTTTAAGTTATGTGTTATGATACTAAATTGACTCACCAAGCAGTGAAACCAAGGTAAGTGTCGAAAGTCCAGCAGCAAGTGCTCATCATCATGTTGTGCATCAAAATAGCGTGCATCAGCAGGCACGCATCAACGAAAAGGTTATTTAATCCCACGATGTTGGCATAGTTACAGTCAATCCGATCCTGAAACATTTAAAATACCCCTAATCAAACTCATCGATCCAGTAAGGTGCGATTATTAATTCCTAGATTTCAATAATAAATCAATTAGCTTAAAAAAATTGAGAAGAAGTTGTTATAAAAGAATTGTTTCGCTCGCCAGTTTGAATGAACATATTTGTTGTTGTAAAAAAATCAAAGCTAAAAATAAGAAAGATATGGTTACTGATTGATTTGGCGTTATGATTGAGAGGAGATGGCAAAATTTTAGGGAAGCTGTTAATGTGAAAAGTCAAGCCGTTTTGAATGGAAATACTGGTTGGTTGTTAATAGGGTAATCTCTAAGAATGAATACCACTTTGGAAAGAAGAGATTCTACCACAAAATCTTGATTGCCCCACTGGTTAAGGCGCTTGTGTTTAGATGTTGAAACCTGAGTTCGAACCTGTTAAGTGACAAATTCTTTTTTAAATAGGTAACCGGATGTAGTGCCATGGTGGCATTTCCACCTCATCATAGGATGCGCCATGTCAACATTAATGTGCCTAGTAAGCATTAATGATGTGGCATGTGTAGTCTCATATATATGTATAGATTGCATGTACGCTTTTGTTTTACGATGTGTAATTGATTGAGTGTTAAGAGCGTGATTGTGTTTATGTAAAAAAAGAAAGGTATTGACCTAAATGTATAAACTTTTTAACTATGAATGGCTTTGTTATACTTAACTTAGGAAATCTTTATTACATCTATATTACTCATAACATCATTAAAAAATATAAACTCAAACAAAAGTTACTATATTATATTTTAAACATATATAATTAATACCAAAGACATTTAAGATAGATTGTTGTGTATATTGTGTGAGATAAATGATTGATGTTGTAAGAAAAATGTATAATTAATATATTTTGGTTTAATAAAAAGATGTGAAAAGCATTTGCCTTTCTATTGAGGAACTATCGGTTTTCTATAAAAATTTGAAATAGTCATCTTAGTGGTATACATTACCTTAATAAAACAAACAGGAAGATAATGTTAATTAAGTTGACAGTAGCCATTTAAAAAGAAATGTATAATTTAATCATCACAGTTTTGACTCGTTATTCAGAACCATTTTATTATGTGGCTGTGCTAAGAAAATGCTAATGATAAGGTGAACATTCAAATAACTGAAAGGGCACTTGAGACTTGAGTGATATACCATACATCTCCACACTACACACTTTAAAGGCCTAAATAAACAATCGACTAATATTAGCTTCTGTAAGAAGCTTTTACCCCTTCAATTAACAAGAATCATAAATCTTTTGCATCATGCAAGAGGGATATATAGCCATCAGTAAGAATTCTGCATATAACCATCATAAGTAACTAATTACAGAATGCTTGCTGAATGCTGGCTGATATGCATAATGGTAAATGCTCTATCGTTACAAGTTGATTTTATATAAGTCATTTGCTCTCATTATCGTTACATTGACTGGAAAAACGCCACCTGCATTTAAAAAGGAGGTATATACAGACTTTGATCATGACAGCAAATTCCGGTCCAATATACTCATCGTGTGTTTAAGCTTAGGAACCTCACTCAATGCTCGTGTATATTTAAGAATACAATTCATATAACAAGACCATTAGAGTATATATGAAAACAATCAAAACCAGATGTTAACAAAGCAAAGTTATCCACTAACAACAACTGAAAATCCACAAACAAAAACATATTCAAGCTAAAATCTACATAAAAACTCAATTAGGGCCATACATGAGCCCAATTAGCATACATCCTACAAACTTCAAAACAATCAAAACAGCAGCCTAACAACAATGGCACAAACAATCAACTGTTATACTAAAAATTGACCTAAATACCTCCTAACGTTTTGCAGCCTGCTTCTTGCTCACTGAGTCAACTCGATATTCCATCTTTGCCGGCAATGGAGCAGAGAAAACGAAATCATCACCATCTTCTTCTTCTTCTTCATCCTCCTCCTCTTCTTGACCGGGCTGATTCGTTTTAGACGCTTGATAAGTCCGCGTTCCTAAATTCTTTCTTGGATCCATCTCATTTTCACTCATTTCCGAAGAATCTTCTTCCTCTTCTTCCACTCCGTTTTCCTTAGAAACACCGATCTCTTCAACAACAACTTCATCGTCACCATTACTACTGTCACTCCCATCACTTAAAACCGCACCACGCTTCCTTTCAATTAATCTATAAACATTCCCATCCTCATCAAAGCTCACATTTTTCTTCACTTTAGGTTGACTTTTCACCACCCGTTGACTTTTCATCAAACCACCAACTTCTCTACGCTTTTCAACCCCATTCAACTTTTCGATTCGACTTTTCAAATTTTCAGCTAAATTTCTTAAATCATCACCATGAACCCTAGAACCAGAACCCCTGATTCTACTCTCCCTTTGCAAGATCACAGATTTATTACCAGTTTTACCAATTTTAACTTTTCTAATCGAAATTAATTCACTTTCCATACTGATCTCATCAATTAACTCCATAAATCGAATCAATTCACGACTAACTGATCTTTTACCATCTCTGATCATCTGATCATTACCCTGAAACAAAAACCCTTGATTAGATAAACCCTATATAATTACAAACTAAAACCACATAATTAGATGTAAATGCACCTAGCTTGGCTCAATTTTTTTTTTTGCATATATCAGTCTAATTCTTTTCCTACTAAATAGTAAATTCACCAACTTCCTAATCATATTGTGTGTACTAAATGATCCTATTGACTACACCAAACGGTCTAATCATCCAATTGTGGGTATGCATTTGAAGCATTTAGGAGCGGTTAGCGTTTTTAATGAAAAGGCTGTTTGGCAACGAGCGGTTAAAATGTTTATGCTACTAAAAACAAGCTTTAAAATTCTAACGCTACTTCTACTTCAGTTTCCACATTAAAATATAATTGCAGCTACTCTACCAAACACTTTTATAGAGCAAAACAGCTACCGCTACTTTCGCCAAACATACCTTATGTGTACTAAAAAGTTTAGTGGCATACATTTTGAGCTAATTATTATCCGTATAAATAATAAACCAACAAAAATGTACCTGAATAGAATCAAGTTTGATTAACAAATTCATGGATTCACGCGAAATGAGGTTAGAATCAAAATGGGTTTTCTTCGAAACATAAGATTTGAGATTATTAAGCGATGATTTGATGAAAGCAAGGTCTTTTAGGTTACGTAAGGTGATGGATCGGTGTATGAGGTATGATCTGAAGTGGGTTTGGATTACACGCGCCGCCGCGTCACGGAGGGAGTTTGGTGGTGGGAAGTGGTGGCTGTTGCGGCGGCGGAGGGTGGTTTCTAGGGCGGAGATGCGGTGGATTAGGGAGGTCACAGTTGGGTTTTCTTGAATGGGTTCTTGTTGGTTGGGGTTATGGTGGTGGTGTGGTGGCGCGTGGAGATGGGTATGAGGTGGGTGGTGTTGTGGTGGCGCGTGAAGCTGGGGGTGATGGGCTAGTGGTGGCTGTGGTGGTGGTGGTGGTGGTGAGGGGTAAGGAGTGGTGGTGTAACAGATGGTGCAGTGGCAGGTGGTGGTAGGTGGTGGTGGTGGTGTTTGAGTGGGGTGGCAGTGGCAATGGTGGTTAGATGCCATTGGGAAAGTTGGGAATCTGGATTGGGAGAAAAGACTTCAGAAAGCAAGTAGCATTGGGTTCTATGCAGCTGGTAGTGTGGGTTTTTGTGTCTTTTTGTTGTTTTTACGTATTAACTTGAGTTTCATGAGAAAGAAATACCCTTGAACTCATCAAACTTTTTCCAAAATTTTTAAGAATAATGCTAATGGCTCACTTGGTTGCTCCTCAATTGAGTAGGTGACCGTGTTGTGCTCATTAGCTCAACTGAAGATGATCAAGTTCCACCCTAACCTTTGCAATATTTTGGTTGGACAGGCAACCGATTCTATGAACACTTCTCCCAATATTTTTTGTGCGTTGTATCATTTTATACACAAAAATACATACTAAAAAAATACACAAGTGACAAATGAACATATTTACCATCTGTAGGATCGTTTCTAAGGTTGATACGGTGATTCGGGAGGTCCCGGAAGATAAAAGAACATCATCTTCATGTTAGAGAGAGAAAGTAGAGATAGAAGGGAAACTAGTGTGTGTTTTATTAATGAAAGATGAAAGTTACACAAAGAGTCTCACCCCTCCATGATGTAATATGCGTAAATTGGATTAACTTCCCCCCAATTCATGCTGCATGTCTTTAGCGACTCCAGTACTTCTTTTTGGCGAAGTTTCAATCAACTTCCCCAAACTAACAATCGTCTTGTGATTGAAACTTTGATGTAGTAAACATTTTTCTAACTTTTGAAGTTTTCAAGACTTGTCGCAGCTGAATTTGTAGATGAGCGATAAAACCACACAAGGTAAATCTGTCTTATTGCGAAAAATCCGTTCGGGGGTAACATGCAAGAAATCAACAAGATCTTCTCACGTATGTAGATGCTTCACACCAAACAAACCACGAAAGACGAAATGAAGCAACTTCCCCCTGATTGTTGCGGTCTATCGGAATAATAGTTACTTGTGAATATGCAATTACTCGATAAAATGACATTGTGTGAGGCATCATAACATCATATTTAGGTGACTTCACACGATAACCCTGTGAAAGTGAGACGTTTGAACCACAGATCGTCTCATTTCTTCCCCCTGATTGAAGAAATTCATGAAGGGAAAGGGTTTTCGCAAAAGTCGTCAAAGAAGCAAGACCATGTACACTCTCTTCCCCCCGATGTTTTCAATGAATCAGAATCATACACCACGTATGTTGATGATGAATTGGAGACAGCGAAACCATGTATGTTCAATTAATCGAACAATTATGAAGTACCATAGATATCTCGTGAGAATCAACTGCTGATAAACTTCTCTATACGTGTATACTCTTCTCAGCTAACTCTTTACCGACCCCATTATCACTCTACGGCTCTTTGTAGTGACTACTGATGGAGAAAAACCCAATATGACGAACTTGAGACTGAAGTAAAATAACCCAAACTTGCACTATTGTCAGACGAAGAACCCTTTTCCTTACAGGGTTGATTAACCGGATCGAAAAGGGTTAAACTAAAGTTTCTTATCCGACTTTTTGTGACACTTGAGCACAACAACGTAACTCCTTAAAAGTGATAGTTATACGCTGTGAGCACAACAACGTAACTCCTTACATCAGGTATAATTAGACAACTCAAGTCTTTGTCATTCATAACGGTTAAGGCTCGAACAAGGATCTCAAAGAATCATGCATCCAACCAACCCCGATATCTTCAGATACTAAGTACACGCATCCGTGATATCCCACTTCAACCTCAAATAAATAATAATGAATTATCGCCGTAGTCGCATCTTGCGGCTAAATGCCCAAAACTAGCATTCGTTAACGGTTTAAATGAATATTGATAATGGTTTCCCGATCTTGTCAAAATAATGTATCCCCGTGAAAATTTGTATAGCCACAATACCACTCATTTTGCCAAATAATATGCAAGGATTTTACACAATGTATTATAAATACATTGGATAATTAGATCATTTGAAGCCTAATACTTTATGCATATGTGGATTCGAAACATAACAATGTAGTGTAGTATTTCACCTGGTCCAAGTTTCGTGTGTAATATCATGTAGCCCAAAGTGTAAAACATTTGGATCAAGCCCAGTCCAAATAGTTTGAATGATATAGCATGTCAGCCCATAAAACACTTTGGATCCAGTTCAAGAACACATCCGGTTAAGGTATGACATAAACACACGCTCCACTCATTTTATACCCTAACCCTAAACAACGCCTACCACATATATCTCTCACCCAAAACACAGATCTACGCTCCTTCATTAGAAATAGATCATCAGTAATCCCAATCTCATCTCAATCTCGATCATCAGCCCAAATCGAATACGAAACTCTTCAGAACGTTTCTAATAGACACAAACTCTACCGCACCTTTACCTTATTTTGATTTTCTGCTTAAGTCAAATCAAGATATCAGTAAGAAGACTTCAAGATCCTATGGGGTCTCAGGTAGGGTTTATGTAAATTATTATTTTTTTTTTTCGTTTATGATTTTGGTCTATGAACGAATCAAGAAAAAAGATATAACATAATTGTTATAGTCCTTATCTTTGTTTTCGGATATATAATGAAGTTGAGCTTCAATAAGATTGATGATGGATGCGTTCTTTCGTTTGACCTTCAAGTGTCTTTATATTCCTTTGAATACTACGAAAGAATGAACCTGAGATCTATAATTATTTTCTTTGACAGTTCGAGTCATGTGATTGTTATGTGATAGATTTGTTGTTGTAGTCGTGTGAAAGAGATGGAGTTGATTGGCTGAATTTTTTTTTCGTTGTTGGCTTTGGACTTATGATGTAGTATTACTGAAGTCCACGAGTCTGTTGGTATTTGTTGGTCAATGTGAACTAGTTTTTCTTCTTCATTTATGTCATGTGGTAGATTTACGAGTAAGGGGCTCTTGTTCGTAATAAAATTGTAAGTCCTTATGCGTAAGACCCTTATACGTAAGACCTTGTACGTAAATCTTATGCGTAAAATCTTATGAGTAAAAACTTACGCGTAAAGTCTTATGAGTAAGGACTTATGCGTAAAGTCTTATAAGTAAAGACTTATGCGAAAAGTCTTACTCATAAGGATGGGTTCTTACGAGTAACTTTCCAAGTTACTCGTAAACAAATCTGTAGATGAGTCCTTAAGCGTAAAAAGAGGGTTTTGACTTTTTGACTTTCTACTCTGGCGATTTTTCCGACCAAATTCTCCGACCAAATTCATGAAACCCATAAAACATCATAAGAATCTTTACATTTGACAGTTTGACCACAAATAAAGATCATATTGACTACATAAATTTATCACAGTAATGGACAAAAAATCATAAAAGATGTTAAAATTTCATAAGACTGTTGAGACCAAACAAACAAGTTTATGACAATTTTTGCTAACCCATACAACTTTTGACCATAAAGGATACACTAAAAAACTTTGTAAATACGACTGTTAAACACAAAAACATTTGTGAAAGGTTAAAAAGCTTCGTTGAAACAGATTTTACAAGAACGATTTTGACAAGATATATCACCAAAAAATCAACCAATGATAAAACCGAACATACTCTTGATACCAATTGTAGGATCGTTTCTAAGGTTGATATGGTGATTCGAGAGGTCGGGAAAGATGAAAGAACATCATCTTCATGTTAGAGAGAGAAAGTAGAGAGAGAAGGGAAACTAGTGTGTGTTTTATTAATGAAAGATGAAAGTTACACAAAGAGTCTCACCCCTCCATGGAAATATGGAGGGGTATTTATAGCCTAACATATTACATCTATTACAATATGACATATCTGGTCCATGTGTTTTGGCTAACTAAGATAGATAATCTAATCCCGTAAATGTCGTTCCATTTACGTGTTAGGAGCGATTCCAACACCATCAAACACAATCATATTATCATCACCAGATAACTATGAATACCCTTCATCAAAAGACAATACTGGAATGTATGAGTTTATATCACAAACACCATCATTCATTCACAAAGATAGGTGTGACTGAAGAAACAAAAATGGTGAACGGAGAGTGAAAGGTGATAAGGATTTAAAAGGTACACTTTTGAGGGGTCATTTAAGCCCTTAATCGATCACTTTTGTATCCGTTACTACTTAATTTCATTCATTTTCACTTTTTAGGTCTCTTGAAGGCAAATTGCTGGAATGACACTTATTCGGACGAAAAGGTTCGAATATATGAAGAAAATGGCCAAAGTCAAGAATCGAGACACTCATTTAGCTGCTGAATGAAGGACGGCGTCCAGCAATTCGCGATCGCGCGGCAACACACTATGTGACGACTCAGAGAGCAAATTGCTATTTTGCACTTGACAGCATCAGGTTTTAAAGAGTAGGGCGTCACAACTTAGACGACCTAGATTTGGATCCCGATGGCGTCAGAAGATGAAGCCGACGGTCCACAACCATAAGGTGCGCCGTCACACAAAACAATATCGTGAGTAGCTGATATTGTTTTGGCCATAACTTTTGCATACGAACTCGGATTTAGGTTATTCAAAAGCCCACGCGACCGGAATGAGAAAATCTACAGTTTGGTGAAAAATTCGTCGTGATGCCGTCATTCTATAGATGTGACGCCGTCACCCTTTAAACGAGAAAATCTGCCTATAAATATAACATTATAACTTTACTTTTTGTAAGCCCCAAACCCTAAGTCCGATTCTAGGGTTTAGGTAGGTGTTTTTCCAGCAACTTAAAGGGTTTCAAACACTCTATAAACATCATGTAATGGTTTGTTTGTTAATCCAATCCTATGGTATGTCTTCAATTATCATAATTGTTGTTTGCTTTTCATTAATTATGCTTGGCTAATTCACCTAGTGTTTGCTTATGATTGTATGAAACTTGTATATAATTAATTATATCTTATTGATTTCTTAGTGATTCTTGTGTCTATCTTCATCATTAGGGGTGTGACAATTTCAATGAGTCTAATTGGTTTAGTTTATAATTCTTGCATCCTACTGTCTCTTATCTTAATTGTGATTGACCTAGTATTGCGATAGGTCATTCGTCGTGTTTTTAATGCTTGAGTAATCTTTGTGAACATTAGTTTATAATCACCTAGTTTATGAATCCTAGAGATTTTGTAGGCAATAACCTTAAGGTAGTCTCAAAGAGTTAGGGAAAAACGCATACCCTACGACCTTAGAAGACACAACGCGTTAAGAATAAGTACATGACAATTCAGTAGGTAGAATTGGATAGCTAGCAAGGAGTAATGCATCATAAGTAGATACGCTTCACGTTCCTGGTAGACCCATAATTTAGTTAGTATCTTTTGGGATAGTTGACTAGCAACTAATTCCACCCTCCCCTTCAAAACCGAGATATTTTAATTCATAAAATATAAAAATACAAAAATAATCATCCCTCATCTTTAGACTTAAATCGACATACACTCCAGCCTAACAACCTATAGAGAACGATATCAATACCCGTGGCTTGCCTAATACTACACTACAACGATTAGGTTCACTGCCTAGGGTGTTGAAAAACTTGCTCGACGAAAAGGAAGTTCCTTTGACCCCGAATGCCCGTTGTACGCGTATCAAGTTTTTGGCGCAGCTGCCGTGGAATAGTTATTGCTTAGGCTTGATTTATATCTCGTTTCAGTCTACTCACAAGATTCCTATCAAGTGAGATTTTTTCTTTTTATTAGCTTCCTTGTAGTCTATCCCCCTTCTTTGTGCCTTTGTTCGTAAAACTTGTCCATTGACTCTTCCGTTCACCATTATGGAGAACGCGAATCCACTATATCCGCGATTAGGTTTTTTCATAAAAATTATGATATTACTAAAGCGGATTATTCAAGATGGTGGGAAGAAAGTAACCAAGTCCATAAACCTTTTGAGGGTTTCACCATTCCATCAAGCCCACAAAACACCTCATCTACTGAAACCTATGCTTCGTATGAGCCTTCACCTAGGATAGACTTTCGTGAACAACCTCCATGTTTAGAAACTATTTTTAGTGAGGCCCTTAGGAGAACTGACCAAATTTGTGAAAATATTATGGTAAGCAACCAAGCATTAAACCATAAGTTGGATCAATTACTAGGTTTGGTTTCATCACGACCTTAGGAAATAACACATGACGAGCATATAGATGATGTAGATGTGATTGAGGATAAGGTGAAAAGTCTATACCCACAAGGTATCCCACAAGTCCCACCATAATTTAAGGCATACACACCGTACGTGACTTACCCGGAAGTAGTAGAAGAGACTTTAGGAATCCCGATTGAGGTAGAACATTTGAACCAAACGCAACTAGAGAATATAGGTTTGAACACTTGTAGTCTCAGTCTTACTCTTAGTTCTAGGGAATTTCCTAGTGTTGATGAACCGGAACCTCAATCTTTACATCATTTTCCATCTTTAGATATACATCTAGGAGACAAAAAAGGAACCAACCCACCCATCAACCAATTTAGTTCGGGTAGTTTTTGGATGAAGGAAGCCATTCACACACCCCCTTCACCTCACGTGGAAAATCGCCACCCTAAGGGTGTGTATCGCTATTATCACCCGCACTTAAGCTTAAGTGTAGGAAAAACTTCCCCTTTATCCGTTAAATAAGGGTGGAGTCAAGCTCGTGACTCGAACAAAAACAAGCGCTTCTTGGGAGGCAACCCATGTGTATTTGTTTTTTATTTTTTATTTGTGTGTCATATATCTTTTCATTATTGTATGTTCTCATGTTTAAATTTGTGAAAATGTTTTATTTTGTCTTTAACCTCGTCTTAAGTACATATAAAGGTATTTTACAAAAGGGATAAGTGTAGGGAAGATTACACACGTTTTTAAAAGAACGCAAACATGAGAATTACGTTCGAAAAGATATATATCCGTGAGTCAAATGCTTGTATCGAGTCATAATGGATGTTTTGCATGAATTTTTCCAGATTTTAAAGATATAAATTTTCCAGAATTTTTCCAGAAAATGTAGACCGGTTGTCATGATAACTGGCCGGAATCGAGGAGCGTAAACAACTTATCTTATTTTCTCTCATTTTCTGTGCTACTTATAAATTTTTGGAATTTCCAGGTCTTAATTTTCCAGAAAATCTGCAAACATCCATTTCACAAGCATTATATCTTATTTAAGTCTGGAATTACATCTTGTTGTGATTTTTCTTTGTTCGGTTTGATGCTTTGGGTTGTCTGTTTTCTTAAAGTATGCAGGTTTTATTTATCAAGAAGAAAATACAAAAGATTGGAAGGAGCTTTTCACGCATACATTCTTCTTGGAGAAGAATTTAACCACTACTTCACACGGATCCTACCGAGCTAATCAGGGGAGTATTAGTTTCTTTCGTTTTTAATTACCTTCCATTATCATAACTTTGATACTTTCGGGGAACATTGGGGACAATGTTCAATTTAAGTGTAGGGAGGGAAAATAAAACGGGAACTTTGAAACTATGCTTATCCTTGACTATTTGTTTTGTCCAATTTCATTTGTGTAATAAACCATGAGAAATATCGGATAGGGTAATTTTGGCACCAAATTTAAAAATTTTCATGACATGTAGGAGTGGGTCATTAGTCTTAATAAAGCGTCTCATGGATAAGAAGTTATATGACTAGCACAAAAACCCTTTACCACTTAAATTCCACCCAAAATGTGAGGATCGCCCTTAGATTTGTAGGAATTAAAGCATTCCACTTTAATGCTTCGAGTGTGTACCGATAGTATAATAGATTCTAGAACTTGTTTTGTGATGCATTCCGAGATCGCTAGTGAGACTACACTTGTGTAGTTAGGAATAACTAAATGATAAGAGGCATTAGGATAACCCTTGTTTGATACCCGTATTATAATTACTTTTTCCACATCGGTTGAGTAATTCCCCACACCCTTGCGTTGTACTCATCTTTAGTACACAATACCCCTAGTTAACCCTCGAGCCTATCATTTTCGGTTCTCGTGATGTTTGGTTTTCTGGAATATCAATGAAGAGCATTGTTTACAATCCACCCCCAAATGTACACTCAAATCGGCTTAGCCTACCTTGTATGCACTCACTTTTAGTGCATTATTGTTATCATACTAAACCCTTAGTTCAATTATCTAGTTGCTTGCATAAGTTGCTAAGTCGAGTCATATCCTTTGTACACACTTTTGGGACGATTGGGACTCATGGGAAAAGTTAAATTTTATTAAGTGACGGGAAGGAACGTTAAATTCAAATTCCCTTTATTTGCGTAATAATGTACTCCAAGTGTTTTGATCTTTCAATTCGGGTCAAATTAGTGTTAGAGTAATAAAAACTCAAGTGTAGGGATGTGCCTATAAATCCCTATTATTTTGATGTTATCGTAGAGGATGGTAGAGTAAAAGTGAATGAAAAAAAAAAAAAAAGTTCGAAAAAAAAGAAAAATAAAAGAGAAAAAGAAAAAAATAGAGTGTTCAAAAAAAAACGGGCTACCATCCTACATCTATCTTTAAATTTATGTTTGTTTGTTTTAATTTTATCTAGAGTTTAGAGTGTCGAGTCTTGGCTTAGCAACGCCATTTTTCTCATGCTTGTAACATAAAGATTTTTTACTTGCCACCACTAAATCGCCTATCCCACTAAACCCTTTGTTTCCCTACCGTAAGCCTAACGTTACAACCCTTTAAAAGACCTCTTGGATAGTTTTTACTAGGTTCTTACGCCAAAAGCGATGGAGGTTTGATCTAATCTCAAGCCTATGGTAATCTATGTACTAGGACCGATTAATGAGTGTTTATCTTCCATTTCCAACTTGATATATTTCATATACACCCGCGAGATGAGAGTATCCAAACACCACTTGTGAGGTGCTAGTATGTAATTTCCGTGCTTGTTATGACTTTTGCGGGGCTTATACGTGTTGTGAATTGTTCTAAACTAATGCTTCATGACCCCTAACTTATAAATTAATTGGCTAAAAGCACGTTTGCTTGAGGACAAGCAAATACCAAGTGTAGGGATATTTGATAAGGATTTAAAAGGTACGCTTTTGAGGTGTCATTTAAGCCCTTAATCGATCACTTTTGTATCCGTTACTACTTAATTTCGTTCCTTTTCACTTTTTAGATCTCTTGAAGGCAAATTGCTGGAATGACACTTATTCGGACGAAAAGGCGCGAATATATGAAGAAAATGGCCAAAGTCAAGAATCGAGACACTCAAGCTGCTGGAACTGAAGAGGACGGCGTCACAGCCAATTCGCGACGCTTTCGCAACACACTTTGTGACGACTCAGAGAGCAAATTGCTATTTTGCACTTGACGGCATCAGGTTTTAAAGAGTAGGCGTCACAACTCGACAACCTAGATTTGGATCTCGACGGCGTCAGAAGATGAAGCCGACGGCGTCACAACCATAAGGTGACGCCGTCGCAAGCTAACATCTTGGCGAGTAGTACGATCTTGCTTTGGCCATAACTTTTCATACGAACTCGGATTTAGGTGATTCAAAAGCCAACGCGACCGGAACGAGAAAATCTACAGTTTGGTGAAAACGTCGTTGTGACACCATTACTCTATAGATGTGACTCTGTCTGTCACACCCCCAAAATACCTGTTTTGCAGCGGAATGGAATACATGGGGCGTGACTGTCATAGCATCACAGTTACAGTTATATTGAAAGACCTAAAGTGTCGTTTTAAAAGCACATCGTTTGATATAATAAAACATTCAGAGTTTACAAAAGATAGGTCCCAAATGACAATCAAGATGTGCGGAAACAAGTTTGTTACAAATCAAAACGATGTTTTAAAGTGCATAAAACCCAGGTGAGACGCGTCGTCACCGCGACTCTATGATAAGTCCTTATGCATGCCATGAAGTATATGCCCTAGATACCTGAAAATACATTGCTAAAAGTGTCAACACAAAGGTTGAGTGAGTTCATAGAGTTTATGTAAATGTTTTATACGACCACCACAAGTATAAGTCATGTATGACAAATATGTCACATAAAAATGATACAATTTCTATAAGCACATGACACCGAAGCTAGACTGATCATGATGTTAATGAGTGTTTTACCAAACAACTCTCATTCTGATATTAAATGAAATGCATCCGTTTGACCGGTTGGAACCACCAACCCGGATGGAGGAGTCACCCTCAATAGATCTATTCACTCACCCTCGCACTCGTAATTAACGGTTCATGATTATGAAATGGCGACATTCAATTGGCAATGAGGTAACTTAAGCAATGTAAATGAATTTGATATACTTGGGCTTGTAATAAAATGATGTGCAATGTATTCTCCCCCGTAGGTTTGAAATGAAATATAAACTTGAAAGACGGGGCTATGAAAACTCACTTGATACAATAATTATGATGGCAAAAGTGGATACACTGAAATGAGGCGCAATCTCTAACTGCAACCTATTATGAATGATATGCTCAAATATAAGTCATGAAACAATGTTGTGGATGCAAACTCATATGATATCCATACCACTTGTGCATTTGAAAATAAAGTTTATCGCCGAAATATAAGTTTATAACATCTTGTCAATTTATAAAATACTTTACGCTTATATATGTTGAAACAACATCCCACGATAGTCGTTAAATAATAAATCAAGAAATTATCGTTTAAGGTTAGATTTTCAGCAACGTTTGAGTGATCGTAAATTATTCGTTATAACTTCGCTTGACAAACGGTTGAACATTTTGGAAAATAGGCTAGGTGATCTCACTTTTACTTGTAGACATCGTTTTCTCAAAAGTACTCTATCAATATGAAAAACGGCTTCAAACATGGTCACTTGCGATAACCATTTTGGACTAATAAAACTATGTAAGTGTTAATACTTGTGAAAAATAGTTACGATAGCCATATTTAAAACGCGTGTAACTTAGTCATTAAAGTCCGTTTGCTACGCTTTATATATCCTTAGTTTCGTGTTAATATATAATAATATATTTTTGATAAATCGACTCATTTAGATTATGTTTAAAACTAAATTTTGCCCTTTAAAAATCCCTTGACAGCTTTCATTATTTCAGAAAATAGTTTTCGTCGCTAAACTTGAAATTAACGTAACTTCTTCGTTATAAACCCGTTTTAACCCGTTCAAGCGACCACGGTTTCGTTTTAAAGTCTATTTTCTGAAAATATAGACCAAAATAATCCATGACCTGCTGAAATTTCCAGATTTTATAAAAACGGACAGACCTCAATTATATGTTGTCGAAAACGATTTCTCTAGTTCAAAGCTTGTACTAAACCCTTCCAATCAACACCAAAACTATTCTAAACCTACCATACACCTTCTTAGGGTGTCATGGGTTCCTAAACTTCATCAACAATGATAGGTTTCATGAGAATAATTATAGGATAGTTAAAACTCATAATAAGTAATAAAAACAAGTAAAAAGTGGTATGAATATATATAATACTTGCATATTTTTGTACTAGAATGATAAAATAGCTCAAGTAAGATTATGAAAGAGTAGTAAAAATCATGAGAAGCTTACTAGTAGTATGATGAGGTTTAAGTAACTAGGTACCTAAATACTTCTTGGTTTTTATTTCAAAACCTAATATAGAAGTAAACTAGAGTTTGATTATCACTTGATCTTTGAAAAACTTTGGTTTCTTCCTTGGTTTTCTTGCTTGGCCGATCCACCAAAGGGAAAGGAGAGGGTTTTTAATTGTTTTCACCTTTTAGTATGTGTAGTGTATGTGTTTTGAATAAGTAAATAATTTGTATTATACAAATATCTAGCCTACAATTGTGTATGTGTACATCTAATAATATCAAGATTTTTATAAAATGGTGACTAATGGGGGGGGGTGGTCGGCAAGGGGTATAATGGGGAAAAGATTTTGTGTATTTTTGATGACTTATGCATTTATAGTTAAGTATAATGTATGTTTGGTACATATAATTAGTTATTTATTGTAGCGTTAGCTAGAAATCGATTTTAACGGAACAAAATAAAATATATCGAAGTCATAAAAATTATAAAAATGCATTTCTCGCAAGTATTGAGTGAATAAATAACTATCGAATAGAATTTATCGTAAGTAAATATCATATATATATATATATATATATATATATATATATATATATATATATAAATATATATATATATACAATTATTCTATACCAAAATAAATTCAAAGCATCGGTAACTAATAATATAATTTTATAGTCTTAAAATGGATATAAAATATATCGAGACAATTGGGAAGTGTGGATCAATTATTCAAAATAAATGATCATGCGATAGCGTTTATTTAATAGAAAAATATACGTTAATGAAATATGCAAACCCATGTATGAACTAATATGAAAATGATGTTACTGATGATATGTAGACTAACTCTAGTCTATATGTAATATTCTCAATGATGTTCCATGAATACGCAACTTAACCCTCAAGGTTACGCGTATTTGATACTCATAAACCTAGTTTACGAAAATGATGAATAGTGAATCATGAATAGTGATTTTTCTCCGGGAATGAATAGTCTTTCGTGAATAGTAAAATTTTGAAATAACCTCTCAAAGTCTCAAACCGACTTCAAAAATGATGAATAGTAAAATGATGAATAGTAATCTATGAATAGTAAATTCCCGAGATGAATAGTAAATTTGAGAAATGACCTGAAGTTGCGAGTTGTCACACTCGCCCAGCCCAAAAAGGAATTAGGTCCTTAATTCAGTTCATGTTGGTTTCTACTTGCTATTTGTGAAAAGGTGAGGATATTTGAGTCGCATCGGTCTTCTGTGTTTTCGGAATCATTCACGCTTTCTAAGCGAGGCTTTCAACATAACTCATTGCCAACTTGAAATTCTAATGGTTTGTGACTTATGGAACATATTTCCAATATTTTGCGTCGTATATCGACGTAGCTTTTCTATCTATTTGTTGTTGCTTGTAACTGATTCTTGATCTATACGATTTCTTTGTTGTTTCATGAATAAGTTATGGACTAGTGTGTTGGACTTTCCTGATTTTTTGGCTTGTCAATAGGTGATTGACATTTCAACCATGGAGTGCCTCAAATGGTGCAGTCAGTATGTTCATGTGATAACTATTGTTGTAAGGGAACTTGTTCGATAAAGAATGATGTGCCTAATCATTTCAGAAAATCACACATGCTTTGAGTATATCTTCTAATGTTTGAATCGCCATTGAGCTGAGGATAATAGGCGGTACAGTAGGTTCCATGGGAACCTTGAAATGATTGTCAGAAGTCTAAGGTGAATCAGCTACCTTATATTAGGTATAATTGAAATTGATACCACGGTCTTGCAAATTTCAAAATGTCAAGTCTGTCGATAAGGACATTATTGAAAAGAATAGATTATGGGTAACAGTTGTGATTCCTCTCGTTTCTAGTTCTAGCGTATGTCATGACTTGAGTCTTTCTTGCCTAAGGTGCTTAGTCTCTATTACTAAAATGTTTATTGTTTGATGATGTATCTCTTAATTTCTCTTATCGAAATGCTTCCACGCTTTATGTTGTCAAGTCACAAAACCCTAAATATTTAAGTGATGTGGTATGGTGGTTGATTTTCAAGATTTGTTCCGATATTGAGTGCTTCTAAAATAGTTCATCACTGAGATTGTTATCATGGTAGCAAAAACATAGATATCAGCTCATACTATGTTGAAGAATGTTTGTTCTGATTTCACTTGTAGATGGAGAGTCATTGATTGTCCGATATGTTCAGACCGGTTGCATCTCTTGATATGGAAGTGAGGTTATCTGGAATTTCTAGATAACATAATGCCTTAGAGAAAGTTTATATCGATAACCTTAATTTAACTCAATTATCCTTTGAGGAAAACTCATTGTAGGGAAGTTTACATATTGCTGAGGCCATGTTTAATGGATTATTCTGTAGTCTCAGTTAGGAGGCTTGGTTTATTTCTACAGTGTTGCTTAGTGTGTATTCGCTTTGTACTAAATCTTGTAACTCGGTCTAGCTGGTACTTTTGAAATGATAGAATTTGGCTTCTAGTCGAAATTTAGTGGTACAGATTGTCTCGTGATGTCTTAAGATTTCTATTGAGTTTTGAAACATCTTACTACATACTTCTAGTCCTTGTTGGTAGTTAGGAAAATCATTTCATTGTTTTTCTTGTATCGAGGAATCCTCCTAAAGTCGATGGTATGGAAAGTCTTTCCTAAAAAGGTCACTGGTAAAATTTCAACTTATCGGTTGAGTGAGTGATGAATGGCGTAGGTATCTATAGAGTGTTAACAAAAGAAATGTTTATGAATAATTTATCTATTTACAAAGCTTTGCTTTTGAATGAAGATTGTTTTAGGAAATTTGAAATGATGCTTGTTTCTTTCATGACATAATCTTTCCTGAATTATACATAGGTGATCAGGCTATGTATAATTGAGGACAAATGATGTGATGCTTGGTTTTGTTGAAATGGTATTATGTTTCTCCAAAGTTTTAGATGGTATTCAACGTATTGTTTTGTAAGATAACGGTCTAAACAATTTTTTTTATAGTAACATGAAAATCGTTTCGCGTAATGGTAGTAAATAGTTGATAGAATGACTAAAAATCAATTTATAAGGTGGTAACAAAACAACTTGTTTTAGAACTTTGTGAAACAATTTTCCTAATATGGTGGTAAAATAGCTTGAAATAAAATTATGTGAAATAATTTCATAAAGTGGTAGCAAAATAACTTGAAATAAGATTTGTTGAATGGTTTGTAGGATACATGGGAGAACCTCATAGAATGGTAATAGTCTCCTAATTAGTCAAGAATAAAGTTGGCCTAATCCCTAGTAAGATAGCGGTATATTGTTGTGAAATGATTGAAAATTGGGCAATTGGAATAAGGAATGAAATAAGCAAAGGTTGTGATTATCGTGGAGATAATAAAGGATAAAGATTACATTAGATAGAAAAGGTACTTATTATACTTCTTGTTGATGGTCTAATCATGTCTCAAGTGTAGGAGCGAGGGTCATGCAGCAGACAGCGACTCTGAAAACTCTCACTGTCCTCAAACCTATAAGATGGTGTAGTGTCTATAGTCTTAGTGATAGATGGTAATGGTGTTTCAAATCATGCACGCTTCCCAAGTTGCAAGTCAGATGTATAAGTAGTGTCTATGAGATGTGATGGTACGGATAGTGCTCTAGATAATAATGATGATGTGATGATGATGATGGAAATCCTAGTGGTAAGTTAAGAGATGATGGTGAATGAAATACTATCCTCTTTCATGTTGCCTCGCGACGTTTCAAAGGTGAAGCTGGAGTATACATTATTGGACGACTATTAGTGGTATGAGTAGCTGATGGTGGTGGTAGTACATGAGTAACGGGTGATCTAAGAGTGGGGGTAAGAGAATGTACTCTCTCCCTTGATAAGCATCCTAATAGGTCCATTAGGACTAAGCCTATAAGTCCTACCAAATGGTATGATCGTCGACGAATGATAGGAACTGTTCCTCACAATCGATCGTGACAGTGGTGGTGTAGGTGTAACTTTGTCCTCCTCAAAGGGTTCAGTCTCATCATCTGATGTTATCGGTGTTGAGTCAACTGATGTTAAAATTGTGATAGGGCAATGTCAAGGCATTCTCCACATTGGAGTTTGAAGAAATGATGATGGAATGGGTGTTCAAAGACATTTTTGTGACAATCGATGTAAAATGAAAGTAAATAACCCGCATAATGTGCGTATGAATCCGCATGTAAAGTGAATATGAACTTATGATGAAATGATGAGATGCTATGATGATGTAGTTATAGTCTAGGGTCAATGATGCAACCTAGTTCTCTATAACTTTTGCTCTGATGTCAATCTATCACACCCCCAAAATACCTGTTATGCAGCGGAATGGAATACCTGGGGCGTGACTGTCATAGCATCAGTCGTTACAGTTATATTGAACGACCTAAAGTTTCGTTTTAAAAGCACATCGTTTGATATAATAAAACATTCAGAGTTTACAAAAGATAGGTCCCAAATGACAATCAAGATGTGCGGAAACAAGTTTGTTACAAATCAAAACGATGTTTTAAAGTGCATAAAACCCAGGTGAGACGCGTCGTCACCGCGACTCTATGATAAGTCCTTATGCATGCCATGAAGTATATGCCCTAGATACCTGAAAATACATTGCTAAAAGTGTCAACACAAAGGTTGAGTGAGTTCATAGAGTTTATGTAAATGTTTTATACGACCACCACAAGTATAAGTCTTGTATGACAAATATGTCACATAAAAATGATACAATTGCTATAAGCACATGACACTAAAGCTAGACTGATCATGATGTTAACGCCCAACAGAGTGTTTGCCAAACAACTCTCATTACGATATTAAATGAAATGCATCCGTTTTACCGGCTTGGAACCACCAACCCGGATGGAGGAGTCACCTCAATAGATCTATTCACTCACCCTCGCTAATAATTAACGGTTCATGATTATGAAATGGGGACATTCAATTGGAAATGAGGTAACTTAAGCAATGTAAATGAATTTGATATACTTGGGCTCGTAATAAAATGATGTGCAATGTATTCTCCCCCGTAGGTTTGAAATGAAATATAAACTTGAAAGACGGGGCTATGAAAACTCACTTGATACAATGATTATGATGGCAAAAGTGGATACACTGAAATGAGGCGCAATCTCTAACTGCAACCTATTATGAATGATATGCTTAAATATAGGTCATGAAACAATGTTGTGGATGCAAACTCATATGATATCCATACCACTTGTGCATTTGAAAATAAAGTTTATCGCCGAAATATAAGTTTATAACATCTTGTCAATTTATAAAATACTTTACGCTTATATATGTTGAAACAACATCCCACGATAGTCGTTAAATAATAAATCAAGAAATTATCGTTTAAGGTTAGATTTTCGGCAAAGTTTGAGTGATTGTAAATTATTCGTTATAACTTCGCTTGACAAACGGTTGCACATCTTGGAAAATAGACTAGGTGAACTCACTTTTACTTGTAGACATCATTTTCTCAAAAGTACTCTATCAATATGAAAAACAGCTTCAAAAATGGTCACTTGCGATAACCATTTTGGACTAATAAAAATATGTAAGTGTTAATACTTGTGAAAAATAGTTTTGATAGCGATATTTAAAACGCGTGTAACTTAGTCGTTATAAGTCCGTTTGCTACGTTTTATATATCCTTAGTTTCGTGTTAATATACACTAATATATTTTTGATAAATCGACTTATTTAGATTATGCTTAAAACTAAATTTTGCCCCTTAAAAATCCCTTGACAGCTTTCATTATTTCAGAAAATAGTTTTCGTCGCTAAACTTGAAATTAACGTAACTTCTTCGTTATAAACCCGTTCAAGCGACCACGGTTTCATTTTAAAATCTATTTTCTGAAAATATAAACCAAAATAATCCATGACCTGCTGAAATTTCCAGATTTTATAAAAACGGACAGACCTCAATTATATGTTGTCGAAAACGATTTCTCAAGTTTAAAGCTTGTACTAAACCCTTCCAATCAACACCAAAACTATTCTAAACCTACCATACACCTTCTTAGGGTGTCATGGGTTCCTAAAATTCATCAACAATGATAGGTTTCATGGGAATAATTATAGGATAGTTAAAACTCATAATAAGAAATAAAAACAACTAAAAAGTGGTATGAATACATATAATACTTGCATATCTTTGTACTAGAATGATAAAATAGCTCAAGTAAGATTATAAAAGAGTAGTAAAAATCATGAGAAGCTTACTAGTAGTATGATGAGGTTTAAGTAACTAGGAATCTAAATACTTCTTGGTTTTTATTTCAAAACCTAATATAGAAGTAAACTAGAGTTTGATTATCACTTGATCTTTGAAAAACTTTGGTTTCTTCCTTGGTTTTCTTGCTTGGCCGATCCACCAAAGGGAAAGGAGAGGGTTTTTAGTTGTTTTCACCTTTTAGTATGTGTAGTGTATGTGTTTTGAATAAGTAAATAATTTGTATTATACAAATATCTAGCCTACAATTGTGTATGTGTACATCTAATAATATCAAGATTTTTATAAAATGGTGACTAATGGGGGGGGGGGTCGGCAAGGGGTATAATGGGGAAAAGGTTTTGTGTATTTTTAATGACTAATGCATTTATAGTTAAGTATAGTGTATGTTTGGTACATATAATTAGTTATTTATTATAGCGTTAGCTAGAAATCAATTTTAACGGAACAAAATAAAATATATCGAAGTCATAAAAATTATAAAATTGCATTTCTCACAAGTATTGAGTGAATAAATAATTATCGAATAGAATTTACGAAAACCGTTGTAAATATATATATATATATATATATATATATATATATATATATATATATATATAACAATTTATATACCAAAATAAATTCAAAATATAGGGTAAACTAATAATATAATTTTTATAGTCTTAAAATGGATATAAAAATATATCAGGACAATTGTCGGAAGTGTCGGATCAATTATTCAAAATAAATGATCGTGCGATAGCGTTTATTTAATAGAAAAATATACGTTAATGAAATATGCAAACCCATGTATGAACTAATATGAAAATGATGTTACTGATGATATGTAGACTAACTCTAGTCTAAATGTAATATTCTCAATGATGTTCCATGAATACGCAGCTTAACCCTCAAGATTACGCGTATTTGATACTCGTAAACCTAGTTTATGAAAATGATGAATAGTGATTTTTCTCCGGGAATGAATAGTGTTTCGTGAATAGTAAAATTTTGAAATAACCTCTCAAAGTCTCAAACCGACTTAAAAAACGATGAATAGTAACCAGTGAATAGTAAATTCCCGAGATGAATAGTAATTTGAGAAATGACCTGAAATTACGAGTTGTCACACCGTCACCCTTTGCCGACAGAAAATCTGCCTATAAATATAACATTATAACTTCACTTTTTGTAAGCCCCAAACCCTAAGTCCGATTCTAGGGTTTAGGTAGGTGTTTTTCCATCAACTTAAAGGGTTTCAAACACTCTATAAACATCGTATAATGGTTTGTTTGTTAATCCAATCCTATGGTATGTCTTCAATTATCATAATTGTTGCTTGCTCTTCATTAATTATGCTTGGCTAATTCACCTAGTGTTTGCTTATGATTGTATGAAACTTGTATATAATTAATTAGATCTTATTGATTTCTTAGTGATGCTTGTATCTATCTTCATCATTAGGGGTGTGACAATTTCAATGAGTCTAATTGGTTTAGTTTATAATTCTTGCATCCTACTGTCTCTTATCTTAATTGTGATTGACCTTGTATTGCGATAGGTCATTCGTTGTGTTTTTAATGCTTGAGTAATCTTTGTGAACATTAGTTTATAATCACCTAGAGTTATTGTAGGCTAAACATCCAAAGATAACCTTAGAGTTAGTTTATGAATCCTATAGATTTCGTAGGCAATAACCTTAAGGTAGTCTCAAAGAGTTAGGGAAAAACGCATACCCTACGACCTTAGAAGACACAACGCGTTAAGAATAAGGACGTGAAAATTCAGTAGGTAGAATTAGATAGCTAGCAAGGAGTAATGCATCATAAGTAGATACGCTTCACGTTCCTGGTAGACCCATAATTTAGTTAGTATCTTTTGGGATAGTTGACTAGCAACTAATTCCACCCCCTTCAAAACCGAGATATTTTAATTCATAAAATATAAAAATACAAAAATAATCATCCCTCACCTTTAGACTTAAATCGACATACACTCCAGCCTAACGACACTATTCCCCTAGAGAACGATATCAATACCCGTGGCTTGCCTAATACTACACTACATCGATTAGGTTCACCGCCTAGGGTGTTGAAAAACTTGCTCGACGAAAAGGAAGTTCCTTTGACCCCGAACGCGCGTTGTACGCGTATCAAAGGGAAGTATGGTAAGTATAATAGAATGTAAGAGTTTATATCACAAACACCATCATTCATTCACAAAGGGATGCATGACTAAAGAAACAAAGATGGTAAAAGGAAGGATGGTAAGTGGTGAAGAAAGAAAAATGAATATTGTGTGTGTTCTTTAGTTGTATAAAAGAAGAGGGGAAGTGAAAGAAAAAAATAATGAAACTGACAATTTTGCCCTCATATTCAAATAGAATAAAATAAAATACTCCATCCATCACAAAATTATTGTCTCCGTTTCAATTTTTCAGTCTTTCTTTTAGAACTTTGACCTTAAGTTTTTTTTTTTGTGTTATATTATATTTGATGCAAAATATATGAATGGATTGGGTTTTAAATATATTTTCATTGATATAATTTTCATTAACTATTATATAACACAAACAAAAAATATTTAAGTCAAAGTTAAAAAAAAACCAAAAAAGTTAAACGGAGACAATAATTTTGCGACAAAGGTAGTATAATATTAGTTTGTAATGACAATTTAGTCAATATACATAGACACGTCATATTTTCACTCAATTTCGCCCCAAAATTGGAGGGTAAAGTATTTATTACAAAAATGTTCAAATAACCCATCACATTACACCCTCTACTTTCACTTTCTTCTCTATAAAGATTCTTAAGAACACAAATAAATTTTGGTTTCGTCCACTTTCTTTCCTAAATATATTAAGAACAGAGTGTTGGTTTTCGCTAAAAAAATGCTTAAACAAGCTCCACTTGTTTACCTGTGTTGAAATGAAACTTGAGGTGAATTTAGGGTGCGTTTGGTTTGCGGAAGGATTTGGATACGGATTAGAATTTGGATTTGGATTTGGATTTGAGATTGAATTTAGATATATTTAAAGAATAGTTGGATTGAAAATTTATATAATATTTTTTATGATTAAAGAGAGAAATAAAAAAAGCTAAATTAAATTAAGAGTATAAAATATAATGAAATGATATGTGGTTGTAAATACAATGCACAAATCTCAAGACAAGAAAAAATGAAACTAATATCAAAACCGGCTAATGGGGTAGGGATTTACTATTTGGGCATGATTACTATACTTGAGACTCATTTATGACAACCAAACATTTGATTTTAATACAATCCCCAATCCGGCATATGTAAACCCTCGTTCCAAACGGGCTCTTAGGGTCCGTTTAGTTTGTAGACGTGGTTAGATTTGAATTTGGATTTTAATTTGGTTCAAGATTTTGATTTGGTGTAGATTTAGTAACTAAAATATAATATGTATATATCAATTTTTAATTGATATTGTAATTAAAATTGTACTAAATTTTGTTTTGAATTTAAACTTAATAAAGGATGTGAGATAAAAGGAAAAGGGTCTCACATGTTTAGCAGAAAACCTAGCTATTAGGCTAGTCGTAATGGCGATATTTGGTTGGGTCGGTCTAGCCTAAGAGTCGTGTCGCCCACCCTACGGTGTCCTCACCAAACGCAACCCCTCTCTAATTTTTTGCTTGGTTGGGTCGCTTATCCGACCTTAAGTTTGTTTATGGTTTGTGTGTGTGAGTATTTTTTTTAATTATTTTTTGTGGGGTATGTTTTTTGTTGTGACTGAGGTCACCCTGTTATAGGTATTTGGTCATGCATTTGGTCTCAGAGAGAAAAGCTGGCGATGAGGTTGAAGGGTCATTTGGTCACCCATAAAGTCACCATTACTGCAAGTCTTATGCATGAAGTTAGAAAACCCTTATGAATGAGGTTTTAAAGGGGGTGTTTGGTTTAAGGGTATGGCTATAAGGGAATGACTTTCATTCCCATTGTAGTTGTTTGGTTAGTTGGTTTTGTAATTAAAATTAGAATCGAACCCTTGAAACTAAGCATTTTCTATACCCACCATAGGTGGTGGGTTTCAAAACCCATTCCCATTACCATACAAATAGTGATTCCCGTTATAAAGCAAACGTCCCCATAATAGTGGATTCTATTAACCAAACAAACTCTATAACTATCAACCTGAAGCCCCATTCTAAGCCCCCTTAAAACAAACGGACCCTTAGTTTGAAAATGTATTTTATTTAAACATTTATAAGCTTAAATAATGTTTATTTAATGCAGTTTTCAATATAAAAAGAAACTTTGTATTTTATTAAGTGTTTGACAGAGTTGTAAACGAACTGAACGTTCAATGAAATTTCATGAATCACTCGGTAAAAAGTTTGTTTATCTATTAAATGAATGAACATCTATTAAAACTAATAAAACAGAGTTTTGAGCCTCCCTTTTCATTAATATTTTCTAAACTTAACTTGCGCTCTCGGTTTGACACGTGTATTTGAAAGAGTTTCTGAAATTGGATCATATAGATAGAATGTTTATCACGTATTAAAGACCATTGATAATACTATTAACCGAAACGTAAGAAATTATTTGCTACGTAGTATTAAGCTTCCATTTATTTTGATTTTTGTTACTAAAATTAAGTTTGCAATCAAGTTTCTAACATTAATTGAGCAGAGACATTTTATTTTGTTAACTTACAAATTCATGCTAACCAAAAGACAAATTCTCGCATTCATTTTGTTTGATCTAATGGTGAGGATTAACCAAAAATTCAAAAGGTAAACTTAAGTTCTATGTTTTTTTTTGTTTTTCTTTTTTATTCACATATATTTTTTGTCTTTATTTTTTTTTAATTCATGTTTTCTTTTTTCTTTTTTTAAATTCATGTTTTTTATTTTATTCACGTTTTTTTTAATTTACGTTTTTTTCTTCGCTTTCATCTGTTTTCATCTATTTTCATACGTTTTCATTTGTTTTCGTTCGTTTTCGTCCTTTTTCATACGTTTTCGTTCGTTTTCAAACATTTTCATCAGTTTTCTTTCATTTTTGTCCATTTCATCGCTTTCGTCCCGCTTTAAACGTATTTTACATATTCGATCCGTTGATCTGCTTTCATATCGTTTTTACTATAACAAGTGATATTCTGTGATATTCAGAGTATCACTTGTGATTTTCTGAATATCACATAATATCACTTGTGATATTCAGAAACGTATGAAAACGGCCGAAAACATTTAAAAACGGACAAAAACATAAGAAAATGGACGAATATGTATGAAAACGGACTAAAACGTATGAAAGCGCAAAAACACGGACTAAAACGAACGAAAATAGACAAAAATGTATGAATAATCTGCGAAAACGTAAGAAAAAGAACGAAAACGTATGAAAACAGATGAAAACGTATGAAAGCGAAGAAAAAAAACGCGAATTAAATAAAAATGAATAAAAAATGACAAAATAAAAAATGTGAATAAAAAAGAAAGACAAAAAGACAAGAAAAAAAATATGGAATTAGGTTTATCTATTAAATCTTAGATTAATTCTCACCATTTGATCAAACTAGATTGATGATAGGGATTTGTCCTTAGTAAACATCAAAATAAGAGTTAGCAGTTGAACTTTTCTCTAATTGAGCAACGATTTTTGCATGGAAGACTTTTGACATATTTCAAGTAGAGTAAGTATTAATAACCATAGATATGGAAAGTATTATAATTTTGTAACGTGCGAAAGATATTTTCGAAATCTCATCTCCACAATCACTATGTTATGCATATCTTTATACACTACAATGAAACTAAAACTTATTTTAGGCAATATGTTTTTTTCATTTGCAAATCACAATCAATTCAATGCATACACTATGCTTATCTTGTGCAGAGGAGACGCTTCTAAAAGGCTTGGTACATAAAACGCAGTGTCACCATTCATCTATATTCATAACTGAAATAAAATTGTGTATAATTCTGGAAACGATTTAATACAGTTTAAATTACTCCTCTATATAATGAATGCAATTACTATAGATCTAGGTACTACAAATTACGGTTGTATATTGCCTTTGGAGAATCCTCAAATGCCAAGACGAAGCTTTTTGGAGCCGAAGATAGAAAAGGCCTAACATATTGGTATTTCATCAATCCAACTTCAGTTGTTCCTTTTATCATGTTTGGTCTTTTGTTGCAATGTTTTGGTTTAAAGTTCATCTAATTAGTTGACATAGTTGAGTACGTTAAGTTAACGACATTTCCTTTATCTCTTAAGTATTGTAATTAGCTACAGATTCTCATGATGACTCTGGTGACGATGGTGGTGATGAGGTAGATTTTGATGTAGTTGATCAATAAGAGGACGATGACGATGCTATAGAACACCATGAATACGAAAAGTTTTGTATGAAAGCATCCTCTGAGACAGATGAGTTTGATGATTGATCAAGGTACAATTACATATAACCGCTTTGAAATTTGTTTTAAAGTTATGCTTTATTCTATCTACATATAATTGATCGTCTTTGTTTTTTTGTTATCAGGTAACTAAGAAGACTTTTATGGCCTAGTCCTATTCAGGCTTTGTTGTTTTGGGGTTTTACGTTTATGGTCGTTAACTGATGAGTGTGTAAATACTCATCATTTTTTGTCAAATCTGAACTGCAAAACAATTAAAAACACTCAGAAATGCATCAAAATACTGAAAATATTCCAAAATTGCATTTTATATGTTTCAGATGCAAAATGTTTAAAATCGATGAAAATGAACAAAGTTTGCATAATTGGCGCTTTCAGGTCCGACTTTAAAATTAAAATTGGCGAAATAGTCCCCGAGCACTTATTTAAAAGAAAAGTCACCAAAGGCCCTTTTGAAATCATAAGTTGTCATAATTAGTCCTTTGGTGAAAAATTTCAAAAGTTTTTAAAATGTACAAGTTTAGTCCCTGGAGTTTCACAATTGGCAAAAATGGTCCTTAAATTATTTGAGAATGACAAGTTTGGCCCTTGGATAATAATTTCATAAATCACAGCTTTGGTCCTTGGAATTTCAAAATGTACATGTTTAGTCCCTAAAACTACTCATTGGTTCCATTTCTAATCCATTAGTCCAAATCCAATATTAAGCCAACCAGTCCAATTTAAACCCAAGCCCACTCCATTTTTACCCAGTCCACCCGTTTACCCATCCAAACCCGATATCCAAACCCACGTTTAAAATATAAAACCGTCCCCATCGCACGGGTTTTCCTCTACTTCCTCATCATCACCTACGCTAAAAAACCACCCACGCCCTCTCTCCATCATCATCACACCCATCCTACCCTCCAAACACCCCTAGCCAAATGCATTAAATGCTCCTTGCCGTTACAAGTTATCGAGCCAATGGCGGTAAAAAGAGTTTTCCGCCAAAATTCATCAAACGCCAATATCATCCCAGTGATCCAATGGTTCCGGATAGAGGTGGAAAAGCTCAGAGGACAAGTGGGAGTACTTCTGCTATAAAAAAGGAGAAAGAGAAGCTAGTCAAGAGAGTAGTCTTTAGTTTTTATTTTCTTATAAATGTCGTTTTTAATTTTTATGTCTTAATTAAGCTCTAAAAGTGTAATGTTAAGCTTCCTTGTATTGAACTAAGGCATTTTAAGCCAGTTGTAACTCATTTTTAGTAAGAATTCAAAGTTTGGTTAAATTTTCTGTTTTTTCATTACCTGTAATCCAACTTGTTTTAAAATTGCTAATTATCAAGCTTCAATAAGCTTCATTACAACTTAAGTGAGCTTACTAAAGTTGTATATAGCTTTTAGTAAGCTCAATAATCAGTTCCAAGTAAATTTGTCACTTGGTCAACAAAAGTCAAACTGAAGCTCATTTGGAAATGGTTATGATATTGGGTTGATGCAGAGCTTGGATTGGGTTGGAATAGCTTAGGTTAGTGTAGTTATGGTTCTGGATTGAGCTTCAAAATAAGCTGGGCTGGTTTGAGCTTCTCATTCACTTTATGTCATTTTAAGCTCAAATCTGTATATCATTGTTCTATTTGAGTTAGTGTTAATTGTTAGTTTAAATCATTGCAGTTAGATTCATTTAGGTTAGTTATAGTTGGATTGAGCATTAGTTTGCATTAGTTAAGTATTTTTTTAGTTAAAATCTACATTAAGTCATTTGAACTAGTGATTGGTACAAACTGTCAAAATGAGTTAGAGGTTTAGAAAGTGGTTAAGATCTGTTGCTATAGTCCCATTTAGTTGTAATATAACCAGTTTAGCCTTCATTTTGCATCTCTAATAGCTAAAAGTCAAAATCAACATAAACCTGTCCTAATTTCACACCTGTTAGAAATTTGTAAGATCAAAAGCTTGATCTGTGTTCAGATATCATTAGAGTAGCTTGAATCAGTTCCATTTTACTATAAAACATCATAATCAGTTCATGAATTGGTCTCAAATCTCACTTAAGTCAAACTTTCATTTCTGTTTCAAAAGTCAAAAGTGAAAACTCGTTTACCAAACTTTGTAGATTTTTGTTGGTCTCCATTCAATCAATGCTCTTGATACTTTGGGATTAATAACTTCAACCTGTTGGGTGTTCAAAGTGATTTTGTGCAATTTTTGGTAATCATTTTAAGCTCTTTATCGCCTTTTGTCAATTAGATCAAAAGTGCCCCGTGTAATCGGTTTCATCGCTGGGTGCATTGTGTTTGTGCAGTTGTCAACAAGCTCATAAGAGCTTGTCTGGCTCAAATTTGGTTTATAAGCCCTACTGTGTCCGCTTGAGATTGCTTAACTGATTTTAGTTTCGGGTTCATTAAGCGCCTTATTTTTAAGTCAAGAAAGTAGTAGTCAAATCTCGCTTAAATTTTGCTAATTAAGAATTTGATATGGTTCATTTGCTTCTAAGCTAAGATTAAGTGTTCATGATTAGTTGCATTAAGTTGATACAAGTTGGTTTTAGCCTAATGCATGTCTTTCTAGCTTCAGGATCATTGGTGCTTATTTGTGGCTTATAGCTTAATTTGAGTGCTTATTTTATAGGCACATTTCACTGTGCTTCATAATCTTGCACACTAGTATATGTTTTATATTTTTCATAGATTCGAATATTAATTTAGATTTTCCTGAATTTTTCATAATTTTCATCACTATTTGCTATTTTTCTTATTTTAAATCGCTTTTAGGACTTTTAAATAGCTTTTAATACAAATAAATCTAAAAATATTCAAAAAATAAGTTTTCAATTTTCTTAGGTTAAGATAAATATAAAAAGCCAAAAAATATTTTTCCATAATTTTTCTAGTTTAAATAGTAATTTTTAGCCATTTAATTAGTTTTAAATAGTTTTTAATTCATAGAAATTAGAATATAAATCCTAAAATACAAATCCAATTTTCAAAAGTTTGTTTAGTTATTTTAGATTTTTTAAAAATAGTTTCATAATTTTCCCTTTATTTTCATAATTTTTAGTATTTTAAATTAGTTTTAAAAGTTTAAAATTAGTTGTAATTAAATTTATAAAAGGAAAATCAAAAACATCATTTTAAAAAATAGTGATAGCGCTTATTTAATATAATTTAGCTTTTTTAATTTTCTTTCATTTTCCTTTGTCATCCGTATCTATCACAAACCTTTTCCGTTCATTATCACCCCATCACTATATCGTTTGATTATTCAACAAGACAAATTGTTAGACTTAACGACTGGGAAACACTAAACTCCTCCAGATCTTCATTGCATTGTTTCTGAGCTGTTTGAAGTTTATTACGGTTGACCATTCACAAGTGGTTAGCTTGTGTGATAAACTTGACGGTTTGGAAGCGATCATTAACAAGCATATGTAATATTATTAGGTTATATGTGTGTGTTTTAGTGGTTTAGAAGCTTTAATATTAAGTAGTCATATGGGATGTATTTTGGACATTTATTTTTCAACGTAATATATTTTGTCAAATTGCAACAACATCAATTGTTTGCGTTTGTTGTGTTTTTGGCGAATTGTGTTCGTACCAAAAGTATGTTTAACTCTTTCCATGAGTTAAGAACCACTTATCTTAACAAAGTACACATAAAGTAACGTTTGAATGGTTCAACAACAAATGCTTCTTTGCGGAAAAAGAAAAATTCATATGAAGTACAAATTTATATTAACATTCACCAATTATATCACATGGATTATGGGTGAAATATACAACAATTTATTTATGAGCGTATGTAACAATGTTGCTAATCGCTACGAGTTTGTATTTTTTGTTTATCTGGTAAAGCGAAATACAATAGATCGACATATGTTTTTTAGTTGTAGTTAACCTTGGTAAATCTCTAAGTTTTGGATTTAAATTGTCTAGGCTATGTCTGACGCATGAGATTATGGAGAGATTATGCTTATTTTTTAAAAAATAAGCTACTTGAAAAATAGTTTTTGTTTGGCGGACAAAACTTAAAAGAGATTATTAAAAAAAGAGTAAATTACACCGTTCGTCCCTATGGTTTGCCCAAAATAACAGTGCAAGTCCATTCGTTTTTATTTTTGCGCCATAAGTCCTTATAATGAAGTTTGGTAACACCATCAGACCCTATCTCTAACGTCGTTAACTTTCTCCGTTAACTCCCACATGTGCGTTACATGTGCCATCCATTTCTAACGATCGTTAGCTCTTGCACGCTTCCCCGCTTTTTTCACGCTTTGGTTCGTTTTTCACGCCGTTTTTTCACGCTTTCCCCGCTTTTTTCACGCTGGCCCGTGTTTTATCGCTGTCCTGCAGTTTTTCATGTTTTCACGTTTTGCACCAACCGCTACGTTTTGCAGACGCTGGCCCTGCGTTTTCAGCGTTTCAGCACGCCCCGTTATGCCGTTGCCACGCTGCCGCACGTTTTATCGCCGGTCGCCATCCGTTTTTGCACGTCCTTTTGCACGTTTTCTGCCGTTAATGTTTTGCCGTTTTTCACGCAAGCCATCGCGCACGCTGCCGTTTTTCACGTTGCTCATTTTTTGCTCTTTTCATTTGTTTTGCAGCTTTTTTTTGCATCGCTTTTGTTTTTTCACATTTTCGTTCTGTTTTCGCATGTTTCTTCGTTTTTCGTTTCATCGCTTTTTCTCGCGTTTGTTCATTCATGTTTCGCCCTGCTTAGTGAAGTTTTCGCTTTTGCACGTTTCGCCGCATCGTTGCCACGCTTTTACACGTTGTCCGCTTTTGCACATTTCACAGCGCTTCGTTTTGCATGTTTTTGCTCGTTGCATTGATGTTTGCTCGTTTTCATCCATTTTGCATGTTTTATTTCGATGAAAACGTAAAACAGATGAAACACGCAAAAATGTATTAAAACGAAAGCAAAAAACAGCGATTTAAAACGCGGAAAAAATGAACAAAAAATGTGCAAAAGAAACAAAAACGCAAACTACAAAAACGTGTAAAAACGGATGAAACAAATAAAGAACGTGATAAAACGTGCAAAAACATACGAAAAAGAGCAAAAATGAACAAAAACGTGAAAAACGAACAAAACGATGTAAAACGGACGAAAATGTGAAAAAACGAAGAAAAACGCAAAACAAATTGAAACATGCAAAACGATAAAATGAGCAAAAACGAACGAAAACGTGGAAAACGGAACAAAACATGCAAAAACAAACGAAAACGCAAAACAGGCGTAAAAACGAATTAAAACATGTAAAAACGCGGCAACAACGGACGAAAACGTGCAGAAACGGACGAAAACATGAAAAAACTAACGATAACGTGAAAAAACGACGGTAAAACGCGAAAAACGGACGAAGACGCAAAAACAGACGAAAACGTGGAAAAAAACGGATGAAAACATGAATGAACGGACGAAACGCGGAAAACGAACTAAAAACGCGGGAAAAACCGGACGCAAAAACGCAAAACCTAATAAAAACGCGGAAAAATGACGAAAACGTGAAAAAACTGATGAAAACGCGGAAAACGGACGAAAACGCGGCAAAACGCTTAACGATCGTTAATGTACGGCACATGTAACGCACATGTGGGAGTTAACTGAGAAAGCTAACCAACCGTTAGAGATAGGGACTGATGGTGTTACCAAACTTCATTATAAGGACTTATGGCGCAAAAATTAAAACGAAGGGACTTGCACTGTTATTTTGGGCAAACCATAGGGACGAACGGTGTAATTTACTCTTAAAAAAATAATCTTCTTACTTAATGTAGCTTATGAAAATAATATATTTTTATATTTTTTTTCACCAACAAAGACTAGCATCAGCAACAGCACCAACACAATTTATTTTTGCCAAACATACCTTATTTAGTTTGAGTTGCACTTTTGTAAGGTTTGTTTTAGTCTTTATATCTAAACACTCTAACTTGAAATCTTTGAATAGTGTATATTATATACAATCACTCAACTAAATTAGAATACTTATAGTTTCTAAGTAAACAAATTTATAAATTTTCTTCTAATTGAAGTGTAAATCATATATCCTAAAGTACGTGAAAGTTTAGGAGGTAAAATGTAAGTTATGAAAACAATTGGATGTTTAGAACTTAGAAACCCATAAAAGCTTGGCTAGAATTCTTGACTCTTCCCTCATAACATATGTTAACCACTAAACCAATGAAAAATTAGTTTTAATCCTTCTTTAAGATCAATAAGTGATCGGTAAGAAACAAAAAGTAAGAGAATGTTAACAAGAATGTTAAAATGATGAAGAAACTCTTATTCCGTGTATTTTTTTAGTTGCCGATTTACTCTTCTCAAAGAGCAAGACCCAGATAATAAGCCCATGTTCCAGCGACCCTTTAATTAAGAGGTGAGATTGAACTCATGGCCTATTTCTCAAAATAGTTTTTCTCAACTGGTCAACTATGTTAACTGATTTGCCAATATCTTTTGATTCTATCTGTTATATGACCATATATTTTATAGAGTGTTGTTTTTTTAATCATACAATAATACGTGTTGAAAATTTATAAGGTAATCCAAACACCATTTGAATAAGTGTATTTTGATAATAAATCAACTCATAAGCTCCTTTCATAAAAATGCCTAATCCACTATGGTAAAGATTTTAATAAATTTTTTTATCCAAAATTGTGTTACTTATTATGATTGTTTTTGTTTTATTGCTTAATGTATCTACATAATTTATTGTTAAGATATACAAAGCTATACATGTGTATGAAATGCAAGCAACAACAAATTTTACTCTTTTAATAATCTTACTATTATTCTTAGCAGATGAATAAAATTCAAGCCACAATGAGTACTGTTTTGGTGTCAGGTTTCACTCACCATCTAGAAGAGCACCAACTACTATTATTTGGCAATTGTTGGACTGTTGGTATGTTTGATTTCTCATACATTTACCTTATCAAACATGATATGACTATAGGTTTCGTTCCACCATCTTATTACATAAGATATCAACATTATGTAGCTTTTTAACTTTTCTTTAAAATACCCGTGAATTTCACGGGTCTTTTAACTAGTTCATACTAATAAAAGAGAGTTTTTGGCCTCTACTAATTAATTTTTCCCTAAAATAGCTTCTAAGCTGGTGGTGACACGTGTACAAGAGCCATTTTGAAATCATGGATTAAAAAATCTTGTTTTATTAACTTTCGAAAAGCATATCTTTGACTACACATTAATTCAAACAAAGAATGAAAGAAACAATTACTATTCAAAATTGTTATATTAGGAGAGTTTTTCATTTAAAACCGTATTTCCTTTAATACCTTCCATTTATAACTTAATATTAAAACTTTTGATAAACATTCAAATGAAAACCATTATTTGTTCAAAATAAATAAATGAAAACTGCTATACTTATATTCAAATTTAGCGATTAATTGTTACAACTTACAATAGTGTGAGATTCGAATACGAAGTCATTCTTTTTATTAAACCAAGACAATCTTTTACGAGTAACATTAAACTTTATAATAAAAGATACTACCAACAAAAAATTTGGTTAGGAAAATATTTGATAAGTTGGAAGTTTGTGAAGTAAGTTTTATTCAAATTCAAAATTATTCAGAAAAAGAGCGTTTGATAATAAAGGTTTCCTTTTTTTTTCCAAATTTACAACTAATCAATCTATTTTAATTTTGAAAGTTATCTATTCTAAAGTTTTCTATTTTTTTCCAAAGTTACAGCTAATCAATCTATTCTAATTTTGAAATTTCAAATGTTTATTAAAAATAGTGAATCAAATGAGGAACCAAATTATGTGTTTCCCAGTATTTCCACCATCTTTGACCGACGACTAAATACCATCTCTAAGGGTCATTTCTTATACCGAGGTAACGCCGCTATGAGGGTTTATTTTGATGTGAGTATTTATGAACAACCTTTGGGTTTGGATTGCTTTAGATTTTATATTCGAAGAGATACAAGTATCTCATTGCGTAAGTTTATGGTTTTATTTTTGTGTTGTTGTTGATACAAAAAATGTATATGTCCATTGCTAGGAATGTTCAAGGTACGATGATCAGGCGAGGGTTTGGAGATTTGGTAACAAAGTTATCATACTTTTATTCACTCACTTCTTTTACTTATGTGTCTTTTTAATTGATATAGGTAGATAGATTTGGTGAAGCTCTACAAATCTTCGTGTACCTTCTAGATTGCATGTGCTACATATTTCAACATGTAACAATACATTAATACACTTATAATATATATATCTTACTTATTATATGTGTTTTGTTTATTTTCTCATGTTTTGTGTTGTTAGTTTACGTTCGTGTGACCAATAAATGTGAAAATCATAAATCCTATATAGTGAAAAGAAAAAAATAGGTTTGGATTAGATTTCTCCCTTGACGCGTGACGGTTTAACAAATTCGTTGTTATAAACAATTTAAACCAAAGAAATATCCACGATTATTTTGAAAAATCATAATTTATTATTTTCAAAATGCTTAGTTTTTATGTTCTAATGTTTATCGATTTTCTCATATAATTTATCAACACATTAGTTGTTTACATATATTTTTTTAATGCCTGAAAAGCTTAAGGACGTTACAAAAAAGTTTGTCGAAATTATAAAAAAAAATAAAAAAGAGGGTGGAAGCAGAATTTAATTAACATTATTTTATTTTTTAATTTTTACAAAAGTCACTGAAATTTGTCGCTCATTATGCAGGAATGTAATAGGCACTAATTGAACTTTTCTCAATATAAAAGCATAATTTTGTAACCCTTAATTTTGGTGATTGTTTTACATTTAAAAATAACATACACACTACATAACATTCAGATTTAGATTATATCACGTTTTATAAATAGCTAGCCAAAAATGTCTGAAATTTAGGTTAGCATAATCTTCTAAATTTTTATGATAAAAGGATTTTCTTTAGCATCATTATTTTGTTTTTTTCCATAACTTTTTTTTTTTTGTTTTTTGTTTTTTTGCAAATGAATGTAGAGTTGATTTTTTTATAGACATGGAAAAGGATGATCATCATTCGCTTTCTTTAAAAAGGTATGAAGATATTTGGTCTCCGTAAGCAATTATGAAACATATATATATATATATATATATATATATATATATATATATATATATATATATATATATATATATATATATATATATATATATATTTTCATTCTTTTGTTTTTTTTAGAGATGATATTAATCAACCGTATGTAATACTTGAATAAATTGTATGTGCATAGATAATCTATTTTATATATTTTTAATATAAAATGTGTTTAAAGCAAATCACATAAAAAATTATCATATTTTAGTTCTATTTAAATGTTAGATACTCAACTTTTAGTGTTTTCAACTTAAGGTATTGAATTGAGTTTTTCACAAAATAGTACTCTCCTCTTATCTAATTAAGTTTTTTCTCAAATATACCTTTTATTGAACTTTGACCCTTTACCATATGCTCTCTTCGTCACAATTTTATTTACTTGCCATTTTATTTGTAGAGATTTCCTTGGTTTGTAATTTTGTGGGTATTTAATTATATGCATAAAGACTCATGATATAAGTTGATATTTTCAAAAAGAATGGTTTTACTATGTGATAATTTTGTACTATGGATGTAGAGTCTTCATAAGTTCCTATTACAAAGATGGAACGAAAATAGAAAGATGGTAATCTTTCTTATCAAGTTTTTCATACTCTCATGGTTACTCATAATGTATAATCATAGATTGATCATGTTTTTGAATTGGTGGAAGTGGACCGAGTGAAAATTATAATGTAGATATCTTATAGAGTTAATTACATAAATCGTCCTTGTGGTTTAGTAAAAATTACAGATCTTGTCCCTGTGGTTTTTTTTTAGCGGGTTTCGTCCCTGTGGTTTACAAATCTTACGGATCTTGTCCTCGTCTCGACCCGGTCCCAAAAAGGACCTCCCTTGCAAATACATTCTAACGTGAGGGGCTAACGTCATATTTTGGTTTTAACGATCGGAGTTAATTACATAAATTGTCCTTGTGGTTTGGTAAAAGTTACGAATCTTGTCCCCGTGGTTTATTATAATATTTTAAAAACTATTTTTCTTTTAAAAAATTAATTTTACTAAAAAAATTAAATTAAAAAAAAACTTTTTAATTTTATTATAAAACGAATGAAGGCGTATATAAAAACGCTTTTTATACGGATTTCTATTTTACGTTTCATTTGTTTTTATACGGTTTCGCTCGTTTTGTATAAAATGTATGAAAACATTTTTGTATAAAATGTATGCTTTTGTATGAAAATGTATGAAAACATTTTTCATACAAAACCGAACAAAATGTATGCTTTTGAATGAAAATGTATGAAAACATTTTCGCACGTTTGTATGAAAATTTTTATTATATACAAAAACGCATTTTAAACAAAAAAACGCACGGTTTTGTTTAAAATGCACGTTTTTGTATGAAAATTTTAAACAAAACCAGACGTTTTTTGTTGTTTAAAATGCATCGTTTTCATACAAAACGTACATTTTAAACAAAACCGCGACGCTTTTTTTTAAAATGTACGTTTTGTATGAAAATACGTACATTTTCATACAAAAAACGACGGAAATGTTTTCATACATTTTCATTAAAAACGCATTTTTTGTTTGTTTTGTATGAAAAAATGTTTTCATACATTCATACAAAACGCATATTTTGTACAAAAATGTTTTCATACATTTTCATACAAAAACGAACGAAACCGTATAAAACAAATGAAACGTAAAAATAGAGAAATCCAGTATAAAACGCTTTTTATAATGCCTTCATTCGTTTATAATAAAATTAATTTTTTTTTTTTAAATTTAATTTTTTTTTAATAAAATTAATTTTTTTAAAAGAAAAATGCTTTTTTAAAAAATATTATAATAAACCACGGGACAAGATTCGTAACTTTTACCAAACCACAAGGACGATTTATGTAATTAACTCCGATCGTTAAAACCAAAACTATGACGTTAGCCCTCGTTAGAATGTATTTGCAAGGAGGTCCTTTTTGGGACCGTCGACGGGACAAGATCCAGAACTTTGTTAACCACAGGGACGAAACCCGCTAAAAAAAAACCACAGGGACAAGATCCGTAATTTTATTTACTTGCCATTTTATTTGTAGAGATTTCCTTGGTTTGTAATTTTGTGGGTATTTAATTATATGCATAAAGACTCATGATATAAGTTGATATTTTCAAAAAGAATGGTTTTACTATGTGATAATTTTGTACTATGGATGTAGAGTCTTCATAAGTTCCTATTACAAAGATGGAACGAAAATAGAAAGACGGTAATCTTTCTTATCAAGTTTTTCATACTCTCATCGTTACTCATAATGTATAATCATAGATTGATCATGTTTTTGAATTGGTGGAAGTGGACCGAGTGAAAATTATAATGTAGATATCTTATATTTAACCTTTGCAGGAGATGCACTTGATATGGCTTATTTATATATATATATCACTTAACTATTGAATATATATGTGTTTTATTTTCTTTGTTGCATTGTTAAATGGATTTCGTTGGTTTCAAAACATTATAGTTGGTTGATACAATTTATAATTAGAATTAGGTTATGATTAATAATTGGATTTAGAGTAAATTACATAAATGGTCTATGTGGTTTGGCGAAAATTTCACCTACCGTTCCTCAAACATAAAAGTTGCATAAATCATCCCTATCGCTGCCAAAAAATAACATGAATGGTCCTTTTGAGGCATAAAAGTTGTATAAAATTTGCATAAATCATCCCTGTGGTTAGGCAAAAATTTCACCTATCGTCCCTCAAAAAGACCATTCATGTTATTCTTTGGCTACTATAGGGACGATTTATGCAACTTTTATGTTTGAGGGATGGCAGATGAAATTTTTGCCAAACCACAGGGACAATTTATGTAATTTACTCTTGAATTATATATATTAGTATGTGTTATACGTTCTTTTGAAATAGATACCTTTTTTGTCATTTAATTATCTTTAGTTGTCGCATATTACAGGATGATTCCACACAAAACTAAATGTAGATTTGTTGCACTCGCCGGGTTGAAGGTTTATAAGGCGTTCCAACTTCTTATAACATAAAGAAATGGTCATCCCAACACCGAATGTTTAATTCTTTTCGCATGTTTTGCTATTATCTTTCATGCTTTGGTGGCGGTGAATACAGGTGGCGGGGAGGAAGTCGGAGGAGAAGTGGCGATGCTAGGAGCAGTTGAAATGGGATAAGATAGGGTTTTTAAGACTAAACATGAATAAAATGTGATGTTAGAGTAGTTCATATGAGATAAAATAGGTAATTCATGTATTTAATATTCATCTAAGTTGAGATGAGATAAAATAGGTAATTCATGTATCTAATATTCATCTAGATGATTATTAAAGATCATCAGAATAGATCAAAATAGTCGTCAAAAAAATAATTCAAAACGAAATATAAATGAGCTCATCAAAAACAAAAGCTAGAATATGTCTTTATGGAACTTTATGTTCTTTTTTAGTTGTTTGTCTATTGTGTTGATTAACGAATTTTTCATCAATAGCAAATTTATATTTCATAATTATATATACTAGCGTTGTGACAACTCGTAATTTCAGGTCATTTTACAAACTTTAAAAGTCATTATTTCATCATTTATCAAACTACGCTATTTCTGAGTATCAAATTCACAACTTAATGGTTTAGCTGCGAATTCATGAACATATCATCAAGGACATTTCATATAGACTAGATTTAGTCTACATAACATTAATAACATCATTTCATATCGGTTCATGCATTGATTTGCATTTATTCATTAAACGTTTATTTTTCCTATTAAATAAACGCTATCAAGTAAAACATTATTTTGAAACATTTATCCGACACTTCCAAAAATAATCTTAATATATTTTATACTCATTTTAAGACTATAAAAATTATATCATTAGTTTACCCGATGTTTTCAATTTATTTTGCATATAAATTATTATGTATAAATATTTCACTACTTTCGAAAATTCAACCCGATAAATATTTATTCACTCAATTTTGTAAAAATGTATTTTATAATTTTTATGACCTCAATATATTTTATTTTGACCCATTAAAATTTATATTTAGCTAACGCTACCTTACAAGCTCAAATTTATACCTAATTACCAAACTATGCTTGCAAATACACATTAAATACACATCATACTAAAAAAAAAAAAGTATTTAGCTAATATCAAAACCCCCTTGTCGACACAAGGGGATGACTCATGCTCAAAATTTACAAAATATCTACATACATACATATTTAATCATATTATACTTTCATTAACACATAGATATTCAAAGTTACAAAGTGTAAAAAAATATCAAGTATCCTCTTCCTCTCTTCTCCTCATTGAACCGGCCACCCATAGGAAGACCAAGGTGATCACACAAAATTTTCAAGTCAAGTTATATATAATCTAGTTACACTCTTGATTAAGGTTGTGAAATAAAAACCTTGGGTGTTAGGATTAAACCTTTGCTCATTAAACCTCATCAAGTAACTAGTAAGCATTTCATGATCTTCATAACTTTTTCATATTCATCTTATTGTTATTTCATCATTTTTGCAAGAAAACATGCATGTTACATATGAATTTATACCACTTTTGTTGTTTTTATTACTTATTATGTAATATAATTATCCTATAATGAATCCTTTGAAACATATCACTTTTGGTGATGTCTAGGAACCCATGACACCCTAAGAAGGTGTATGGTAGGATTTGAATATCTTCGGAGTTGTTTTGAATTGGTTAGAATAGGTTTTGCCAGAAAACTCATTTCGACAACTTATTTTAGAGGTCTGATCTTGTTTTGAAAATCTGGAAAATCCGACAGTTTGTAAAATATTTTGGGCTAGATATTCAGAAAATATACTTTAAAATGAAAAACGTGGCGCTTGAATGGGTTAAAACGGAGTTATAACTAAGAAGTTATGAATTTTCAAGTTTGACTAACGAAAACTAATTGTTTCAGAAAATTCAGCATGCTGTCTCGACTTTTTACGAGTCAAAAATGAGTCTTAAGCGTTGTTAAAGGTGCCGACTTATCAAAACTATATTAGTATATGTTAATCTGAAACCGTGGATATAAAGAATGTAGAAAAGCGGACTTAAAACTAAGAAATTATGGCCAATTAAAGTTTAACGAACTTATATTTTTTAACAGCAACTTGTAAAAAAATATACATGCTGATATAATTTTAAATCGAGGTTTTGACCCCTTTCGGGTCCGAATTGGCTTAAGTGTAAAACACGAAAGTTTTCCGAAATGATGTTTTACCATTAATCGCGAGATTTTTAAGCTTAAAAGTGTAAAATGAGAGATTTAAGCATGGTCAAAGACGGACGATTTTTCTGAAAAAGTCAAGGTACACATTGCTGATGGGAAATAAAATTGGTGTTTTGCCGCTGAGTCCGCTTTGAGCTTTGAAAACTTTACCAAATGCTATTGTATCACCTATAAATTATTAAGGAACGTTAGAAACCTTATAAAAACGATATTTTATAAGCACAAGGGTTTATTAAAATATAAAGGAGTGTTTGGATCGGTGTTGTCTTAGCACACGAGGCTAATCCTATGGATAGCTTGTTGTGGCTTAACGAAACGGATTAATATTTTTGAATGTGTAATTGTAATTGGGATAAACTATGGCTATTGTACTTATTTTCACAAGTATTAACACTTATATATTTTCTACTCGACCAAAGTGGTTGTCGCAGTGACCATGTTTGGAGCCATTTTTCATATCGATAGAATACTTTTGAGAAAACGATGCCTTCTAGTAAAAGTAAGTTCGCCAAGCATATTTTCCAAAATGTCCGACCGCTTGTCAAGCGGAGTTGTAACAAGTAAAATACGGTCACTTAAACTTTGCCGAAAACCATCCTTAAACAATATTTTCGACACAAGTACCATACTTTACCTATATTTTTCTCCGTGATCGAGACCTCTAGGGACTAAAACTTAAATGCTAAAACTTTGAGATAATGATACAAGCTTCCCAAAACCGTTGAGTTCGCTTCCTAACACTCGACGTGCACCATTTTATGACTAGCTTTTCGAGGCCGTTTTGTCACTTTCATGAAATTTTCAATGACATTATTTTACTACGAAAAGTTATAATTTCATAATAAATCATTAAATGATTATCGTAAGATATCATTTCAACGGAAATACTTGTAAAGTATTTTATAACATGACGAGATGTCATAAACATATACTTCGACGATAAATTCTATTTTCAAAAGCGTACAAGTGGTATAGATTACATGTGGATTTGCATGCACATATTGATTCATGATTTACATTAGAACATATCATTCATAATAGGTCACGGTCGAGGTTGCCTTCATTTTCAAAGATTTCCATTATATCATCATTATCATTGCAACATGTGAGTTTTCATAGCCCCGATTTATTCAAGTTTTTACTTTATTTCAAACCTACGCGGGAGAATACATTGCACATCATTTTTATTACGATACCAAGTATATCAAATTCATTACATTGCTTAAGTTACCTCATGCCAATTGAATGTCCCCATTATATAACATGAACCGTTATTTTCATAGAAGCGAGGTGAAGTGGATAGATCTATCGAGGGTGACTCCTCCATCCGGGTTGGTGGATTCCACCTGGTTAAACGGATGCATTTCATTTAATATCATTATTTGAGTTGTTTGGCAAACACTCTGTTGGGGCTAACATCATGATCCTAGTTTCGTGTCATGGACTTATAGCAATTGTATCATTTTTGTGACATCATTGTCATACATAACTTATACTTGTGGTAGTCGTATTAAACATATACATAAACTCTATGAACTCACTCAACCTTTGTGTTGACACTTTTAGCAATGTATTTTCATGTAACTAAGGCATTCACTTCATGGCATGCATGTGGACTTATCATAGAGTCGTGGTGACGACGCGTCTCTCATGGGAATTATACACTTTAAAAACATCGTTTGACTTGTACCAAACTTATTTTCCGCACATGTTGATTTTCATTTGGGACCTATACTTTATAAACTCTGAATATTTTATTAAATCAAACGATGTGTTTTCCAAACGACACTTTAGGTCGTTCAATATAACTGTGATTGTGATGCTATGACAATCAATCCCCAGGAATTCCATTCCGCTTCAAAACAGGTAATTTGGGGGTGTGACAAGCGTGGTTCTTATTGTCTAACTACGTAACACATAAATTATTAACTATTTTATAATATTTCTTTAAGATACCCGTGAATTTCACGAGGGTTTTAGCTAGTTAACAATATTTTACACTCGTTTAGTTAAATGAACGAACATGAACAAAAGCCGCGTCCCTTCATTTATAATCGTGAGCGTCCGATTATGCGTTTATTAACGTTCGTTTATGTTCGTATATCATATCTTTTAATCGTAGACTTTTAAAATTGGTTTGTTTAAACAAAAAATCACTTATAAAACAAAAAAATATTATAATTTAATGAAGTTTATGTTTGTTTTTTTACGTTCATTTATGTTCGATAGTTTATGTTCATTTAGTGTCTTAATGATCTAATATAGACGAACATAAACAACTCATTTCCTTAACAAAGACCATGAACAAGAAAATTTGTCCGTTAGCGTTTGTGTCCATTTATTTTTCCGGTTAAAATTAAACGAACAAACATGAACAAGGATTCATTCGTGTTTGTCTGATTCGTTTACAAACAGAACTCAATTTTTAGTAAAAGCATCTACTAAGACGAACTTTTAAAAAGTTTATACAATTAATAGAGTAAATTTCAAAAATCATCCTTGTGGTTTGGCTAAATTGCACGTTTCGTCCTTGTGGTTCATTAAGGTAAAATAGTCAGATTTGGATAGCATTGCGTTCACTTTGGTCCTTCAACAGTAAAATTTGGCAAACCACAAGGACGGTTTTTGTAATGATGAAGGACCAAAAGTGAACATAGCAGTGCCAAATCTGGACCATTTTTGCACTTAATGAACCACAAGGACGAAACGTGCAATTTGACCAAACCACAAGGACGATTTTTGCAATTTACTCAATTAATATATCTATACTACTTATAATGGAGGAATGACCCTCTCTCATAAATTTTTTTAAGATGTCAATAATGTGTTTTTTAAGCATTACAAATTTTAATGCACAATGTACACAATAAATAGCTTTTACTAATTTATCTTCCACAACATTTTAATGCTTCATTTATTATTTCTATTTGAATTAGTTTAGTTTAATGCAAAAAATGCACATATAAATGAATATGATTTTAAAATGCATGCAAAACTACAAAGTTTCAAAACTATTATTATATCGTAAAAGTGTTTCGAGAACCAATCTAAATAAATTTTGAATTATTTTAAATAAAATTAACCACAAAAATAAAAAACGGTTTTTTTGTAAAAGTAGGGACAATTTTTTTAAGATGTTATTAATATGTTTTTTAAGCATTACAAATTTTAATGCATAATGTACACAATAAATAGCTTTTACTAATTTATCTTCCACAACATTTTAATGCTTCATTTGTTATTTCTTTTTGAATTAGTTTAGTTTTAATACAAAAATGCACATACAAATGAATATGATGTTAAAATGCATGCAAAACTACAAAGTTCCAAAACTATTATTATATCGTAAGAGTGTTTCGAAAACCGATCTAAATAAAATTTGAATTATCTTAAATTAAATTAACCACAAAAGTAAAAAACGGTTTTTTGTAAAAGTCGGGACAATTTTTTTTAAGACAAATGATGCAAAGATGTGAATTCACAAGTGATAATTTATTTTATTTTATACATATTACACATATCTATATCTATATCTATATTACTTATAATGGAGGAATGACCCTCTCTCCTAAATTTTTTTAAGATGTCATTAATGTGTTTTTTAAGCATTACAAGTTTTAATGCACAATGTACACAATAAATAGCTTTTACTAATTTATCTTTCACAAAATTTTAATGCTTTATTTATTATTTCTATTTGAATTAGTTTAGTTTAATGCAAAAATGCACATGTAAATGAATATGATTTTAAAATGCATGCAAAACTACAAAGTTTCAAAACTATTATTATATCGTAAGAGTGTTTCGAGAACCAATCTAAATAAATTTTGAATTATTTTAAATTAAATTAACCACAAAAGTAAAAAACGATTTTTTGTAAAAGTCGGGACAATTTTTTTAAGACAAATGATGCAAAGATGTAAATTCAAAAGTGATAATTTATTTGATTTTATACATATTACACATATCTATACTAATAATGGAGGACTGACGCTCTCTTCTAAATTTTTTTAAGATGTCATTAATGTGCTTTTTAAGCATTACAAATTTTAATGCATAATGTACACAATAAATAGCTTTTACTTATATATCTTCCACAACATTTTAATGCTTCATTTATTATTTCTTTTTGAATTAGTTTAGTTTTAATGCAAAAATGCACATATAAATGAATATGATGTTAAAATGCATGCAAAACTACAAAGTTCCAAAACTATTATTATATCGTAAGAGTGTTTCGAGAACCAATCTAAATAAAATTTGAATTATTTTAAATTAAATTAACCACAAAAGTAAAAAACGGTTTTTTGTAAAAGTCGGGACAATTTTTTTAAGACAAATGATGCAAAGATGTAAATTCAAAAGTGATAATTTATTTGATTTTATACATATTACACATATCTTTATCTTATCTTACTATCTTATAATAGAGGGATGCACTTCCCTCATATTAATTATTTTAAGATTTCCATATTTAGAATTTTAAGCAAATACAAGTTACAAAGCATTAGTTACAATACTTAAAGCACAAATAAAAATACAAATCAAACTATAATTAATACACAAATTAAAACACCCCTTCACAAAAGAGTACATGTCTCTAATCATGATGTACACCATTTGCTTCACAGAATGACTTCTCATATAAGTTTCTTGACCAATAGGAAATACCTATATTCAAAGATTCAAATTAATAAAACATATACTTTAAAGTTGAAATATAATTACTCTAGATCAAAATCCCATATCATAACTGGTGATTCTTATTATTTGTATGGTTGATGAAAAAAAAATATGATACGGTATCCATTACCTCAATTATGTTCTCATACCCGTAAGCTATGATTAGTCAAAGTCGAACGAAAAAAAAAGGAAGAACATCAAACAACAACCAATGGTTCGAACCACATCAACAACCAACAACCAACAATAACCTCAGATATCTACAACCTCACATCACTCCCCTTCGCTCAAACAATCGAGACTCAAAATACTAAACAAGATCTCAGGATTTTATTATACCAGGTCAAATGATCTTTATATATCTATACATACAAGCCCATCATTGATCTTTGTTTAGTAAAAACCAAATACAAATAACCTCACTTCACTCCTCATCACACGAAACATATATGACAAACATGAAAGAGATCTCTAAGTGTATTTTCATTTCATGAACAGATCTTTGAAGATCTTTTCGCACTCATCACAGATCTATAAAAACGAAAAACAAAAGAACAAGACCTACCCGAGATGTGGTTTTTGTTGTTTGTGATTCGGTTTTATTTCAACATGAAACCAAAGTGTCATGTCTTCTGTGATTTGAAGGATCAAGAGGATAAAAAATTTCGTGGGTCTTGTTTTGAGTTAAAATTGTTGGTGGCTGCAAGTATTATGTGTATTTTTAGGGTTAAAATGAGAACATTTAGGATAAATGGCTATTTATATCCTTAAGATTAGGTCATTGATATATTGAATATGGGTCTTCTATGTGGACTATCCGAAACCTTTTTAATAGTTGGGCTTGTGTTGTTTTCATTTGCATATATGTAATATGTTCATAAATTTAGAGTATTTGAAGATGTGACAAACAATCTTTCAAAAAGCTATAAAATACATGTGGATAACTGTGACAATGTATGATTTTTTGACAAAAACTTGTTACGTCAACTTGCATGTGCGTATCGGAGTTTATTGCAGTTATGACGAGTATTAATACTTATGTTTCAATTTATAGTCATTGTAACAAAAATATCAAATGGGCTTGAGCCCGAACGGGCGTGGACCAAACGAGCTCGAGCCCGAGCAGACACGGGCCAACGGGTTCGAGCCCGAACGGGCATGGGCTATAGGAAATTCTAGATATCCGTAAATTTATTGTTAAAAAAAACATAATAAAATAAAATACATTATTTATGGAAAATTTTTATTTCAGGGTACCCGCCGCTGCAACGCGCGGGTACCCTGCTAGTTACTTATAATGGAGGGATGACCCTCTCTCTTAAATTTTTTTAAGATGTCATTATGTGTTTTTTAAGCATTACAAATTTTAATGCATAATGTACACAATAAATAGCTTTTACTAATTTATCTTCCACAACATTTTAATGCTTCATTTATTATTTCTATTTGAATTAGTTTAGTTTAATGCAAAAATGCACATATAAATGAATATGATTTTAAAATGCATGCAAAACTACAAAGTTTCAAAACTATTATTATATCGTAAGAGTGTTTCGAGAAACAATCTAAATAAATTTTGAATTATTTTAAATAAAATTAACCACAAAAGAAAAAACGGTTTTTTGTAAAAGTCGGGACAATTTTTTTTAAGACAAATGATGCAAATATGCAAAGTGCTAAGTGCTAATTCAATGATTAATATATTAGTATATTAATTATTATAATTTTCATGGATAACCATAAATGATTGTTTAAACATGTAAGTTTTATTTACATTATAAGCATTCTTTTATTTATATCTTCTATCTATGTGGGACAAGTGTTATAAACAATATTAATGATTCAATCATTTTTTCATCAATATATACTTTACAAGATGTATACATTATAAGTACTCTTTTATTTATATATTTTATCTATATGGGACAAATGTAATAAATAATATTAATGATACAAACATGTTTAAAAAAATATATATATTTCATAAAAAAATGTTTCTACTTACTTGTGACTACGGACCACTATCAACTAATTTGACCATAACCCCATAACATTATTGACTACCGCAACGCAAAATCACGCCACTTTCAATTGATTTTATATGAATTAGTTTGATATTACCCATCACTTTTTTTAAAGTTACTCAAACTCATTATGTTTTCGATATTGGTAAAGTTATTGTAAGAGAAAACATAAAATTGAAAACATTTTTTGCCGAAAATTTTATTACTTGATACCCGCCATCGCAACGCGTGGGTACCCTGCTATAATATTCTAAAGAGTTGAAATATGCGACATGAAACTTTTGGCATCCGCAAATTTATCGTCACATAAAACGTTTCAGATTATAAAGCATGGTTTATTGAAAAATTTTATTTCACGGTATCAGCCGCCGCATCGCGCAGGTACCCTGCTAGTCATCAAGTTATAGATCTTCTCATATCATAAACCTATTTCTACTATGGGTAAATCTATTAACAATGTTTTTCATATCATAAAACACAATCAACATTTCTAAAAAGAAATTAGAAAATAGTTTAGGTATCTTCAAGAGCTTAAACTTTTTCATTCCATATATGATTTTAATTGTTGCTCAATATGGTTCAACATTTTTGGACCTATTCAACAAATTTTAGACCTATTGATAAATCATCATAATAGATGCTCTAACATTAAAATAAGTATTGACTAATCTAGATTAAATGTGCCAGAATTTCAAATGGGTGTTTATAAGTGATATGTGCTTAAACACATATAATTTCTTTATCAAATCAGACCCAAAATAACCAAGAAAGAGCCGTTTATTGCTAATATTTGATGGTTTCTTGAGTTTGTGCTTGTGCAGGTACGGATATGATAAAACACGCAAAAAGAAGCCAAATCGACTAAAACCCGAGCACAGAGATTAAGAGAGCTAAAGCGGAAGGTCAATTTAGCATATGTGAAGATTTTTATGCTCGAGGATGATTTTTGAAGATTTGATCAAAGTATGCGAATTGTCAAAATCAGCCCTCGAACTTGCATCAAATGGCAGAATACACCCTTGAAGATTCAAAAGTTGCAAATTCAACCCTTGGATTATTTGAGAATGACAACAATGGCCCTTGAAAGATATTTTTAGAATTTACACCTTTGGCCCCTGAAAATTCAGAATTGGCAGTTTTGGCCCTTATGCTACATATTGGATTCAATATCTATCCTAAGTCCATATATTACACCTTGGCCCAAAATACTACCAAAGCCCAACCACCCAAGCTAGCATAACCCGGTCCAAAAACCAAACCCCAACCCGGTTTAATATCTTTACCCATTTACCCACCCCTGGTCAAACAAACACCCACGGTCAAATAAATATTAAAAACCCTTTCTTCTTTCCAAACGCGCCCAAAAGCTGTAACATCCAGTTTACTATTTACGCGCCATTTACCCACCACCGTTTACCCAAGTACAACCTCGTACTAGCATCTTTCCCAATGAGCTTCTAGACCCTCTCGACTTGTCGATAGAATGCCGGTGTGGCTAAACAGAGCTCCATCATTGGACGCAACACATCATTGGGTGATTTGGAGGCTAATGATTGGTGATTGTGACTCAGAGGATTTGTGTGGCTGAGGATAGCATTCTAGGCTCTTCCAATCAAGGATCCAAGATCAATTCCGGCTATAAATAGACCCCTTGGCATCCTCTACAACTCGTGCATTAATTTCCTTTTAATTAAGTTTTTATGTTTTATGTTTCGATTTCAGTATTGTTTTAAAATCATTTCCTTTTAAGTTCTATGTAATCTCGCATTTCAGGTACTCTTATTTTCGCTTTAATAAAATTCCAAGTTTCTTTATAATCTTGCATTTCAGTTTTTCATGTTGAATAATGGTGTTTTTAAGATTGGAATAAGCTCATTCACCACATAAGTTGTGAGCTTATTTAGTGTTTAACTGTTTCATTTCATTCATTCACATACACAAAGTCCTTGGTCAATAAAAGTCAAACTGTTGATTATCTTTGGTTCAAAGATGGATATGGGGTGATCTTGATGATGATTGGTTGTTAGTTTGATGATTTAATGTTGGGTTAGTACTGGTATGCTGTCAAAATATTGCTGGACCTCAAAGTGAGTATTGATAATCTTTGGTTTCAAAACTGTCTTGATGATTTAATCATGTTTGCTTGTTATTGATGCTTGATTTGATGTTATTAGAATATTAGTTAAACATTTGTTTTGATCTCTGTCACTGTGGAATAGGATTAATTAGTTTAATATGCTTATTAAGTAGCTTAAATGAGCGTTTGGATCAGTGGTTATTTTGATATTTAGTGCTTGTTAGTGGTTAATGTTTCTTGCTTTAGTCTTAGTTAGTCTCAATTCAGTCATATTAGTTCTAAGTTTGTGCTAGTTCTAAAAAAAAAGTCAAAATAATCATTAAAGCATTTAGGCTTAAAAACTGTTAGGATTTAGTAACTAAAATGGCTTAAGGTAGGTTTAGAAACTGTAGGAGTAGCTTAATTTGGTCTTATTACATCTTATAACATTGATCTCAGTACAAAACTTGCATTTGAATCTCATAAAAGTCAAATTTTATGTCTGTCATTGTTTTGGTCAAAAGTTGAAAAACCAGTTTTGGGGAAACTTTGTTGATTTTTCATTGCTTCAATTCTGAACCAAAATTTATGAAATTGTGATATGTTTGAGATAGGTTGGTCAAGATCTTAAGACTGATTTTTTTCAAATTTATATAAGCTTTTTGGATAGAGAAATAAGCACTTGAACAAGCATTGTTTTGCCCTGTATCAACAATCTGTCGTTTTTCACCAACTTGCAGATAAGCTAGTTGGTTCAATTGAGCTAATTAGGAGCTGGTTTTTGGGCCATGTGTAGTCTGCTAGGTTATCTTAAGAACCCAATATCTCTGCTTTTCCCTTTGCTTATTAGAATTGCTTATGCATGTGCTTAAAGGTGCCCCATAAATGCCTTTGTTTGATAGTATTAATCTCATAAGCTCAAATCTTAGTAAGGCATCATTAGTGGTCTAGAGTAGTATTAATTAGTTGCATTAGGCTTATTATAGTGTACTTTAGCTCTGCTAATCATTTAGTTGAATTTGGTAGCTTGTAGCTTATTATAGTAGCTTATTAAGACTCCCTTTTCACTACAGCTTAAAATCCCCCCACATAAGCACCTGTTTTGTTAATTTTTATAGATTAAGAATATTTAATTGGACTTTTCCTGAATTTTTCATAATTTTTCATCACTATTTACTATTTTTCTTGATTTAAATCAGTTTTTAGGACTTTTTAAATAACATTTAATTCAATTAATTCTAAAAGGTTCCAAAAATAATTTTTCAATTTTCCTAGATTAAGAAAATTATAAAAAGCAAAAAAATAATTTTTCCAGAATTTTCCTAGTTTAATTTGTAATATTTAGCATTTAAATTAGTTTAAAATCAGTTTTTAATTCAAATAAATTTCAGAAAAATCATAAAATTTAGTTTTAATTCTTAGTTAATTTTCTAATATCATTTTTAGTTAGAAAGTAATTTTAGATAATTTTTAGGACTTAGTTTAGATTTATTTGCCTTAGAATCGCGTTTTATTTACGTTAATTTAGAATCGCGTAATTAGGATTTCCCGTAGATTAGATTCCCTTAATTACTTTCCAAATTCCCGTAGTTAAAAAAAATAAATCAAAGTCAACAAAAATTGAAAAATCGAGCATTTTAATACCAAACCTTTCACGACGTTGGCCATTCACGCCTCGTTGGGAAACGACCCGGATTGTCTAATCCGTCTCACTACACATCACTCACGGGTTTTGATTGCTTATTCACTTTTCCTAAAGGAATACTTAATCATACCTTGTATATTTTTGATATCGGTATTATACATTTTCTCCCTACACACACAATTGATATCAATAAGAACTAGTTATAATACCCGTGCACGCACAAGGTTTTTCTAAAAATTGTAATTATGTATTATTACCGATTAAAAACAAACATCTTAATGTGTTCTAAATAGTTTTAATTACTTGTTGATTAAAAATAGGAATTCTTATGCACATTTGTTTTTATTTATTTATTTTTATAATGATTTTGGATTAAAAATTATCGTTCATTGTTTAGGTAAAATGTCATGCAATAATATTTTTCCTGTTGTATTGTCTTTAGTGATATTATAAAGATGATTCTTGCTACACGGGGTGCTAAAGTGTTAGTAATGATCATAATCCATGTTTGGTTATACTAGATTGTATTTTTGTGTTACACATTTGATCACTTCAATTCAAAGTTTTTCATATAACCATCGGTTAATAATAAAATAGTTCGTGACAATCAAGAACTATTCGAATCATTTACCATCAATGTTAAAGACGAAAGATGTAAATTAGTGTAAACCACAATGACAAAATTTACAATTAACAATTAAGAACTATTTGAATCACTTACCATCAATTTTAAGGACGAAAGATACAAATTGTGTAAACCATGATGACAAAATTTATAATTAACTCTTTAATCTACGACGACAATCACTATCACTATCACGAATTGATACGGAAACATATACATAGTTGGATCGCTTATTATTTAGTTTGAATAAAATGGGCGTGTTTTAAGAAAAAGGGACCGCGTGACCTACACATCTTATCACAATCTAAAACGGATGAAATTAACAAATTTTTTTCATAGGTTTTTGGTATACATAAAAAATGTATTTGTATTAAAAAAGTATTGTGTATAACAAATTCCAAAATTTCTGTATACAAAAAGACCATAACTTGAAAAAGCACATGACTATCTGTGCCAATGTCAAGGATGCTTAGAGCACCAGGTATCGTGAGAAAAAATGCTGCCACATCAGCACTTTTTTCATAACACCGGAATTCACAATAACACCAAAAACTCATTCCCTCCTATAACACTCAGGTTCGTGCCACAGTAACCTTGAACCCCACACATATATATATATATATATATATATATATATATATATATATATATATATATATATATATATATATATATATATATATATATATATATATATATATATATATATATATATATATATATATATATATATATATATATATATAGAGAGAGAGAGAGAGAGAGAGAGAGAGAGAGACAGAGAGGAAAGTGAATATGAGGCTGTTATGCATCTAAGCTTACATGCGAAACCCTCCAAAACTACTTCATTTTGATTGAAATCTTTATAAAACTACGTAGTTTTACTTTCCTAAATTTACTCAACCATAAAAACACATCCATCTAGCTTTTTAATAATTCAATTTCTGTAAAAGTTCGAATTTTTGAAATGGATTATCAATGAACAAAACACCTTCAGTGAGATGTGTACCATTATTTCTTTAATATAATATCATAGAAGTGTGAAAATGATAACTAGATTTGCAAACTAAACGATGGTCGACAAATATAGATAGGAAATACTAGGCCAAGATGGATTAAATATATAATTTAGATAAACGATTACATTGAGAAAAATGAATTTGTTAGATGGATGATCAATTAGACGAGTGTGATGTGAAAAAATGGCTTCCAAAAATTGTTTTTAAAAAGATGGGAAATCTTATGTAACAATTTAAAAGAAGATTTTGTCAAAATGATGTAGTTTATGAAGGTTTCACATGTAGGCTTATATGCATGACAGCCTCATATTCACTTTCCTCATATATATATAGGGGATAACTTGGCTACAATTTTTGTAGCCAATTAGCTACAATCCTTCATAAAAAAATACACTAAAATGATTCTGTGGACCCACGTAAAGAATCAGACCCACAAAATTAATCAGGGACCCACATTTTTTGCACAAAATTGTAGCCAATTGGCTACAATTAATTGTAGCTAATATATTCCATATATATATATATATATATATATAAAGAAAGAAGCTGCTCTTCCCAGTGAGTGCATTGACTCTATTTATTATTATGGTATATATATATATATATATATATATATATATATATATATATATATATATATATATATATATATATATATATATGTATATATATATATATATATATATATAGGGGAGGGTTAATGTGAGATCAAACTTAAAGTTATAAAAATAAGATCAAATCTAAAAAACCACTAAACCATTTATAAATAAGAATTTTAGCAATCATACACAAAAATATTAATATTTTAATACAAATTAACATTTTAGCAACTAATAACTAAATGATACATGAGTTTGGATTAGTGATACACCTGATACACATTACACTAATAAATGTTCCAAAACCTGATACACATATAAAAACCTGATACACATTAAACTTCTAATCAAAGTGTATCACCTAGGTTTCGTAAATTTTAAAAAGAAATCTATCGAAACTTTAACAATTTTAGTTGTAGTAAATAAAAAAATTATTTTTATTGTAAGGAGAGTATCTTTTGTCAAATTTTAGTTCGATCTCATTTTAACAACTTTAAGTATGATTTTATTTGATCTAGATTATATATATATATATATATATATATATATATATATATATATATATATATATATATATATATATATATATATTTTTTTTTTTTTATTTCTTTTTTTCATTTATATAAATAAACTAACATATTTAACTAAAATTAAAATTTCATTCATAAAAAAATACATTAAATATGTAAAAAAATAAATAAAAAATACATTAAAAGTAACCATATATTACAATTTAGTGATTAAGTCTCATAAATGCTCAGTGGATTTTCGATGAAGTTCTTTATTGATTTTCTGGAAGATGATAAAACATAAATGCATTTTTTTATGAAGTAAAAAAGTGGACAATGGCAAAAAACTTCATTAAGAAAGGGCCAATTATCACAGACTTTACAGTCAAGTTACCATGTACGTTTAAGACCTCAATCACGTTCTAATTTCAAGACCCTTTGTTCCTATGAAGCTATTGATCTAAGCCCTATTTTTGATTCAAAAAGAACAATAACAATAATAATAATAATAATAATAATAATAATAATAATACCCAATTTAGCAATTAAATTACAATTAGTTGTAGAACATGTAAAAAAGCTCGATGTTCTCGAAATCAAATAAACATACTACACACTTTATCATTAACTTGTTTATTAGGAAAAACAAACAACTGTTAAGTATTTTCTTTTGTTAAATACTACAAAACTCTAAATGCATATCCAAAATCCATACCTTTAGATTACTTGTATAATAAATGCATCAAAAAGAAGTTATACCTTTAGTGAGCTTAGTTATTCTTGGTGATAAACTCTCAAAGCTATATGTTGGCAAATTCCTACAAACAGAAAACTAAAAAGCCAAAATCAAATCCAATCAAAACAAATCTTCTAAGTACTAAAAACCCCTCATAATTTTTTATTTTTGTTGTGAACAAGAATGAAGGGAATGAAAGTATTATTCTATTTATTATAATGTAGGAGATACAAAAGGTATATATAGAAAAATATTAGGGTAAAAACCCTAGTAGCTAATTGGGTCATGGGCTTCTTATGGGTTATATGGACATCCACATAATATTATTCATAACACTCCTTCTTGGATGTCCATATTATTAATACGCTTTAGGAATCTTTGCCTCATTAAAAACCTTGTCAGAAAACCCTGGGACAAAACCATGACTAAGGACAAAAAGAGTGCAGTGCGTATTGTCTCCCTCTGATGACTATATCACTTGAGCTCTTTGAGTCGACGCATCCCAACGGTGTGACTTCGTTTCCTAAATGTTGAGGTAGGAAGTGCCTTGGTAAATAGATCCGCCAAATTGTCGCTTGAACGAACTTGTTGAGCAATAATATCACAATTCTTCGAAGTCATGATTGAAGAAGAATTTTGGTTAAAAATATTTCGTCATTTCGCCCTTGAATACATGCTGCATTATCTTCATGCAAAACTGTTGGTGCCACCTTCTCTGAATAATTACCACAAGATCTACGTATGTGTTGTATCACCCTTTTTAGCCAAACACATTCTCGACTTGCTTCATGTATCTCTAGAATTATTGCATGGTTGGATGATATCACTGAGATCGTCTGTTTAATTAGACATCATGAAATTGCGGTTCCTCCACTTGTAAATACATCTGCAGTTTGTGATCAACCATTGAGAGGGTAAGACATTCTGGAAGATATGTAATCTTCTAATATAACTCAAATACCTCTAATCAATATCTTATAAGATATGGACATCCATATTATAATTATCCATAACACTCCCCCTTGGATGTCCATTTGAGGATTATGCCTCGTTAAAACCTTACTAGACAAAACCCAGTGGGACAAAAATCTAGTGAAGGGAAAAGAGTGCATACTTCCTTTATACGCTCAGGGATGTTGCCTCATTAAAAACCTTGCCGGAAAACCCTATGGGGACAAAACCATGGTCAAGGGAAAAAGAGTGCAACACGTATCTTCTCTCCCCCTGATGATCACATCACTTAAATCTATTAGTTGGTGCAATCCAATATAATAAACCAACTTCTTTAATGTCAATATAGTAAGTGTCTTGATAGAATATATGTTTGATTCTCATATAAACAAGTGCTCTCCACTTAACCTTCACATATCAAGAAGGATTAAACATATGTCATACTCATCATTATACGAGTACATCCTCGTACTTCACAAGTTATATAGTATCAACGAATGCAAAGTAAATGATACATTATATCATTTATGACCATTAGTGAGAACAATCAATGTTTTATATAACTATGACACCCATAAATCGATATTGTGATCATCATCTTTATAAGTAAAGAGGTCTTTCTTTATCAATTGACCTCATAAACATGAGCGTCATTTATCCATAACATATAGCATCTTTCTTTAGCTTTCATTCTGAAAAATGATTTCATCTTTAAGATGTTCAATTCATAAAACAAAACAAAACTTTGTATTTCATTTCAAGGTATTCAACCGTCTTGAAAATCTCTTCATGAGTTCCATTCACATTTACCTCATCAAGCCATATGTAACTTATACCATATTCAAATACAAATATCTTTAAAACTAACATGGGTAAACTTTATTATTTAAATGGCTCATTTCAAACCAATACCATATTTCCTTTCACTTATATAGTGATTTATTCAACTTGATCAAGTGTTATTCTTGAAAATTTTCTTATAGGCTTTCAACATTTTAAATCATGAGACATGCTTCATGCATTTTATATCCATCATGAAATCTCAACTTCAAATGAGCTCTATTCATTTTCTTTTAGACGCATATCAATTATTTATCACATTTCCAGACTTCTATAATTACTAAATACATTATTGGATCCACCACAATAGAACATGTCTCCTCAAGATAATTTTCTAGTCTTTGTGAAATATATGTGTGCCATTAGGTGCCTTGAATACCGTGATTCCAGTAATTCAATTTTGATTTCACACAAAGACCGATGCATATCCAATAATTTTGGACATTCATGTGTACGGACTTCAAGTCCCAGTAACCATGTCTCATCACAAGAGACTTTAATCTTTCATTAGTTCTTTGCGTCTTTATATCTTTTGGCCATTCATTTATACATCTGTACTTCCTGCAGGTATGCTTCCATGATCCTCACATGATTATAGCGCTATCTTATTTATTTACATAATCATTACCATGTGTATTATTGTATACAATATCACCATCGACGTCGATTCATTTATACTTTCGATTCCACACTTTACTAGACATTCCAATATATCATTTATTGATATCTCATAGTTTTTCAAGTACCCGGGGTTTCTCAATTACCTTCATGTCTAGTTTCTATATAGGATAATTATTATGGGGTCTTTATTACTTCGATTAGACCATCTGAATTTTCTTGCTATATTTTATCTATTCATTCAAGGACTTTTATTTGGAATCGATTAGTCTATCACGTTGCAGACGTGCCATAGACTTACTACCAATCATTGGTTTTCATTTTGGGACATACATTATAATTGGAGCACTAGCAGCGTATGATATAGTCACTTCTTTATGTCACTAAACAAGTCTGGCATTTACTAGATCTGGAATGTTATTTGTCCCTTGAACTTTAAGTTCATATTCTTTAGTACGAGGATCAACATTTATATCATAATTCATTCCAAATTTGTCGCTGCTCATTCTCTCCCCCTGAATGAATTATCAATTTCAACATCCCATTGTTGTGCGTTGTGGTGGATTTACAAGAAACATATATCGTACATTTACAAAATTCTTATATGAGAAACATATGGTCCGTGACCATAAACCATTTTATTAGGGAGTATTCGTTATATCTTGTTGGCATGATGCGAATTCTTGAAAAATCTTCAAAATAAACATGCCCCATAGTACTTATATTTTTGTTCTCACAATTATTGGATTTGCAATCAATCGAAGACGTTTATGAACGTTTCAACAAAAGCAATTCGCGTATGAACATGGGCTACTTTTAAGTTCAACACTTATTCCAATAATTGCTCAATACTTGAAAGTATTCATCACCATTCTCAATAATTTAAGTTGGAAATCCATGCTCGTATTTTATAAGTCGAGCCACTAATCATGCTAACTTTAAGTTGCGTATTGATGATCATTTTGACGATGCATCGATTTTATAAATCAAAATGATCCATATGGCACATGTATATGCCTACATACATGCCCTTTATATTATTTCTAAAACTTGGACAAAGTCCTTACTTTAATTTGGTGGTGATACATGAACAATGCACTTTCATTGAGAACAATAAAACCAATTAAATCACCTTTGAAGCACTCATGGTTCTTGTATATGGTTCGCATCATCATTGATCCGGGATGGTCCAACCGGTCACGCCAATAAATAATCTTGGCTCATAAATATATAATTTATGACTACATGTGCTTTAATTGCACATTTTTCATTAAATAAAAGTCGAACAATATAAAGAGCTCACATTTTTCCAATTAGCTCTTTTGCGTCTTTCGCACACAGTTTAATATAATATTCACATTATCAAATAATAAAACACAATCTATACTAATAAAGTATGACATTAATCAATTAATCAAGTGTCTCGCATGTAACCAATAAAATCACATGATACATAAATCACACATAGATGACAATATGGTTATGAAATACATGATCAGTAGCGAATGATAATATTATCGCTAAATTTCCCCATATTATCAAACTATTTCATGCATCAACAAATATATATTTATACCGAGAATCTAACAGGTACTAATGCTTAACGCTATAAAACTAATAATCATGCTCGTTAATGAATAAAGTTATGCGAGTGTTCGGAAGTGTATCTAAATTTGATACAACAAATATTACATGCTTAGACATTAAACCCAAATTTATTAATCAGAAATCATGTTACTTTTAACCTAACAAGGCATGCAAGTAATAAAATCTGAACCATATATGAATAATCGAAGCAATTAATATATTTATGTAAAAATATATAAAAGCTTAATTTTAAGTATTTAACATCTATATGTAAATTGGAAAACCATATGTTGCCACATGCCAGACATGGTATTCAACGCCAACAATTGTGTGGTAATAACATTGATAGCATTCTTTGTGACTAAGGATAGAATCTTTACAACAAACATTTGAGTATTCATAAAAGGAACGAAGAATGGAGAAAAATAATCTATTTAAAGAATATGTGCAGTGACTTAATAAAACAATGGGTTAACATTCTTTATTTATCCTAATATCCATCCGTGAAATCGTCATACATTAGTAGTTTCATATAATATGTTGGATTGTGTTCAACGACATAATTAATAATATAATCATATACATATATACGAAAGATGTAATCACAAAAAACATTAAATAATTTTTGCAATCATAATATCCTAATAATCAAGTAAACAAACGTTCTTGTAATACTTATATTTAATAATCAATATAATACGAGTAGCAAAGACAAGTGTTCAACAAATATGTGGATATAAAGAGTTCAAAACATATCAAGATTTACAAGTAATAATCTAAGTTAACTCATAAAAACAAAATCAATATGAAATCAGTAGGCATGTTTGAAACAACTAAAAACATATATATATATATATATATATATATATATATATATATATATATATATATATATATATATATATTTAAAATGCTAAGTTAGTAACAAGTAATGCTCTTTCAGTTCATTAATCATCAATACTAACATGTAGTAATTAATAATATACATCAAGCTACTAACTTGTAGTTAAATTTGTTTCAATTTAGTAAACTAAATTCTATTCATACATAAGTTATAGACTATGACGTGCCAAGATTAACAATAAATAATTTAAATTCAAAATCCAGATGTCAAACATAGTTACATACATGTGTTCAAGATTATTAATGAGTCTATATTACTAGCAGTGAATACATAAATAGAAGAGATATCGTTTTGATTTATATTTATTCGTCACCGATTAGTTAGCATGGCTGACATGGATGTATAATAAGAATTGAGATCTACTCCGCATACGGTACGAGACTCTATACAAATAACTATATAATAATGAAACATATTCTACATGTGCTTCAAATAATATATATAAAACTATTCTACTAATGTCTCTAATATATAATCCAACGAAGAACAAAGTATTATAATAGCACTGATCTACGGCATAAAAAAAAATTAATCAAAGTGGAAGAGTAAACTTATCTCAGCGATGATGTATGTTCAAACAAAGAAGATCGTTCTTTCGGTCTAATATCTTTGAAATTGAATTCAGAGCGTGCTGATAACGTGTTGTGAACAAGAATGAAAGGAATGAAAGTATTCTTCTATTTATTATAATGTAGGAGATACAAAAGGTATATATAAAAAAATATTAGGGTAAAAACCCTAGTAGCTAATTAGGTCATGGGCTTCTTATGGGTTATATGGACATCCACATAATATTATTCATAACAATTTTTTATTTTTTATTTTTTGAAATTGGTAAAAGATCATAACCTTTTTTATTTGAAAAAAGGGCACTTAAAAGGCTCAAACACTCCAAATCACTTCATTTAGTTCAGGGGCGACATGCCAAAAAGGATGAGATTTACCTAAACTGATTTATACTTATAGTGTTCTAATAAGTTGTATTAAAAAATAAAAATAAATAAAAAATAAATAAAACAACTTAATGATACCAAGGGTGCCATTGAACACTCTAATGCAGTTGTTGAATAAGATTACATCTCAAGATTCTCCTATTATTATGTTCGTCGTAACACACAACCAAACTAAACACCAGGCCACCTCAAACACTGCTGCAACCCCAAACACCTACTGAAACTCAACGAACCAAACATCCATCTGAGACTAAACTACCACTGTACAACAACCCACTGCTGACACGTCTGCTAGGTGTAGCCACACGCCAAACCTTGACTAAATAGAACTTAGCTGAAAGTATAAGCAAACTAAAAGCATATAATTACAAAAGAATAAAAAATCAAACTTCGTGCACACTTTGACTTATAGTTTCATCAATGACATACACAACCAAAAAAAGTAAGAACCGATTAGGGATTAGCTAATTAAGATTGCATATTCTTTTGGTTATTGTTATTCACTACTACACAAAGTATTTTTTGGGACTCTCTTTAGGTACGGTTATATGAAAACCGTATCAAAAAATCCATTTGGTGCGGTTTTTAGAAAAACCGTACCAAGAAATAGCTATTTGGTGCGGTTTTAAATTTCCTTTGTTAAAACCGCACCAAATAATGTTTTTTTTATACGGTTTTTTAAAAACCGCACCAAATAAACATTTTTTGATACGGTTTTTATAAAAACCGCACCAAAAAACAAATTCAAAATATTTGTCTCCTCAACGGAAACCTGCAGCCATATCTCCCAACACCCACACACTTTCATTCAATACACCACATTTACTAATATTCATCCTCCCCTCAAATCAAATCCACTACAACAATCGGATGGGCGGGCGAGGAGACTTTCCCCGGGGACGCTGTGTCCCCGGCGAAAGTCAATAAACGACAAAAAAAAATCTGGCGTGGCAAATGAATACGTTGACCGGATAGTAAAAATTCAACGAAAACTTTCGGCGGGGACATGTCCCCGGCGAAAGTCTGTTGCATTTTTACCAAAAGTTTGACTGATTAGCAAAAATTCAAAGGGGACTTTCCCCGGGGACATGTCCCCTGCAAAAGTGTAATCCATTTTTACCAAAATTTGACCAAAGTTAAAAGCAAGCTAATTGTTCCCGCCTTTATTCCTGCTAAAACTTTCCCCTCGGGCATGTCCCGCAAAAGTAATATTTACAAAAATCAAACTTTAGTCCAACTATTAATATTTATCACACAACTAAAACCCTGATGCTTGAATAGTCTTTTCATTACGTAAAACCCTAAATTATTTTAAAATTAAAACGACATATCTAACACAAATAATCTAGAAATTCCAAGATGTTGATTTGATTTGAACTAGTGAAGAAACTTTCCCACCACAAACATCTTTGAACAAACTTGATCCGACCCATCTTTAGCAGGTGCAAACCAGACAGGCATGTCTTCCTACACTTGGTCGTTTAACATGATATATATACCATAGCACCTACACTTGGTCGTTTAACATGTTACGTATAACCATAGCACCCCGAATCGGTCCTTTAACATGATATGTATACCATAGCACCTAGACTTGGTCGTTTAACATGTTACGTATACCCATAGCACCTCGACTGGGTCGTTTAACATGTTACGTATACCATAGCACCTCGACTCTACCATTTAACATGTTACGTATACTCATAGCACCTCGACTTGGTCGTTTAACATGTTACGTATACCATAGCACCTCGACTCGGTCGTTTAACATGTTACGTATACCATAGAACCTATACTCGGTCGTTTAACATGTTACGTATACCATAGCACCTCGACCATGATATGGTATCCATAGCACCTAGATTTGGTCGTTTAACATGTTACGTATAACCATAGCACCTCGACTCGGTCGTTTAACATGATATGTATACCATAGCACCTAGACTTGGTCGTTTAACATGTTACGTATAACCATAGCACCTCGACTCGGTCGTTTAACATGATATGTATACCATAGCACCTCGACTTGGTCGTTTAACATGTTACATATATCATAGAACCTCGACTCGGTCGTTTAACATGATATGTATACCATAGCACCTAGACTTGGTCGTTTAACATGTTACATATAACCATAGCACCTCGAATCGGTCGTTTAACATGATTTGTATACCATAGCACCTAGACTTGGTCGTTTAACATGTTACGTATAACCATAGCACCTCGACTCGGTCGTTTAACATGATAAGTATACCATAGCACCTCGACTTGGTCGTTTAACATGTTACGTATATCATAGCACATCGACTCGGTCGTTTAACATGATATGTATACCATAGCACCTAGAATTGGTCGTTTAACATGTTACTTATACCATAACACCTCGACTTGGTCGTTTAACATGTTACGTATAACCGTAGCACCTCGACTCGGTCGTTTAACATGATATGTATACCATAGCACCTAGACTTGGTTGTTTAACATGTTACGTATAACCATAGCACCTCGACTCGGTCGTTTAACATGATATGTATACCATGGCACCTAGACTTGGTCGTTTAACATGATATGTATACCGATATCAAGACCATAAATAACTTCGGGTTTGGGCCTTTGTGAGCCCAAACCGTTACCGTGTTAGCCCACTCGTACTGGGCTCGAGTGTTAGTAGCGTCCATTGGTCGGGTTCATGACCCGAATGCGGACTATACGTCATCACCCTACATGTAGCATACGATGTATACAACATTACTTCGAAGAAATATTGTAAGTGTTGAAGACCATACATCGTATTCCCCATTACAAGAATGCATCGTATGAAACTGAAGATTAATGACGTAGCCAAGAGTTATCAAGTGCATACGGTGTATGAAGCTCAATAGGCATACGCCGTATAGATTTACACATCATAAACATTGTTTATCGTCGGCTTGATCATTATGACTATTGTTAATCTTTCAAACCGCTTTATATTTGCTTATCGTTTATAATGGAAGGCTAAGCCTTTAATGTTTTCCTTATTATGACTTTATTCTATTTAATTGTATGATTGTTTCACTTATCTTAGTTGTATTGTGGATGATTTATATGCTTGTATAGACCTATGTCATTACATAAATCATGGCTACGTGTTGATAGTAATTAATTAGTAGGTGACCATCTGAAACCTAGTTATTTGAATAATTTAAGGTATTTGACAAATATCCTTAGTGGTTGATACTATGGGTGAGCATCGGTCCTGAACCGGACCGGAACGGTCTCTCGGTCCGCGTTCTAACAAGGCAAAATAGTCGGTTTGTGGTCCGGACTGAACTGAACCAGACCAACCAAGACCGAAACCGAAGTAGCCTAAAAGCCGAGACCGAGGATCAAACCGAATGTGGTCGGTCCGGTCCAGTCCGGTCTCGATCGATCCGTTCGGATGGTTTGCTCAGCCCTAGTTGAGAGCATGACCATTACCTCGGCGACGTTAATAATCCTTTTGATTATCCTATTGAATTTAACTTTATAAATGCAACGGAATATGATAACTTGTGTTTAATCCTTATAATATATTATATTTAATCTAAAATTTCGCATAACTAAAATGTTCAATTCCTAAAAATATTTCCCCGCCCGTTCTCCTATTTTTACCCAAAAATCAAATTCATCCCTCTTTTTCTTTCACTTTTGTTTGCTATCTCACTTTTTTTTCTCCCACCTCACTCCCACTTTCCCATCTCGTTCCACCATAACCACTGGAAAACTTTTGTTCCTCCTCACATGATATCCGACATAAATCATCTTCATTCTGTTGGAAACGAAACCACTCCTCCGTCTTGGGTAAAGTTTCTTAATTAGTTGAAGTATCTATATTTCTAAGTACAAATCTAAACTCGTGCTATCACAAGGGTCCCTTTTTTACTATCCATGGTCGGTTTTGACTTTTCGTGTCTGACTTTGACTATAGGGATTGACTTTGACTTAATTGTTCAATTGATCGATGTTGTAAGTGTGTTACTTTTATTCATGGTTATATCCTTTGAGTAAGGTTTGGCTAGTAACATCTAAGGAAGGTGGATATATGGTATGCTTGTATAATGTTTCTGTGACTAAATAATTGGTATGTTTATGTTTGGAGTCTTCTTTATAATTACAATGTACAATGTTTCTCGACATATGTAATTTGTCCAGGTTGTATATTGGACGTTCAATGGGGTTTATTGAAAACATTTAGAAGCTCATAAGATCTATTTAAAGGTATGTTTACAAACAGAAAATGATCCTTACAATTAAGACTTATTGGTGTTTATGCTTATTTTTCTAAAGGTATTTGTAATTGCAAGTTTTTGTTGCTGAATTATTTTCATGCTTTCAATATAAGATAGTTTAGTTACATAAATGGTGAAAGTAGTCAATTAGAAACAAATGTTGATACAATGTTAGGGATAAATTTTATTTTATATATAAACATGTGTATGCTTAGTTAGATAATCATTTTTACATCATTGTGAAGTCGTTTACTTACATGTTAAGTAGTTATTACTTATTAGCATCACTTACTTTATGTAATGTCATAGTTATTGTTGTAGTGTTGTTACACTTATTAATTTATTACTAGTATGTGTTTGGGTGTTTGGGATTACTTATGTAAATAACTAGTCTGTGTATAACATCTTGAGTATATTGGCGTATATTGCTTTTTTCCTATTTAAAGCGGTATGGTTTTTCATGTGATCATTAGCTTTAGGACTAGACACTTTTTTTCTTTTTGGACAAACGATATCAAAAATAGGTAAACCATGCTACCTATTCTAATAGAAGGAGCAAAATTCAAACCAAGATATCCAAAGAATAAGCTAAAAAGTAGGCTAGAAATAAGCATATTGGGACAGAACCGGTGGTGCAGTGCGGACATGGACTAAACCTCCAACTTTGATGCACAAGTAGCCTAACCTAGAGATTTTTTGATTTTTTTCCTTTTGAGGGAAGTTAAACCAGCTATTGAAAATGCTATTTTTGATTTTTAATGATTTTAATAACAAACGTAAATTACTTAAATAGCTTAGTGAAAATTGACACAAACTGGTGGTGCAGGGCAGACATGGAGTGTTGTTTTCTTTAAGATAGCGATAAATCATAACATGTTGAGATTAGAGATCTGTTTGAAATAATATATCACAACTTTTGTTGGTTTCTAATCTCTATGCGGCATGAAATTGGAGCAACGCACTTGGTGAAATTGCCTTAAGATTGCATAGTGAGGTCCTAATATGTTATGAAGCATGTCACAAAAAAAACATTAACTTGATTAAATTGGATTAGATTTGGTTACTTTCATCCTTATTTCCCCAAAGCTCTTTTTTAATTTGACCCTTTAGAGATAAATTTCTCATAAATAAACCCATTCATATTTAGACAAATTAAAATTGGCATCTTTACTTGACTGATTTTTGGTTTTTGATGTATTTGCAGGCTTCACCGTGCATACGATTCAATAGGATATATAGGAAATCTGTAGGCGGTTTGGATGAATTAAAATGGCATCGAAATTCTAGCTAATACTGATGGTATTAGGCTATTGAGAACACTTTTGAGAGGGTGAATGTAGCGTTGAGCCTGTTTATGTGAGAAAATAAGCAGTTTTAATAAGCAACCGCATACGCGATTGGTTATTGAAATAAGTTGTTTCAAGATGGGTAGTCCTAAATCAGTCCAAGTATTTGTTTGCAGCCCAGTGTGGAATCAAATCGACGAAATAACCAGAAAAGCCACTCCATTTTATCTTATTATCGTTCTCTATAAACCGATTGATGTACCAAACTAATGTGATAGAAATTTCAGGATGTTGAACGGGCTATAACGGTTGAAGAGGGAATGGCACTTGCAAAGAAGCATGATTGTTTATTTTATGAATGTAGTGAGAATGGTCATTAATATCCTTATAGTTTACTGTATATTACTTTCGTTGCCTCATTTTATTAAGTATGTATTCAATATATGTTTCATATAGCCTGAATGGATATTTTTGGTAGAATGCGTGAAATGGGACTTAGGAGTGAAAGAAAGGGGATCTAGCGGGAAAAACCAAAACCAAGACCCGATATAAAGATTCTTTACCGGCGCGATAAAGGTTCTTCAATGTTCATTATAGGTCGGTCAACAACAAATACACACGGTTCATAGTACTTGTTAGTAATATGTAATAGAGGGTTGACTGAATTATAGGGTCGGGCATTAGCCGGTCGAACCGCTATTGCAGCGGGTCGTGTCAAATGGGTTGAACTAACATGTTATAGGCAATATGGTTACTTGAACTAACATGTTACATGCAATTTGGACTGATTTTTGTTGGTTTTTATTAAGAAAAAATATGACTAATATATATCTATATTTGTTTTTATAGCTTTGGAAGGATACACGCCATTTACAATCACGGAGATCGACGAAGTAGCTTATCTAGTAATCTTGAACGAGTTTTATAGGGATGTTGTATCGTACTCTTTTAGAAACAATGGCCCTCAAGAGTCCACGTTTTATGTTTTAGTGATGATAACGTTTTACGATTGTAATGGATAGCACTTTTACATTTTGGTGATGATGACGTTTAAAAGATGATAACACTTTTGTAATGGATAGCACTTTTATATGTTTTAGTGTATGTTGCAATGTCGTCCTGCTGGAAAGTATTATGGTAGTGTTTGGATACGTGTTTATTATGGTAGTGTTTGGATACGTGTTTTAGAAAATATTTTTTTTGAAAAGCATATTTTGGTGCGGTTTTTAAACCGTACTCAAAAAGAAAGATTTAATACGCTCTTTATTGAAGACATTTGGTACGGTTAGAATTAAAACCGCACAAAATAATCATTTTTTGCTACGGTTTTGAAACCGCACCAAAGCCCATTTTATTTTTTGGTACGCTAGTATTAGGTACGGTTTTAAAACCGTATCAAAAGGCTTTAAAAACCGTACCTAATGAATTTTTTGTGTAGTAGTGATTTGAATCAAGTAGCTAATCAGAAATCATACAATAAAAACAATTATCTCATTAATAATATGACAACCGATTAGGGATTAGCTAATTAAGATTGCATGTTTTTTTAGTTTATAATACCATTATAGTCATCGCATCATCATCTAGGTTTGACTTCCTAATATCACCATCATCTTGGTTTGACCCCTTGAATTCTTGCATAATTAAAAATTAAACATAACTTATTAAAGTATTGAAATTGAAAAAGATTCGTGAATCAAACTCTTCATAACCGCAATAAGAGGTCAAATAAGTGACCTGGATTTGTAATTAGAAGAAAAGGATGTTAGGGTTCTGGAAGAAGGGTGTGGAGGGGACGATTTGTATTTATATTTTATAATCGTTAAATTTTTATATTAATTGGTGCATGTGTATGTATAGATGGAAACTTTGGGAATGAGCTGTTGTACCCATAGAGGTTTTAAAATTCACACACTCAATCCCTTAAGTTCTATTATTCACGCCCGCTTTTTCTATGTTTTTTTGTTTCAAACTTTTGACACATATATGTTTATACATATTTTCCTAGCTTGACGAAATTTGTATATAGTTTGACCAAATTGGATTTAATTTTGACTTTTATTAGCCAATCACAATGCTTGATTTTGTTTATGTGGCAAAATAAAGCTCTTTTATTGGCCCAATTATTTTTTCAATAAGAATGATTTTGCATATTCACTCCGAAATGATATAATTCTTTTATTATATAAATAAAAGATTCACCTTATCATAGTAGTTATGTTTACTAAAGCTATAATAATCACTTTAGTTAAAAGATTATTTTAAGGTAGCCTCCGAACTCGGGTAGAGATGTAACTATGTACATTTTAGTGTTCTCATGGTTGTTATATCAAGATTCGGATTCCATATTATTATAGTTAGTGTTTATAAAAAAGAAGAAGCTAGTTTTGAACCTATATCACATACTTGTTGTTTTGAGACTTATTTCTTTGAGAACATGCAATATTTTAGCTAGAAATTTGAGGAAACTTAAAGTAACCCCGATGCATAAATTATTCATAATTTTCAACTGATTCTTCAATATATCATTCCAACGCTAAAAACCTTTCAAGTTAATCTCGACCTATTTCACCTCTCACATACTAAATTACCAACAGTTTAATCAATATCAACCTATTGCCCAATTACGTTATTTTTCAACCTTAGCCTCTAATGTATTACAGTAACTTATATTCAACCACCTTTAACCCTTTTTCAGCTACTTCACTGGAGATATTCTTAACATGTGAGTTATTTGAAATTATTGATGGGTTTAATTATTGTGAGTTAGTCGGTCAAAAAAGTCGAAAACCATGACTACAAATAAATAAAAAAAGATTTTAGCTTATTTATGTCGTGTTCTAATTTTTTGAACAAATTTTGTTGTTTAGTTATTATTCGAATATGTTTGATATATTTTGCTGAATATTAAGAAAGATTACATTTTTAAATCATTTAAGGAAACTAAGCATATGACTAAAATCAAAGTACATCAATAAAAGAGTTTGATTTTGACACATGTTAAGATTGAGGCACATGATTCGATAATAAGAGTTAAAACTAAACACTCAGTTAGTCAAAATAAGCTCAAATAAGTATATGAAAAAAGTCACAAAAACTAATTGCAAAAGAAAATAAAAGGTGAGTCAATTTATAAAACTTTGTTCGATTAAATGTTAAATAATGTTATATTTTAATTGTTTAAAAGAAGATACAATTAAATCCAGAACTCTAAAAGTAATCTAATTTTGAATTCAAGTTTATTTTAGGTGTCAAATTCTCGACTTACATAATTTTTTGTGTTATTAATTTAACAAATACCCCATAAAATAAATATATATATATATATATTCTAAATCAACATTTATTAGTGTTTTTGTTGTTCTTATTATCATCGTCATCTTTATTAGATTAACAAATCAATAATATTAAAAACTCCGTGTCTGCAAGAGATTATATATATTAAAATGAACGCACGAGTTAATGTGAAAATACAAATGAATACACGTGATTATGCACAATATTATTTAGTGATTTACTATTAATATTTTCATATATGCATATAACAAGTTTATAAGAACAACCTTTACACGAAAAAATGGTGCAACCATTAATGATGAATATTCAATATTCCTCTTTAATGTTTAAGTAAACATATCCAACAAAAATTAAATACGATAAGATCATTCTTTATTTCATTTATATTTAATTTTATTAAATATCCACAATATATAAAATGTGCGCATTATCTAAATTAAATTTATTTACGTATAAACTTCGAACTTGCACGAAATTATAACTAGTCATTGTAACGTACTCCTAATATTAGGTACATGTATTGATAACAGAAAAGAACGAGTTAAGAGCGTTAACACGCCAACATTTACGGTTAACTACAATGCATTATATAGGTTAACTTTTACTAGCTAGATAGACTAAACTAAATAGGGTTATAAAGGGCAACCCAACCTTCTTAAAAACAAAAGTAAGGCCACTATACACAAACGTTACTACTGTAAATATTACGAAAATATTCCTTTTAATTACAAACTTTCATTTTTCATTTGTGTTACTAAACTTAAGTTATTCTCGTACTTTAAATACTATAGATATTCCAAATATCCATTTCGCCATATGTTTGGCCGATCTACCAGTTGATAGCTGGCCAATCTATTGTGACGCTAACGCCGGTTTCTTCGAAAGACTACAACGTTCGAAAAACTATGTGTTTATACCGATAAATCAGGTTCAGGTTCAGGACCGGACCATCGATATAACGTCTAAGTCAAAAAGAAATTTCTGATTAATTTATTAAAAGAGAACCTTTTTAAAAGTATTGAATAAACAAATACTAGTAATTCCTCAATTAACAAATCAAAACTCACCACACCGACTAATTAATCAACTCACCATTACTACTATTCAAAAAAAAAAAAGAAAAAAAACCCAGATCGAGCCTCTATACATCTAATCATTACAAAACAAATTCAATCAAGTCATTTTCAAAACCCTCATTGATGAAAAAAGAAATCAAATGCATTTGAATTTGATCGGTGGATCTGATGAGAATGAAAGCTACATTTGAAAAGAATAAAAAGAATAAAGATGCAGCTACATTTATCACCTAGTATGAAGAGTATAACAATATTAGCAGCAAATAATAATTGTAATAATGGATCATTTATTGATTTTATGAAGATTAAAATAGCAGCAGCTCGTAGCCGTACTCTTTTTCATACTATTCTGGTCTTGGCCTTTTTGTTGCCCTTTGTTTTTATTCTTACTGCTGTTGTTACTCTTGAAGGTGTCAACAACTGTCACTCTTTTGGTACTTACTACTACTTCTTTTTATATATTTATATTTACTTTAATCAATGTTGTAGATCTTGATTTGTTATGATATTAGTTTGCGCACTGAATGATTCTGAATATTGATTGTCTTCCACGTATTGTGTGTGCTGCCTTCCACATTGTGATTTGAGTTTGTTAGAGGACTTGATAGCATGATCTTGATTAATGTGTGTTTAGGAGCTACGTTCTAGTTGGGATTTGGTTAATTTTAGGATTAAATGGAAGTATAAGAAGATTATTTTATTAGTTTTGAGTGTATATTCGTGTTATATTAGAGGTTGAATGGTTGCTCGCTCGATTGAGTCTCAACATTGCCTTCCACCTAGGGTAAGTTTTTTTGGAGCGATTAACTTTTTGGTTTTGTGTAAACACTTCTGTCTGCAACACTAATAAAATATACGTTTAGCTTTAGCTTTACGTCATTTTAAACTTTTTAATTACAACTACAACTATGTGACCATACACATTTTTGTTTAGTTTTGCCAAACATAGCCATTGTCCTTGTGGTGGTGGGGGGAGGGGGTGCGGGCAGGTTAGTGTTGCTAGTTAACTTCAGTACGTAGTAGTTTTTTTGCGAATAAAAGATAAGGAATGGTTGTGATTTAGATCATGGTTGGGTAGAGGTAGGCTGGTAGACTACTTATTGAGAGTTAGCGGATCGAATATTGTAGTTTGAATCTCTAGGATGAATATGGTTGGCTACTTAGAAATTGGAATGCTATTTGAGTGTTTACTATGTTTCGTTAGTTTGCTGAGACATGTAATTTCTGGTGTTTTTTCGTTGCTCGTGTTTTGATATTATTAGGCTTTTGGAGTTCTGTTTATTGACATGGACTAAGCACAGAACTATTTTCGTACACTACATGTTTCTAGAGAGGACAATTTTGTGCTTATAACATTTCTATGTCAAGTGTTTTGTTTCTCCTAGGACTATTTTGTGCTTATAAACTTAGTGTTCTTGTTACTTTCTTTGACTATGGAAACGCAAAAGGAATTTCCAATTTGGGGTGTTTAATGAAAACTAAACTGTGTCCTAATCAGGCAGCTTGTTGAGAAGTTGCTAAAAGTCTGTTTCAATTCCAATGCCTAAAAGGAGTCGTTATTTCTGATTGAACATATATTTCTCATTATTTGGTTTCATGGTGATGAACACTGTATTGATGCTTTTTTTTGATAACTTTTATAGATTGGTATTTGTTACATATGTCAGTCAATGTCTCATTTATTTGATTATTTTGTGCTTCAGATTGTTTAGGCAGGCGTTTGGGACCAAAACTTCTTGGGAGGGGTGATGATTCAGGGGTAAAAGTTCTAGACATAATATCTTCATTTAATTATTTGAGGCTCGTTTTATCTATTAATAATTTGGAATTTTTAACGATGGTCTTTGCAGAGGCTTGTTAGCGACCTTTACAAGACCCTTAATCAAGTGAACTCTATAGAAGTCCCAGACGACTTAAAGCTCCCTGACAACTTTACACAGCTCATCAATGATATGAAAATCAACAATTATGATACAAAGGAATTTGCTGTTATATTGAAAGGAATGGTATGTCGACTCACTATGGTATCCATGTTTTTTCTTATGTTGTCTATGGCGTTTTTGGACCACCAGACACGAGTTGGTAATTTGGAATTGCTTTCTGACCTTGAGCACTTTTATAATAGGTTTAGTTCAGGAGCTCCTCACCTCCTCCTTCCTTTCACTATACTATCCTGCGTTGGGAATTATTTTTCATACCATAGTATTAAATGATGTGGGCAGTTTCATTCTAGAACCCACATCATTTCCCCTTATCATTTTGGTTAGCTAACAGCCTATGTTCTAGACCCTGACGTTACTCCAATGCTATGGCATATGTTGATCCTTGAACACTCTGATTACCAGCTTAAAATTAAAAGTAATTGGATCACTTATATTGTTCCTAACTTGAAACCTGAAATTTCAAGTTAAAGTGATTCAAATAGCTCAGTTTAATGTTTGGCTGGTCAAGGCGATGCTGACTGGCTGGTGATTTTGCTACATAGCTGAATAAACCACTTGTTAGGAAACTAGAATCTTAGGATATGGTTTAAACAATTAGAAGAAACATACAACTCCCATCTTCTGGACATTGTTATAGATCGTAGACCATCTTCTATTTTTTTTTTCTTTCCAAAAAGAGCCTGTACTTATTATAGGACCAAACTGGTCATTTTTTTGAAAATATTATGGGTGCGTTTAGTTGAAAAAATTCTTTTGTTTTCTATTTTTAGTTTTGTAAAAATTTGGAAGGGAAACTTATCTCCACAAAACACTTGAAAATATAGAAAACGCGTTTAGTTAATGTTTGTATTTTCTATTTTGAAGAAGAGGAGGAGGGTTGTGGGTTAGAAAGGAAAACAAGGAAAACAACTAAAATTTGTTTTGTATTTTTCCTTGTTAAGTTAGGAAATAGGGGATTTTGTGTTTTGCAAAACATTTTGTTGGAAAACATTAATTTTAACGCGATCTCCGTTTTCCTTGTTTTCCACAAAACATTTTGTAGAAAACAAGGGTGTTTTCCCTCAACTAAACGCACCCTATATATTTTGGATCAGCAATCTCTCTGATCCTTATTGAGCCAAGTGTTTTCTTGTTGAAACTTGACAGATGCAGAGATCTGAAAAGGAGATTAGAGAATCTAAATTTGCAGAATTAATGAATAAACACTTCGCAGCAAGTTCTGTTCCAAAAGGCATCCACTGTCTCTCCTTGCGGTTGACTGATGAGTACTCTTCAAATGCTCATGCTCGACGACAGCTGCCTTCACCAGAACTACTTCCCATTCTTTCTGACAATTCCTACTACCACTTCATCTTGTCAACTGACAATATCCTGGCAGCATCAGTTGTGGTCACTTCTGCCATCCAGTCATCTCTAACGCCTGACAGAATTGTCTTCCATGTGATAACCGACAAGAAAACTTATGCGGGCATGCATTCCTGGTTTTCCTTAAACCCTGCCTCCCCTGCAACCATTGAAGTGAAAGGTATTCATCAGTTTGACTGGTTGACCCGAGACAATGTTCCAGTTCTTGAAGCTGTGGAAAGTCATTATGGAGTTCGGAACTACTACCATGGGAATCATTTATCAGGGGCCAATCTTAGTGATTATACTCCAAGATCATTTGCCTCCAAATTGCAGGCTAGAAGCCCCAAGTACATATCGTTGCTGAATCATCTTCGCATATATTTGCCAGAGGTAATCAGATTAGCTGGTACACATGCTTTTCCTTCTCTTTAATTATAGGGACAGATATAAGAACCTAAAGTATATACATTCAACCAAGCGTTCATATTTGTTTTACAGACCGGAATGACAATCTATATTTATATCGATTTCTAAAAAATTAGGAAAGGTTATATATGTAAAAGTTTCAATTAGTAGTTCTTTTTTTCCGAAAGCATGATTTAAGTAATCAGGTACGTATGAGATGTGTTAGCCAAGTTAATGGTTTAAAAACATTATTATGTTGGGGACCTCAATTTAGACACTAAATTGCTTAGCTGGTCAATTATACACTGTAGCTCTAGCCAATTAGCTTACTAACTCGGGCAATGTAGCTTGCTTCTGTTTTTCACATGTAATAGGTCATTTTACGCTCGTTTGGTGCATTATAGATATTGTTTTATGTTTTACGTATCTTGGTGGACATTCTGCCCTTGTTCTGACCATTTGTTTCCTCAGCTCTTCCCCAACCTAAACAAAGTGGTTTTCTTGGATGATGATATCGTTATTCAACGTGATTTATCCCCACTTTGGGAAATTGACCTTGGTGGAAAAGTCAATGGAGCAGTTGAAACCTGCAAAGGTGAAGACACATGGGTAATGTCAAAGCGGTTCAGAACCTACTTCAACTTTTCTCACCCATTGGTAGCGAAAAATTTAGATCCGGAAGAATGTGCTTGGGCTTATGGGATGAATATATTTGACTTGCGTGCATGGAGAAAGACCAATATTAGAGAAACATATCACACATGGCTGAAAGAGGTAAGTTTACTCAATTGTTTCCACTTTTTATGTTCTTTCTTCGAGCCAAATGTGTTGACTAGTGATTAGGTCAAGAATATAAGTTCGTAACGTGGATAGAGATTCTTTAAGCAACTCCTTTTGCAGCACTTAATACTCAAAAGTATGAAATTTACGAGTCTCACTATCACAATTGTTTACATTATCTATTGTTTACATTATCTGTACTTCATAGCTACAAGTAGGTTCCACTGATCTCTTGTTTCTTCCTTGCTACAATTCGAGTGTTTCCTTGGATAGATATATTTGTTTACAAAGCAAAGTTGGACATTTGTTCTTGCGCGTTGTGTTATCATGCGTTTGCTTGGAGTAATTCAAGTTCAGTAGATTTCTTGCTATTTTAGAAGCTGTTCATGCCCAACTATTTAAATTTATGATAAGGGTAAATCTTGCATTAATGTTATAAATAAAAAGTACAAAATGGTTAAGTTACTTGATCCCTTATTAAGTTAATTGTATGGGTATTTGGTTCTTCTCTAAAAGTAGAGTAGACAATTCCAACCCTGTTACTCTTGTATGGGGCATTTTGCGATATATATATATATATATATATATATATATATATATATATATATATATATATATATATATATATATATATATAATCTTTAATGGAGCAACGGTCCGGCGTTTAAAAAAAGGTCAACACGTATTAGTACCCTGAACTTGGCAAACTGGATCATTTAGTAACCTGAACTTTTAAGGGTGCAGATTAGTACCCCGAACTTGGAAAATTGGAATTATTACTACCCTATACTAAATTAACTCAATAATATATTATTTTTTAATTTATGCTAAAAAATCAATTTACTAAGGGGGTGTTTGTTTAAGCTTATATAACATAAGCCGTGTTCGGCTTATATAACATACGCCACAATTTTGTGGCTTATTTTGATACTTATGGGCTTATATAACATTGTTAATGTTATATTAGCCCATAACTGTCAAAATAAGCCACAAAATTGTGGCTTATATTATATAAGCCGAACTCATATAAGTTGATAAGCCCGTATATAAGCCGAAACAAACACCCCCTAAGGCCTAATGTAATATGAATGATTCGTAGTTAAATTTAGGATAATTAATCATATTTTATTTAAAATTTAGTTAATTTCATTTTTCTTTTAATTAATATAATATTATATTTAGTTATTGAGAAAAAAATATACATTTCAAATAATACTTTATAGAAAGTGAATCTACCGCACTGCTTTTGATAAATAGATATTCGTATTATATAGTAGTACTTAAGTGTTTGTTTCAAATAATTTTGAGACTACAACAATTTTAACTATTTATTTCTTCATATGCATATGTTAAATTTAAAATTAAAAAAACTCCTGTGTAGTCAGTTATAAGTTGATCTAAAAATACTATATTACGGAGTAATTTTTAAAAAATGTGAAGTAATTAAACTTTAGGAAGAAAATATATTTGCCTAGCCAAAGTTTTACTCTAAATTATTTATTACACAAGACTTTACTAAATTGATTTTTAGAAAGAAAAAACAATTAATTGTTAGAGTTTATTAGTATAGGATAGGAGAAATTCCAGTTTGTCAAGTTCAAGGTACCATTCTGCACCCTTAAAAGTTCAAGGTATTAGATGATCAACTTTGCCAAGTTTAGGGTACTAATATGTCTTTTGGCCTTAAAAAGTATAGTAGCTAAAAAGGAGACACGCCAAATGGGCGACAATGTTTGTTTAATGCATAATTCACCTAAAACCCTTTTTTCCTAATAGTTAGATTATTATTAAAATTATATAGCTTTTTTAATAATAAACATGCTAATTTTCAAAAGAAATTTGATTTTTTGGACAAAGTGTTGCGGGTCAACTTAATAAAAATTACTATTACCTGCCAGTCAACCCAACCTGCCCTCCCATTATTCCAGCTATAGTTTTAGGTAATCTTAGAGGTGGCAAAACGGGCGGGCATTGGCCACGGTTCAAACGGGCTAGGGCCCAAATCGGCACGGGCTAAACGGGCACGAGCCAAACGTGCGCATGTTATATGAATCGCTTTAGAAAAGACCCAAAACAACGAAATAAATTCCTTAAACGTAACACCTCATTTATATTTAAATAATTAAATATATTATATCTATAAGTTTTTCTTTAAAAACAATTGTAATGCTCTCCAATTGAGAGAAAATATGTGCCCGTTTGTGCCCATTTAACTTTTAAATGGGCAATATATGCCCATTTCAAAAAAAAATGAGGGGGCTAAATATGCCCAAATCATTTACTAATTTGCCCAAATTAGCCATTTTTTTTTTTTTTTTTTGGCCACAAATTGCCACCTCTAGTTTTAGGTAATATCAAATTATTTAGTGATTTAGGAGTGTGCGGCAGGATATAATTTACCGAAGTCTTCAAGCAAAATATACTATTCTTGTCCAATCTTGAAGATTTGAATTTTTCTGTGTGCAGAACTTGAAGTCGAATTTGACAATATGGAGGCTTGGTACTCTACCTCCAGCCCTTATTGCATTTAGGGGTCATGTTCAACCAATTGACCCGTCTTGGCACATGCTGGGCTTGGGCTACCAGAACAAGACAGATGTCGAGAATGTAAAAAAGGCTGCTGTAATTCACTACAACGGCCAGTCAAAACCATGGCTAGAAATAGGCTTTGAGCATCTTCGCCCTTTCTGGTCCAAATACGTAGATTACTCCAATGATTTTGTCAAGAATTGTCACATCTTGGAGTAGTGGTTTCTCGAGGTTGTGTGCATAAAGAAATCCAATTTTGTCAATATTCATTTGAATAGGGAAACATGATATCGGCCAAATTTGCAAATGCAACTCTTCAAGAGCTCTATCTGCTGCATTACCAGCACAGGTACAAGAAGATTTCATCTTTAGCTCTGTAATACAACAGCCCTTTACTAGAAGGCCTGGCGTTTATTTTAGCACATAGGATATGATACAACAAGAACTATATGACAGGGATGACGAGTGCCAAAGTTTGACTTTAAGCCCATCTAGTTTACGAAATGACGGTTCTGCCCTATTCCCGCATAATATTTTTTCACATAATTGTGTCGATTATAGACCATAGATCTTTGAAAATGTTTTGTTACAAAACCCTTTTAGCTGGGAACGTTATTCTTAGGTTATATGTCGGTTGTTGTCATGTATTGAGATACATTTACAATGTGCAGTAAATTCTTTTTGATTATATATCCGTTCTTTGAATCACTAAATACCAGTTCTTACAAATTACAATTTACAAACGTGCATACTATGTGTTTTCTTGGTCAATGTTCTTCCAAGTTTTGCCATGAATTTGACAGCAGACTGGTCAACTTTACAGATTCGTGGTTGATATCTATATGCCACCTAACTGTTTTGTAATTCTGTTGAGAGTTAATTGCATTTTTGGTCCTTGTGGTATGGCCAAATTGCAAGTTTGGTTTCTAAAACTTTGAAAGTGCAATGATAGTCCCTATTTTGAAATTTGGATTGCAATTTTGGTCCCCGGATAAAGTGAAATGACTAAAATACCCTTTGTCATATTCAGAGAAGACAAGGGTAACTTGGTCATTTCACACCTATTAGGGACCAAAAATGCAATCCAAACTTCAAAATGGGGACTATCATTCAAGACTTACAAAGTTTTAGGGACCAAACTTGCAATTTGACCATACCACAGGGACCAAAAATGCAATTAACTCTTCTGTTGACGTTATATTGTGATCTTTTTAGTTTCTTGTTTTATTAAAGACTAGAAGAGTACCCGTGTATAACGAGATTTTATAGCGACATCTTGTTTTGTGTTAAAAAAAATTTTATGGGTTATAAACGAAAAATAATAAAAGTTTGAATATTTGGGGATTAAGCATAATGTTTTGAAACTCAGTTCGACCTGGTTGGTTCAACCGGTTGAACCGTTCCGGTCAAAAAACGGGTCGATTTAAACCGAGTCAACCCGACGGGTTGGGTAAAAAACGGGTCAAATAACCTGGTTTTCAATATGTATTAATAATTTCCTTTTGAAATATATAACAATTCATTTTTAGTTTCAATTTATCACTTTTTACTTTTAGTTTTTTTTCTTTATATATAGTATAGCAGGGTATTCGTGCGTTGCGCTGGCGGCTATCCGTGACAATTAACCGGAGAAATAGATCTCGATGAGATCCGATTCACCATTTGTATCGGTTTCAACGGGTCCTCTCTGGTTCATTTTCAGATGGCTTTTATTGGTTACCAACCGGTGGCGATACGGTTCGGTTGAACCCGTTGGTCCGGTCCGATTTTCAAAACTATATGTGATTGAATAAGATTGCGAATGATTATAGTATGATGTGCTTGAAGGCATTACGACCTAGCAAAAGTTATAGAAATGAGATAAGATATGTTGTTATGTGAATGACACGGTAGAATGAAATAGCTTAAGTGCAAATACTATAATGAGGTTAAGAATATGATTAGGAGGATATGAAATCATGTTACATATAATACATGCTAAGCAATTGCAATGGTTAAATGTGTAAAAGTGATAGATAGTAGTGATGCATAAGAAAGGTTACGATAGAAATCTTAAGTGATACAAAATGCGCCAGATGAATTGTAAAATATGAATAAAATGAGGTAAATGAGTATGTTATTGAATAAACCTATGTAAAGTTTATATGCGGAATAGTCGAGTAGACTAAGATAATGTAATAGTATAAAGTGAAGATATGGTCAACTTGGGGTTGGCGGGTAAATGTAAAAGTACCATGTGAGAGCACATGGAAAATGTTGGAATTAGAAAATCGACAAGTATCATATAGATCTTGTCTTAAATCAAAATGGACGTAATGGTTTGTGTGTGTTAAAATTGCTTAAGGCAATAAGAATTGAAAATGGTAGAAGTACCTTATGATAAAAGTACATGAATGTGTAAAAATGGTTAAAGAGTTAATAGATTGGATCCATTATGTTGTTATAGATGACTTGGGGAAGCGTTATAGTTGTTGTTAAAGAAATTCTCCGGACGGATGCGTTATAGTAAATATTACGAGATGCATTACATTAAATCTTATGAGATGTGTTAATGCATTATAGCCCCCGAGTGAAAGTTGATCCTTCAGGATGAATTAAATTTCCTTCACCGACAAAGATTGCCTACTTCTTTGGCATGTGTATTAGTCCCTTCGAGGAAATTTTATGGTAAAATGGATCTAAGGCTAGAAAAGTGGAAAGTGAAAAGCTTAGACTTTTAGTCAATGAATGCGGAGTAATAATAGGTAGAAGGGCAATAGGAGTATGAGTGTTATGATGGAATAAGCATGGAGATTTATAATCTCCTTCTTTAAATGGATTGGGACGCATTTTTATTTAAATAAAGAAATTGTAAGTCGCCGAACCATAAGTTTATAATTCCTTACTTACATAAATTGTGATGTTTCTTTATGTAAATAAATAATTGTAAATGAGTGGGCTTATATGTTGCCGATGTGGCATGAGTACAGCTAGAGAATAGAAAATGAAAGTTTAAAACAAGTTAAGCCTTGTTAAAAAATAAGATAAGTTGATGCGTGCAAAACCGTCAAGTTTTCTCACGCAAGCTGACCACTTGTGAATGGCCAACTGTAAGAAACTTAAAACGGCTTAAACACAAATGCAATGAAGATCCGGGGGTATAGTGTTTCCCCGGTCGTTATGTCCCAATGAGCTATGCAATGGATTATCAACGTAAAGTGATCGAAATTTGAACGGATAAAAGGATTATGATTATTGTAACTAAAGAAAAAGCAAACGAATTACAAAGGCTTAAATGCAAATTAAAGAAAATTAAAAAGATAAAAAATATTAAATAAACGCTATCACTATTTGCAAAATGATGTTTTTGATTTTATGTTTTTATAAAACTTAATTAAAAACTACGTAGCGTACAAACGAAAAAGTGAAACTTACTCAATATTAATCCTAAAAATATGAAAATGACATTTTTACAAATCTAATGATAAAATAAAATTTATAGAAAAAGAAAATTATTTTTATGACTATTAAATTAATTATTATTAATTAAAAACTATTTTTAACTATTAAATAATAGCCTAAAATACAAGAAAATATGAAACAAAGCTAGAAAAATAAAATTTTGACTTAGAAAAATCTAGAATAACAAAATAGAATTTTCAAAACTATTTTTGTATTTTTCTGATTATTTTTCTATTTTCTAGGAATTAAAAACTAATTAAATTATTTAAAAATACAAATTTAACTAAGAAAAATCTAGAAAAATATTTTTTTGGCTTTTTATATTTATCTTAACTTAAGAAAAATGAAAAATTATTTTTTTGAACCTTTTCTTAATTAATTGTATTAAATACTAATTAAAAAGGCCTAAAAATTAATTTAAAAATAAGAAAAAAGCAAAAAAAACTTGAAAAATGAATAAACTAAATGTAAAGGTCTAGGAAAAATGGAAAAACAGGTGCTTGTTTGGAGGAAATTGAAACTGCTATAGCAAGTGCTTGTGAATAAGCACTTGAATAAGCCAAAGGGACACAACAAGCCACCAACTGAAAACAGGAACTAGGATAAGCTAAAAGAACCTAAATGCAACAGATTACAACTATCTATAACCTCTGGATTGCAAATTACCAAGATTTGATGAAATGAGATTATGAGCTAAGCGATTTAGGTGCTCACTTTGGGCAAGAAAATAAGCACTCAAGATAAACTGGACCTAGAAGACAAATGTTGGAACCTCACCTAGACAGTGGTGCCTATAAACCAAAATGAGCCAAAGTGAGCTCTAATGAGCTTGTTACAAGAGTACTGCAAGACCACAATGCTGATTCGGTGTTCAGTGATTACGCGAGGCACTTTAAGCCCTTTTGACAAGCTCATTTGAAGCTTGTAAAAAATTTGCAAAAATTTACTAAAATGGTGACAAGTAACTAGACCAGCTCAAGTTCTAAGACCCAAAGTTTCATTGGCATTGACCCAGAAATGAATGCATGAAAAATCCCTCTAGTTAGGCAAAAAAAACACTTTTCCAAATTTTGACTTTTTAGACAGAGATGAAATGTTGACTAAATAGAACTTTGATCTTGATTTCTCAACTGAATATGATGTTACTTGGTTAAATCAGAATCTGCAACCTTTATCTATGTATTTTAAATACAATACAAGTGATTTGATTTCCAAAAACACAACAGATAAAATTTGTTAACAGGTTGAGATTTTGACTATAGGTGTTTTGAGGCACAAACTAAGGCAGGTATGAGTTAATTTGGAGTTAACAAATATGAACCAACAGAATCAAACCATGGAGCTAGCCTCTAAAACAGATTAAATAACAATGCCAAACACACCTTTAATGACTGTTTTGCAAATTTAAGTGAGACAACTACTGAGAATACTTGAATCAATGATCAAGCTAAGTCTATAAGTCCTAAATACTGACTACTTAAACAAGATTTAACCAGTTATGACAACAATTGAAGATTATGCTAAGAAATCTTGAAAATTACTTACAAAGGGTCCTAGCCACTATGGCTTGAAACAATGAACCAAAGTACCACTAACCTATCCAAAACCAACCCAATGTCTCAGACCAACAAATCCATGGTCGCTTCAACCCATGTCCATTTCCATTACCAACTTGACCCAGTTTGACTTCGTTGACCGGATCCTAAAATAACTTGAAACTTGAATGTAACTTGTGAAAAGCTGCAATAAGCTTATACAAGCTTATTTGAGCTTTGAAATAAACTACTACACACTTGTACTTAAGAATTTGAAGTTGCAATTTGAAACAGATGGACAAACGAAATTGTAACAATAAACTGAAATTGATGCTTGAAATGAGTTTCAATACACTTAAATACTTTAAGTTGATACAAATTAACAAAAGATTACAGGTTTTATAATAAACTAAAGCTTTAAGATAAAAAACGACATTAAAGATAAATTAAAAACTAGTAGACTCCTCTTTGCTTCTTCTCTTGCTTCCCTTTTATATCCAAACTCTTTCTCTCTCATCTCATGAGAATTCCACTTGAAATGATAGCCATTGGATGGCTAAAAGTGATCCTGGCCTTTGAATGGATTTTGGCGCCAAATCTGTTTTTATCAGTTGGAGAGTTGAGTGAAATGGGGGAGAGGCATTAATTGCATTTGGAGTTTGGTGGAGGTGGGGGGAACAAGGAGAAGTAGGGTGGCTGGAGGGGGGATGGTGTTGCAGGCTATATGTTGGGGAAGAAGGAAAAAGGCGGGTAGGGGCTAGTGGTTTGATTTGGGTTAATATATTGAAGGGGGGTCAAAATGCAGGGGTCCAAAGGGTTTGGCAGGGTCACATGGGTTTATTGACAAGTCCAAAATGGGATAAAGGATATAATAAACAATGACTAGTTATGTAATTTCGAAAATCAAGGACCATATGCACAATTATGCAAAGCTATTCCAAGGGACCACAAGTGACAAGTTTCAATAGTGCAAGGACCAAACTTGCCATTTTCAATTTTCCAGGGGCCATTTTTGCCAAATTTGAAACTTGGAGGACCAATTTTGTAATTTCTCAAAACTTTTGATATTTTTCACCAAAGGACTAATTTTGACAACTTATGATTTTAAAAGGACCTTTGGTGATTTTTATTTTGAAATTAAGGCTCGGGACTATTTCGACAATTTTTGAAACTTGGGATTGAAGCGCCAATTATGCAAACTTAGCTCATTTTTCATCCGATTTTAAACATTTTGCATCTGAAACATATAAAATGCAATTTTGGAATATTTACAGTATTTTGATGCATTTGAGCATTTTTAGCGTTTGCAGTTAGTTGACCAAAAATGATGAGTATTTACACACTCATCAATCCCCACACTAAACTATTGCTAGTCCCTAGCAATCTTTCGAAAAAACTTAATGGATTTGCATCTCTTTACCAAAAGCCATTACTTCTGGAGTAGCCAAATGTTTCAGTTCAAGCAAGAACCATGGTACACTGATAACCATGTGATTTTGAGCAAACCACCAGCTTCCAACGTATTTGATTTGTCTTTACGAAGCCGTTTGCTCGGACTAGCCAACTCTTAGATAAATTATCAATATTATCTTTGGTGAGTTGATTACCAATTATGGTTTTCCACTGCCTTTACCACAAGCCATAAACTTGCGGGCTAGCCAACTCATCACTTTTTAGGATATGGTGAGTTGAATACCATACAATTTTAGGCAAATTGCAAGCCGTCAATGGATTTGAGATATCTTTACCAAGAGCCGTTTGCTCCTGGATTAGCCAATCCTTTTGTTTATTAGACATGGCGGATTGATAACCAAATGAGTAAGTGCAAAACACTTACTCCAAAAAAAAAAAATTTTTGGCCAAAAACGAGGGAATTAGGCGGTGTAATTATAAAATTCGTGAGAATTCCCCCCACACTTAGAAATGAATATTGCCCTCAATATTCAAAGTACCGCGGTTATGCGGCCGAAACGTAAAGGGAAATACTACGGCCATTATTTAGAAGAAGATTTTTTTTTTTTTTTTTGGAAACACTTATATACACAACATGTGGGCAACCCCCACACTAGGGTTGGTAGAAAGATAGAAAGAAGTCAGAAATATGGGTGAAAACTCATATGGCATGCTATTGTTTTTGATTCCCGAGTCGCTAGCTTGACTCGACCCAGAATTAATTTGTTCATGGGGAAGCAAAGTGGAAGAAACAATCTCCATCGGACTTTCAGTCAAGATGTTTGGACAAACATTTGAAGCTTGAGAAAGTTCCACACCGATGAGATATATTCCCGGTTCAAGATAATGGTACATGGAAATGCCGGGATCAAAGATAATGTCTTCATTCCCGAAGGAGTGAAGAACAGGAGAAGTGACAGAATATATGAAGAAAAGAAAGAAAATCATGATAGAAATCATGACTAACTCTTCATCCTCAATAGGAGAATTCATAGTTTCATGAATCTCATCGGTTAAGCTTTGCTTGATCAAGACATATTATGGGTGTGTCTAGATCAAAGTAGAAATTATCATACTCCGTCGGAGATATGATATGAGTGAGTTCATCGAAAACTCCATGAAGGTGAATGAATCATACTCGGAATTGATATGAGTGGGTTCATCGGTGAACTCCTCCAATGTACATGATTCATAGTCGGGGAGAGAATTATGAGAATGAAAAGTGAATGCTGCCACTAATCTTCTCTCGTATTATCAAAGCGAGGCTTTCATTTCGGGATTAGAATCATCGGAAAGAATGTCACTACCCTTAATGGGGATAGGAGATGAAATAGGTTTCTCTTTGAAAGCCTTGATTTTAGAAATGAGAATCGCGACATTGTTAATGTGTTGCACGAAGTGCTTCATCTTTGATTTCAGTGTCATTAACTTCATCATTCTCTTCTTCTAAGCTAACAAGCTCAGAAGGTGAATCTTCCACATAAATGATGTCTCCACAAGATAGCGAATCATCATCATCAGAATCGGAGAACATCTCAACATGATCATTTTGGGAGACAAGAGGAGGAGGGATATCACACACATGATCAAGAATTCCCCGTGACTCTCTTGGGATTGGGACAAGGTTCTCAACACTAGACTTTATGAATTCGTCGATTCCTTTAGGAGCGGTCGAGATGCTCGTCCCCATGTTGAAGAGTGAGTGTGAATCTGGGTGTGATAGCAGTTGTTTGAGATGGAATCTCAAGCTGGCGGGATATCAAGCGTGAGGTTGAGAAATATTATCTTTAAAAGGATAAAACTCTCCTCATCATCATCATAGTGCCTTGAGAAATTGGGGCATGTGGTGCATGCTCTAGGATTAATAATTCTTCCCTAGATTTGCGGGCCTCTCGTTCTTCTCGCTCTTCAGCTAGTAATTCTCCCATGGTCTTTTCACCACTCACTTGATTCTTAAAGTTACTAATCATATCATCAAGTGTCTTCATTGTGGTTTCAAAATCTTGGGAGATTTCTTGAGACAACGGCTCAGGTGGAGTTTGAACCGTATGGTCTTGTGGAGGTTGGAATTGTCAAACATGTGAGAGTCATGATTGTTACAAGGGAATGGATTCCCTATTTGACAATCGAGCTGAAGTGAACCTCCACAGTACTCACAACGATAAAAGCTGTTGATGCAATTTGGTGAATCATATGTTTTGGTTATAACCAAAGTTACGAGCATCACTGGAAAACTGTTCATAGACAAGCGTGTTTCCGGATTGACACTCAAATCCTTGGTGAGGACCTCCACAAAATTCACAGCCGGTAATGTTGGTTATATGAAGATAAGTTAATTGGTGGGTAATTGGAAAAATTTGAAGGGTCGTTAAATGAGTTCGGATTAGGATCATAATCAAATGAATTCCTCGAACCACAAAACAAACAACTCCCGTTATGGATATCATTACCACATTGTACACATGTACACCAACGGCGGGGTGAACCAAAGAGGCTCACCACAACCGACACAAGGAATAAACGATTGCATTTGAGAGTAATGAGAAAGAATCGGTTCATTCAAAGAATCAACAAAACCAACATGGTGATCTGGATGACTATCAAGTCTCGAAGAACATTTTGAAAAATCGGGAGGTGGGACAAGTGGTGTGCTCTGAGAGCTAGCAATTTCCACCACTTCCGTTATGGTCTCCGGTTCTTGAACGGGTTCATCGGGTTGTGGCGGATGGTCGAAAAAACTTGGAGAATCATCGAGAGTTATCGAGATAATTCGCACCAATAACAATATTTTCTTGCACCCATCCTTCCACATCTCTTGCATAAACAATCCGGATTCGACAACGGTGATCCTCTTCCATACGGCTTTGCGGTGGAAACAACGAGGATAATCTAATGTTGCCATGAGAATTAAACATGTAAGAGGTTAAAGAAATAGAATTAAACGGTTTTGAGGTTAAAGAAGAGTAGAATCAAACGATGCGAGGGGGTAAGAAAATAGAATCATGGAATAAGAGGAATGAAGAGTATTTTTGTATTTTTTGAATAAGAAAATATAAACATATCTGAGATGGATGGTATGAACAAAGAGTGAATATCAAATCACTAATCGCTAAGCGTAAGATAATCAACGGCTCCCGTGGCGTAAAAATTTGATCGTGCAAAACGTCAAGTTTTCTCGCAAAAGGCGACCACTTGTGAATGGCCTGTAAGAAACTTAAAACGGCTTAAACACAATGCAATGAAGATCTGGGAGTATAGTGTTTCCCGGTCGTTATGTCAGCTATGCAATGGATTATCAAACGTAAAGTGATCGAGAAATTTGAACGGATAAAAGGATTATGATTATTGTAACTAAAGAAAAAGCAAACGAATTACAAAGGCTTAAATGCAAATTAAAGAAAATTAAAAAGATAAAAAATATTAAATAAGCGCTATCACTATTTGCAAAATGATGTTTTTGATTTTATGTTTTTATAAAATTTAATTAAAAACTACGTGGCGTGAATAGTAATACAAACGAAAATTGAAACTTACACAATATTAATCCTAAAAATATGAAAATGACATTTTTACAAACCTAATGATAAAATAAAATTTATAGAAAAAGAAAATTATTTTTATGACTATTAAATTAATTATTATTAATTAAAAACTATTTTTAACTATTAAATAATAGCCTAAAATACAAGAAAATATGAAACAAAGCTAGAAAAATAAAATTTTGACTTAGAAAAATCTAGAATAACAAAATAGAATTTTAAAAACTATTTTTGTATTTTTCTGATTATTTTTCTATTTTCTAGGAATTAAAAACTATTAAAAACTAATTAAATTATTTAAAAATACAAATTTAACTAAGAAAAATCTAGAAAAATATTTTTTTGGCTTTTTATATTTATCTTAACTTAAGAAAAATGAAAAATTATTTTTTTGAACCTTTTCTTAATTAATTGTATTAAATACTAATTAAAAAGGCCTAAAAATTAATTTAAATGCAGAAAAATAGCAAACCAACTTAGAAAAATCTGAAAAATTCCAGATAAGCTTAAAATAATGTGAGGGATCTAGGAAAAATGGAAAAACAGGTGCTTGTTTGGAGGAAATTGAAACTGCTATAGCAAGTGCTTGTGAATAAGCACTTGAATAAGCCAAAGGGACACAACAAGCCACCAACTAAAAACAGGAACTAGGATAAGCTAAAAGAACCTAAATGCAACAGATTACAACTATCTATAACCTCTGGATTGCAAATTACCAAGATTTGATGAAATGAGATTATGAGCTAAAAGCAGATTTAGGTGCTCACTTTGGGCAAGAAAATAAGCACTCAAGATAAACTGGACCTAGAAGACAAATGTTGGAACCTCACCTAGACCTGGTCAGGTGCCTATAAACCAAAATGAGCCAAAAGCTGAAGCTCTAATGAGCTTGTTACAGTGAAGAGACGCTAGAAGACCTGTCGCGGTTCAGTGTTCACGAGTCAACAAGTGATGCACGGGCACTTTAAGCCCTTTTGACAAGCTCATTTGAAGCTTGTAAAAAATTTGCAAAAATTTACTAAAATGGTGACAAGTAACTAGACCAGCTCAAGTTCTAAGACCCAAAGTTTCATTGGCATTGACCCAGAAATGAATGCATGAAAAATCCCTCTAGTTAGGCAAAAAAAAGCACTTTTCCAAATTTTGACTTTTAAGACAGAGATGAAATGTTGACTAAATAGAACTTTGATCTTGATTTCTCAACTGAATATGATGTTACTTGGTTAAATGCAGATACTGCAACCTTTATCTATGTATTTTAAACACAATACAAGTGATTTGATTTTCAAAAACACAACAGATAAGCTGTTAACACAGTGGGACTGAGATTTTGACCATAGGTGTTTTCTTGAGGCACAAACTAAGACAGGTATGAGTTAATTTGGAGTTAACAAATATGAACCAACAGAATCAAACCATGGAGCTAGCCTCTAAAACAGATTAAATAACAATGCCAAACACACCTTTAATGACTTTTGCAAATTTGAGACAACTCATCGAGAATACTTGAATCAATGATCAAGCTAAGTCTATAAGTCCTAAATACAACTACTTAAACAAGATTTAACCAGTTATGACAACAATTGAAGATTATGCTAAGAAATCTTGAAAATTACTTACAAAGGGTCCTAGCCACTATGGCTTGAAACAATGAACCAAAGTACCACTAACCTATCCAAAACCAACCCAATGTCTCTGAACTAACCCAAATCCATGGTCGTAACCCATGTCCATTTCCATTACCAACTTGACCCAGTTTGACTTACGTTGACCAGATCCTAAAATAACTTGAAACTTGAATGTAACTTGTGAAAAGCTGCAATAAGCTTATACAAGCTTATTTGAGCTTTGAAATAAACTACTACACACTTGTATTTAAGAATTTGAAGTTGCAATTTGAAACAGATGGACTTAAACGAAATTGTAACAATAAACTGAAATTGATGCTTGAAATGAGTTTCAATACACTTAAATACTTTAAGTTGATACAAATTAACAAAAGATTACAGGTTTTATAATAAACTAAAGCTTTAAGATAAAAAACGACATTAAAGATAAATTAAAAACTAGTAGACTCCTCCTTGCTTCTTCTCTTGCTTCCCTTTTATATCCAAACTCTTTCTCTCTCATCTCTGATGAATTCCCACTTGAAATGATAGCCATTGGATGGCTAAAAGTGATCCTGGCCTTTGAATGGATTTTGGCCAAATCATGAGTTGGAGAGTTGAGTGAAATGGGGGAGAGGCATTAATACATTTGGAGTTTGGTGGAGGTGGGGGGAACAAGAGAAGTAGGGTGGCGGGGGATGGTGTTGCAGGCTATAGGTTGGGGAAGAAGGAAAAGGGCGGGTGGGGGCTAGTGGTTTGATTTGGGTTAATATATTGAAGGGGGGTCAAAATGCAGGGGTCCAAAGGGTTTGGCAGGGTCACATGGGTTTATTGACAAGTCCAAAATGGGATAAAGGATATAATAAACAAGGACTAGTTATGTAATTTCTGAAAAATCAAGGACCATATCTGCCAATTATGCAAAGCTATTCCAAGGGACCACAAGTGACAAGTTTCAATAGTGCAAGGACCAAACTTTCCATTTTCCAATTTTCAGGGCCATTTTTGCCAAATTTGAAACTTGGAGGACGAATTTTGTAATTTCTCAAAACTTTTGATATTTTTCACCAAAGGACTAATTTTGACAACTTATGATTTTAAAAGGACCTTTGGTGATTTTTCTTTTGAAATTAAGGCTCAGGACTATTTCGACAATTTTGAAACTTAGGGGCTGAAAGCGCCAATTATGCAAACTTAGCTCATTTTTCATCCGATTTTAAACATTTTGCATCTGAAACATATAAAATGCAATTTTGGAATATTTTTAGAATTTTGATGCATTTCCAGCATTTTTAAGCGTTTTGCGAGTTGGATTGACCCAAAAATGATGAGTTTTTACACACTCATCATAAGTGTGAAATGAATTAGATGGCGACTTTAAGTTTGAGATGAAAATGCGAATCCTACGATATAGGTGCATAGAGTGAAGGTTAATGAGAAGAGAAAGTGAGTTGAGATTATAGAATGTCTCATGACATTGAATAAGACATAAGAAGTTATCGTGATAGACGTTAATTGGCATTAGCGCTCTTGTGAGAATTGTAGAAATATTAGTCAAAGTTTAACTTATATAAAGTTAGAATGGTGATTTTTCCAAGTACGGAGTAACATATAATCATTGATTGAAAATATTAGAAAGAAAATGAGTAAGAGGATGGTGTTATAGTGGAAAAGTTGATAGAATGATTGAATGACTATGGAAAAATACAACTTAGAATGAAATAAAGTCATTAGAAAGGGTCAAAATGTGATAAGAATGAGCTTGAAATAGTGTGGTTAGGCAAAAAGATTTTAGGGACGAAATCTAAATATTTTAGGGACGAAATCTAAATAATGGGGGTAATATATGGATAAGTTTTATGTATGCACTCAAACGTTAGGCAAAAAGATTTTAGGGACGAAATCTAAATAATGGGGGTAGATTTGTAACACACTAAAAACCGTTTTATAGGTATTTAAGTATGAGTTTGCTATTGTGTTAAGTTGACTACGACTTTTATGAGTTGGGAAACTAAATATGATTGGTTAGTCAAATTGTGATAAACTATAAGTCAAACCAAATAGTCAAACTTGAGTTAAGTGTTAGTCAAAGTGGTTAGTATATGGTTTTAGAAAGCATTATGTGACCCAAGTATTAGAGAAAAGAACTTGAGGGGCCTAAGTTGCCGAAATCTTAAATTTGTACAAAAATCAAATTGTTTTAGTACTAAAACCACCTTGTTTTAGCCTGTTAAGACTTAATGTGAAAGGATTTTCCTATTAGGAACTAAAGTTGTCAATTGGTGAAATAACTTAAGTATGAAAAAAGCTATGTACTTATAATTTCAGACTTCTCTACATACTTCTCCATTTATGTCTAGTGTGTTTGTGTGTGCGATGTGGGTTTCAAGAAAAGGGAAAACAAGAGAAGAACCCAGTGATCATTTGATGATGATTATGTGTTCTATATAAAGAATAAGGTCCCTCACTATGTTCTTCATAAGGTATGATGTTTAATTTGAGTTGAATTATGTGAATTATGAATTAGGGTTTATGTAACCAATTTGGAGGAAATGGTTAAATGGTGTTTTAAGCTAATTAATGAAGTTATAGTAATTACAATATAAGTTTTATATGGTTAAAGTTAGTAATTTTAGGGGGTGTTTATCATATGATCAAGATATAATCATATAATGATTAAGAATGATAAAAGGGTATGTTAATTATTATAGTATTGTTTTAATATAATAATGAATAGTTGGTGATGATTGTGGCTTAGGAAGCAAAGAAAGAAGATGATGTTCTTGGTATTATTAGCTTGCATTTGAGGTAGGTAAATCAGTTATAATATGAAGTATACTGACTCTATCATATGTTGTGTTTTGTAAATGATGGTGTCAAGGGTTAAAAAGGCTTTGATAGTGCAAATTTGAAACTTGGAGGACCAATTTTGTAATTTCTCAAAACTTTTGATATTTTTCACCAAAGGACTAATTTTGACAACTTATGATTTTAAAAGGACCTTTGGTGATTTTTCTTTTGAAATTAAGGCTCAGGGACTATTTCTGACAATTTTTGAAACTTAGGGGACTGAAACTGCCAATTATGCAAACTTAGCTCATTTTTCATCTGATTTTAAACATTTTGCACCTGAAACATATAAAATGCAATTTTGGAATATTTTCAGTATTTTGATGCATTTCTGAGCATTTTTAAACGTTTTGCAGTTCAGATTGACCCAAAAATGATGAGTTTTTACACACTCATCATAAGTGTGAAATGAATTAGATGGCGACTTTAAGTTTGAGATGAAAATGCGAATCCTACGATATAGGTGCATAGAGTGAAGGTTAATGAGAAGAGAAAGTGAGTTGAGATTATAGAATGTCTCATGACATTGAATAAGACATAAGAAGTTATCGTGATAGACGTTAATTGGCATTAGCGCTCTTGTGAGAATTGTAGAAATATTAGTCAAAGTTTAACTTATATAAAGTTAGAATGGTGATTTTTCCAAGTACGGAGTAACATATAATCATTGATTGAAAATATTAGAAAGAAAATGAGTAAGAGGATGGTGTTATAGTGGAAAAGTTGATAGAATGATTGAATGACTATGGAAAAATACAACTTAGAATGAAATAAAGTCATTAGAAAGGGTCAAAATGTGATAAGAATGAGCTTGAAATAGTGTGGTTAAGGCAAATTCCTAAGTTATAGTATAGCTAGTATTGCAAAATCAACTAGATTGTTGCAATAGAAAAGAATGACTTTTGAACGCTTTATGATAAAATGGGGTTAATATATGGATAAGTTTTATGTATGCACTCAAACGTTAGGCAAAAAGATTTTAGGGACGAAATCTAAATAATGGGGGTAGATTTGTAACACACTAAAAACCGTTTTATAGGTATTTAAGTATGAGTTTGCTATTGTGTTAAGTTGACTACGACTTTTATGAGTTGGGAAACTAAATATGATTGGTTAGTCAAATTGTGATAAACTATAAGTCAAACCAAATAGTCAAACTTGAGTTAAGTGTTAGTCAAAGTGGTTAGTATATGGTTTTAGAAAGCATTATGTGACCCAAGTATTAGAGAAAAGAACTTGAGGGGCCTAAGTTGCCGAAATCTTAAATTTGTACAAAAATCAAATTGTTTTAGTACTAAAACCACCTTGTTTTAGCCTGTTAAGACTTAATGTGAAAGGATTTTCCTATTAGGAACTAAAGTTGTCAATTGGTGAAATAACTTAAGTATGAAAAAAGCTATGTACTTATAATTTCAGACTTCTCTACATACTTCTCCATTTATGTCTAGTGTGTTTGTGTGTGCGATGTGGGTTTCAAGAAAAGGGAAAACAAGAGAAGAACCCAGTGATCATTTGATGATGATTATGTGTTCTATATAAAGAATAAGGTCCCTCACTATGTTCTTCATAAGGTATGATGTTTAATTTGAGTTGAATTATGTGAATTATGAATTAGGGTTTATGTAACCAATTTGGAGGAAATGGTTAAATGGTGTTTTAAGCTAATTAATGAAGTTATAGTAATTACAATATAAGTTTTATATGGTTAAAGTTAGTAATTGTAGGGGGTGTTTATCATATGATCAAGATATAATCATATAATGATTAAGAATGATAAAAGGGTATGTTAATTATTATAGTATTGTTTTAATATAATAATGAATAGTTGGTGATGATTGTGGCTTAGGAAGCAAAGAAAGAAGATGATGTTCTTGGTATTATTAGCTTGCATTTGAGGTAGGTAAATCAGTTATAATATGAAGTATACTGACTCTATCATATGTTGTGTTTTGTAAATGATGGTGTCAAGGGTTAAAAAGGCTTTGGTTTTTTCGATTAAGGTTAGAATGAACCAAGTGTTAATACAAATAAGCCGTAAAAACGTTTATTTATATTTTATGGTCTTCTAATATTTTGTCGATAACAAACGTAAAATCATTTTAACGAAACAAATAAAATACGTAAATGTTTTGAGCCAATAGTTTACTAACACAATTACGTTTTCACATAAAACACTAAATAAGTAATAGTGATTTTATGATTTAGTAATACATATGTACAACAACTAGTGTTTACATATTGGGTAAATATATACATAATTAGTATGTATTATAATGGGTAGAAGTTTAAGTATTTTGACCCATTGACCAAATACATTGAATGTAGTTGGGTATAACCCAAAGTCCATGACCCATACCCATGGAGCATAACCCATAACCCATTGCATGACATCATGCATAAGTCATGAATGGGTATTATCCATGACCCATGGATTTGACCCATGACCCATGGACTAAATACATTGCACATACTAGATACATTGTATCTACTTGGATACCCATGGTCCAAAGTCTAGGACCCATGACCCAAAACCTATGGGCAAAGAGGAGCGTCCCACGGTTCCCCCAGTTTACACTGGATAGATCCCTCAAGTAAGGGATTCGTGGGATCCGTGGAACAGTAGACTATTTTCCTCTATAAATAGTGAGCCATTTCTTCATTTTAGGGTGTCACTCCCACACATACTTTCTCCTAGTATTGAAAACCTTCTAACCTCTGATCCTAAGGATCTCTCTCTATGTAGTTTGTGTTTGTTTTTTGTGTGATTCTCTAGGTTCCTCTTAAAGGCGAGATCACCACCTCTTGAAGTCGAGCAAGCTCAAGTCCATGAGTTGCCATGCTTCGTCATCATCAAGACTACTGAGGTTCTCTTGTTGATAGTTCTTTCTTTCTCCATAGAAGTGTTGTGTCGAAGGCATTAGTGAAGGATGCCGAAAGAGTCAAGACGTAGGCATTAGTGAAAGGTGCTTAACGTTTATGTCGAAGGCATTAGTGAATGATGCCAAAAGAGTCAAGACGAAGACATTAGTGAAAGGTGTCGAACGTCCGTGTCAAAGGTATTAGTGAATAATGCCAAGGGTGTACAATCGATAAGGTGTATCGAAGTACAAATAGAGATAGGGTGTATCCAAGGATGTTGATATCCTTGTTGATGTTGTCATAAGGAGTGAGTCTCCTTTTGGGATAAGTGTTGTGTAGAGTTGGGTAGTAGTTCCTCCTTTGTAATGGAACTCGGTATTTAGCCTTGTACCGGATAAAGGGTAGGCGACGTTGTGTTAGGTGTGGTTTTACCTAGTGGAAGAACCCGGTGTCTAGACTAGTACCGGAAAAATAGTAGGCGACGTTTTAAAGGCTTCTCCGCCATAAGGAGTTGGTATCGTGTAGTGATTACAAACTCTCGAGTAGGTGACTCGGGAAGTGGAGTAGGGCAAGGAAGGTGTTCTTGTAGCCGAACCACTATAAACATTCGTGTCGTGGTTATGTGTTTCTTACTCTTTATATTTCCATTACACATTTACATATCTATCTATCAATGTCCAACATACACATCCAAATAGATTGACATAACCCGATCTAAATATTTTAAAACAAAGATTAATCGGTAAAACTATTCAACCCCCTTCTAGTTTTCCACAATTGGTATCAGAGCTTCGTTACCAAATTTCTTAAGAGTATATTGTACTTTTAAAAACTTAACACGATCTATGTATTTTTGAAAACTACAAGGAAGGAACTTCCTTAAAAACAAAAGGTCACGTTTTAAAAATCATCATATTTTATAATGTTGGACAATGATATATCGTTCTAATATTTTCCTTGTTGAGAATTCTCCATACTTGGATTTGGGCATCCTAAGAAGATCATGAAGAATTTCTCTCTAAATACTTCTTTCCTTAAAAAGAACATTTAGTAAAGGTATGATCTTTAATAAATTACAAATAATTTTTTTTCTAGATAAATTAATTAGGTCATTCTTTTTAATCATGATTAAGTTTTAGTAGTATCTTTACGCTCTCTTAATAATCACCAAAGTAGTTATCTATATTGAACTCATCATCACGAATAGTATTCTTCGTTGATCTCTATAGACAAAATTACAAACGAGTGATAATGATATCTCGGCTATTCGAGAGCCTTGATCATCACTTCTTACATAAGGATTATTGACAATTCATCTATGTCAATAAGTATCCATGTGAAATTTCTTACATTATGATAAAATGGGATTTTATCATAATCTTTGAAATCCCAAAGAATTATGATTTATTCATAAAAAGGGAACCTCGTCAAATAGGACTAGTATAACCCGTCAAAACCCCAAACCATAAGTTATAGAGCATAAACATCGATCCTAGGCAATTTAGATCTCCCAAACCAAAATTATCAAGGATCACTTAAGCTGTCAAATTGCTGATATGCCGGATCCCTGAGCTTGAACTAGCCGGATCCCTCATACATGGGATCCGTGGGATCCGTGCAACAGAAGACAGCATAAGTAAGAAATGATCACTGTGAAAGTTCCACTACCCACTTTTTCTATCAAGACTCACGAACATAAACCTAGTTACTATTCAAAGGAGCAAATTGATCATCTTCTTAAAGTAAAACAATCTCTTGTATAAGTATAATCTTCACTACATTGTTATTTCCATTCCTTGATTCCTAGGATTACAATTTTCATCTTTAGAAGTTGAGCTCAAATGGGGTTTTCACAATTTGTTACCACATTGTTTTCTAAGATAATCTAAATCAAAGAATTAACATTGTTAATACAAATTAAACTCATTCCTTAAATTCAATGAAGATGTTTTGAGCAAAATTGTGATCAATCCCATTAGGTTACTATTCACAAAATTAACACCACATTGTGGTTTTGTTGTATAGGAATAATCATGCCTAGCAACTGCCAACAAGATTACCATGATACCGCCCACTACATCCCAATGTACCATCGTAAGGAAGGCCTAAGCCCGGAGGATAGGAAAGCTTTCAAGATGCTAGAAAAGAGGCTTTTCCATGAAGGCCGTGTGGTTGAACCATCATTCCTCGCAAACACCAACATCCGAAAATTATTTGGAGGAATTAACTTTGATTGCCTCTTAGATATTAACGAGCAAATTTTTCCGGTGTTCGTGCTTGAATTTTACAAGACAATGAGAATCGTTAGGAATGAAGACGGGACCATCTCAATAGCCTTCATCATCAATGAGCATGAGTACACCCTCTCTCTTGTAGAATTTGGAAGGATACTCTGTGTCCCATATCAAGGAGTGTGCATGTATTCCAACGAATGGTCTTTGGCGGAGTTACATGACATGGTATATCATCATGAAGCATACTTTACGAGAATCCCGGAAGCAACCACGGTAAGGGATACCGTCTTTATGGAAAGAGCATCTCCATCAAGGGTCACGAGAAATTCCAAGGTGATCTATAGGGATCCATTTCAAATGGAGCTTTCAGAAATGTTCCCGTTGTACAAGAAATGGGAACTCGTGGTAAAGGAGAATGTGCTTTGCTTGGGAGGGAACAAAGATCATCCCAATGCGTGCTTGAGCTTCATGATTTATTTCCTTGTGACTGACACTCACTTCAACCTCGCTTATTACATGGTAAAAAGAATGGCGAGTGTGAAAAGCATGGACAAGATGGTACTCCCTTATGCAATGATCCTGACCCGTCTAGCAAACTTCATCTTTGCTCTAGATCCTTCTCCTTATTCCTTTGACCATAGTTTTTGCAACAAGGTCATGGTGCCGCTATCCGATGGAAAGACTACAAGGATCATGGTGGATGGCAAGAGACCTCACCCACCAACGGGTTCATCGGATGAAAGGGAAAGACAAAAAGAAGGAGAAGGAAGTAGCAACCCCTTGGCAACACCGATCTCAAACCTTTGGATTACATCAATCAATGGGGACATTCCAAGCCCATCACAAGAGTGGCAACAAACTAAAGGGATATTCAAGTGTTTTGCTAACTTCTTGAAGAAAAAGAAGTAGAGATGGTGGGATGAAGAGTGAAGGGGATGAAGATGGATATGAAGACGGGAGTGAAATGGAAGGAGGTGTGGATGGAAGGTAAGGTCATAGGACCCTAATTTGTGAAAACAATTTCTAAAACAATGGTCTGTAAACATCTTAACAATATCTATGTAGAATAGGATGTAGCTTGTAGGAATTGCCATGATTTGACATTAGACACTTTAACTTAGGAACTAGTAAAATGAGATTTTACGACGACTTGATCCTATTCAAGTAGTCGTTATCACTCATTTTTAATTACCTTTTAGTTCTCCCCACTTGCTATGCGTTATACTTGTTGTTTGCATGTTTCTTGATTGTAGAAATGATTAGGATAAGCATTTGCTAAGAGTGCAAACGCACAATTCTTTGAGAAGCTCTTGAAGTGCTAAAGATGGCGGATCCCTGGGCTATAACTAGCCGGATCCCTTAGATGAGGGAACCGTGGGATCCGGGCAAACAGATATCAGATACAGATCATTTTACATCAAATCTGTCCTCTAGATCACAACATTCTAGCTAAACATGATTCTTTAAGACTACTTAAGTCTTCCTCATGCTCAGTAGGCCTGACACTCACCCGTAGCTAACTTAGGATCAAATTCAAATTGCTTTTGATTTATCAACTCACCAAAACTCACCATATTTCCGCTCCAACGCTCACACATTGTTCCTCACATCTCAAAACACTTAGTTTGATATTTCTCTCAATTTTAGCAAATTGATTTAAGTCACCCTTACCTTAAAATAGGCTTGAAACTAGTTTCTCATTTCTTTTTAATTTTTAGGAATTTTTTAAAATTTCTCTTAAGTCATAATCTGATCTCTAGGATCAATTACCATCATTTGTCATACTCAAATCAATAAGTATCATCCTTAAACATTTAGTTACACTCTCAAAAGTTCACTTTCCTACCTAATACCATCATTAAGTATCTTCACTCCTTATGGTTGGACATTTAAGTCACCTATCACTTAAGACATCTAAGGAAAGTCAAACCCTCAAGATTTATAGGCACTAGAACTTACAAGAGCATACTCACTTCACCATATCTCTGTCTGACAGGCGGATCCCTGGTTTATAACCAGACGGATCCCTAGTGAGAGGGATCTGTAGGATCCGTGTGTACAGAAAGCTTCTAATCAGCTTTTGTCTGAAAATTCAAACCATCTTTGGTAATCTAAACACTTTGCTTACCATTTAATGATTCCCTAGAGCTGAACAACACCATAGTTGACCATGGTGTATGCCAAATTTTCTTAGTGGACATGAATTTAATTCATAAATTCAAATTCTTCCTTTATAAACCAAAACACTCTTGAGAGCTTAAGTCACCATTCTTACCACAATCCCAAAAATCAGTAGTTGAAGACTCTTACTACATCCCCAACTTCACTATGACTAAAACGTCTAGCAAGAATTCTTCAACCAAAGGTTCATCCAAAAGGAATACTCATATGGTTCATGAGATATCATCCACCGAGTCATCACACGTAAGAAGTCCAAATGTTAGAATCCCACCTCAACAATCTCAATCAACAATAGCCAAAAGAACCGCAATAATTAGTATTAGACCTTTCGAGTTAGGAAAAGCTTCATCAAGCGCTAAACCAAACGCGCCTAGTTCTAGTAAAACGCCTAAGCCTTCATTCCTAGAACATAGACTACATTCCTTTACCGAACCTCTTTCTCATCCAAATCTCTACTCATTAGAGCACTCACCACCGAGAACTTCCTACTCACCAACCTTCTCGTTAAATAGGGAACCACCTACATCACCAAATAGTCCACCTTTGGAGACAATGAACCACAAAGGACCTAATCATATAGAAGACCTTCCATTAACACCACCTTCATTCTTAGTAGAACCTCATCCTACATTGCTCAATGTACCTCCACCATCATTTGTGGAGCCTCCTTAAAACAACCAATCTCCTCCGGTTCCTAGTCATGACAATAATTGCTCTAATTGTCAAATCACCCTAGGACTTGTTCAAGAATTGCGAAATGAGTTACATTTCATGTTTAATCATGTTCTTGAACGATTAGACCAAATCAACAATTCTACTCATCCTTAGATTCAAGCACATTGTTTCTTTTTAAGTTTTTGGTCAAAAATTAGAATTACTAGAAAATGTATTACATGGTTGAATCATTCTCTTAGTTTTAGAGATTTGTAGATCATCTCTCGTATTTTATTGAATGAGATTACATGTTTTATGCCATATTGTCTTGAGTGTATGTTTGGTGCCTTATTACATATCTCATTTTGATGTTCACATCATTTGTTCACATCACCATTGCTGTATTTTGTTTACAGTCAGACGGATCCCTCTACATTTCCTAGACGGATCCCTCCAAGGAGGGAACCGTGCAACAGAAGACTTATTTACTACTAACTTGAGTCTTATTTGCAGGAAATTATGCATTATATACTTGTTTTCTAACCTTTGTTTTGTAGATTTTCAATATACACATGAAGACTTTGACACCCTAAGCTAGGGGGAGTTTTGTGTCAAAGCAATACATCGCAAAATCATTTGCAATATATTTCACATTAGGATTACATTACTAACGTCCTTTTGCAAAGTTGCAATCATCAAAGGGGAGCATATTCGTCACAAAGACGAAACCATTTGCAAACATAGTTGCAATGCACTAGTTTAGTATTTCTTCTTACTTGACGCCCTCACAAAGGGATGGACTCGTCAAGGGGGAGCTAAGACGAGAACACTTCCCATCACTTGCTCTCTATATGTTTATTTTTACATGTTTTTCTTTAAACAAGGTGTTAGTTTCTTTTCGACGCTCTTTTTGTTTCGACAAAAAGGGGGGAGAAGAGAGTAAAACCTCCAATTCAAACTTTTACGAATTTTAGTTTTTCCTTAAAATAATTTTATGTTTTTTCATCAACAAAAAGGGGGAGATTTTTAATACAAATAAGCCATAAAAATGTTTATTTATATTTTACGATCTTCTAATGTTTTGTCGATAACAAACGTAAAATCATTTTAACGAAACAAATTGTTGATGCATAATCTGGCGCGGGCTGGATTCGACGACTCTCCCTTGGCCGTTCGTCGTCTTCTCGAGCCCTAAGTAGACCCGAGGTCGTAGCCCCGGGGTCCACCTCTGACGGTCAAGTTAGTATCGTTGTGATGTGATGAGTTAGGGTTAGGGTAACCTGTCATCCGTTCTTGAAAAGGAGATCCAACCCTATATTTATAGGGCATGGATTAGGGTTTAGGCGTAGAGTGAGCCGCTGTCTTCCGGGCACGACCCATTCTCGCCCAACCGGACTATACGTCCACAAGCCCCCCAAGTTTAGTATGAGATAGCGCATGGCTATGTTATGCTAGACTTAAGTTCTGTTCATGGCCGCGTAGGCCTAATCAATCATGACGGCATGTCCCATGTGTGCGCAACTCAAGTGTGCACATGGGACGGACCATACTGCGCAGCCCAAATGCGACAGTGCGCACTTGACCCATGGCGCTGTCCTGTTTAGCCCATTAGACTATATCCGAATCTGCGACCTTGTAGGCGCGTCCGTGGTGATATTGCGATTGTGAGAGTCTCACAATGGTGAAAGTGGATCCCGTATGCTGCATCCTGGGTAAGGGCGTACCTTTTGTACCAGTAGCGACGCATCATGGTGTGACGTAAGACGTGCTTACGTAGAAGTGCGGCGCTATGGCGACAAAGAGGTGCGACAGAAGATGTACTTCTGTAGCAGAAGTGTGCGCTATGCGCGACAAAGAAGTGCGACAGAAGACGTGCTTTTGCGCGCATTACATCCGTCTCTACAACCGACAGAAGACGTCTCCCCTGCGGCAAGATGGTGCGAATATTTAAATCCGTCTTTGTACCGGGCTTGCAATAACTCTTACATACGATCTGCTTCCAAATATACCTGCATGACGCGTACGGAAACAGTGGTAGTATATACCTTGATAGCCCCCCAAGTTTGATGGTGCTACTCGTGTAGAAGCATTAAACTTATTTATGCCTGCGTAAAACACTTAATGCAAATATTCAAAAGTATATGCTGCGAATCGCAACATATAAAACCTAATGAAGTGAAGCAATATATAGCACATAGCATATGAGCTTAACACATGAGAGAAGTGGCAGTGCGAATTACCCCTATCGCGAGGTTTTACAAAAAATAATTAATTGTTTTTTTTTATATATAAAAAAAACCCGGATGGACGTACCGTGACCGCGACTAATAGACGCAGATGGATTTATTGTAACCGCATAGACTCGAACGTTTGTGGATGATCGCAGATGTTTATACCATGGCCTTTGTCCAGTGCGCTCATGGCGATTGACTAGCATCGTGGTGTTTGCGCGTACGCGTTCTCTGCGAAGATGTCTGAACGCACGACCTAATGCGGGTAGATTTATCATGACTGCGTTGTTCGAGCGCGAACAGGCCTACCAACCGTAAAAACAGTATCTGCGCGAATTAATTCGCGGATAAAAAATAAAATAGCTCCGATCGTGCGGATATTTTCTTTGGTCCAATCGTGCGGACTAAAATATAAAATAGGTCTGATCGTGCGGACTTTTCTTTTCTTGTATCTTATGTAAAGAAATATCATGATCCTTATATTTGTATAATCATGAGAATATAATGTATGTACAGTTAAATTATAGAATGAATATATGCATGCATGTATCTTCACTGTATCTGAAGTATTAATTGCGAATGGTATTTTAAAGCATTAATTGCGAATGACACTTTAAAGCATGCATGTAAGACTGTACTTTAAAGGTGCGAATATTCTATATCAGAATACACGGTCAATCAATTATAGGGATTTAGAGTTACCGACTATAGAAATTGATTTCTGCTTTTCGGTAATATGAGAACACGAAACATAGTTTATTCGTGGTCCCACGGATGGCGCCAACTTGTTAATGCATAATCTGGCGCGGGCTGGATTCGACGACTCTCCCTTGGCCATTCGTCGTCTTCTCGAGGCCTAAGTAGACCTGTCAACAAAGAGAACCCGTTAGGAGTGGACCCGAGGCCGTAGCCCCGGGGTCTACCTCCGACGGTCAAGTTAGTATCGTTGTGATGTGATGAGTTAGGGTTAGGGTAACCTGTCATCCGTCCTTGAGAAGGAGATCCAACCCTATATTTATAGGGCATGGATTAGGGTTTAGGCGTAGAGTGGGCCGCTGTCTTCCGGGCCTGACCCATTCCTGGCCCAGTCCGAACTATACGTCCACACAAATAAAATACGTAAATGTTTTGAGCCAATAGTTTACTAACACAATTACGTTTTCACATAAAACACTAAACAAGTAATAGTGATTTTATGATTTAGTAATACATATGTAAAACAACTAGTGTTTACATATTGGGTAAATATGTACATAATTAGTATGTATTATAATGGGTAATATAATGGGTAGAAGTTTAAGTATTTTGACCCATTGACCAAATACATTGAATGTAGTTGGGTATAACCCAAAGTCCATGACCCATACCCATGGAGCATAACCCATAACCCATTGCATGACATCATGCATAAGTCATGAATGGGTATTATCCATGACCCATGGATTTAACCCATGACCAAAGGACTAAATACATTGCACATACTAGATACATTGTATCTACTTGGATACCCATGGTCCAAAGTCTAGGACCCATGACCCATGACCCAAAACCCATGGGCAAAGTGGAGCGTCCCACGGTTTCCCCAGTTTACACTGGACGGATCCCTCAAGTAAGGGATCCGTGGGATCCGTGGAACAGTAGGCTCTTTTCCTCTATAAATAGTGAGCTATTTCTTCATTTTGAGGTGTCACTCCCACACATACTTTCTCCTAGTATTGTAAACCTTCCAACCTCTGATCCTAAGGATCTCTCTATGTAGTTTGTGTGATTCTCTAGGTTTCTTTTAAAGGCGAGATCACCACCTCTTGAAGTCGAGCAAGCTCAAGTCCATGATTTGCCATGCTTCGTCATCATCAAGACTACTAAGGTTCTCTTGTTGATAGTTCTTTCTTTCTCCATAGAAGTGTTGTGTCGAAGGCATTAGTGAAGGATGCCGAAAGAGTCAAGATGTAGGCATTAGTGAAAGGTGCTTAACGTCTGTGTCGAAGGCATTAGTGAAGGATACCAAAAGAGTCAAGATGAAGACATTAGTGAAAGGTGTCAAACGTCCGTGTTAAAGGCATTAGTGAATAATGCCAAGGGTGTACAATCGATAAGGTGTATCAAAGTACAAATAGAGATAGGGTGTATCGAAGGATATTGATATCCTTGTTGATGTTGTCATAAGGAGTGAGTCTCCTTTTGGGATAGGTTTTGTGTAGAGTTGGGTAGTAGTTCCTCCTTTGTAATGGAACTCGGTATTTAGCCTTGTACCTGATAAAGGGTAGGCGACGTTGTGTTAGGTGTGGTTCTACCTAGTGGAAGAACCCGGTGTCTAACCTAGTACCAGAAAAAGAGTAGGCGACGTTGTGAAGGCTTCTCCGCCACAAGGAGTTGGTGTCGTGTAGTGATTACAAACTCTCAAGTAGGTGATTCGGGGAGTGGAGTAGGGCAAGGAAGGTGTCCTTGTAGCTGAACCACTATAAACACTCGTGTCGTGGTTATCTGTTTCTTACTCTTTATCTTTCCATTACACATTTACATATCTATCTATCAATGTCCAACATACACATCCAAATAGATTGACATAACTAGATCTAAATATTTTAAAACGAAGATTAATCGGTAAAACTATTCAACCCCCCTTCTAGTTTTCCACACCAAGTTTGGCATAACTAGCTAAAGAGTGGTTAGACTAGTCATGGAACTAGTTAAGGTATGTGACGTCTATGTTTTTTTATAGAAATATGTTGGTTTTAGTGCTATGCTAAATGATAGTGTGATCAAGACGTGGTTAAAGTGATTTTGTGAAAATAATAGTGTGGTTAAGTCTTTTGGACTAGCAATTGAAGTGTTTGCTGCATATATTTTGGATGATGTATATTTTTATGTTATTGCCTATTCACTTACTAAACGTTTTCGTTTACGGTTTAGCTATTTAACTGTATTGTAGGTGCTTATGTGATGAAAAAAGTGAAGTCTTGGTATCAGGGCCTAAAAATTAGAAGTGCGGATTAGAATTGTATTGGAATGTACCTAGGAGCTTAGTATTAGATACTGAGCTCAAACAAGGTTGTACCCCTGAAGTGTCGTAAAATGGTTTTTAATGTCATTTGAAGTGTCAAAGTATTTCATTATCTTCGAAGTAAAAGTTTGTCAAAGTTATTTGTTATAGTATATGTTATAGTGTATGAGAATGTGTAAAAAAGGGTGTTTGGCAAAACACTCGTAGCTTTGTAAAGTATATGATCAAGGGTCGTTTAAACCACCAATGTCTATGAAAATGATGTATTATGTTATGTTAATGATTTATGGAAAGTTTCATGTTGTATCAAGTCTTGGAAGTCGATTTTCGATCGTTTTCGTCAAGTGTAAAAACGAAACAGCAAGTAGTGCAGAAAATTGTGCTTTCTTTGAAGGATCACATCTAATGAACTGTAAGTCTGTAGGATTTGAGCCACTTATATTTTTAAAGGTAATCGATTCGAATTTCTGATGCAATTAGTTCTGGGTTATGAGTCCAATTCTAAGTGGGTCAAATTTGCAATTTACAGCAGACTGTCCAGAAACACAACTTGTTGCGCAGAAAATGGGTCAGGTTTGGAAATTCACATAAAATCAACCGTAAGCCGTTAGAGGTCGTGTCACCCGTGTTTTAAAGATAATCGAGTCTAGTTTTATTTAAATATAGTCTTAAGGGCTGGTTAGTAACAGATTGTTGCCATTTCATAAGGAGTAACAGCAGGTCAGTTTTGGGTCATGTCGTTTCTACGAAAAGTTTAAAATTTTTAGTTAAATCGGGAAAGGGGCGTTTCAACTTGGTATCAAAGGTTCAGTTTAAGTAAATTAGGTTGCTACTATTCCTAAACTTATACCACTTTTAGATGCGTGTGCCTTAAGCATAAGTAGTGCGAAAAGTGATTGCGTTAGTTATAAGTACTTGCAGATATGAGAATGATGATGCTTAGACACAGAATAGTTGTGTGGTGTATTATATGAACAATAAACTAAATGGAATATATGTGTTTAATAGTGTCGTGACACTTGTTGAATAGTTTCAGACATAAGATTGTGTGATAGTGAATGCTACGTCTATAGAATTGGTTAAGTCTAAGTAGAATGAGAATATTTGTTATAATATGATTTTTGTATAAGGTATGACTAGAAATTTATGTGATAGTGAAATGTATTAGTGCAATGCATAAAAATACGTGATTGAATAAGATTGGGAATGATTATAGTATGATGTGCTTGAAGGCATTACAACCTAGCAAAAGTTATAGAAATGGGATAATATATATTGTTATGTGAATAAAACGGTAGAATGAAATAGCTTAAGTGATAATACTAAAATGTGATGAGGTTAAGAATATGATTAAGAGGCCCTTCTTTCTTTTATTTTGTTCGAAGTGCCTTTTGGGCCTGGCCCGGTCAATACCCAGCCAGGCCTTTTTTTGTTCCAACATATTACATATAAGACATGATAAGCAATTGCAATGGTTAAATGTGTAAAAGTGATGCATAGTAGTGATTCATAAGAAAGGTTGCGCTAGAAATCTTAAGTGATACAAAATGCTCAAGATGAACGTAACACCCCCAAAATTTGCACAGCGAAAGCGTTCGGGTCATGGGGTGCTACTAAATCAATATTCATAACACAAGGTAATAAAGAATGGAAAATCTATTCCATTATCGAAAGATAGATTAATTTAAGAAATAGTTTTACAATAGTGTTTCAAAGTGTGGAAGTAAAGCCCATAAAAATATATTTTTTCCCATTAAAAGTTGTATTAGATATGCTTGAAAACACTTTGGATGTCAGCTTTTAATGAATGCCCTTGCCAACTGTCACAATTCTCAATTTTTGGTCATTTCTCAAACTCAACATTCATCATATTAGTTCATGCATGGTTTTGCATTTTTCATTAAACGTTTAACTTCATATTAAATAAATGCTATCGCGTAATTAATTATTTTGAACAATTGGTCCGACACTTCCAAAAATTATCCCAATATATTTTTATACTCATATTAAGATTATAAAAATAATATTATGAGTTTACCCAATGTTTTAAATTTATTTCATATATAAATTGTTATGTTTATATAAATTACGACGGTTTTCGTAAATTCAACCCGATAAATATTTATTCACTCAAATCTTTCAAGAAATGTATTTTTATAATTTTTATGACCTCAATATATTTTATCTTGACCCGTTAAAAGTTATTTTTATCTAACGCTACCCTAAATACTCAAATGTGTATACAATTTACCACATGTCTTCAAGTAACTTACATATAATTATACTTATACATCATATTATACAAGTAAGTGATTCATTTTTCTTTTCTTCTTTCATACATGTTGACCACCATAGGGGGTGAGTCATGTTTATTACAAATATCTACAAACACAAAACATACACTTCATTATCCAAAGCAAAGATCAAAAGTTTCCTTTCTCTCTTCTCTTCACACAACCGGCCACCACAAGGACCATCAAGGAGATCACCAAAATTTTTCAAGACAAGGTTTTTAACACTCTAGTATCACTTGTTATTAAGGTTTTGAAATAAAAACCTTGGGTGATTAGGATAAAACCTTTGTTCACTAACCTCATCAAGTTAACTAGTAAGCATCTCATACTCATCATCATCTTTCATATTTATTTTATGTTCATTACATCATATTTGAGAAAAACATGCAAGTCTTATGGAGGTTTATACCACTTTTTCATTGATTTTAAGTGTTATATATATTTCATCCTATAATTACTCCTTGTTATAAATCACTCTTGGTGATGTCTAGGAACCCATGACACCCTAATAAGGTGTATGGTAGGATTAGAATAGCTTCGGAGTTGTTTTGAATGGGTTAGAATAGGTTTGGCGCGAGAAAAACTCATTTCGACAAGTTTGCAAAAGGGTCTGTCCTTATTTTCAAAATCTGGAAAATCCGACAGTAGGTAAAATATTTTGGGCTAGATATTTGGAAAATATACTTTAAAACGAAAACGTGGCCGCTTGAACGGATTAAAACGGAGTTATAACGAAGAAGTTATGAATTTTTGAAGTTTGACGACGAAAACTAATAATTCCAGAAAATTCAGCATGTTATATTAACTTTTTACGAGTCAAAAATGAGTCTTAAGCGTTATAAAATGTGTCGACTTATCAAAAATATATTAGTATACTTTAATACGAGTCTAAGGATGTAGAAAACGTAGAAAACGGACTTGTAACGATTAAATTACACGCGATTTAACAAAGTTGCCGTAACTTTATTATATAAGCAACCTTAATATATTTTCTATTAAACATAAACTACGGCAACGAGGGACCATGTTGAGGGTCGTTTTTAACAATGACGGAGTACTTTTTATAACGTGATGTCTTCTAGTAAAAGTAAGCTCGCCTAGCCTATTTTCCAAAATGTCCAACCGTTTGTCAAGCAGAGTTGTAACGAATAAAATATAGTCACTTAAACTTTGCCGGAAATCACCTTAAAACGATATTTTGGATACAAGTACCATACTTAACCTATATTTATCTCCATGATCGAGACCTCTAGGATGAAAACTTAAATGCTAAAACTTTGAAATAATGATACAAACTTCCCAAAACCATTGAGTTTGTTTACTAACACTCGATGTGCACCATTTTACGACTAGCTTTTCCAAGCCGTATATTCACTTTCATGAAAATTTCAACGACACTATTTTACGACGAAAAGTTACAATTTCATAATAAATCACAAAACGATTATCATAGGATTTTGATTCAACGTATATACTTGTAAAGTATTTATAAACATGACGAGATGTCATAAACATATATTTCGACGATAAATTCTATTTTTAAAACGCATAAGTGGTATAGATTACATATGGATTTGCATGCACAACATTGTTTCATGACTTATATTAGAGCACATCATTCATTTTAGGTCATGGATAGTTTCCGAGCCTCATTTTCGTGCACTTCATTTTGTTAGCATATCAATCATACCAGGTGAGTTCATACCCCGCTTTTACTCGTTTAAATTCTTACAAACTCTTTGGGGGAGACACATGCTTAAATACTTGTTTTTTACTCTTGCGAATACTCAAACCATTATACAATTGTGTTACACTATACTTCTTATACTCTTTGGACATTATGTGTGGTTTATTGCGATATGTGCCTTAATGTGCTAAACTTGTTTTCAATTATGCTTCAACATACATACTTAAGCAACTGGTTAACTCCTGCGGGAGCCGGCGGAGAGATATTGATAGTACTATCGGGCTGACGCCCCCACCCTTGGGTCCCTGATGACGTGACCTGGGGTGAATATAATCTGTTATTCAATGAAACACAACAAACAATTTAGACTTGTCAAGAGGTTCAGTTGGCTGTGATTCTTTGCATTAAGTACATGTATATATCGTATGCACTTATGTCCTACTTACAAACAAGATTGACAATTCTATTTTAGGCAATGGGTTGTGAACACATAGGTTTCGAGTTTTGTATGGGCGGAACTCGAACTGAATGGGTTTACAATACCTTTCTTGCATCAACATTCTTTACAGACTTTTTCAAATCATTTTCAACAAACTTATGAACTCACCAACCATTGTGTTGACACTTTTTAGCATGTTTATCTCAGGTTGTAAGGCGATAGCATTTCATGGAGCTTTTGGGTCACATGGCATACATTGGAGTCTTGTGTTTTTATCTATTACCATTCGACATGTTTTGTAACCCTTTATGTATTATCAAACTTTGGGATCTTATGTTTGTAAACTTCAACTTTATTTAATCGAATGGTAAACTTTTCAAAACGTCTCATTTTAGAGGTCGTTTTCAGTATCCATACTTTGTGCTATGAAGTCATACCCCAAAGACACTATCGTTCCGCTGCGATATTTTGGGGGTGTGACATATTGGTATCGAGCAGTGTTATAGAGAACTAGGTTGCATTTTAGTTCCTAGACTATAACCGCTTTCACGTCGATCCTTTCTTTTCCTATCGCCTTACACACTTTTCGTGCGCATATGTTTTCTTAAGTATTCCTTCTAGAACCACCTCATTGGATAACGTAGTTTCTTTGTACCGATAGGGGAGTCCCAAAATCTAGTCAAGTCATCAAAAATATGGAGCTCAATAATGAGCACTTATCTAACTTGATCTCGTGGCAGTTCTTGTTTGATGAGACACGAGATCGAGCTAAATAAGTGTTACTATATAGCTGTATAGATTTGATGATTTTGCCCGAGGATGGGAGTTCTCTTGAGGATACTTTGGGAACTGCTGGCGACTAAACCTCATAGTGACTTTAGCACCTAAAGGAATTTCCTATACACCAAGTGCGACTCTCCCTAGATACCTACCCTAAATTCCTCCTCCACCGTTTAGAATCGGATGATAGAATGGCTAACTATTTTAGTAACAACAATCGCCGAGACATGTATGCTTGGTGGTATGTACACGTGTGAAATGAGGCAATTATAATTATGGTGGCCAACATAATTATAAATGCGTCACAACTTACGTGGACATATGCGAACCACATCACGTAGATCGGTGAGGGTACACCTTAGGAACCAATTTGTGGCGTGGTATTATGTTTGAGGATGTTAAGTATAGACATTGGGAACTCAACTGTCCTTTCCTTGCAGAGATCATGGCACCAAAGAGGGTAACACGCAGCACTAACCGAGGTGGTGCGGCGCAAAGGGGTGGAAGGACAGGTGAGCATGGAGGTAGAGAAGGCGGTCGTGACATGGGTAACAATGACAACAACGCCGGCGGAAACCCTGATTTTGCCGCCATCATCGCTCAACAACTTCAAATCTTGCTTCCCACTATTGTCACACAAGTTGGAAACCATATGAATAACTCGGGAAACCACGGGAACGGGAATGTCGACACCAACAATGTAGTTGGCAGTGGCAACAATAACAACACTACCAACAACAACAACAATGAATGGATGCACGTAAGGAATTTTCGAGATGCAAACCCGTGGAGTTTGATGGTATAGGAGGTGCTTTGGCGTATACTCGATGGGCAGAGAAGACAGAGTCGATGATCGACATCAACAATTGTGCCGCACATCGAGAGGGTGAAGTATGTTGCTTGCTTGCTATCGTGGAAGGCATTGACATGGTGGAACACTGCGCCTACAGGCTAGGGGCGGAGAAGCATCTATAGGTATGACATGGGACGAATTTAAGGCGTTATTGCAAGAAGAGTACTGCTCGGACAATGAAATGCGAAACCTGGAACATGAACTTTATCATCACTCTATGATAGGAGCTGGTCACGCAGCCTACAAAAATCGATTCCATGAATTAGCCAGACTAGTTCCTCATATGGTTACCCCTGAGTCCAAGAGAATCTCGAGGTACATATATGGTCTTGGCCCCGAAATCCGTGGAACGGAAAACGACCGAGCCGTCTACAATACAAAGTGCAATACCGAGGGCGTGAACCGACGCACGAGATGGTTAGAAATGGTACTTTGAAGAGCAGTGACAAGAGGAAGGAAGCGAGTGGGTCGAATAAGCAGATGGACATGGTAGCAGACAACAAAAGGGCAAGAGTTTTTGTGGCAACTGGTACCGAACAAAGAGAGTATGCGGGTACACATCCCAAATGTACCAAGTGTGCTTATCATCATCCGAAGACCAAGCCCTGCCGCTTGTGTACAAATTGCAATCGATACAGCCATCTTAAGGAGCGGTGTAAAACACAGTAACACCGCTAACGTGGGCAACATGAGGAATAACCAAAGGACTTGCTTTGAATGTAACGGCCGAATCACTTCGGAATAATTGTCCTAAGTTGAATGGAACGCAGAGGCAACTACAGGTAACCAACACCTAGCTTTAGCAATTGACGGAAACAATCCAAACCCGTACTCAATATCACCCACCTCGAGATCGAGCATTCTATTTAGGGACCGAGGCAGCCCGCAATGCGTGCAAATGCACGCTTTTCCCTAGACCATTAAGTGATCCACCGTATTATTGATTCATTAGCCTCATTAGATAAGAAACCTAGACGCGTAAGTTTTGGCATAAGCACTTTGACCATACACCCTGATTTCGCGAAACCTAAGGGTAGACCTTTAAGTATCATCGATTGAATCACGAGGACGTGATTCCTCTGACATGGGAAGAATGTCACAATTCTCAATTTTTGGTCATTTCTCAAACTCAACATTCATCATATTAGTTCATGCATGGTTTTGCATTTTTCATTAAACGTTTAACTTCATATTAAATAAACGCTATCGCGTAATTAATTATTTTGAACAATTGGTCCGACACTTCCAAAAATTATCCCAATATATTTTTATACTCATATTAAGATTATAAAAATAATATTATGAGTTTACCCAATGTTTTAAATTTATTTCGTATATAAATTGTTATGTTTATATAAATTACGACGGTTTTCGTAAATTCAACCCGATAAATATTTATTCACTCAAATCTTTCAAGAAATGTATTTTTATAATTTTTATGACCTCAATATATTTTATCTTGACCCGTTAAAAGTTATTTTTATCTAACGCTACCCTAAATACTCAAATGTGTATACAATTTACCACATGTCTTCAAGTAACTTACATATAATTATACTTATACATCATATTATACAGGTAAGTGATTCATTTTTCTTTTCTTCTTTCATACATGTTGACCACCATAGGGGGTGAGTCATGTTTATTACAAATATCTACAAACACAAAACATACACTTCATTATCCAAAGCAAAGATCAAAAGTTTCCTTTCTCTCTTCTCTTCACACAACCGGCCACCACAAGGACCATCAAGGAGATCACCAAAATTTTTCAAGACAAGGTTTTAACACTCTAGTATCACTTGTTATTAAGGTTTTGAAATAAAAACCTTGGGTGATTAGGATAAAACCTTTGTTCACTAACCTCATCAAGTTAACTAGTAAGCATCTCATACTCATCATCATCTTTCATATTTATTTTATGTTCATTACATCATATTTGAGAAAAATATGCAAGTCTTATGGAGGTTTATACCACTTTTTCATTGATTTTAAGTGTTATATATATTTCATCCTATAATTACTCCTTGTTATAAATCACTCTTGGTGATGTCTAGGAACCCATGACACCCTAAGAAGGTGTATGGTAGGATTAGAATAGCTTCGGAGTTGTTTTGAATGGGTTAGAATAGTTTTGGCATGAGAAAAACTCATTTCGACAAGTTTGCAAAAGGGTCTGTCCTTATTTTCAAAATCTGGAAAATCCGACAGTAGGTAAAATATTTTGGGCTAGATATCTGGAAAATATACTTTAAAACAAAACGTGGCGCTTGAACGGATTAAAACGGAGTTATAACGAAGAAGTTATGAATTTTTGAAGTTTGACGACGAAAACTAATAATTCCAGAAAATTCAGCATGTTATATTAACTTTTTACGAGTCAAAAATGAGTCTTAAGCGTTATAAAATGTGTCGACTTATCAAAAATATATTAGTATACTTTAATACGAGTCTAAGGATGTAGAAAACGTAGAAAACGGACTTGTAACGATTAAATTACACGCGATTTAACAAAGTTGCCGTAACTTTATTATATAAGCAACCTTAATATATTTTCTATTAAACATAAACTACGGCAACGAGGGACCATGTTGAGGGTCGTTTTTAACAATGACGGAGTACTTTTTATAACGTGATGTCTTCTAGTAAAAGTAAGTTCGCCTAGCCTATTTTCCAAAATGTCCAACCGTTTGTCAAGCAGAGTTGTAACGAATAAAATATAGTCACTTAAACTTTGCCGGAAATCACCTTAAAACGATATTTTGGATACAAGTACCATACTTAACCTATATTTATCTCCATGATCGAGACCTCTAGGATGAAAACTTAAATGCTAAAACTTTGAAATAATGATACAAACTTCCCAAAACCATTGAGTTTGTTTACTAACACTCGATGTGCACCATTTTACGACTAGCTTTTCCAAGCCGTATATTCACTTTCATGAAAATTTCAACGACACTATTTTACGACGAAAAGTTACAATTTCATAATAAATCACAAAACGATTATCATAGGATTTTAATTCAACGTATATACTTGTAAAGTATTTATAAACATGACGAGATGTCATAAACATATATTTCGACGATAAATTCTATTTTTAAAAACGTACAAGTGGTATAGATTACATATGGATTTGCATGCACAACATTGTTTCATGACTTATATTAGAGCACATCATTCATTTTAGGTTGCGGATAGTTTCCGAGCCTCATTTTCGTGCACTTCATTTTGTTAGCATATCAATCATACCAGGTGAGTTCATACCCGCTTTTACTCGTTTAAATTCTTACAAACTCTTTGGGGGAGACACATGCTTAAATACTTGTTTTTACTCTTGCGAATACTCAAACCATTATACAATTGTGTTACACTATACTTCTTATACTCTTTGGACATTATGTGTGGTTTATTGCGATATGTGCCTTAATGTGCTAAACTTGTTTTCAATTATGCTTCAACATACATACTTAAGCAATCGGTTAACTCATGCGGAGCCGCGGAGAGATATTGATAGTACTATCGGTGGCCCCACCCTGGGTCCTGATGCGTGACACAGGGTGAATATAATCTGTTATTCAATGAAACACAACAAACAATTTAGACTTGTCAAGAGGTTAGGTTGGCGTGATTCTTTGCATTAAGTACATGTATATATCGTATGCACTTATGTCCTACTTACAAACAAGATTGACAATTCTATTTTAGGCAATGGGTTGTGAACACATAGGTTTCGAGTTTTGTATGGGCGGAACTCGGAACTGAATGGATTTACAATACCTTTGTTGCATCAACATTCTTTATAGACTTTTTCAAATCATTTTCAACAAACTTATGAACTCACCAACCATTGTGTTGACACTTTTTAGCATGTTTATCTCAGGTTGTAAGGCGATAGCATTTCATGGAGCTTTTGGGTCACATGGCATACATTGGAGTCTTGTGTTTTTATCTATTACCATTCGACATGTTTTGTAACCCTTTATGTATTATCAAACTTTGGGATCTTATGTTTGTAAACTTCAACTTTATTTAATCGAATGGTAAACTTTTCAAAACGTCTCATTTTAGAGGTCGTTTTCTGTATCCATACTTTGTGCTATGAAGTCATACCCCAAAGACACTATCGTTCCGCTGCGATATTTTGGGGGTGTGACACCAATGCCCACGCCAAGAAGTAAACCTGAGAAAAACATGCTAAAGTGTCAACACAAAGGTTGGTGAGTTCATAGGTTTAAGTCAAAGTATTCAAGTTAGACCACAGTTGCACATATAAGAATCTACGTGAATGATATTATATGTAGTAATAGTCTATTACGTTAGTACCAAGTTCATGCAACCAAAACTACGATAATGTGCATGCATCTAGAAGCATGATAACAAAGGCCCGAAAAGTGTGTTTCCAATACACTTGTAATCGATATGATATACATTCGACGTTTGCCCATCCGGTCAAACTCGAACAGGGGTGTCATCCCCAATAGATCTATTCATAACAATCGCGCTTCCCAAACAGGAATTGACGGTAGCATAGTGGGATTCAAGGTTGTTTCACGTAATAGTGTAATTAGTTTCAAGTCCGAAAATAGTTTTTGCATGTTTCTCACCCCATAGTTTTATAAAGCAAGTAAAAAGAGTAAAATTGGGGCTATAAACTCACCTTAGCGATAGTGAATAAGCACAAAGAGATCAAGTGTGATATAGCAGTGGTTCCAACTCGGAACCTAAGAGTGAGATGGCAAGTCTCAGAATAATGATAGCGTTTGGTTCACGACCAAAATGAGAGAGTATTGAATATACAATTCAATAGGGTGATATTAGCGTTGATTTGTAAATATGACGATGTTGCCAAGAGTTAGTTTATTTACTTTAAGATGTGTCGATATTTTATAACGTTTTCCTATATTTATATACTTATAATTATATATTATAGGTTTATTTAATTATCGACGTAGTAATTCTCGTTATAAACTTTAGATCATCAAAATACTCATTTTTATGAAATCGTTATAAGTTTACAAGTTTTCTAACCATTTTCCCAAATTTACACATTTTACCCTCAAGTTATAAAATATACGAGTTTGGCCATTATGCTTTGGAAAAATAACAATTTATACCCAAATATATTTCTTACTCAAAATATTCAGAATTGAAAATTTTAGTCCCTCATAAATCTGTTTTTACAAAGTTGATCCCAAAAAGTTATATTTTCATTTTTAGTCCTCACGTTTCAAAGTTTACACTTTTTATCAAAACTTTTATTACCTTTTAAAAACGAGTTTCTCTTATTTACAATTTCTACCCTGATCTTTCCCCATGCATACGTTAACTTACAATATATATCCTTAACTTTATATAATGTTTATTTTAACCCGAAAACTATAGATTTAGCAATTTTAGTCCAAAAATAGATTTCGAAGCTAGTTAACTTATTTAACTTTCGTATTAGCTTATAAACTAATTTTTAAGCTCAACAGACCGGGTAAAAACTGTTTGGGCCACAGGTTTTCTCTCACTTGGGCCTTAAGGCCCATAGGGTTTGTTTGGTTTTAGAAAAGAGACGCGACATGAGGGGAGTTTAAAGGGTTTCGTAGGTCGTTTATAGTTTAGTTAACTTGGTATATTGAGTATTTATAGTTCTCGTTCGCAAAAACAAGTGCAAGGTGAGGTTGTAAAAAAATGTTACGCGACATGTGTTTCTATGAAAGGTAGCAATGAGACATATGTTCAAGACATGTGTCATGACTAGGTTGTATAAAAATTTTATGAAATAGACATTAGATTTCTTAGGTTACTTAGATTACTTAGGTTTAGTTGTTAACGTGTGTTAAATATTATAACGAGACAATGAACTTCGAAAAAGAGTAGAGAGACTTACGACACCAACGAGGTGGTGATGAGATTCGAAAGAAGTGAATGAACGTGACCAAGAGTGTCCCTTGTTCTCCTTATACCCAAACCAACTATCAAAACCTTTGCGACCCGTTTCCTCCTAGATCCGTTTTCCACAGTGGGCGTTTTATGATGAGAGTGAGATGAGTTTTGAGCTTGAATGTGTGAGCTTGTGTGAGTTTATCATGTGTTTTAGAAGTTGTATTATAAAGAGAAAACAAGCATGGTCTTTTATATATTTTATTTGTGCATGTTCTTAGTTCCAAAAAAAGAAGAAAATGGGTGTTTGTTCCTTGAGCATGCCACGACATGCATCTGGAAATAAGGGCATGTTTAGGTTTAGTCAAGTCTTGATTAAGCATGGGAAACATTAGATCCATTGGGTTATGAAGTCAAAAGTAGTTAAAGTGTTTTAGGCTTAATATAACATGGTGTTAGGGTGGCTTTGTTAGGCTTTGGTCTCCTCTTTTACTACACACACACGCACATGCTTAGATGACCAAAGTGTTGTGTTGTATTTTTGGTTGGGTCTCGTTATTCGTCACATAAACATGAAACATTTGGTTCAATTTTAACTTGTACACATTTGTGTTACAACATATTATTAAGGGTGGGTTGGGTTTGCCTTGTGTCTCCTCTTTAGATCGCACGCATAAAAAAAAATCTGACCAAAGTGATTTGTTTTGATTTTGCTTGCCTCGTTGGTCACCACAGAAATATAAAAAAAAAATTTCAAAATTTTTACTTGCCAACTTTTGTGTCACAAGATTAATAAAAATATATATAGGGTGCGCTTGGCTCTTGTTTGTCTCCTTAGATCACACATGCATGCATATGTTAGAAGACCAAGGTTGGGATTTGTTTTTGGTGTTTTGTTTTGCGCTCGACACTCTCACAGAAACATAGGAACATAGATAAATTTTACTTGCTAACTTTGTGTTACAAAATTAAAATAGGGTGTGTTGGGCTTAAGGATATTCGGATGGCTAGGCCCAAAAAGGATTCATGTTGGGTTGGTATTCAAACGAGCCCAAGGAGAAAGAATAAAGGAGTTGGGTCGGGTTGGGCTTAGAGGCCCGGTTGGATAGAAAAAATATAAATAAAAGTTTATTCTATATGTTTTATATAATTTATAAAATAGTGAAATATTATTATCGAGGTCGAGGTAAGTTTCAAAAAAAAAGTAACTCGTAACTTGTCGTGATTATAGTTTGAAAAGAAAAAAAATATAGTCACGAAAACAGGTAGGAAAATTCACGAGTTGTTACAATGAATTGTAAAATATGATTAAAATAAGGTAAATGAGTTTGTTCGGAATAGTCGAGTGGACTAAGATAATGTAATAGTAGAAAGTGAAGATATGGTCAACTTGGGGTCAGCGGGTAAATGTAAAAGTACAATGTGAGAGCACATGTAAAATGTGTGAGTTAGAAAATCGACATGTATCATATAGATCTTGTCTTAAATTAAAATGGACATAATGGTTTGCGTGTATTAAACTTACTTAAGGCAATAAGAATTTAAAATGATAGAAGTACTTTATGATAAAAGTACATGAATGTGTAAAAACGGTTAAGGAGTTAATAGCTTGGATCCATTATGTTGTTGTGGATGAGTCGAGGAAGCGTTATAGTGGTTGCTACATAAATCCTCCAAGGGATGCGTTATAGTAAATCCTACGAGATGCATTATAGTAAATCTTATGAGATGTGTTACAGTAATCCTACGGGATGTGTTATAACCCCAAGTGAAAGTTTTAGAAATACTTCGGGATTAATTAAATGCCTTCACTGGTAAAGATTACCTACTTCTTTGGCATGTGTATTAGTCCATTCAGGGAAATGTGTACGATTCTAGTTTCATTTTAAAATAGTCTAAAGGCTGAATAATAACAGATTGTTGTTAGTTCGCTAAAGAGTAACAGGAGGTCAGTTTTGGTTCATGTCATTTTCGCGAAAACTTTTAAATTTTTAGTAAAATCGAGAAAGGGGCGTTTCGAAAACACTAATTAATTTCATAGTATTTCGTAATACTTCACAATTAAATTGAAAATATGTAAATTTTTTCTTGTTTTGTAAGTCGCAAAATCTTCCATTACGAATATATTACGATAGTTTGAGAAAAAATTGTAAAAAAAACTTTAACAAAAATTAACAAAATGGACATCAAATCAAAGAGGATAACAAAATACGTTTATTGGTATTATTTGTTTTGTTAATACAAATAAGCCGTAAAAACATTTATTTATATTTTACGATCTTCTAATGTTTTGTCGATAACAAACGTAAAATCATTTTAACGAAACAAATAAAATACGTAAATGGTTTGAACTAATAGTTTCTAACATATTCACATTTTCACATAAAACACTAAAACAAGTATAAGTGATTTTATGATTTAATATTACATATGTACAACAACTAGTGTTTACATATTTGGGTAAAATATACACATAACTAGTATGTAGTATATTGGGTAATATAAATGGGTAGAAACTTAAGTATCATAACCCATTGGGCAAATACATTGAATGTAGTTGGGTACAACCCAAAGCCCATGACCCATGGAGCTTGACCCATAACCTATTGCATGACATCATGCTTATATCATATATGGATAATATCCATAACCCATGGTATTGACCCATACCCAATGTCTAGATACATTGAATCCTTGGTGAGCACTCAAGAGAATGTCTAGAAACATTGAACCATTGGTGAGCACTCAAGAGATACATTGTATCTAGCTAAAGACCCATGGATCAACCCATGACCCATGACCCATGACCCATAACCAAAAATACCCATGGGAAAAGAGGAGCGTTCCACGGATCCCGGCTTTGTGCTAGCCGGATCCCTTGTGGGAGGGATCCGTGGGATCCGGGAACAAGAGAGAATTTTCTCTATAAATAGTGAGCCATTTCTTTCCTTTTAGCTCACCACTTCACACATACTCTCTCCAAGTTTTATATCTCTCTAATCTCAGATCCAAGAGATTTATGTAGTTTGTCTTTTGTTTTTGTGTGATCTTCTAGGTTCCTCTTAAAGGCAAGATCACCACTTCTTGAAGTCGAGCAAGCTCAAGTCCATGAGTTGCCATGCTTCGTCATCATCAAGAAAACTGAAATTCTCTTGTTGATAGTTCTTTCCTTCGCCATAGATGTTGAAGGCATTAGTGAAGGATGCCGAAAGTGTCAAGATGAAAGCATTAGTGAAAGGTGCTTATCGTTCGTATCAAGAGCATTAGTGAAGAATGCTATAGGTGTCAAGACGAAGGCATTAGTGAAGGGTGCCAAGCGTTGTGTCAAAGGCATTAGTGAAGGATACCAAAGATTCAAATCAAGTAGCATTTAAGAAGAATGCCTAGGTCGTATAGTCGATGAGGTGCATCGTTATACTTATAAGTATTTGTTTATTTCCAACGATGGTGATATCCTTGATGGTGTTGTAACAAGGAGTAGATCTCCTTGATATTAAGTGTTGTGTTGTGAAGGGTAGTAGTTCCTCCATAGTAATGGAACTAGGTGCTTAGCCTAGTACCTAATAAAGGGTAGGCGACGTTGTGATAGGATTAGTTCTCCTTGGTGTGAAAGAACTCGGTGGTTAGCCTAGCACCGTATAAAGGGTAAGCGACGTTGTGTTAGGTGTGGTTCGCCTTGGTGTGAAATAACTCGGTATTTAGCTTTGTACCGGAAAAAGGTTAAGCGACATTGTGAAGGCTTCTCCGCCATAAGGAGATTGGTGTAGTGCTTACGAACTCTCGAGTAGGTGACTCGGGGAGTGGAGTAGGGCAAGAAAGGTGTCCTTGTAGCCGAACCACTATAAATAACTTGTGTCGTGGTGATGTGCTTCTTACTCTTTATCTTTCATTACACGTTTATATATCTATCTATCAACGTCCAACATAAACAACCAAATAGATTGGCATAAGTCGATCTAAATATTTAAAATGAAGTTTTAAATTGGTAAAACTATTCAACCCCCCCTCTAGTTTTCCACAATTGGCATCAGAGCTTCGTTACCAAGTTTTTTTTTTGTATATTGTACTTTGAAAACTTGATACGATCCGTGTATGTTTGAAAACTACAAAGAAGGGAATTTCTTAAAACAAAAGTCATGTTTTTAGAAATCATTATATGTTGGATAGTGATAAATCATTCTAACATTTTCCTTTGAGAAATTTTCATACTAGGATTTTGGTATCTTAGAAGATCATGAAGTATTTCGCGTCTATAGTTTCTAAAACCATAAAAAGGGAATATAGCAAAGGATTGGGGTATCTTAGAAGATCATGAAGTATTTAGCGTCTATGGTTTCTAAAACCATAAAAAAGGGATATAGCAAAGGTATGTTTTCTTAGTTACATTTTTTTTTCAAAAACGTGCTAAATTGATTGTGGACAAAATGGTGATATATGCTTCTATCTTATAATAAGCATAATATGAAAAGTGTTTTAGTGATTTTTTTCTTTGAAGTTTTGTTGTTAGATATCTTGTTAATCAAGCTTGAATAAAGGTAAAATGGGTAATATAACTTCACTAAAAAGTCTACAAAGACTAAACCATTTCGTCGGGTCAAAACGCATACATTTTGTAATTTGTTAGATTCGGATCCCTCAGTTACCTGGACGGATCCCTCAAGCAAGCGATCCGTGGGATCCGTGGTACGAAGACAGCTTTTTGTGCGAATTTCAAAAATTCATAACTTTTAACCGTAAGTCGTTAGAAGTCGTGCCACCTATCGTTTTAAAGGTATTTGAGTCTACTTTCATTTAAAAATGATTTCATAAACTGATTCAAAACAATAATTTACAGAATCATTGATTTATATAAGAAAGTCAGTTTTCGGTCATAACTTTTGCACAAACTTTTGATCTAATTGGACACGGATGTTTTCGCTTTTGAATAACAATGTGTCCACTATTGAAATTAAGGTTTTGATCATATTTATAAATATAAAAGAAACTAATCAAGCTTGGTATACATGTTTATATTTAACACAAAGCGATGAAAAGAACTTTCGTATGCTATGCTAAATGATAAATTGTCTTCTTTGCATTACTTGATTATTTGCTTATCTCAAATAGCTTTTGTGCTTGTTTGATTGAATAGCATATGTGGTTTCCTTACCTTGATATTCATTCTCTTGTTTGTCGATTTAGTAATATTCTACTAATCAATGTGCTATTTGAAGGAGTGTTTGGGATAACATCTAGTTGTGTCGAAAATGTTAGTTTAGATATTTAGATAATTCATATAGGTTGAAAAATATTTAAAACATATAACACACTAAATGGATTTTTGATTGAGTTTGTCATATGTGCTTATATGATTTCCTTTGTTCTTGTATCATTTTCTAAAAACAACAAGAATGTACATCGGATCATAACCTACACTTGTGTTGATGATGTGCTCTCCCATTTTCCTTTTCATGATCGCTCTCCAAGCTTCATAGTAGGATTGACAACTTGATTATTTCATCCGATATACTCAAGTAAATTATTTTGCAACGCAAATATAATTGTGCATATCCGAAATTCCAAACTCAAAGCTTTCCAACAACATATGTTGAACTAGCTCATCCAACCATTTTTTGTTGTTTACCATATGGACAACTTTTAAACTTATTTTTAACATGACGCCTTCGTCACCTTAGTTGTCTCAATTATAATATTAAACGAAGCAAAGTATCATCATTGTTACTCTTCGACAGGCCATTGTAGGAATATAAATTTTCCTAACTTGAGAATGAATACTGGAGAACTTATTGCACTAGAGACTCAATTTGACCTAACGGTTGAATTGCTTCCTTGATAGAAGTTGGGTATGTGGAATCACCCGTAAAAATGGTCGTGTTTAGCCGTAATTGAGCACCGCTAGTAACAGTCTCATATTCATTCTCTCACGTGGGAAATTTATACTCCTATGTTTTCCTATAGTAAGTTTACAATGGAAATACTTTGCATTGTCTTAGGATTACTAATCAAACAAGTTGTAAAATAAAATTTTCTTTTAGTTAATCACAACCACTTGCCTCATCAAGCGATTATATTGCTTTGATCGAGAAGAGCTACATGACTTCATGGAAGAAGTTCATTGTATGCTAATCACCATCCGTAATGACTAAACATAGTTCATTGCTTCCGTTGGCCAAAACAACCCTATTGTCTTGAACACCATCATCTACTCTGCATACCATTGTTAATACAAACGATTTACTAATCTAGATCGTAAATCTATTTTGAGCTTCTTGAATAACGGTTGTTAAGTTTGATAAACCTATGTGTTACTTGTGAGCTAGATCTCATTTAATTGCTTATGTGCTATTTCTACATGCTCTTGGTATGTTTTACTTGTATACATGTATACTTATTGTAGAGATCATTAGCTTCTAAGTTCGATACTTAGAACAAACGCTCACTGTTAAGTAAAACTGTTCCAGATGCCAAATCCCTAGTTTGTAACTATCCGGATCCCTCAAGTGAAGGATCCGTGGGATCCAGGCGAATAGAAGTGGAATTTCAATCCTTTACACCTCAAACCATGTTCCTAGACTACTTTACACTAGCTGAACTTAACACCTTAGGATCTCTTAAGTCCTTCTCAAGCTTAGTAAGCTTCACACTCACTCATAGCTCATTAAGGATCACACTCAAAGTGCTTTTCAATCTATCGTTTCGCCTAAACTCATTACTCTTCCGCTCTCTAGATCACTCATTATTTCTCACATGATCCCTCACATATAGACCTAGAAATCTTTCGATTATGGCAAAATTGATCATAATCATCCTTACCTCAAAATTGGTCGAAATGGATCAAATTCTAGTTCTTCCACCTTAAAACCTTTAGGATCTTCTCCAAGACATTATCCTAAGTCACTATCTGATCACTAGGATCATCTAGCTCAATTTGACACTCTCAAGATTTTAGTGTCATTGGTACTCACGAAAGTTCCAATTTCTTTCATATAAGGCAATCATTAGCTACATCACTCATTGCCCTTGAACATTTAAGTACCCTTCCATTTAAAGACACTTAGGAGAACTGAAACATTCAAAAAGGTATAGGCTTTAGACCTTTCAAACATCACCTCTATCCTTTCCTAGCTGAGAGCGGATCCCTAGGATTAGCCTAGACGGATCCCCATTGGTGGGAACCGTAGGATCCGGGTGACAGATTTATGTCAACTCTTGCTTAAACAATCATTTCAAGCTCATCTTGCTAACTTGAACACTCCACCTCATCCCAATTAATATCTGAAGTTGACTCTTGTGCATGCTAATCATCACACTCCAAAGGATATTAGAGACTTAAGTCTTGAATGCACTTGCTAAATCCTTCCCTTTATAAGTCATCTTGCTAGAATCCCTTAGTCATCAAACACAACATAATTCTAAGCATTTAGAAACCTTTTCCTTAGTCATTTCATCATGAGGAAAGCTCCTAGTGCTAACTCATCCAACCAAGAACTACCCAAGAAACTTGCTCGTGTTGTACACGAAATTTCCTCAACCGAATCATCTCCGGTTAAACCCACAAATGGTAGGACTTCCCATCCACCGAATCATCATCCTTAAGAGATAATAGTGCTAGAATCTCACCTCAACAAACCCAATCAACAATTGCCAAGAGAACCGCAATAATTAGCATTAAACCTCTTAGGTTAGAAAAGGGATCATCGAGCTCTAAACCAAACGTATCTAGTTCTAGCAAAACGTCTAAACCTTCATTCCTAGAGCATGGACTACACTCCTTTACCGAGCCTCTCTCTATTCATTAGAGAATTCATAACCGAGAACTTCCCATTCACCAACCTTCTCGTTAAAATAGGAACCACCTACATCACCAACTAGTCCATCGTTGGAAACAAGGAACCACCAAGGACTTGATCATATGGAGGAATTTTCATTACCACCACTCTCATTCCTATTAGAACCTCATCCTAAATTACTCAATGTACCTCCACCATCATTTGTAGAACTTCCTCAAAACATCCTGTTCCTAATCAAGACAATAATTGCATTAATTGTCTAATCACCCAAGGACTTGTTCAAGAAGTACGAAATGAGTTGCATTTCATGTTTAATCATCTTCTTGAAAGATTGGACCAAATCAACAAGTCTACTCATCCCTAGACTCAAGCACATTGTTGCTTCTTAAGCTTTGGTCACTTATTAGCATTAGTAGAATATGGCTAAATCATTCTCTTAGTTTTAGAGATTTGTTGATCATCTCTTATGTTTTATTGAATGATAGTTTACTTGCCATATTGCATTGAGTATATGTTTGTTGGTTGAATACATATCTCATTTTGATGTTAACATTACTTGTTACATCACCATTGCTGAATTTAATCTTCAGCTATACGGATCCTCAAAATTGCCTAGACGGATCCCTACTAGGAGGGAACCGTGGGATCCGTGATACAGAAAACTATTTTTCTACTAACTTGGATCACATATGCAGGAAATTGTGCATTATACTTGTTTTCTAACCTTTGTTTTGTAGTTATTCAATCTACACTTGAAGCCTTTGACACCCTAAAGCTAGGGGGAGCTTTGTGTCAAAACAATACATTGCAAATTACTTGCAATATTAGGATTACATTTCTCGACGTCCCTTTGCAAAATTGCAATCATCAAGGGGGAGCACATTCGTCACTTAGACGAAATCTTTTGTAAACTTAGTTGCAAACGAACTAGATTAGTATTACTTTCTTGACGCCCTTACCTAGGGATGGACTCGTCAAGGGGGAGTAAAGACGAGATCTTTTCCCGTTACTTGCTCTCTACCTCTTTTTATTTCTTTCACATGTTTTTCTTAAAAACAATGTGTTGCTTTCTTTCAAGGCTCTTTTTGTTTCGACAAAAAGGGGTAGAAGAAAGTAAAAACTACAAATTCAAACTTTTAGGAATTTTAGCTTTTCCTTAAAATAATTTTATGTTTTGTCATCAACAAAAAGGGGGAGATTGTTAATACAAATAAGCCGTAAAAAACGTTTATTTATATTTTACGATCTTCTAATGTTTTGTCGATAACAAACGTAAAATCATTTTAACGAAACAAATAAAATACGTAAATGGTTTGAACTAATAGTTTCTAACATATTCACATTTTCACATAAAACACTAAAACAAGTATAAGTGATTTTATGATTTAATATTACATATGTACAACAACTAGTGTTTACATATTTGGGTAAAATATACACATAACTAGTATGTAGTATATTGGGTAATATAAATGGGTAGAAACTTAAGTATCATAACCCATTGGGCAAATACATTGAATGTAGTTGGGTACAACCCAAAGCCCATAACCCATGGAGCTTGACCCATAACCCATTGCATGACATCATGCTTATATTATATATGGATAATATCCATAACCCATGGTATTGACCCATACCCAATGTCTAGATACATTGAATCCTTGATGAGCACTCAAGAGAATGTCTAGATACATTGAACCCTTGGTGAGCACTCAAGAGATACATTGTATCTAGCTAAAGACCCATGGATCAACCCATGACCCATGACCCATAACCAAAAATACCCATGGGCAAAGAGGAGCGTTCCACGGATCCCTGGCTTTGTTCTAGCCGGATCCCTTGAGGGGAGGGATCGTGGGATCCGGGGAACAAGAGAGAATTTTTCTATAAATAGTGAGCCATTTCTTTCCTTTTATATCTCTCTAATCTTAGATCCAAGAGATCTATGTAGTTTGTCTTTTGTTTTTGTGTGATCTTCTAGGTTCCTCTTAAAGGCAAGATCACCACTTCTTGAAGTCGAGCAAGCTCAAGTCCATGAGTTGCCATGCTTCGTCATCATCAAGACAACTGAAGTTCTCTTGTTGATAGTTCTTTCCTTCGCCATAGATGTTGAAGGCATTAGTGAAGGATGCTATAGGTGTCAAGACGAAGGCATTAGTGAAGGGTGCCAAGCGTTGTGTCAAAGGCATTAGTGAAGGATGCCGAAGAATCAAATCAACTAGCATTTGAGAAGAATTCCTAGGTCGTATAGTTGATGAGGTGCATCGTTATACTTATAAGTATTTGTTTATTTCCAAGGATGGTGATATCCTTGATGGTGTTGTAACAAGGAGTAGATCTCCTTGATATTAAGTGTTGTGTTGTGAAGGGTAGTAGTTCCTCCATAGTAATGGAACTAGGTGCTTAGCCTAGTACCTAATAAAGGGTAGGCGACGTTGTGATAGGATTAGTTCTCCTTGGTGTGAAAGAACTCGGTGGTTAGCCTAGCACCGTATAAAGGGTAGCGACGTTGTGTTAGGTGTGGTTCGCCTTGGTGTGAAAGAACTCGGTATTTAGCTTTGTACCGAAAAAGGTTAAGCGACGTTGTGAAGGCTTCTCCGCCATAAGGAGATTGGTGTAGTGCTTACGAACTCGAGTAGGTGACTCGGGGAGTGGAGTAGGGCAAGGAAGGTGTCCTTGTAGCCGAACCACTATAAATAACTTGTGTCGTGGTGATGTACTTCTTACTCTTTATCTTTCATTACACGTTTATATATCTATCTATCAACGTCCAACATAAACAACCAAATAGATTGACATAAGTCGATCTAAATATTTAAAATGAAGTTTTAAATTGGTAAAACTATTCAACCCCCCCTTCTAGTTTTCTACATGTTTGATGAAAAACTTTATCATTTTACATATACATGAGATCAAAAGATGATGGTTGTATAATTTGCATGAAAAAGAGTGTTTTCCGCAAAGAGAATAACACAAGTGATAAAGCGCATCTAAAAGACGGACAATATCGTCATTTCACAAAAAAAAATACTAGTTTTACTAGTATTGGTTCAGTCAAGTTGAAAATATGTATCATCTTGTATGTCAGTTTTGCATATTTCCCAATTATTTTACAATACGAGGAGTTGGGTATGGAAAGAGACCCATTATGAGTAACATCTTTTGTTTGTATTATAAAATTTGGATAATGTGTATGGAGCCCCTAAGTCTTTAACTTCTTTTTTATGAAAGCCGCTTAATTAATTAAACTAATTTATATGCCATTCATGTATGTGTTGGAAATGTATATATTTACAAATACGTAAATGTCCGGATTCGAACTCGTGACCATGAGATTGCACACATTAGCGAATGAGAATTAAAGTTAAATAATTAATGTTAATGTTTACGATTAATTATTGCACATAAAGTCCATTTAACGACAGTTAAGTATTTAACGGAAAATAACTAACGACCGTTAACTGTAAAGAGAAGGACTTGTAGTGTAAAATCTTAAAATGGAAAAGATATGGGAATCCCTTTGGGGGATTCACATGGCCGGCCATAGGGGGGCTTCTCCAAGCCCAAACCCTAACTTGTTACCAAAGATTTACAAACACTATAAATACAAAGGCTAGGGTCTAGGGTTTTTCATTACTTTTGTGCATTGAATTAACCTAGATCTCTCCTCTTCCTCTCTTGTTACTATTCGGCCGAACCCCCTCCTCCAAGGGTTTTTTGGTTTTGTTTTTCATAAAACAAGGACTTGTGTTAGATCTATCAATCGCTTGATTCGTTGGTTAATTCGTGTGTACAAAACTGTGGTAGTAAGACACTATTCTTACACCTAATTGGTTTGAGTTGTAAAACGGTAAGGGACAACTCTTTAAACCACTTTTTCTGTTTTGTTCAAGAGATCTGACATTCGCAAGAGGTATGTTACGCTTTTAATTCTAATTAATTTATTTGTTATGATCTTTAGTCTTCCGCTGTGTACTCTTGATGTCTACATGTTTTATGTTTAAGTCATGTATTATAAACTCAACAGTGGCATCACGAGCCTTGTATAACAAGTAATTAATTACTGAAACACATAAATAAAATAAACATGAGTGTGTTATTATTTGTATGCGTAGATCTAGGGTTTGCAAAACCTAAACCCTAATTTTTAAGGGGGGGGGCTATTTTTTTTTGGTGGCCTAATTAGGGTTTTGTAAACTAAAGTTTTAATTTGATTATAAACCCTAGGATGCATGCAATTTTATGTATATTGCGTAACTTTGTTTAATTGCATTAATTGTTAAGTGTAATTTTATGTCCATGATAATTACATGCATGTTTTATCATGGATCTGCTTTTATTGTATGTCTTTCTTGTTTAAGTGATATACATTAAATTATGATAGATCTAAAATTGGGGAAGACTTCAATAATTATTATTTAATCAATTATGTGCTATGTGGTATATGTTTAATTTTGACTTACGCAATCGATGAATCGATGCATGTGGCTCACCTTGTACATAGCTGAAAACGGGTGAAAGTCTTAATTAAATGTATACATATTGACAGATCTAGAATTGATTATTAATAATATTTATCAAAAGGTTTGCATGTGACTATTTGATATGCATGACTTAATTTTTTTGTTATGCATTCATTGTTTATTTGTTTATTTTTAAATACTTGCTTGTATGTTATGTGTAACAAAGGTATTTTTACAAGAAAAATAAACTGACCTAAACAATGGTGAAACATGTAATTTTTAAGCATAATAATCATAATCGTTTAATTGATTGATTTTTTGCACAAAATAGTTAGAACGGCTCACCCATTAATGACAAACTGTGTGATGGGTATAAGGAGGGACCGCATTAAATTGTGACACCCTAAAGATGAGGGTATGCTTGCTACGACATGATTCTCCGTCGTTTGTGCGTCTTAATGGAGCTACCAAGTATTCCTATATGTGTGCATTAAATCTTAAGGGTGAATTCCTTTAATCTCTACGCGCCACTTTTGTGGTAATTATCCGAATAACTTGGGTCTTATGACTCATGCAGTAGTAGGATATAGTAGTTATTAAGGTGATTCTTTAATTGGTTATCCAATACCTCGATTAAAGTTTGATGATGAAAAGCTTAAATCATTAAAACAAGTATATAAATATTTTAATAAAACTATGCTACGAAGATGAATGCATGACATCTTTGTACATATTTGATTTGACATCAAAATTATTACCCTTTAATTTGAGTTATATGCCATCCAGCGAAACGGAAACACCTAAGATTACCTTTTATTTGCGTGAGAATGTGACTTAGATCGTAATCGAAGGGTAAAATGTCCACGGGTCGTGAGAACGGGCATGGACGATTTTGCAGTTTCTTAAGTTGGACAACTTAATTGAGTTAGGCGGTGAAAACCGAAAACTCATGGCATAAGATGGGATAAAACATGTTTACATGGCGATTGATATTGGTACGTATGTAAATCCCATAAATCTAGGAATTGCAATTGAAATTGGAAATTGAGCAAAAGCTCTACCACTTTGTATAAGGTTCATTACTAGCAGATCAACCGACGTGATGAAATTATGACAATTTGGATCCTAGTTTTCAATAATAATTAATTGGTTATATGAATATGAATCTTGGGTATTTAATTGTTTATTGAAAAGGAAAATTATCAAAATACTAATTATGGTTTTTTTTGAACTTTTTTGTAGATGGCTCATCAACCGAAAACACTATGAGCTTAATGAGTCGCTTTCAAAGATATGATTGGAAGAGACAAGTTGATGGCCCTAATTTCAATGATTGGCATCGTTCACTTAGGATCATCCTTCGTGTTGCCAAAAGGGTTGAAATATTGACTACACCTCTGCCGATGCTCCTCTAATACGGCACTTGCTCTTGAACTAGAGGCATATCGTGTTGAATATGAGAAGCACAATGATGTGGCGTGTCTAATGCTTTCGGGGATGTCTACTCAATTTCAAAAACAATTTGAGCACTATCCGCCTATGAGCATGCTAGATGAACTCAAACGTATATTTGAGAAGCCACCTACTGAACCGTATGAACTAATTGAAAAGGTTCATAGCTGCAAGCAGGAGGTTGGAAAATCTGTCTCCAACCACGTCCTCGCGATGAAACATCACTTGGACCAATTGAGAAGCTCGTTGTGGTTACTCGAATGATGTATGTGTCGGCCTCATCAATCACTCCCTTAATCAGGAACGATTTGGTGATTTTGTCCGCAATTTTAACATGCATTGCACGGGAAGACAGTGAATGAGTTACATGCAATGCTTGTAGACTTCGAGAAGAGATTGCCAAAGAAGGCTCCTACATCTGCTGTACTAGCAATACAGGGTGGTAGGGTGAATAAGCCAAAGCCGCAAGCAGATAAGAAAGGGAAAGGAAAAGGAAAGGAGAAGCAAGTTGTCATCCCACCAGCTCCTAAGAAGAACCCCGCAAAGAAAAAGAGAATCCTAAGAAGGAATTAACTTGCCACCACTGCAACTCACCGGTCACTAGAAGCGAACTGTCCGGTTTATCTGAATGAGTGCCTTCGAATAAAAATAAGATGGTGCCTAGCTCATCAGGTATTTTTATGTTTGAATTATTTTCTTTTCCTCATAAGCAAAATTCATGGATATATGATACAGGATGTGGTACTCACATCTGTAATACATCGCAGGGACTTAGAGGAGCAAGGAAGCTGACCTGTGGAGAAAGATACTTGTACGTTGGCAATGGAAATCGTGCAGTTGTCGAAGCCATAGGGACTTTTGATTTGGTGTTGCCTTCGGGCTTAATTTTAGAACTAAATAATTGTCATTATGCACCCTCCATTGTTAGGGGTGTTATTTCAGTTTCTTTGTTAAAAGATATTGGTGTTGTGCACACTTTTACCGTTATGGAATTTCAGTTTCTTTAAATAATGTTTTTTACTTTAATGCAATTCCTATGCTTGGTGTGTTTGAAATTGATATGGATGGTTGTATATCCAATGAAAATAATTCATTGTATAGCATTAGCAATAAGAAGAGCAAGTCGAACTGTGACTCTTCTTATCTTTGGCATTGTCGCCTTGCCCATATAGGCAATAAACGCATGGAAAAGCTGCAACACGATGGGCTTTTACAAACGGTCAATGATGAATCATTTGATAAATGTGAGTCTTGCATAGCTGGGAAGATGACAAGGAAACCTTTTTCACCACAAGTGGAAAGGGCTTCTGATCTACTTGGATTGATACACACTAATGTGTGTGGTCCACTTAGACATGTGTCAAAACGTGGTGCTATCTACTTCTTAACCTTTACGGATGATTTCGGTCGTTATGGTTATGTTTATTTACTTAAACATAAACATGAAGTCTTTGAAACATTTAAGGTTTTCAAAAGTGAAGTAGAATTACAACTCGATAAGAAGATTAAAGCTCTTCGATCCGATAGAGGTGGTGAGTATATAAGTCAAGAGTTCAAAGATTACTTAGCTGAGTGTGGAATTATCCAGCAACTCACATCTCCTTATACTCCACAACAAAATGGTGTATCTGAAAGTAGAAATCGTACCTTACTTGACATGGTACGATCAATGTTTGAACTTACGACTCTTCCTTTTACTTTTTGGGATTATGCCCTTGAAACCGCTATTCGCATTTTGAATATGGTTCCAACGAAGAAGGTTGTTAAAACTCCATATGAAATATGGACAGGAAAAGCTCCCAACTTTTGTTACTTAAAGGTCTGGGGATGTGAGGCGTTTGTTAAATGTGACACACCTGATAAGCTCCAAGCCGATCTGTTAAGTGTATCTTTGTAGGATACCCTAAGGAAACTATGGGTTACTACTTTTACTACCCTGCTGAGAACAAAGTCATCATTGGCTAGGTATGGAGATTTCCTTGAAAGGAATCTCATATCTCAAGAACTCAGTAGGAGAGTATATGATATGGAATATGATCAAGAAGATACAACACCTTCTGAAACTACTAGTCAACTTCAAGAAGAGCACGAAAGCTTAGGCGTTCCTCCGAAGTTGTTCCCATTCGTAGGTCCGAAAGGACTATCACGTGCACCGACCGCCTATGTCTTAACGTAGAGGTGGAGGAAAATATAGTTGGGGATCTTAATGAACCACGCCAACTATAAGGTCGCCATGGTGATCCCGAAAAGGATAAATGGCAGATTGCTATGAATGGGGAAATGCAATCCATGAAAGATAATGAAGTTTGGATTGAAGTTGACCTTCCTCCCAATGCGAAAATCGTTGGAAGTAAGTGGATCTTCAAGAAGAAAACTGACATGGATGGCAATGTACACACCTACAAGGCTCGTCTAGTGGCTAAAGGTTTTACTCAAACCTATGGCATTGACTACGAGGAGACATTCTCTCCTGTAGCGGACATAAGAGCTATTAGGATTCTCATAGCTATAGTTGCACACTATGACTATGAGATTTGGCAAATGGATGTCAAAATTGCTTTTCTGAATGACCGTCTAGATGAAGACATCTATATGGCACAACCGGAGGGGTTTGTGAATCCATTATTTCCTAACCGTGTATGCAAGCTTAATAGGTCCATTTATGGACTGAAGCAAGCATCAAGGCAATGGAATAAAAGGTTTGATGGAGAAATCAAAGGTTTTGGATTTACTCAAAATCTTGATGAGCCGTGTGTATATCACAAAGCTAGTGGGAGTCATGTTACTTTCCTTGTTCTGTATGTCGATGACATATTAATCATAGGAAATCATATACCAAGTCTAAATGAGGTGAAAGCCTATTTTGGTAAATATTTTTGATGAAGGACTTAGGGAAGCGAGATACATACTCGAATCAAGATCTACAGGATAGATCAAGGCACTAATTGGTTTAAGCCAAAGTGCTTACATTGACAAAATATTGAAGAGATTCAATATGCAAAATTCCAAGAAGGGATTTTTGCCAATGCAAGTGAATCATGGTTTGAGCACCAAGGTCGTGCTTCAACACCTGCAGAGGTGGCGCGTATGAAGAAAGTTCCTTATGCTTCGGTTGTAGGATCTATCATGTACGCAGTACGATGCACAAGGCCCGATGTGGCGTTTGCTCAAAACTTGACCGGTCGGTATCAACGAATCCGGTGAAATTCATCGGATCTGTTAAACATATTCTCAAGTACCTTAGGGCTACAAGAGATATGTTCATAGTGTATGGGGAAATCCGAAGCGAATCGTCATATAGGTTACTGCGATGCATCCTGGAAGTGTGACAAAGATGATACGAAGTCTCAAACGGGTTACATATTTGTCATCAATGGAGGTGCTGTGGATTGGAAGAGCAAGAAAGCAACACTTGCGATGTCTGCTACAGAAAGTGAGTACATAGCGGTGTCTGAGGCTGCCATGGAAGCTGTTTGGATAAGGAAGTTTGTTTCGGGGCTTGGTGTTATGCCGTCGATTGAAAATCTTATTAAAGTATATTGTGACAATTCTGCTGCAATTACTTTTGCCCATGAACCCGGAGTCATGAAGGGCACCAGACACTATCCTAGACAATATCACTATGTTCGAGAACAAGTCGAGATAGGTGAAATTGGGTTGCTCAAAGTTCACACGAGATGATAACCTAGCGATCCTTTAACGAAGGCCTTACCTGGTGAAAAACTTAATCATTTGTCTAATAAGTTTGGACTTCGTTTAACTAGTAGTTTCATGCCCATCTGTGACTAAGTATTTTAGATAAAGGATATTGTAAACATTATTGTTGAAATGAAATAAAGTATTTTGTTATGTTTATTATTCATTTATTATGATGTTATCCTATATTTGCATGTTTAAATCCTTGAATAACTTAAGTTATTCTAAATAGTCTGTTGTCAATCAATAACATGGGAATGATATTGAATTAAGACAAATCTGAGTATTAGTTAGAATATACTTGAAAGTGTATTGATGCGTAGCATGACTAATTTCAGATGATATTCAATGAATTGAGTATAGGACTTATCCCACCCGCATGATAATACTTTATGGACCTTAGTCATTAAGTATATCATGAATTTTTATCCTCTGACTTGAGATACCACAGATATGTCATGGATGTAGTGCATTTTTGTGAAGCAATCCAACGCTATACGTCGGTAGTTATAAGGGTTGTTTTGAAGTGTTGCGAAATCGTGAATCCCGCTTGTAGTCAAAACATGATTTGTTTCCTTCAAATTTATTTTGAAGTATAATACTGCTGGGCCCCTCGTAGGGTTGTTAAGATGTTTGCATGGCCATGCCCAAGGTCTTCTGGAATTTGTTCAGAAGAATTGGTAATCTTAATCAATCACATAAAGCGAGAAACAGAATAGTTAATTAAGAAATGAGTGAGATCCATATTCTTATTAACATGGTATTAGAAACAAAAGGATGAATATGATGATAAATCATCGAAACTTGGTTTTTCTCCAGAAAACCATACACGAGTTGTACCTGGGGCATTGGCGTGTTGCTAGACGCTAACTAATGTCATTTCACGTTTTGTAAACATATCCAAGTGGGAGCTGTTGGAAATGTATATATTTACAAATACGTAAATATCCGGATTCGAACTCGTGACCATGAGATTGCACACATTAGCGAATGAGAATTAAAGTTAAATAATTAATGTTAATGTTGACGATTAATTATTGCACATAAAGTCCATTTAACGACCGTTAAGTATTTAACGGAAATTAACTAACGACCGTTAACTGTAAAGAGAATGACTTGTAGTGTAAAATCTTAAAATGGAAAAGATATGGGAATCCCTTTGGGGGATTCACATGGCCGGCCATAGGGGGGCTTCTCCAAGCCCAAACCCTAATTTGTTCCCAAAGATTTACAAACACTATAAATACAAAGGCTAGGGTCTAGGGTTTTTCATTACTTTTGTGCATTGAATTAACCTAGATCTCTCCTCTTCCTCTCTTGTTACTATTCGGCCGAACCCCCTCCTCCAAGGGTGTTTTGGTTTTGTTTTTCATAAAACAAGGACTTGTGTTAGATCTAGCAATCGCTTGATTCGTTGGTTAATTCGTGTGTACAAAACTGTGGTAGTAAGACACTATTCTTACACCTAATTGGTTTGAGTTGTAAAACGGTAAGGGACAACTCTTTAAACCACTTCTTCTGTTTTGTTCAAGAGATCTGACATTCGCAAGAGGTATGTTACGCTTCTAATTCAGTTAATTAATTTATTTGTTATGATCTTTAGTCTTCCGCTGTGTACTCTTGATGTCTACATGTTTTATGTTTAAGTCATGTATTATAAACTCAACAGTATGTGTTTGTTTTCGCAAGTGCCACTTTCGACCAAGTTTGTGTGAAAAATTACAAGTTTGAAAAAAACAACAAGATTGTAACATATTAAATGACAATGATAAAATATTAACCGTAAAGTATCAACTATGCTCTTCATTTATATGCATTTTGTCATATAAAAAATGACTTTGAAGGCTATAAATGATATTTCACTTTGTATTTTTATGTACGTATGATTGTATATTGTTAGCATCGAGTTCATTTTTGTTGGATTATAGTTTTCCGATATAAATTTCGTTGGAATTGGTATAAATGAAAACAAAAAAGTACTTTGGCTGCCTTAAAAATAGTTTTCATAATGGGACGACCTTAATGCAAAAGATTGAATATTCTGGTTGCCTCCGTATACATTATCCCTAAGAAAAATTAGGTTCTTGTAATGTATCCTTCTTTTGTAGTTGGGAACCATTGTATCTTAGACTAGATGTAATGGTGATTATATCTTCCAACACCACCTTAGCATTCACTCTCTTACAGACCAACCACTAAATACATGTAGTGATGATCTCAAAACCATCCACACAAACACACATCACTTCCTACAATACACACACACATGCATAAAAAATAAGAAATGGTGACCAAATAAATGGATATTGGTGGTGACCACGCATTGTTGGGAGTGTTTGGGGGGATCTAAGCACGGATGAGGGTAGGGGAGGGGAAGACGCTTGAGCTAAGCACGCATGATGGTAGGAGAGAGGAGGATGCATGGTACTCTTCTCACTAAAGAATACTACGGAGTAGTAAATAAAGTTTCACTTTTGTCCAAAAAAAGAACTTCTTAATAAAATATTGTATTTTGATGCAGCGTTTACAAACTCTCTTTTAGTAACTAGAAGGGTACCCGCGCAATGCAGCGGCGGATACCCTTTTTTTGTTTGGGAAGATGTTGATCTCATGAGATGGGGAGTGAGATACGGAGTGTTTTGCTTGTGGTTGTGTTGTTGATTGTAGGTTGTTTGTGGGTATTTATATCTTATAAGTTATAGTATAGATTAAAAGCATGAATTAAAAATGTATTAATGATTAGGCGTTTTTTTCTAAATTACATTGCAGTTTTCTTTTTTCATTAAACATGTTTAATGGAAGATATCTGTTACGAATTGGGCTCTTTAAGACATTCAAATGAAATTACTAATGACTCTTTAATTTCCTATTAAGGAAATGTTTTTGGTCTTAATTTTTTTAAGACTTCTTATATTAGAAAGTCCCAAATATTTTATATAGTAGTATAGATTAGTAGATTATATAAACCGTTACTTTTCCTGTATCTCTTTTTTCTAGATTTTAAATTACTACTTTACCCATATTTTGCATACAAAATAATAAATAGAAAAATTAATAAGATTTTACTTGTAAGAAATGATATTATTATTAAGTAGAATGAACATATGACATGTGACACAATTGTATTATTTCTCTTCTTTTTCTTAAATAGAATAACTGCTCTCACACGTATATTATCATTTCTCACATCATTTTACACACGTCCCAAACTTAAAATCAAAAGTATTTTAGTTAACAAAATAATATAATTATCGTGTTTTAATAATAATCATTTTATCCCTAAATCTATTACATATAATAGAAAAAACAGTCAAAGGTGAATTGTTGAAAAGTTAAAATTGGTCAATGAAGAAAGAAAATACATAATGTAATTAATACTTTTATTAAAATACCACATTAATTAAAAGCACAATAATTTATTCACATTATACAAACAATTAAAAACAAATATATCAAATTAAAAACAACCAATTAAGGACAATAAAATTTTCGTAACGCACAATTTAAAGAAGCTATAACATAATCCAAAATATAAAATAATAAAACACACTAATTAATGTTATTCTTAAAACACCCTAAAATGAAAAGTACATGTTATTATACAAATTAATAAAACGCACAAAACTTCATACAAGCTAAGAAGTTGATGGTACATATAGTTTTGAAAACCGGACCGGACCGAACCAATGTGTTCAACCGGGAACCGGTGTCGCCACCGGTTCGGCTAACCTATTAAAGTAATTCGAAAACGAACCAGAGAGGACCCGTTGAAACCGATACAAACCGGTGAATCGATCTCATCGAGATCTATTTCTCGGTTAATCGTCACTGGTACCCAAAACGCAGCGGGTACCCTGCTATTACTATATATAAAGGAAAAACCACAAAGTAAAAAGTAAAAAGTTGAAACTAAAAGCGGAAATATTGAAGACATATATTTCAAAAGGAAACTATTAATACACATCGAAAATCGAGTTGACCCGGGATGCTTCAAACCCGGAGGGTTGACCCGGTTTAATTTGAGATGTTTTCGACCCAACCTGTTGGGTTGACTCGGTTTAAATCAACCTGTTTTTTGACCAGAACGGTTCAATCGGTTGAACCACACGGGTCGAACTGGGTTTCATATTTGACAAAGTTATATGAGAAATGATGAAGTAGTTTTGGAACCCATGACAAATTTGAAACAATGAGAGACAAAGTAATTGTAGTTTTTTGTTGTTTATTTTTTCTTTGACACATGTACGTTGTCATTTGTATAATGTTATTTTAAAAAATGTTGGTCTTGCACTACTTACGGGACTATATATATGAATCGTCTTTTAAAAGTTAATATATATTGTATAGCCTTTTGTCCAGTATATAAATAATGTTATGTAAGTTTATTGGAATCACAAAAATTAAATAGTATTGTTATCTTTAACGATAATTATTTGTACCCCAAACAAATAGCTTTAAACAATGCTTAAATATCTATGCAAATTGATAGTACAAGATAATCTTATTATGGTGGTATCAAATTTGTAAGGTTACAAGTTTAAAAGCCATACACCAAATGATAAACGCTACACATGAAAAAAAAAAAAAAAAAAAAACATTTATCACTGCCTAAATTACCGACAAAACAAGAAAAAACGTTCACACACGTTGGCTATACCTCTAAACTACAATATAATATTGTCAACTACATAATATCGTTGCTTTTTGTAATGATTGAATATATTATTACTAAAATCTTAATAACTTAAAACAATCCTATTAGAAAATATACTCCCACACTTAGATCGACTCCACATAATGTTTTTGAAAACTGTATTTTTCTGCTGTTATGCAACCATACATCTAGATTATAGTTATTCGAAAATGATTCTCTAACGCTACAAACTTATGGGTCGTCGGAATTTTGCAGAAAACTAGACACCGTTGCCGCTAGGCGCGGGTACTCGTCTAGTCTCTTAAATGTATATATAGGTAATATATACTCCCTTACATGTCACATCAGAGCTCGTGGTTTTTGTAAGTGGTTTCAGTTAGGTTTTGGTTGTGATTCGAGTTTGGCAAAGGTTATGTGTCAAGCTTTTGAGTCATATTTGGGTCGCAATTTCATATTATCTTGTAGATTTTCGGGTTTTATGAAGGCTAAGTGTTAAAGATTGGGCAATCGGTTTAAACGAGTATTGTTGTTGGTGGTATTCATACATCCCAAGGAATTATTCAGTCAACTGTCCTCATTTTTGCAGTATAGATCGTGTGGTCATAACTATCTGGTTTGAGGTCTCGATAGGTTACGTTTTAGGTGTCAGGGGTCGCGGCCGTTTGTAACTCATTTCTATGCCTTCTTGCCAAGTGATTGGTCTTAATGATATTGCATTTCATGGGTTTCAAGGTCGAAGTTTTATCTTTGTTTGTTTGATTTTTATTTTTAGACGCCTCTGTATAAACTTAAGAGTAATCATAGATCCGAGAGTTGGTGTTGTTGATATTGAAAGCTTTGGTCACCCATGTAATATTTTAGTGTCGATGTATATAAGAAAAGGTAATATATATACTCCCTTATCCAATCGTAAGGCATGTTTTTTATTTAAGTAAAAAGATTTATACTTAATAGGGTTTTTAATACTTAATTCTAGTTAAGGACTTGTATTACATTTTAAGTTATATTAAAACACTTAAAAGTATGTAAGAAAAGAATACCAGCTTGTTATTAGCCAATTATTTATTGCAGTTTCTACATGTTGGGACAATAATGTGCGATCAACTTTATTTGATTTATAATCTTTTCCATATTTAATGCATTAAAATATATTAGCTCCTTCTTTTATGGTATGAAAGTTTGCAAAATATATTTCACATGCAAATGGTGGGGGTTGTCTCCCTCACATCAGACGTGCTGGTTTTTAATTATTGGATTTTCTTTTGTAAATGTGTCGTGTAAAACAAATCGATAACAATAAATGTATGAGTAATAGCTTTACGTATGATAATTAAATTATTACAGTATATAACTTGAGACCAAATGAGCAATATACTGATAAAGTTGCTTTTTGAACAAGGTTTCTATACCGGAGTTATATAGTTTTATAGAATCATTTTTGCCATTAAACAACAATAATGCTTAGGTAAATAGAATAAACAAATTATTGACTATGAATCTATGATAAAAGTTAAGTAATGAATGCCAATTGACAAATTCAAAGAACAATGAAAAAATTTGCATTTCTCATCTCAACAAGCTAAAAGGACAGATGGTGATGTTTTTGACGTGAAACCAAACCTTCTTGTCAAATACAACATGTGAAAGACAAGATTCAAGAGGTTAATAACGTGTTCATCTATTTTGTAGTAATGTTGATTATTCTTTTTACAAAGTACTCTCATCCAAAACAAGCTAAACTATACACTTATTAAAATTTAAAAACTGATTCAAGCATTATTATGTGTAAAGTTTGAACTCAGGTTTCTATTATATAATTATAAAACTCACAGCTAAGCTACACTATATTTTTATTTAAACTATTGTTTTTTGACTTTTTGATCGACTGATTTACGGGGTTTGAACTGTTACATAGACACAAATCGAATATTTTATGCACCTACCAATAATTGAGCTTAGATTTCACATACTTTAGCATGATACACACAATTTTTTTTATAAATATTCATTATTATTAAAGCTAATGATTTGATATTGAATAAAAAAATGTAATTTCATCTTGCCACACAATACACCAAAAATATACTAGTACTATATATAACTTGATAGAATAGAATATGTCAACTAGGAATGGCAATGGGGTGGGTTTGGGGCTGGTTTGGCAATCCCCATCCCCAAACCCGATAACAAAAACCATCTCTAAACCCGCCCAATCCCACGGGATCTTATCGCTAAAAAGTTATGTGGAGATATCCACCCAAACTTCATTCCCATTGGGGTCTTATCGGTTGTCTAAGATTTTTAATACGATACTCCATCATACTCGTGTTGCTCCCCGTTTATTCTTATTTCTACACTATTAACAATATTATTTTATGGAATAGCTTGAATAATCGAGAAACCATTAGTAATATATTAATCATTGGAATAAATCACAACTTTATAGAATAATATGACACAAAACAAGATAAAAACTAGAGAATAAATTACAAAGATAAAAACTAACAAAAATAGAGAATTATATTAGTAAGACGTAAATACTAACACAATATTTTATCTATATGTATATGTATATATTTTGGGGCTGATGGTGTGCCTGCCCCCCGCCCAAACCCGATAAGAATCCCCGCACGCCCTTAATGCCCCCAAACCCGATAAGATTTCCCTACCAATAAGTTCGGATTTCTTCATTTTTCACGTTTTTTGCCATATTTAAAGGAATTGATACTCATACCACATTTTTTTATTCATGCACCACTATTTGTGAATTACGTTACAGTATCACCTCCCCATATTTAATCATTTGTAACACCAAAAGTCATTATATAATTCTTTTTACTTAATGGAGTATTAACGTGACACAAGTGGACAAACGGATGAGTTTCTTGAGCTAACGAGGTTATTTCATTCTTTTCTATTCTAGTTTTAATTAATTATATTTAAATTTCTATATAATTGGTTTCCACTTGACATAATAATAAATATCAGGTGATGAATTAAGTGGAAGATACATTCTTTGGTGGTTGTTGACCTTTGGTTCATCAACTTGATCATCTAACTAAGATTTTTATAAGTTTCTTGAAATGCCTTTATGAAAAAAGTTATGGGTTTTTTATATTATTGAATTTAAGTTAGCCCATATCAACTTTTTTCAATTCTTGATTTTGTCCTTTATGTTTTGATTGGTAAGTTGCTCTTCTTTTTTCAGCTTTGTTGATTTTACAGGGTATTTGGGATTGTGTTTACATATGAATAATTGATTATTGTGTTTTAGATAACCGAATGATTGCGGGTTCAAGTAATGTCTATGACATGTTAGATAGATTTGTCGTTTATTTACTGTGAGATAGTTAGGGCTGTATGTTTGAGCTTATTTTTCGGGCTTACGAGCTTATCTTATTTCGGCTTAGGGCTTATATTTCATAAGCCTCATTTTTCAGGCTTATTTCAAAAATTTTGGAGCCTATTATGATATAACAAGCTTAGATAAGCCCATAAGTTTCAAAATAAGCCGAAGAAACGAGGCTTATGAAATATAAGCCTAAATGAGATAAACTCATACGCCCAAAAATAAGCTTAAACAAACACCCCCTTAGTTGTCTATAAAAAACAATTGCTAGGAATAGCTTATTTAAAACACATAATCTGTTTTGAAATATAGTCGCAATTCCCAAACACCTTCTTTAAATTGATTGCGGAAACAGGTTATATAGTTTGTGTTATTAATATCAAGCATATGAAATTTCAGATATGACGAGTTGAATTGATGGGAATTGATAAAAAGAGAGACCTTGCTTGTATAGCTACGTGGGCTTTCTTTTGGAGTTTATAAGATTGTTTCTTTTCAATTTCGGAATATCAAACAAGTTAAAGATCATAGGTAGAGTTGGAAGATGTCTGGAGTTCAAGATTCTTTAGATATAAAGTTTCGTTTGATTGATGGGTCGGATATTGGTCCTAAAAGCTACCCAGCAGCTGCGAGTGTTGCAACGTTGAAAGAAAGCATCCTTTCTCAATGGCCCAAAGGTTTGTAGAGTTTCTTATGGTTAAATTTCGAAGTAAACATATTTTCTTATAGATGCATGCTTGTAAGGGTGTTTGGGATTGCTTATTAAAATTACTGGTTCACTTATGTCTTTTTGGTGCAACATATAAGCAGTTTTAAATAATCAAATTGCGTTTTGCTGTTTCTAATCGGCTTATTCAATTACTTTAAAAGGCATAAGTAGTTTTCGTAAGCAATTTACTCATCAGTATATCACCATAATGTCTTGTAGTTATATTCATTTCGAGATTAAAGTGGACAATAATGTTTATGCCAAGTGCCTTTTAGTAATGATGCTTTTGTATCTTCTTATTTTTTGATACAACCCAATGAAACATTGTAATCTTTTTGGTCTGACAGACAAAGAGAATGCCCCGAAGACAGTGAAAGATTTAAAGATAATTAGTGCCGGAAAGATATTGGAAAACAGTAGAACGGTAGGCGAATGCAGGAGTCCACTGTGTGATGTTCCTGGTGGAGTTACAACGATGCATGTTGTTGTTAGTCAACCACCTCAAGAAAAAGGTACATATAATCTCTTAAAAATGACCAATTTTTTTGTACGGGTCTGTTTGGTTGAAAAGAGACTTCGTGTTCAAACTTTCGTTTTTGTACACGTCAACTAATTTGGCCATTTCCCCTATAGCTAAACTTCTTTATTTAATCCGTTAGAGATAAATCATACCATTTGGAAGTAAATGGTTCAAAATTGCCACATTTACATAAAGGGAGTTCATGTGCATTTTAAAAGTATCGTGACTTCAAAAATCAGAATCAAGAAAAACATTGTATCAACTTTGATACTAGATGGATAATTTTTTATGTTTATCCTGAATATTCAATTTTATTGCACAAGTTTCTCAACCGTGTCTTAAAATCTGATCATTATGACCCAAAAAGTTGAGAATCACTCAGTTTTGCTAAACTTCAGTACAGTAAACTGATTGTTACCCTCAGTAATCAATTTCTCAGCATATCCAAACACCCCCTAATGGTTTAGCTTCAACTTTATTACAAGATTGGTGTGAGGATTATTACAAAATGTACTAAATAGGTTGACCTTCAAGGTCGTAGTGTATAAACACCTTAATTATCTTTGTTTAACTCAACAGAGAAGAAAGTGATGGATGATCCGCAGATAAACAAGTGTGTATGTGTGATATTATGAGAAGCGAATCCATACAGAACCTTTACATCTTCATTTGCAGGTTTGTTGCACGTTCATTTAAACAACTTTATTAATACTGTTCAGGTTTTTTACAAAGTATTATATTTACTATTATTTTATGGCAGATAAAAGGTACTGGAGCTTGCATAAGACGATGATGCTGTTAATGACTAGTTTGGATTGGATTTTACAAAGACACCAGAAAATGAGAGAAGCAAAATTTGTGAGATAATACATTTGTATCTATAAAGTTTGTTTTTTGTGTTTGTGTTTTCTTAACTTGTGAATTGTTACTCAAAAACACTTCCTTTATGGTTTTTTATTTATTTTTTGGTTGGGAAACTGTGATTAAGTTTGAATGAAACAAGTTATACTTTCTTTTTTGTTTAACTTACACATGGTTAATGTTTTGCGGACTTGCCAATCACTAGTGTAAGTATTTCTGGACATGTTGGTATCTGTACACAAGCAGAAGTGTATTTAGCAACGTTGTAACATACGTATTATCAGAGGGGAATTGGCTTGATGTCGTTTCCTTTGGTCAATGGGTGTTGTACATAAGCTTTATTAGTAGACATAAGTACATAAGCTTTATTAGCAGACATTTGTGCTGGAGGGAAATGTTTCACATATGATTATACGAAAGGTTCATCATTCATCACATTTGCATGGAGGCTCTCACTTCTCAGGATTCATTGCTCGGCGTCTGCTTGAAGCTAGTATGACCAAGCCATATCATCATTGGATAGATTTATAAATTATTTTTTTCTATTATTTTTGTGTATTCTTTTGCTATGGCTAAATGCTGAAGCCTGAAACAATATAATGGTCTGAGATCACTTTTTGAGCAACTCTATCAACCCGGTTTGATTGAATCATACATACGGTTGCCGCTAACTAAACGGTAGGTAGCTACCCTTTTTGGGTACCCAAGGCCACCTAGTAGGGGTGGTCTACATAAAAAGCTACTCTGCGTTTTCCAAATAAAACATGTTGGAAAATCTTGAACACCATAAGCGAACCGTTTAGTAGACTCCACATCTTACTTGGAGTGGCAACTCTTACCATGACATGAACATGACCTTAGACTGACATAAAAATAAACGGGACATGGTTTGGTCTAAAGAGGTTCAGGGTTGGCTAACTTAACCCTTTTGAGTTTTCCTTTTCCTGGATAATAATCATATCTATATTTTGTAATGCTGGTTAAATATGTTAAACGCATCAACCTGTCAACCCGTGTTAACCTATTTAACCCGTGTAACACACCAACAAATTTTGATAGACAGGTTAGACACGTCGTGTTCGATTATGTGTAAACTGATTAGAGTTGACACAACTAACGTGATAATATAAACACTTTGTATTCGAGTTGAGGTTCTTCGACCCAACACTAGACCCTGACCCGGATTAGCAGTGCATATTGCCATCTTCTCCAAGCTTGCTGGAAATGCTAGAATGTTTCCTTATTCCCCTTGTATTCCATGTAATCATTCATTTCACACATGCACGATGACAACAATGTAATATATATTCCGATGATTCGGTTAAAAAATTGTGGCTAAAACTCACTCTGTTAGATTCTGTCTGTTTATTTCTATATTTAGAAACGGCAACCATGTTCTTCTCTTTCTTTCCTCCTTGATTTCAAATAGTATTCTTCTTCTTGGCCTTGAATTTATTTTTACATGGTCCAAGAATCGTAACAAATTCTCATTACGATTTTTGGACCAATTTTCAATCAATCTGTTAGGGTTTTAGGAAGAAAGGATCAAAGGCAAGCTTATGATACGGTAAATATGTAAATTTTCATATTTTCACATTATTTGTATATATTTCCATCTACATTTTTTATAGGACCTAATGTGTGCTATATTGTTCTGATTAATCGATGTTTCTTAAATTTTGTAGATGAAATGGAATCGAAAACCATTAATATTTGTTGAAAATTTATATAGTTATATTGCGTTTTGCAGGGAATTAAGTTAAAAGTTACGATTTTCAATTATTTAATGGCAATGTAGAAAAGGAAATACCATTATGTATTGAAATATTGTTGTGAATAGTTGATTAGGTAATAGAGTTTATTGGTAACAAAACTGTGATTTAATCCCCGGCTAACACTGTGGATACATATTGTCGAGACTACTTGGCATGGGTAATGTTGTAAAACGGTATAGTGGCGGAAACTTTCTAGCATTGTATATGAAATGAAACATATAGACTTGAAAATGACTCATGGTTGAATGAAAGGATAAGAGTAGTGGCACCTTTTCTGCTTATGCTTATGCTTGTGAGTAGAAGCTGCTTATAAATAAGTAGTTGTTTGGATTTGCTTATGCTATAAAAGAATGCAATAAAAATGAACAAAGGAATTATTGGTGAGCAAGTGTCAATCAAATCCATTAACAAGGGTTTTAGGTTCAAATACTAGGGTAAAACTTTGATTTCGTCCTGTTTAAATAATACTAATTATATAGTTACATTGTAGAGAATACTTGGCATGGTTAATACAGAAACGGTAAGAGTGCAGCGGTAGTAACTTATCTAGAATGCTAAGTGAATCTCAATGTATACACCTGAAAATGACTTGTGGTAGCATGAAAGCATATGAGGGTGTCCGGGGTTGCTTATTTCTTCTGCTTATGGTTATGCTTATTAGAAAATGCAGCTAAGCAGAAGAGCATAAAAATAACCACTTCAGGAAATAGTGTTTGGATTAGCTTATGCTGTTAGAAAAAAGGCAATTTGACCCCAAAAAAAAAAAATAATAATTAGTGATCGACACTGTGAATCGAGTCCATTCAAAAAGGGTTTTAATTTGGGTAACTATGCTTTTCAGCCTTTTGGCTGATTAATCCACAGGGCTTGAGCCCATCGCTACACAGACTCAAACAAGGTAAAGCCCTCCCCTTTGGGGAGATTGTTGTGGCCATTTCAAAAAGGTTTTAGGTTATATATGAGGGTAAAAGAGTAAGAATTTAATTTATAAGCACTTTGAAATAATCAGGACCCAAGTTGCTTGAAAATTGTTTATTGTTTTTGTTATTCAAACTCTCCAAAGTCCAAACTGCTTATCTGCTAGCAATATATATGCAATTATTCACTTTAGGAGGGATATATATGCATTTTTGCCGCTAGCAATAAGAAGTTATGCAGAAAAATAATCAATCCCAAACACCCCCCTAGACTTCAAGATGACTCATAATTTGACCCTGTATGTATTTCCATTCTGAAGTATGAATGGCTTAATAATGTGTTGGTACAGGTGATCCCGAGACTCGAGTATCCTGAACCAAGCAAGATGGGCATGAAAGCTACTACACTTTTGCCAGGACCCACTAATAACCAGGATGCTCTTGCTGCTCAATATCAACTATTAGATTATGTGTCAAAACAATTCTTTGTACGTCGACTAGTGTCTCAAAAGAGAAGACGGATGCTAGTTGGTGGTTATGATCTTGATATGTCTTACATTACCCCTCGTATATTAGCAATGTCATTTCCTGCAGAGCGAATGAAAGCCATATATCGCAATCCTATGTGGCAGGTCAAGGATGTTTTGGAAATGAGACATAAGGAACACTACAAGGTACTATAGTCAGCTAATTTTGATTAGCATATATCACATATTCTGTCACATGGTCTTATTCATTTCGTGTTATACTTTGTAGGTGTGTAACTTATGTATAGAGGAAGATTATGATCCGTCCCATTTTAATGGTTTTGTGGAAAGATTCCCATTCGACGATAATCATGTGCCATCGCTCCATATGATTAAGGAATTGTGTGAAAGTGTTCATTCGTGGCTTTCAAGTGACCCAAAGAATACTGTTGTCATTCACTGCATGGTAAACTTGCAAACTCTGTAGTTTGAATGTGCTTTTTTCTCTTTCTCTCCTTTTTTTTTACTATTTAAATATCAATAGGCAGGTAAAGGTCGGACAGGATTGATGGTATCTTCTTATTTGACGTATACTGGAATGTTAGCAGAGGAAGCTCTACAGGTTTATGCAGATAAAAGGACCACAAATAATCTTGGAGTAAGTTTTATATCGACATAAATCTATTTTAACGACCTTAGCTAATTTCTTGGTCGCATGATTGAAGTTTATACTATGAGCTACATAGTACAGTTTGGCCAGGTTTCCGTAAAGGATGATGTTAGATACAATATTCATATGCTTATCGGAGAATATATGCTACATTGACCAATTTTCTACCCATTATTTTGTGGCTCTACTTGTCTATTGATTATTAGGTGGAAAGTTGAGGTGTAGACATGCTAAAACGCATCAGAAGTCTAAAGAATTATGGTCAAGTGCTTATTCGGTAGTATATAAATAAAAGAACCGTAATAGTAGGAAACACTGACTCAAGGCATTAGAGGTGAAAAAATTGGCGGGTGGGGTGGGTCGAGTAATGGGTGAAAATGGGCAAATTATGGCTTGGCTGGGTTGACCTGATACACTTTGTCCAACTTTTTACAAAATAATCAGTGTCAGAGAGACTGATTAGCATTATCGACACGTTCATATGTATATAGTCGAAATTTCCATGTCTACAATGCATACCAGGAAACATGTGCATATGCACATGTACGAAGAATCTGTCCATTTCTCAGTTATGCAAAACATATGACATATGCATGGATTCAAGGAACATCTAATTAAAATCTAATGCAGTTACCAAAAAATTTACTTTATCTATTTATTTTGATAACTATAGCTTAAATGTGTAGCCATTTACTCTCTTGATCCGCCCCAGGGAACTCCTGTTCATGCTTGCTACCTAATTTGTAATTTATTATGTGACGTATACAAAATTTAAGTCTAAATTTTCATAAATTACTGTCTTAATCATGCTGTTGAAATATCTTGAAGAAAATCTGTATATATTACCAAATGATGGGCAGGTGACAATACCAAGTCAACGACGTTATGTTCACTACTGGCAGAAATCTCTTTCTTTTCCAGATGGTTGCCCTCCAGATGTGAACATCCCTGAACCAACTCCTAAGGTGTTGCAGCAGATCCGGATATACGACACCAGAAACATAGAAATAATATTCATTGTGGTGTCAGAAATGCACGAGGTAGGGCATTCTTCATCTAGATATATACTGGATTTATGCGACTGCTTCATATATACCATCATTTGACTGGGCAACAAACTTTTGTTGCAGGTTCCTGGACAGCGTTATCGTCCATCTAGAGATATATGTAGGAATTTCTGCAAAAAAGTAAATGATATTGGTATTGAAAATTTTGGACACTTTTACTCATTCCTCAAGGAGAATCATGAGGGGCACAACTCAGAAATAGAAGGATCTGATGAAAATAGCTCCTATGATTTCTATTTCGATAAAAGGATCAAGGTGAACTTACAGTAAACGTGCAGTGATGAAAGGTCACTCATTGCTCAAACTTGAGGTTTTTATCATATCACTAACATTATTTGATGGTTCTACAGGTTACTGGAGACTTATGTGTCACGTTCTATGAAAGGAATATTGGGGGTCGTCTCTTCTATGCTTGCTTCAATACCGCGTTCATCGAAGACAACTTGCTAAAGGTACAAAAATTAAATTCTAAATTGGCAGTCTTTAAAATGTCATCATATGTTTTGCTTCTAACTTTGAGATTGGACTTCACTGCAGTTTTCCATAACGGAATTGGATAAAGTGGGCAACAAGGCAAAATCAATAGCAGGTCCCGAGTTCCGTGTGGAGTTGCTCTTCAGTCCGGATAACCCTAATGATGGCTAAGATGGCTGCAAATCTGACTGTTGATTTAGCCCTGGTTCGACATTTTTTGTTTGTAAATTTTTTTGAAAAGAAGGATTTGTAAATTTTGGACTAGTAGTGTTGGTTACAAAAGTCACATACCAGGCCTAGTTTACAATGGCAAAAAGAATGCATTAATTAGGATGACAAAGTTGTCATATATGATACTACATGAAAGAATCATGAAGGGTCTCCCTATATGAAGTAAAAAGTTCCATGTAACTAATTTACTTCAAATTTCTTTTGAAAACCGGACATGTGCAAAAAGTATAAACAACGACCTTTCAATGAGTAGTTGGAAATCATGACGGTTGCCTTTGGTAGATTTCTTGGCTACTGTTATAAGAAATACCACTGATGTCGTATGGTTCAAATAAAACATAACACTTCAATATCGAAAATGTCAAGCCCCAAGGACCTGCACTCACGACCACATATTGCTCTTTTCCCAAGTGCCGGCCCATCCCTTCGTCTTGCTGCTATGCTAGCTTCCCACAACTGTCTCATCACTCTGATCACCGCACAACCACCGGTGTCTATGGCCGAGTCTGCTCACATTGATGGTTTCTTGGCCGCGTACCCTACTATTAACCGCGCTGACTTCCAAATCATTCCTTACACGCCTCCAGGACCAGCCATTACAGACCTTTTCTTTGTCCAATTTGAAGCCATCATCCGCTCTGTTAATCTTCTGACTCCACTCTTGTCTTCTATATCACCACCACTTTCGGCCATTTTCTCTGACTTTTTATAAGTTGCTGATGCTCTTGGCCTACCAAAGTATATCGTGTCTACCACCTCCGCCAGATTCTCAACTTTAATGTCATATTTCCCAAACCTATTAGCACCTGGAAGATCCATATGCATAGCGGAATTCTCAGTTCAGATCCCTGGTTTAGCCCCCTTTGACATCTCAACTATTCCACCACCTTTCTTCATACCAAACCACATATTCACTAACACTTTGATATCAAACTCTCGGTCTTTATGTATAGTAAAAGGTATTTTGTCCAACACCTTTTATGCTTTTGAACCAGAAACAATTGCAGCAGTCAGTGGTGGCTTAGTCACACCTGATTTCCCCCTTTTTTACCCAGTTGGGCCATTAGAACCACACAAGTTAGAACTAGGAGATCACTAGCCTCTTATGTGGCTGGATCAACAACCGCTACAGTCTATGGTATATGTAAGCTTCGGAAGCAGAACAGCAATGTCAAAAGATCAAATAGTAGAACTAGGAACGGGGTTGACGATGTTGGTCCCAAATATGAGTCGAAATGAATTTGCAAACAATAAACTTGAAAAACTAATAAATCGTCTGACCATGTATCATTACAGATTTGCCAGTACTTATACTAAACGAAGGGGTATGTCCCCAACCATTGTGTCGGTTCAAATTTGTAACCGTTTTTAACTACCCATAATCGTAATTCGGTTATATAACTAACTATCATAACTACCTATAACCGCTTGTCGGTTGTAAACTATGTAACGACCAAGTTTGCTCCTTGTCGTTTGAAGCAATGTCGAGATTAGTGTTTACATTCTCCTCCTTAATCTTGATCGTTGCTTCGTCCTAAGTCTTTAACTCCGAGCATTTGTCGCATAGTCACGAAGTTGAGTCTTGGTAAAGCTTTTGTTAAGATATCTGCTCTTTGTAGTTCTCCACTAACGTGTTCCACTTTAATATGACCATTCTCTACGCATTCACGAATGAAATGATAGCGAATGTCTATGTGCTTGCTTCTTCCATGAAAAATTGGGTTCTTTACGAGTGCTATTGCTGATATGTTGTCAACTCTAAGCGTTATCATTTTTTCTTCCAATCCAGTTAATTCACTAAGTAAACGTTTTAACCATAAGGCTTGACATGCTGCCGCAAAGGCGCCATGAATTCGATTCACATGATGAGAGTGCTACGTTGGTTGCTTCGAGTACACCAAGTAATAGGTGACTCTCCAAAGTAAAATACTATTCCAATAGTTCCTTTTCCTTGATCGGTATTGATTCCATAACTACTGTCACTGTATCCTGTAATCTTGCAGCCGCCTTCTTTCTTGTATATTATGCCATGCTCATTTGTTCCTTTGATGTATCGGATTACTTGTTTCACTGCCTTCAGGTGATGATCCTTCGGGTCTTGCATAAATCTGCTGAGTAGTCCGACTGAGTAACTAAGATCTGATCTTGTATGTAGTAAGTATTTGAGACTTCCAATTAAGCTTCGGTAATAAGTTGCGTCAACTGAGTTTCCATCTTCCGCCTTGACCAACTTAGTGCCGGGATCCATTGGTGTCTTCGTATCATTAATGTCCGTCATGCTTGTTTCTTTTAAGATCTTGTTAATATATCATGTTTGCTTGATTGTAATCTCTCCTCCTGTCTGTGTAACTTCTATCCCAAGGTAATATGCAAGCAACCCTAAGTCGCTCATTTCAAATTTTTCTTCCATCTGGGATTTGAACAAGTCTATTTCCTTCTTTGGAGTGCCCATGATTATCAAATCATCTACATAAACTCCAACTATAAGTGTAGAAGTCTTGCTTCTCTTCGTATAAACTGCTTGTTCGAGATTACATTTCTTAAAGTCTAATGACTTCAAGGTTTGATCAAGTTTCACATTCCAAGCTCTTGGTGCTTGTCTTAAGACATACAAAGCTTTAGTTAGCTTGTAGAATTTTCCTAGGTTTCCTTGTTGAATGAAACCTTCAGGTTGTGTAACATAGACTTCTTCCTTTAATTCTCCATGTAGAAATGCTGATTTTACATCTAAGTGGTGTACTTGCCATCCATGATATGCTGCTAGTGCTAATATTAGGCGAACTGTCTCTATTCTAGCAACTGGTGCAAACACCTCATCGAAGTCTATTCCTTGTTCTTGTACATAACCTTTTGCTACTAATCTTGCTTTATATTTAATGATTTTTCCTTGTGCATCTCTCTTGGTTTTATAAACCCATTTGAGTCCTATTGCCTTGTGATTTGCAGGCAATGTGGTAAGAGTCAATGTGTTGTTTTTGTTGATTAAATCTAATTCAATTTCCATGGCCTCAATCCACTTTTCATATTTTGATGCTTCCTTGTAATTACGGGGTTCTTCTTCTGTGAAAAATAAGCGTGGTGCTTCTACTTCACGTGCAGTTTCGTAGATTTCCGTAATATTCTTTAAACCTTGTATTGGTCTATGATCAAATCTATGATCTGAGCTTCCTAATGAGCTAATAGTAGCTTCTTCTTCATCTTATGAGTTAGGATTGTAAGTGTATGTGGTGGTGTGATTGGTGAGGGTGGATCTGGTATAGGATTCGGTTCATGATACGTGTTATCATTGTTTTCTGTGTTGACTGGTGTAGGATTCTCATTGTCAACTCCGTCTATTACAAAACTAGTCCAAAACGTGTCTTGTGTACTTGTATCCTCTTCATTGTTATTCCAATCCCACGGTTTCGTTTCCATAAATTTTACATCCCTACTAACATGTTTCTTCTTTCCTATTGGATCATATAGCCTACATGCTTTTGATCCTTCTTCAACTCCTAAGTAAATCATTGGAATGCTTCTATCATCCAGCTTCTTCAAGTGAGGTATTGTTATCTTAGCATAAGTTGTGCATCCGAATATTTTTAGATATTCCAGATTTGGTTTTCTGATGTAGAGGGCTTCATATGGTGTTTTATCTTTCAGGGCTTTTGTAGGTACCCTGTTGAGTATGTAAATGGCGTGTCTGACTGCTTCCGCCCAAAAAGTTAAGGGTAACTTCATCGATTTCATCATACTCCTAGTAGTTGATAACACTGTCCTATTTCTCCTCTCTACTACACCATTCTGTTTCGGTGAGTATGGTGTTGTCAATTGTCTTGCTATTCCATTCTCCTTACAGTATTTGGTGAATTCATTTGATGTAAATTCACCTCCTCTATCAGTTCTTAGCATTTTTATTTTTCAACTTCAACTTCAATTCAATCTGCTGTCTAAATTCCTTGAATGTGTTGAATGCTTGATCTTTCGAAGTTAGAAAGTAAGCCCACATGAAACGTGTGCAGTCATCTACTAATAAGAAGATGAGCTTCTTTCTTGAGTGTGTGGCTGGACTTATGGGACCACAAAGATCTCCATATACTAAGTCCAACGGATTCTTTGATCTGAATTTAGCTTGATTTGGAAATGGTGTTCTAATGTGTTTTCCTAATAAACATGCATCACAGATTTTTCCTGCATGATTTATTCTCGGTATTCCATCCACTAGACCTTTTCTTGTCATCTTGTTGATAACGTCAAAGTTTAGATGACCAAATATAGCGTGCCATAACCATGCTTGGTCATCTACGTTTGCTAAGAGACATATAGGTGCTTCTATATGTAATCTAATACTGTAAAGTTGATTCTTAGATCGTTCTACTTTCATCAAAAACTTCTTGTTCTTATCGTACAAAGTCAGTATGTTTCCATCCATGATGATCTTACAACCTATTTCAGTGAGTTCTCCTAGACTAAGTATGTTACTTTTGAGGTTTGGAATGTAGTAAACGTCCGAAATCATCTTCTGTTGTAGGTTTCTACATCCTAATAATATTGAACCTCTACCCTTTATCTCCACATACGATCCATCTCCAAAACGAACGCGTCCAGTGATGCTTTCGTCAATATCCTTAAAATGACATTTGGTGCCCGTCATAAGGTTACTTGCACCATTATCTAAATACCATATGCTAGCCTCTATTATAGCATATTTTCGGGGTTGTACTTGTTCTTCATTTAACAAGATTTCTTCAGTTTCGTGTGTAGCCATTAATAATGATGGTTCATCATCTTCTAAGATAAGGTTTGATTGTTCCTGAGTTGTTGGTGGGTTTCTACAGTCTTTCTTGAAATGTCCATGTTTCCCGCAATTGAAACATTTAAATTTCTTTTTATTCCACTCACCTTTATTCTTATTTGATCCGTCATTGTGAGTTGAATTTTCTCCATTCGAGTTATCTCTATTTCCTTTATTTTGCCAATTTCCTCGTGAATAGTTTGATCTACCTCTATATTTGGTAAATCATTTCTTATTTCTAGAGTGTTCTCCTTGTGCGAATAATAGGTTATCTTGGCTTTCTACTTGTCCTCCCTTTCGGAGTTTTATTCTCTCCTCGAATGCCTTAAGTCTTCCAGCGATCTCATCTAACGTAATGTCGTCGAGATCATTCGTCTGTTCTATGGATGCTACTATTTGAATGAACCTATCTGGTGTGGAGTCTAATAGTTTTCGTACTAAGAGTGATTCATCCAAAGCTTTCCTAATTCTTTAGCCTTCGTGGCGTAGCCGTTTAGTTTGGCTGTAAATGCATCCACCGTTTCATCTTCCTTCATCTAAAGGGTCTGAAATCCAATCATTAGTGATTGTAACTGTGCTTGTTGCACTTTCTCTTCTCCAACGTGTCTCTTTCTTAATGAATCCCATAATTCCTTTGCCGTTTTGCAACTTGCTACTTGTAAGATCACATCTTCTGTCAATGCTTGATATAGGAAGGTCGTCGTTGCCTTATCCTTCTTATCATCTACGTGCGTGTTATCCTTAGGTTCTATCGCTTCCCATAAACCTTTTGCTTCCAGTATAACCTTAATTTGTATAGTCCAAACTGTGTAGTTTGTGGTTTTGAGTTTAGGGCATTGATATTGTGCCATTGGGGTTACGGGTTTTGGTGTTGTGTTGGTATCGTCACCAGGCATTTTGATAGTGCTTATGATCTTCACTTTCTAATTCATATGGGAATTCTAACTTAGTATGGTATTTTTAATACTACGGGAACAGAAATGGTTATCCGGGAATCCTAATAGTACGGGATCAAATATAAAGTTCTCGGGATTTTCTAATAATATAAAATAACGATCTATACTATCTAAAGTATAAAAGAAATCCAAAGTTTGATATTGTGACCTCGTTGTTGTGTTAAACACAACCGTATTCCCACTTGTATGTTGGTACTCGAGTGTTATACCAACTACGTTCTTTTCTTTCCTCGTCTTATACTTCTAGGTTCTCCTTTTTTGTGTCGACTTCGTTTCCAGCGTACGCCCTAGACCTTTTTGTCTCGGCTTCTTTCTCCAAAAACACCCAATGTTTCCTTGGCCCCAATCAAACTATGATGTTTGTTGTAGTTTCGTTCCAAGTTCTTCACAATACTCCTTTTTCTCACAAATACCTTTTGGTATTCACCAAAGCAATTTGATTGCTTTCTTTCTCTCTTATTAATACTCGCGGTATTAATTTCAACGTCTAAACAAAGTGAGAATTTGTTTGTCGTTCTGCTGTTGCTTATTCCTTTCCTACGTTATACCACAATACTTCTTTATTTCTTTCTTAATTTCACACCGTATTCTTCAACAACTTCTTAATACCCGTCGGTATTCTATTTGCAAAACAAGTGATCAGCCTGTTATCTTCTTCGTTATTTTTTGTTTTCGCATTGCTAAACGCTTCTCCAAAACAATCCTTGATTGTCTTTTGTACCGGTATATCAAACTGTAAGCAATGCCCTTTTGTTCTTCTTGTGTATCTCGTTTATACACAAAGGTTTTCTTTGACGTCTTTCAATCTTCTTGTCACGTTGTATAGTGACAGAAATTTTCTTTCTTCTTTTTTGTTGTCATGTGCAAGACACCAACAAAGCCTTCAACACTTGTTCTCTTCTTTGATTTTTTCTGTCACGTATAAGTACCACAACAAAATCAGGCTACCACACTGTTTGGTGTCCTTCCGTTTGCAATTTCGACACAAGACAAGTCGTATACTAGTTTCTTGCGTCCCTTAGTTATTCAGGAAACGTATGTTGGTTTACACGTCGCGTTTTTCTTCCTGAAACAAAAGTTTCAGCGTCTTTCTTTCTGTTTTGGTTTCCTTTTGGTCTCGTTGAGATTTCTGATTTGTGATACGTCTCGTTAACAAGGTTCTGGTGTTTGATGGTGTAACGAGGCAATTGTATAACAAGGCTCTTGATGCCAAATGTTGGTCCCAAATATGAGTCGAAATGAATTTGCAAACAATAAACTTGAATAACTAATAAATCGTCTGATCATGTATCATTACAGATTTGCGAGTACTTATACTAAACGAAGGGGTATGTCCCCAACCATTGTGTCGGTTCAAATTTGTAACCGTTTCTAACTACCCATAACCGTAATTCGGTTATATAACTTACTATCATAACTAACTATAACCACTTGGCGGTTGTAAACTATGTAACGACCAAGTTTGGTCCTTGTCGTTTGAAGCAATGTCGAGATTAGTGTTTACAGATGAAACTGGACAAAAGTTTTTGTGGGTGTTAAAATCAAGAACCGTGGATAAAAAAGATACGGAAAACCCTGAAGAATTAGTAGGTGATTCGTTTATTGAGACAACGAAGCACAAAGGGATGGTAGTGAAGGGTGGGTGAATCAAGAAGAGATACTATCACACCCCGTCATTGGATGATTCATTAGCCATTGTGGTTGGAACTCGGTGATGGAGGCTGCAGCTAGAGGGATACCATTATTAGCATGGCCGCAACTCGGTGATCAGAAGGTGAATGCAGGCATTGTGGAAGCCGTGTCATTAAACCAAATAGTGGAAGCATAAGGATCAAGTACTTGTAAACTAATTAACAAAATTTAAATAGATGCATACATTTTAGCAAATTCAAACACAACGGTAATCAAGAACACCAAAGAAACCAAAACCCTAATTGACTAGGGTTTGTGTATGTAGATCTAAACAAATACTTCGAACCCCAAATAATTCATAAACACAAGTGTGTTTGTCCTTCGTTCTTGTACACACATATTACTAGCGAATCAATGAGAAAAGCTAGGTTCTTGATCACGAAACAAATCTATCACCTATGTTGTGTTCAAGAAATCGACACCCAAGGTGTTTAGGATGAAGAATCCAGTCGAACACAAGGAGGGGAGAGGAGAAAAGAAGATAGATTAGTTAGGGTTTCAAGAGATGGAAAAATAAATCACAAACCTTTGCATTTATAGTCTAACAATCATGGAGACCAAGTTTGAGTGGGATTGGGTTATCCAATACACCACCGATCGGTATACCCTAGAACCTTCTTGTGATCTATTTTCATCTCTAGTCCCTTAACTTAATATTCAACGAACGTTAACCAAACACCGTTAAATACTAACTACTATTAAGTGTTTTATTCGTAATCAAATAGTTAAATATAACATTTTATATATAAATTATTTTAACATTGATTCTCATACTTAATATGTGCAATCCCGAAGTCTCGTGTTCGAATCCTGTTATACATATATTAATTTATATCCATAAACCTTTCAGCTCCCACATGGATATTTCTTAATATAGTAATGGCATTGGTTTAGTCTAGCTTAACACGCCAATGCCCTCAGATTGAACCGAGTGTGGTTTTCTGGAAAAACCATTTAATGACTCATCATTATACTTATCCCTTTGCTACTAATACTACATTAACTATGGATATGGATCAAGTCATTCCATAAGTTAATATTTTGTTTCTCGTTATATCTGATTGAACAAGATTACCAAATCATCTGAACGTATACCAGATAGATCTTGGGTATGGTCATACAAACATCTTGTCAACCCTACGAGGGGCCCAATAGTATTATGCTTTGAAACAAATTCAAAGAAACAAATTCCCTTGACTACAAGCAAAACTCATGAACTTTACAACACTTCTGAAAATAGCCCTTATTACCACCAGTTACGGATAACGTTAGACTATTTCACATAAGTGTGCTACATCCATAACAATTATCTGGTATCTCAAGTCTGAGGATAAATATCCATGATTTGCTTAATGACAAGGATCCATAAAGTACAATCATGTTAAGTTGGGATCTGTCCTATATTCAATTCATTGAATATCATGTGAATTTGGCATGTCCCACGCATCATACTTAAGTATATTATGCCAAAACTCAGATTTATCTTAATTCAATGACATTCCCACATCATTGATCGACAACGAACTATTTAGAATAACATAAGTTATTCACGGATTAAACATGCAAATATAGGATATAATATTAAGAAAATGAAAAATAAACATAACTAATATTTTAATTCATTAAAATAATATTTGTTCATAACATCCCTTATCCAAATACCAATCACAGATTTGCATGAAACTATAAGCTAAATGAAGTCCTATCCCATCAAAGATGGTGAGTAAGCTTTTCCTTAGATAAAGGCTTCGTGAAGGGATCAGCTAGATTTTCATTTGTGTGAACTTTGAGTAGATTGATCTCTCTTATGTCGATTTGTTCTCAAACATAGTGATATCGTCGAGGAAAATGTCTAGTGCCCTTCATGACTCCAGGTTCATTGGCAAATATTATTGCAGCAGAATTGTTACAATAGACATTTATAGGTAATTCAATTGAGAGCGTAACTCCAAGTCCCGAAATGAATTTCCTAATCCAAAAAGCTTCCATCGCAACTTCTGAAGCAGTTATGTACTCAGCTTCTGTGATAGAAATCGCGGTCGTACTTTTCTTCTTGCTCTTCCAGTCTACTGCTCCTCCATTAACGACAAAGACATATCCCATTTGAGACTTCTTATCATCTTTATCAGTTTGAAAAGACACATCACAAAACCCTATAACATCAACATCTGGATCTAGATTCCCACCAAACACTAGAAACATATCTTTAGTAGCCCTTAGATACTTAAGAATGTTCTCAACAAAGATTCCAATGCTTTTCACCTGGCTATTGATATCGACTGGTGATATTTTGTACAAACGTCACATCCGACCTTATACATCTTACCGCATACATGATAGATCCTACAACCGAAGCATAAGGATCCTTTCTCATGTGTGCCACCTCTACAGGTGTTGAAGCGCATAGTTCACTACTTAAGCCATGTTCTACTTGCATCGGCAAATATCCCTTCTTGAAATTTTGCATATTGTATCTTTTCAATATTTTATCAATGTAAGTGCTTTGACTTAATCCAATTAACCGCCTTGATCTATCTCTGTAGATCTTGATTCTCATAATATATGTTGCTTCCTCTAGATCCTTTATAGAAAAGCACTTTCCAAGATAAGACTTAACATCTTGTAAACTTAGAATGTCTTTTCTTATGATCAATATGTCATCAACATATAGGATAACGAAAGTAACATTACTCCCACTAGCTTTGTGATATACACATGGCTCATCAAGATTCTAAGTGAAACCAAATTTCTTGATCTCCTCATCAAATCTCTTATTCCATTGCCTTGATGCTTGCTTCAATCCATAAATTGATCTTTGAAGTTTGCATACACGATTTGAAAATTTTAGATTCACAAACCCCTCAAGCTGCGCCATATAGATGTCTTCATCTAGGCGACTATTTAAGAAGCCTGTTTTGACATCCATCTTCCAAATCTCATAGTCATAGTACGCTGCTATAACTATAAGAATCCTAACGGCTCTAATGTCTGTTACAGGAGAAAAGGTCTCCTCATAGTCAACCCTAAAGGTTTGAGTAAATCCTTTAGCTACCAGACTAGCTTTATAGGTGTGTACATTGCCATCCATGTCAGATTTCTTCTTTAAGAGCCACTTATTTCCAACGGCTTTAGCATTGAGAGGAAGGTCTACTTCAATCCAGACTTCATTATCTAATATAGATTGCATTTTCCAATTCATTGCGACTTGTCATTTGTCCTTTTCAGGATCAACCATAGCAGCCTTATAGTTAGAAGGTTCTCCAAGATCCCCTAATATATTTTCCTCAACTTCTACGTTAAGACATAGACGTTCAGGAGCACGTATAGTCCTTTCAGACCTACGAATGGGCACACCTTTAACTTCAGGTGGAGGACCCAGACTTTCAGGTTCTACTTGAAGTTGGCTAGTGTTTTGAGAAGGTGGTGTATCTTCTTGATCATCTTCCTGATCATACACTCTCCCACTGAATTTATGAGATATGAGATCCCTTTCAAGGAAATCTCCATACCTAGCAACAATTACTTTGTTTTTAGGTGGAAAGTAAAAGAAGTAACTCATTGTTTCCTTTGGGTATCATACGAAGATACACTTTACAGATCTTTGTTGGAGTTTATCAGCCGAGTCACGTTTAACAAACGCCTCAGAACTCCAGACCTTTAAGTAAGATAAGTTGGGATATTTTACATACCATAATTCATATGGTGTCTTATCAACCTTCTTAGTTGGAACCATATTCAGAATGCAAACAACAATTTCTAAAGCATAATCCCAAAAGGATAAGGGAAGAGTTGTAAGATTAAACATTGATCGCACCATGTCTAACAATGTATGATTTCTTCTCTCAGACACACCATTTTGTTGTGGAGTATATGGAGATGTGAGCTGCTGGACAATCTCACACTCAGCAAGATAATCTTTAAACTCTTGGCTTAGATATTCACCACCTCTATCAGATTGAAGAGCTTTGATCTTCTTTCCTAGTTGGAATTCTACTTTTGAAAACCTTAATGTTTCAAAGACTCTATGTTTATGTTTAAGCAAGTAAACATAACCATAACGACTAAAATCATCAGTAAAGGTTAAGAAGTAGCTAGCACCATTCCTTGACACATGTCTTAGTGGTCCACATACGTCAGTATGTATCACACCAAGTAGATCAGAAGCCCTTTCTAAACGATTTACAAAATGCTTCTTTGTCATCTTCCCAAATATGCAAGATTCGCATTTATCAAATGATTCATCATTGATATTTTGCAAAAGCCCATCATGTTACAGCTTTTGCATGCATTTCTTGCCTACGTGGGTAAGTCTACAATGCCAAAGATATGAAAAATCCAAATCAGTTTTGATTCTTTTATAATTGATGCCAAAAACATAATTATTCTTATCAATTACATTATCATGAATATCAATCTCAAACACACCATTTACTGAAATTGCATTAAAGTAGAAAACAACATTTAAAGAAACCGAAATTCCATAATCAGTAAATGTATGAATAAAACCAATATCTTTCAACAAGAAAACGGAAACAACACTTCTAATTATAGAAGGTGCGTAATGGCAATCATTTAAAAACAATACTAAGCCAGAAGGAAAAACTAATTCAAATGTTCCTATAGCTTCAACAGGTGCATGTGCTCCATTACCCACGTGCAGGTATTGCTGTCCATAGGCAAGTTTCTTTGCACCTCTAAGTCCCTGCATTGTATTGTAAATATGAATACCACATCCATTATCGTATACTCATAAATTTATTTTTATGAGGAAATGTAAATAATGTGAATGTTTTAGACACTCTTTCATTGTACAACTATAAACTCGTGATGAGAAACACTTGATCGGACATAATCTTTTCCGACAAAATGACTATTTTCTTCTTGAAAAATAATTAGAGGATCTTTTTTAAGTAATCTAATATATAGGAGACATACACCTCTTATTTTGGTTCTTACTTATTCGTTAGTCCCACTTATATTGTTTCAGTGTCATTTGTTTAACCGTCACATTATTTTTTTGAGAAATGTTAGGGGGTACCTGGTTGGGGGGTTAAGGGGGTGGGGAATGGAAAAGAGAATGATTAAAAATGTTTGGTAGGAGGTAAGGAATGCAATCAATATCCAGTATTGAGTAATCAACCATTACCTAACAATTTGGGGACTAAGGTAATCAATACCTTTATTTTTATTCTTTTACTTGAATTTATTTCATGTATATATATGGTGGTGGTGGTGGAACCAAGCAACAACAATAGCAAAGGTAATACTCATTGTATTCTTTAGTATTCCCATTATCTTTCTCTTTTCTATTGCTTAACTTCAACCAAGCACCCCTTTAGTTCCATAAAAGATTTACAAAATAAAATCCACATACACATGATATATATGGCTGGGTGAAAATATGAAAAAGGAAACATCATACAACATAATTGGTCCAATTCACTTGTCATATCATTGTATGAACAACTTTTTGTAAATGTGTAGTTGCTGCAACATTTCCCTATTTTATTTCCTCAGTCTTAAGTTAATTTCTAAATCAAATGGTTAAAATTTGAAAATGAGAGTTAATTTCACCCGATAGGTTAGTTGTATGACTTATGTTTGGTGGACCATGAGTCCCACAAAGAATTGAAAGAACACATGTGAGACTGGTTAGCTATTGACATATTGTACATCTTTTGATGTGCAACGAGTCAGGGGTGAAAAAAAACCAAAAATCGATCCGATTTGAAAAAAAAAATCAAAAAACCGGTTTCCCAAAATACCGGTTTTTGGAAAACCAGTTTCTTTTGAACCGAACCGCCGGTTTAAACCTTTTGATATCAAACGGTTATGGTTAAAACGAACCGGTTTTGCGTAAAACAGACCGTCTTTTCTCTCTCAAAACCGGTTTTTGACTTGTTGACTTGAACCAAAACCGGTTCGGTTTAGAAAAAAACCGAAATGTGCATAGCTCACAGAAACATTTTTTAATTTGTCCTGTAAATTAAAACTTAACATGTAGTTTTTTTTTAACGGCAAGAATAAGATATATATATATATATATAAATATAAACAACTAGCGAGAAGCTAGAAAAGTTACAAATGAGTTTTTAGCCAATCATGCCAAGCTAAACTAATAGAACTTCTACTTTTTAACCAAGAAAATGAATCAAGTCTAATGCTATTAAACAAGTCACATTTTCTCAATTTATGAGAATTAAAACTTAACATGTAGTATATCTCATTCTCTGTTCATTTGTTTCTTTTATGGTTATCTAGTTTCGATTATACTACTTTTTACATGTTTGGGGCAAAGGGTGATATGCTCTTTAGTTTCGCAATACATACCAACAAAACTGCAATTCTCAACCTGTAGCATATTGTCTGGACTCTTGCTAGCATAAGCAAGTCACGTTAAAGCTTTGACCATTCAAGGCACAAATCCAAAAAGATGGTTGATAACTTGATACACTACCGCATATGAAGGGTGACCAACCAAGCTACCCATTGTCTCTACATGCATTTTAACTTGTTCAGATCTCCTTTTCATTCAGAAAAAAGAAAGATATCATTAAGGGTGTGTTTGTTTTTTTTTAAAAAGTCTTGCTAGCCCTCTTACTCTTACCAGTAAGAGGAGGGCAGACGTTTTGGTTGTTTGTTTTTTTTCTTTTGAGTAAGACCCAGTTAGACATATAACATCTTAAAGAAACCCAATTCGTAAGAGGTGGGGGACTTGTCTTACTGCCTCTTACTCGTTTTGTAAACTTTATATACTCCCTCCTTCCCATTTTTATGGTCCTAATTTGACTTGGACTAGTCTTTCGTTTTGTTTAACTTTGACCATTAATATATTTACTTGTGTTATATAATACTTGAAAAATTATACTAATTGAAAAATACATGGTTGGGCCTTGTCTCTCCTTTCACGGTAAAGCCCAATACATTCATATATTTTTCATCAAATATTATATAACACAAACAAAAATAATTATGGTTAAAGTTGAAGAAGAAAGACTAAAAAAGTCAATAGTGGACAATAATTTTGAGACGGAGGGAGTAATATATTTGATTGTTTATTAACTATGTTATATTTATGATAAAAAGTATTGTTTCATATTTACATAAGTTATTTATAATCGCATTGCGTTGGTTTAATAAACAAATTGCAAAACCGGCCACATAAATCATTCGGACAATTATACAAAAAAAACAACATTATTTCGTTCAGATTTAGATTTTTAGCACCCTTATAGAAGATGTGATCATTCGAACTCTAGTCCGATTCATCCCAAAACAAACAACCAAGTTACACAATACCCCAAATTCTTCATACACCAACTAACATCTCTTTGAGATTATCAACCAAACTTAAAGCAGTAGGACGGTTGCAAACGGCCAAACCCGAGGTCACGTCTGTTGTTACTTGCAATTCACAACTTAAAAGAAGATATGTATTCTCTTTACACAAACATTCACGACTCCGATCCCTGATTGTAACTGTCATTTCTTGTGAATTGATCAATTATAGTGGGAAAATGTTTATCTCGGATCGAAAGATTTTGGTTCTTCAGAAGATAACCATCACAAGGTTGAGGCCAAAACGATCACACAGTTTTCGAAGCTTAAAGCTTCAACAAACGTCCATTCAATTTAAACCTCTTCGGTCATGCAGATACCAACTTAGACCTCAAGCTTATTGTCTCGTTATCTTCATCATCACTGGCTTAGTAACTTAATTTTAAAACCCTTAACCAAATGTATATAATGTGTAAACAAACAGTAAATTGTTTTATTTCTTCTAGTTATAGTCGTTAATCGTTACCGCTATATATAATGCTGTTTAAAACCATTTATTGCAAATGGAATAAAAACTAAAAATAAAATGATGTTTGTTATTGTCCATACACTCTACAGACTGCCAAACTTCAATGAAGGACCTAATTTTAATAAATATGGACTTATGGCAATATGCAACAACATTCTTGAACAGTGTTGATTATCAAATCTCAAAACTCAAGAATGTGAACGGAGGCTGATTGGAGAAAGGAAGTACTGGGAATTAATATGTAGGGAAATGAAGAAGGCTATATATAGCCAAACTACTACTACCTAAAGAACCGGTATAACCTAATGACCCACTCTTCTCACACGTACTTTATCAACTACATATCCATGAGATTCGGTCAAAAACTCAAAACTAGTTCAAATTCCTAAAAACAAGCTCGAGCCATGCATAACTGAACCCTTGACAAAAACAATTAATCCAACAAACAGGCCCCATAACCAAACACTCCATAATTAAACAACAATGTCAACTACCATAGACAACCACCATCCACCACCACACAGTGCTCTACTTCCGGGTGCCGGAATGGGCCATTTGACACCAACGCTAAGTCTTGCCGCCATGCTATCTTCCCATAACTACCAAGTTAGTAAGTTATCCCTCATAACACCCCAACTAACTGTCTCGACTGCAGAATCCACCCATATAGCTGCATTCCTAAATGCCTATCCCACCGTCAACTGCCTCGACTTCCAAATAGTTCCTTACACACCACCTAAACCCGCATACCATCTTTTCGTTCACTTTGAAGCTACTATTCGGTCAAAAACGGATGCAAACGTATAAAAACGTACAAAACAGATAAAAACGGATGAAACCGGACGAGAACGGGTGAAAAAGTATAAAAACACGTAAAAACATATAAAACGGATGAAAACGTATAAGAATGGATAAAAAACGGATGAGAACGTATAAAACCGAAAAAAAAGGATGGAAACAATATAAAACCGGACAAAAATGTATAAAAACGCACAAAAATCCACTATGAAAAAGAAAAGTTGATTATAAAAAGAAAAACGCTTGAACAGAGCTCTATTTAAACATCTTTTTATTTTTTTAAGAAGGAAAAATATAATTTCGTCTAAACGGGTTTTCAAAATTCTCAACTTTCTCTAGAGAAGAAGAACCAAACCCTTCTCTAAGAATTTAGAAACGGAAAAACATGAAAACTTTTCACCGACTAAATGGCCTCTTACTTTCTGCGTAAAAGATCAACACTAAATAGCTTAAAATTTCAGCAACCAAGCTGCCCTTTAGAAATCCATTTATCTGCACAAAAATTTCAACAACTAAGCCGCGTTAAAAAACAATTTTGTGCACTAACAAATTCAGCGAGCAAACAACCTTTATAGTCACTATGTTGCACAAGATTTCAGCAACCAAACAACTCTTTACAAATATTTTTTTCAGCATATAAAATCAGCATACAAATAATGCTTTAAAAGTATAATGCGCGACAAATTGTCATTGGTGGACCTCACCACTATAAAAGAATAGAGAGCCACAAAAATGCCACTTTGTTATGATCCTTCGGTCTCAAAATTATAGTCAATGTTTCTTTTTTGGGATATCTCAAAATAATTATTCACTTTTCTTTTTAAGTAAAAATTAAAGAATTTAGTAAGGAATATTCTATTTGAGTTGTTGAAAATTAAAGTGGTCTTATTTTTATTAAACTATGTGATTTTTGTTCCCTGATAATAATTTTGAGACGGAAGGAGTATTATTTACTCTAATGCTAATTTATTTTATTTTATTTTTATTATTATTATTCTTTTTAGGTTATTATACATTTTAAAAATGGTGATGTGTAAAGTCATTAAGCAATGTAATGGTTCAATGCATCGTAGGTGTTTTATGTAAATATAGGAGTTGTTGATGTTATGCCGATGTATTAAACTTCAAATATTTTGATGCATTATATAATCGAAGGCTATAGTTAAGTTAAAATGAATCATAAACAATTTTGTGATAAAAATATTGTAAGCCACGAGATTATGTGTATCAGCAATAAGTGCTAGTGAAATGTTGTGTCAGCATTTTGTTACAGTAAATCCAAAATCTCTCTACAAAAAAATTACAAATTTGACTCGAACCTGTTCGACCCGTTTACCCAAGATACCCATTTTGACCTGAGCCCATTTTAACCCAAACTTGTTTTGACCAGTTACTCATATTAACCCACTCATTTTGCCATCTTTTTACAGTCTTTACGATTGTTATTGGAACAATTCAAAATAGTAGGAAAGTTATCAATCTTTGCTTCACTCCAAGCAAGTCAATGCAAGATATGTTATGCATCAAAACACTCTGAACACATTCCATGGAATCCTAATGTATCAAACAGTGTGGTGGAATCATATTTTTGGTACTTTGTATCAAATTAATTTTGGCATACTTTTACAACGCTATATGATATAAACAAACAGTAAATTGTTTTATTTCTTCTAGAGTTCCTAGTTATAGACTATAGTCGTTTGTTATCGTCCATACATTCTACCAACTACCAAATAATTTCAATAAAACACCTTTTAATAAATATGGACATATATGCCACAACACTCTTGAAAAGGACCCATAACCAAACACTCCATAATCAAACAAGAATGTCAACTACCATAGACAGCCACCATCCACCACCACACATTGCTCTACTTCCGGGTGCCGGAATGGGCCATTTGACGCCAACTCTCCGTCTCGCTGCCATGCTATCGTCCCATAACTGCCAAGTCACACTCATAACACCCCAACCACCTGTCTCGACTGCAGAATCCACCCATATAGCAGCATTCCTCAATGCCTATCCCAGTATCAACAACCTTGACTTCCATATACTTCCTTACACACCATCTAAACCTGCAGACCCTTTTTTCGTCCAATTTGAAGCTGTTATTCGGTCTGTGCACTTACTTCCTCCACTTTTGGCTTCTGTATCACCACCATTGTCCGCCTTTTTCTCTGATATTACATCGGCTGCTGGAGGTCACCAAGTTGCTGACGATCTTGGCTTACCGCATTATGTAATCTCCACTACGTCTGCTAGATTCTCTTCTTTCGTGTCGTATGTCCCCTACTTAGTTGGATCAGATGTTTCTATAGGTGAGTAAAAACATATTGGATTTTATAAATTTAAAACAATCATACCTTGTTGGTCTAAAAAATAATTTTAATAGTATAGTGAGCTTAATGAAAATAGTTGAATATAACACTTTCTCTTTTTGGTAATATGGTATGGTAACTTATGAAGCTTTTTTCCTAGATCTGTCACTGAAAGGAAGCTCCAGAGACGCGACGGAAACCATTGTTCGAGTCCCTGGTTTAGCACCATTTGACATCTCGACTCTTCCACAGCCTTTTTTCATACCAAACCATTTGTTCACCAAAACTTTGGTATCAAACTCTCGGGTTATAAGTAAAGCTAAAGGCATTTTTGTTAACACCTTTCATAAATTCGAGCCCGAAACAATCACATCAGTTAATGATGGCAAATTTATACCAAATTTCCCACCTTTACTCCCCATCGGACCGTTGGAACCACACAAGTTAGAAATAGGCGATCACCAACCACTTCCATGGCTAGATCAGCAACCGCCAAAATCGGTTGTATACGTGAGTTTTGGAAGCAGAACTGCGATGTCAGGAGATCAAATAAGAGAATTAGGAAAGGGGTTGGATGAAAGTGGAGTAAAATTTTTGTGGGTGTTAAAAGCAAAAATTGTAGACAAAGACGATAGTGAAGGACTAGAAGAAATAATGGGTGACTCGTTTATTGAGAGAACGAGACACAAAGGGTTGGTGATCAAAGGGTGGGTGAATCAAGAAGAGATATTGTTACATCCCGCAATTGGTGGTTTTGTTAGTCATTGTGGATGGAACTCGGTGATGGAAGCAGCTGCTAGAGGGATGCCAATGTTAGCATGGCCGCAACTTGGTGATCAGAAGGTGAATGCCGGGGTTGTGGAGGCTGCGGGGTTGGGTGTTTGGGAGAAGAGTTGGGGTTGGTTGGGTGAGAGATTGGTGAAAGGTGAAGAGATTGCAAAGATGGTGAAAACGGTGATGTGTGATGCAAATTTGAGGGAAAATGCAAGGAAAATTGGAGAAGAAGGCATGAACGCGACTAAAGTTGGAGGGACTTCTTATAAGGTGTTGACGGAAATTGTTCAAAACCTTTCAATATAAGCAAGATATTGATGATTATTGAAGGTCATTTGGGAGTTTGAAGCAGGATATGCAATATCTAATAAGGATGTCTGTTAGTTACTTAAGTCTAATAGCAGCTTAGTTTTACAGATTCGGTTCTTCATGATATTTTAATTTTCAGCTTCTAAGCTCTCTTCAACTATTTGTTTCTGTAGAGTGTTAAGGATTCCTGATTTAAGTGCTTATTGCGATATTAATAAGTAGACATGTATTTGAGATGAAACTTCTTGTACAGAGGAAGTGAGCACTCAAATAAAGGAAACATGGCTAGTTTTATTAGAAAAGATCGAGCTTGAAATAACAATCCTGAACACTGGATATCCAATGTACCTAATTGTCGTTTGTTTTATGGAACAGTAGCTAGAGCAAACAACAAGATCATTTCAATTTCAACTAGATGTACCACTCTTTGAAATTATATCGAAAGAAATCCCATTTTCTTGTAATCGTTCTCGAAGATCAGTTGGTCCAAAAACGATTCCAGGGGTATAGACACCTCCTTTGGGAAGATTTCCGCGCTGTTTTAATACAACAAGAGCACATTGAACCAATATTATAGAAGTGGACACATAACCAAATTCAGGCCCTCTCAATCTAGTGATTATTTCCATATCAGGTTTTGCTTCTTCAAAAAGCAAGCACAATCATACCTTGTTGGCTAAAGCCTTGCCCAACATACATCTTAAAGGAAGAACTAGTGATTCTGCTTAGTAGGACCACCTCTAGAACCACTAGACTAAAAACCTCAGGAAATTTTAACAAAAGCCACCTCCCAAGTGAATATTTACTCACGAGCCCGAAACAATCACATCGATTGATAATCCGACTCGGACCGTTATGAATCCAAGGACATCAACTAGACTCTTTGATGCTATTTGGAAGCAGAACTCATTGCAAAGTGAGCTGGTTTTACTGTTTTCCAGAAGCTTATCCTCCTTTGGAGCTGTTGGGGATGCTCGTTCATCCCTTGAAGGCCATTGGAATTTGCTGCTAAAAATGCAAGTGTTCGTCGTACTATGGAAGTATCGACTGAGGGCAGTTTGACAGCCCAAAGTCCGATCTTCTTCTGGTTGTCTATCAGCAGTCCTTTTGCAGGAGCAGGACCAACAATCTGTAGAGTACAGTTAATAAGTTGGAACAACTTCAGGGAACAACGGTGTAATTTATCCAATATTTTGTCTTTGAGTGTTTTTTGTAAAAGTTACTACTCCCTTGTTGGCCAGGCTTTCTGGCAACACTTTTGGATTGATACAAGTGATTGTAGATAGTCATTGATATCTCTTGTGTTTGGTAATAAGTAATGTAACAGTAAATGTAAGTAAACTTGGTCCAAAAACGGACAGGATTTATACAACAAAGTAAATAATATTGATAACCAAATAGCCCTCAATCTAGTTGATATCTACAGGAAATGACCTATTTATGAAACACACAACAACAACAAATGACAGTTACAAACTAATCATTACTCACTGTCGTTTAAGAAAAGTAACTACCAACTATAATAACTCTTTGATGCACTAATAGCTGGTTTTATTTCATTGCATTGGGGTCGTTATCTATATCGACCCATATGCATACTTAGGCCATAATAATTTGCTGCTAATAATACATATTGTCTTTAAAAGTATATTTTAAATAATAACTATTCTATCTTTGACCAACAATCTTAAACATAATTAACGGTAACGGTGTAATTTCCCTCTAATTATTTTGATCAAAACTTCATGAGTGAGTTACTACTCTTGCTTCCAGTTTCTTCTTTTGGATTGATACAAGTGATCTCATAATCATGTCTTTGCTTGTCATGGGTCTGTATCTTGGACAGAATCTTCAAAGTAAATAATATTGCCATACCTTTCAACGTTTTATGGAAATGACCATAGTTTTTCATCTCTTCTCCTTGTGATCCAATCATTCATTGGGGTAGGACATAATAATAATACACTTTCTTTAAAAGTATATTTTAAATAATAACTATTCTATCATACTTAGCATTCTCCCACATCTCTTTTCTCTCAACATGCATCCTACTTTGTCTTTCTTGCTTGTCTCATGGTAAACATCTTTCTCTTATGAGGTCTATGAACATAGTTTTTCATCTCTTCTTTGTGATCCATCTTCTCTTGCAATTCTTCCAACTTCTGCATTCTCATATTCATGGTAAACACATCATCATCATCAATGATAATCCTTGTATGCTTGCAATGCCTTTCCATTTGTCACTCAAGGTGTGCCATATCCACCAAAGCCTTCTACTATCTTATACAAACTCAGCAAATCTATCTCCTTCTCATGAATAACTGGTGGTATCATGTCTAATGCATCATAATTGAGATGCACCAAATAGAACCACTTTACCAATTCTATAAACTTTCCACTGAATATGCTCCAATTGTTGTAAACAAGACTGTTTTTCTTGAGTAAGTTCATAAAGGATAAGAACCTATTAAAAGAATTTACCTTGAGAGCATATAGGGTCCCATTCCAACTGATGTAGTCATTGTCCACATAGTCTTGGGTGTCCTCCTTATTCCAATTCAGTTCTTCAAGTCTCTTAACCAATGAGCATTCATCCTTTGGGTCCAAGGACTCAAAGTAATCATCTAAGTATTTATTATGCTCTCTGATTGGACTCCATTTCTCTTGATTGTTGCCTGTCTCTGGTTCCTTTTCAGTCTCCACAGTGTTCTCATCAAACATGCATTTCAGTGTGCACATGTTGTCTTCAATCTTCAACATATATCCTTGTTCTTCCAAGAGGTCATAACTTAATATGTTTAATGACACCTCAGGGGTGTATTGAACATCTTGAACAATTATGTCTCCATCTTTTGTGTTGACCACTGCATCACCCACACCATAAGAAAAAACAATTTTTTTTTCTTTTTCATCTCTGCAGATCATCTTAAACTTGTATTCAATTCGTTTGAATTGAACTCTGCTTGGGCAAAGGTGATGTTTATAACCACTGCTAACAAACCAAACTTCATTCCATGACTTGTCCCTTGATCCTTCAACCATATAGTCTGGTTCTATGTGAACTTTTTCTGGGAATTTGGTCTCTTCATCAAGTACTTGGCTGTCTATGGTTGCCTCTTGTTTCACTTCAATGGCTGCAATCTTCTTTCTTTGTTCACATGACCAATATGCATGGCCCATTTCTCTGCAAATGAAACATCTTGGTTTCTTCTTTTTCTTTGCAGTCTCAACCTTTTGGTTTTGTGCCAACTGAGAAGTGTTATAGGCTTGGTTTTCAAGTACTTTCTTGACAAGCATCTCTTTCCCTTTAGGACTGATGCACTTCTTTCTTGCAGACCACTTGACCAACCTTGATGGTGTTTCTCTTAACAAGTATCTACCAGTGTAGAACCCTTGATCAATCTTTGGTGTTTGCCTTTCCCATGATCGTATCTTCCCTTGGCTCTGATGCCAATGTTGGCCAGGCTTTCTGGCAACACTTTTGGATTGATACAAGTGATTATAGATAGTCATTGATATCTCTTGTGTTTGGTAATAAGTAATGTAACAGTAAATGTAAGTAAACTTGGACAGAATTTATGCAACAAAGTAAATAATATTGATATAGAGTTGATATCTGTTTTGTACAGGAAATGACCTATTTATAGGTTTGTAAACGACACAACAACAAATGACAGTTACAAACTAATCATTGTGTCGTTTAACAAAAGTAACTACCAACTATAATAACTGCCTAATAACTGTTTCATTGCATTGGGTCGTTTTTGACTATATCTGACCCATATGCATACTTAGGACATAATAATAATACACATATTGTCTTTAAAAGTATATGTTAAATAATAACTATTCTATCTTTGATCTTAAACATAATTAACAGGTAACATCCCTCAGTCGTATAATAATACTAGACGAATACCCGCGCAAAGCGGCAGTGTATAATGGCAAATAATTATATTCTGAACTTGTGGTTGTTGTGTGACTCTTGATGCAACCCTTACAAGTCCAATTTGTAGTCATTTTTATTATTTATTTACATGCAACACAAACTTATGACGATAGATAAAAGATGCCAATATACTAACTTCAACATCAACATTGTTTTAATTATTCATTCCCATTAAACTAACTATGAATTACCACAAAATGAAAAAGAAGATTATGGTATTTATAGTAGATATTAGGGTATTTTTTGAAAAATATTAAATATAATTTTTTTTTTTTTCGTATGCCATATCTTTACTAACTGTGTGTATTATCAAAACTCTTATTTTAGGCCGTGTGATTCTCATATGGCGTACAATAGTATGCATTTAAAAGTCTTGCTCTTAGGCCGTGTGATTCTCATATGGCATACAATAGTATGCATTTAAAAGTCTTGCTCTTAGGCTAGACATAGTCGTGACCTGGGTCATTCCTTGTCACATTAGCTTTCTCTCTCCGATGATCATACACGACCAATGTGTCACAGTCGATATATAAGATTTTTTTGAGTTTTGTGTGTCTCACAATCGGTCATAATTTAGACCGATAGATGCAAATCCAACACCCATGACCGATCTTTTGTTTTTCCCCACACTCGATGTGACCGATTTGAATATCGGTCGATCATGGTGCTTGACCAACTTTTTTCAGTCGACTGTGGCCAGCCTTAGTTTCCGAAGATAATTTATGGTCTGCATTTAAAAGTTTTGCAAAGGCTTCCAAAGATAAGTTATGGTCTGCATTTAAAAGTTTTGCTATTGGTTTTCAAAGATAAGTTGCATTAATTTTTTAAGTTTTCAAAAATTTCAAACTTCAAGATTCAAAAAGAATGTACACCCACATATGTTTTTTTTTTTTTTTGAACGGTGACTTTCATTTTTTGGATTAGAGTCGCACCTGCCCTAACAGCAAGCCCTCATCCACCACGTACCCAGACAATGTTGTCTTAACCAGATACATGCTGGCGTAGTGGGAATTAATAACGGCGTCCGCCACGATATTTATCGCTGGAGTAACGGTCGGATGAAAACCGGAGTCGGCTTGGATTCGAATATGCGCAGCTAATGGCTTACAGGCTCTCCTCTTCATTGCCTAAGTATCAGCAAAGCGTATGGTCCATAAGTGAGGACTTCCCGGTAGGTCACCCACCCGGTACTACTCTCACTTGTGGCTTGCTTAATTACTTAAGCTTTTACCACTAGACCACAAGCCCCATGATTACACCCTTATATGTATTAAAGATATTTAGGTAAACTATAAACGCGACACACAATTCAAGGGAAATACAACAATTGCACTGTCAACTAATAAGATGTCACATTTATTTTTCATAATTTTTTTAAAGTTTAAATTTGGGAAATTAAAATTTTAAACATAAGCGGTTTACATGCGTTGCAAAGACAGTCCTAGAAAATTGCAAAACCAGTCTCTACCATTCACTTGCGATTAAAGAAACTATCCCTAAGTTAAGGGAATTGACACCTGCATCATATTTTTTGATGCATGTACCACAATTGGTGCATTACAGTTTGTACCGTACAATATTGTAATGCACACATTATGGTGCATGCATCATAAGATGTGATGTGAGTATCACCCCCTAAGTTAACTCTAAAGATTGTCTGTGTAACAAAAAGTCCCCTCCACTTTACTCAGGTTGCAAAAATAGTTTTAGCAAAGTTGCAAAAATGGTCCTTATCGTTACATACGATTACAAAAACAGTTCTAAAGTTAAACCTAAGGAGTTTTATGTAAGGAAACATACATAAATAACCTATGTAGTTACCTACCGATTCTATAAACGATCCATCACTGCGCCCCGCAGCGGAACGAGGGTAAAAAATCCTCGTAAACGTTAATTTTAAGAAAAACTTAGATAGCGAGATATTTATGATGCCATTTATTATGAGGTGGTCCATAACCTTTTTTCCTATGTTGTCATGGTATTAAATAAAGTTAGTGATACTAATTTGATTAACTAGTTTTTAAACACGATATTTTATTCAACATGCCTACTCTTTTGAATCGTAATTATGAGATGGTCCATAACCTTTTTTCCTTTGTTGTCATGGTATTAAATAAAGTTAGTGACACTAATTTGATTAACTAGTTTTTAAACACGATATTTATTCAACATGCCTACTCGTTTGAATCGTATGAGGTGGCTCAAGCCAATTGTAGGCGTAAAGCGAAGTTTCAAAATAAGGCATATTTGATTACTTTTGATTGTGCACATGTATGGATTCATGGAAAGTTTAGCAACATAACCCAAACAAACTCGCTACAAGAAAAAGTGGAACGGGCGAGGAAGATTTTGGCAAGGACATGATGTTTTCGCCAAAAGTCGTTAAACGACAAAAAACTCGATTTCTAGTCTTCTACTTTTCCTAAAAGGGAAAATTTTTGACCAAAAATTTTGACATTTTTAACGAAGATATGTCCAAACGACCAAACTTTTGAAGTAAGTGTTCAAAAGATGACAAAGACACAAGAACAAACTTTTGAAGTAGGGCGGAAAAAATCGAACAAAGACGATATGTGTTTGTTTTTTTTATGAAAGTATGTGTTCATATTTGTTTCTTAAGAACACAAACATATAAGAATCTTATGGGCATAAAATTCATTTTTATGTGTTTGATCATCTTCGCTAGTTTATTCGTGACTATTTTATTTAGGACTTATCCTAAGTTTTTAAGCTACAGAAGTAGTCTTCTCGGTGACTAAAGACTCAAAAATAGGAAGATGAGGCCATGGACAAGTGCATCATTAGGTTAATGCTTCGCTTTGAAATCGACGGGTAGGAGAAGAACCCGACCCGGTATTATGAAAAAAATAGAGGAAGCAGAACCAAGTCAAGATGATACGTATCAACCCCTTTTTTTGCGCCAAAAATCTTACCAGTTCCGAAGGAACTGGATGGTGTTACAATATTAAGAAATTAAACGACTATAACATACATACACGAACAAATTATTAAACGTTCACGACCATATAATGAACGATTCAGACATTTGTCCGTGCTCATTAATTTAACAAAATGGCCATAAAATATTGATTTATATGTATTTGTTCGATAAGCATAATCAAACTTCCAAACCAAAGGGTTGATAAACACTTTAATTTCTATTTGGTCCCTTTATAGTCTTTAGAAGTTGACATGAGTCCATGACCATAATCCATCATTTCTGTAATGAAAAAACTATGAATTTACATTTTTTTTTTAAACTAAATTAATGAGCTTAGTCTTTTGCTCTCTCCATCCTATAATAATTATCCACTTTAACTTTTTTGAATCTTTATTGTTCAATTTTGACCATTAATATTTTTATTTGTGTTATATAATATTTGATGAAAATTATACCAAATGAAAATACAATTAAACCCCAATCTATTCATATATTTTTCATCAAATATTATATTACACAAATAAAAATATTTATGATCAAAGTTGAATAAAAAAGACTTAAAAAAGTCAAAGTGGACAATTATTATGGGACGGAGGTAGTATAGTTCTAGCAGATTATTTAGTAAATTTGTGACATGGTATGTCACTAAAAAAAATCCAATCTACACACCTTTTTCTCCATATTTTTAAAATGTGTGTAACATTTTATTAGTTTATAAACACTTAATACACCTTTTTTCCACATTTTTAAAATGTGTGTAACATTTTATTAGTTTATAAACACTTAATAATGTGTAAAAGTTAGTTAAATTTATAAGTGTGAAAAAGATTTGCAAAACATTAGATTTTTCATAATTATAATTGTATCAAAAAAAAAGTTCACACTTTTAAGTATGTATAAATCTAAACAATGTCCACACTTATAGTTCCGAAAGTCATTTGTAACACCAAATTTCTCCACATTTCCTCAAATATGAAGAAATTGGGTGTTACAATTAATTTCCACACTTGAAAGTTTGGAGAAATCTTATATCTTTTTCCACATTTATTAATGTGACCCATTTTTACACTATATCAAGTGTTAATAAACTAATATAATTTTACACACTTTTTAAAAGTGTGTAGATTGGACTATTTATTTTTTGTAATGTGTATATATGCAATGCATTCGATATTCTAGTGCTTAAAAAATTCGAGGCTTAAAGACTTAGCTTTAGTAGCCTTCCCTTAAGCCACCCAGCCCGTAACTAGTTTATATTTTTATGGGGCCCACTATTCGTCGCTAAAAAGATTTGAATTTTTCGTCGCCAAAAGTTTTAGCGATGGATCAAGGGCGACGCCTATTTGGCTGCGCTATTTCGTCGCTAAAGCTTTTAGCGACGATATTTTACAATTTTAGCTAGGAAACCTTCCGTCGCTAAAGCTTGCAAACGTTGTAGTGAATTAGCTTACCGAAGGTCGAGCTGTTCTCCATTTAGATTGTCGTAACTCCTTCAACTTATCAACATTAGCAAGCCCCAAAACTGCAGATTCATACGTCGCATAATTCGCCACCACCTTTATATCTGATTCAAAATTCATGTAAGCTTCAACCCGATTCACCACAGCCGGATAAATCCATTGTATGGAATTAAACAAAAACCCTAACTCAGCGGGAACTGAATCAATTCCACATGCTGGTATCATTAAACTACCATTCTCGACCGCTATTTCGTGATAAACAGCTTCCATCCTCTCAATAAAATCCGACTCACCTGAAATATCTAAGTAATCACAACCCGCGTCAACACAAGCCTTTACTACGGGTTCTCCATGATAACGAAAGGGACCAGCACAGTTTAGGATGAGCTTAGCTTGTGAAGCCATGCGATGTAGCGTCGTTGGGTTAGAAGTATCAGCTATGACAAAGGGAACATGACGATCCAAAGGGGACGTAGACGCCCATGCTAGGGTTTCAGAAAGTTTTTTAGGGTTTCGGCCAGCTAATGCTAGAGTTTTAAGAGGTGAACTTGGAGAATTTAGGAACTTAAGAGCTTCTTTTACGACGTATTTTCCTGTAAATCCAGATGCTCCGAAGATTATAACATCGTAAATACGTTTTTGATGATCTTGTTGTTGTTGTTGTTCTTTGGTTTTGAATGATGAATGATCATGGTGAATTCTTCTTGATTGTAAAGTGATAATGGACGAATTTGTATTAGAAATGAATGTAGGATTGTGAATAAGACGACCATACTGAGAAAACAGTTTATTCATTTTGAATGGTTTTTGTCTAAGTGGTCCAAAACTTCATTTATATTTATAGGGTTAACGGTTCGAATTTGGCTGACTTTAATAATCTATCTATATATCTAATAAAAGAAAAGTTTTTTGAATTCACCTTCTTTATTGCTGATGTCATATTTATGACATGTCAAAATTTGAAAGCATTGTTGACGTCATGTTTTTAGACTAACCATTTACTCGTATTATTTTTACCATTTTTAATCTATATATATCTAATGTTTTTTTTTAATTCAGCCTTCTTTATTGCTGATGTTATATTTATGACTTGTCAAAATTTGAGAGCATTTGCTAATGTCATATTTTTAGACTAACCTTTTATTATATGTACAATTTCTAAATAATATACATAGAAATCGTATATTTTTATTGGCCTGATTTATAACATCCAACCTTCCCTGTTATTTGCAACTACATGAATTATTTCATTTCAAATTATTTTTAGTTTTTTTTACTCTTTATTTAAAAATTTCTCCACTAAGGTCAAGTTATTATCTATGCATAAATTTTCTTTAATCTAAATTGAAATCATTTTCAGATAATGGTAACGTGAGTATTGACTTATATATCATCTTAGGCCTTGTTTGGTATGCGGTTTTTTAGCATCCGGATTAAATTCAAAGTGAAATAATTTGTTTGGTTGAAAGATTGGGTTTAAAAATTAGGCACTACATCTTGATCAGAGGTTTGTAGAAAAGATATCATATTGATGGATTTAATCATTTAAAAGAAAAAACGGATCCACTTGTTTGAATATTGTACAAATAATAGTTTTTTAAGAATTTGTGTTACTAGTATTACTTTTGGTACCATCTAGATGAGTGATAACATCAAATAGTCATGACTTGTTAGTGTCAATTTCCCCCGATAATGCTCATATTTTATATCATTTATATGGATTTACGCTTCTATTCCTCTATATTTCACTTTCAGGTAAATTATGAGCATTGGAGCTTAAGAGACACGGATTTGGAGATTTTTCTAATAGTTTACGATAGTATGTTACTTATGAAGAAACTACGGCGTAACTCATTATCTCACATTACGCCGTAGCTAGTCTTTAATCTCGGATTGCCTACTCAACAGCAATTACAGCGTAACTCCCAACTAAGGTTACGCCGTAATCATCTAGGTCATGAAATATTTCGCGCCTCCATCAACTACGTCGTAATTCCTCAACAAACATTACGCCATAGTCCACTTAACGAGAGTTCTTTCTTGAAGTTAGTTAAGTTACGGCGTAACTACATCCACTATATGGCGGAGCTGCTAACTACGGCATAACATTTCCCTATTGTTACGCCGTAGTCTACTTAACGAGAGTTATATTTTGGAGATAATTAAGTTACGGCGTAACTCTCAACTCAAGTTACGCCGTAACTATGATCGTGCTTATAAATACAAGCCCTAAATTCTGCATTTCACATCATTCACTCACAACTCAAAGGCAAAGAACGTGAAGAGGGTTCCAAAGGCAGATCATACGGAGCATACGGAGCCATCTCAAAGGGAGGAATCACTCCATATCGATAAGCATTAGCGATCAGTTCTATCTTTTACTATTAATTCATGTCTTTCATTATGTTAAACATTGAATTCATTGTTTCTTTTAATATGATCGGCTAAGCACCTTTGGTGCTAGCCTAGTTATGATTCCTTGAATGTATTGTTTGTGTTTTCATACTTCCATATAATTGTTTCTAGTGTATGCATGCATAGTTCGATGGTAGTCACCCTAGCTTCGGTAGTTTTGAAATGCGGTCGTATCTAGTTGCTTAGGAGAATTGACCAACTGACCCTAAGTATGTAGGTAGAGTTTGGAAGGGTAAGAATTGACCAACTGACGACTCTTCCTCTCTTGTGCTAACTCACCAAATGATCACCAGTCGTCCGGATGAACTTAAGAAGTTAGGGATGAGTGTCTAAGATGCTAGCGCCCGGGCACTCATTATTTCGAATCTTACATGTAGGGTACTTAATGAGTATCTTAAAATCAATACTTCAACCATCATATTATTTTATAAACAATGAGTTGTTTTCGTCTGTCCTATAAATTATTTAACGAATCACTTCAAGAATTATTTTACAAACCGAGTTGCCACCTTACCACTACACCATGAAGTAAACTACAATTTTACTACTACCTTACAAAAATAAAGTGTTTTCTTAATACTCTAAAACCATTTTACAAATCATTTTGTAAACTATTATGTAATCACTCTGTAAATTATTTACTCCCTTAAAAAGCATTTTAGGTTAATACTGTCATACCCCCAAAATACCTGTTTTGCAGCGGAATGGAATACCTGGGGCGTGATTGTCATAGCATCACAGTTGATTATTGTAACACCCCCAAAATTTCACAGCGGAAGCGTTCGGGTCATGGGGTGCTACTAAATCAATATACACAACACAAGGTAATAAAGAATGGAAAATTTATTCCATTATCGAAAGATAGATTAATTTAAGAGATAGTTTTACAATATTGTTTCAAAGTGCGGAAGTAAGCCCATAAAAATATATGTTGTCCCATTAAAAGTTGTATTAGATTTGCTTGAAAACACTTCGGATGCCAATCTTCAACGAATGCCTTTGCCATTGCCTACGCCGACAAGTAAACCTGAGAAAAACATGCTAAAATGTCAACACAAAGGTTGGTGAGTTCATAGGTTTAAGTCAAAGTTTTCAAGTTGGACTACAGTTGCACATATAGCATCTCCGTGAATGACACTATATGCAAAAAGGCTATTACGCTAATACCAAGTTCATGCAACCGAAACTACGACAGTGTGCATGCATCTAGAAGCATGATAAATAAAGCCCAGCAAGTGCATTTCCAGTACACTCAATCAATACGATATGATATATCGCTCGACGTTTGCTATCCGGTCAAACTCGAGCGGGGTGTCATCCCCAATAGATCTATTCATAACAATCGCTCCTCCCCAAAGGGAACTAACGGTAACATAGTGGGATTCAAGGTTGTTTCACGTAATAGTGTTTTCGGCCTTGTCCGAAAAGAGTTTTGCATGTTTCTCACCCCATAGTTTTATAAAGCAAGTAATAAAAGTAAAAGTGGGGCTATAAACTCACCTTAGCAGTTCGATGAATAAATCACAAAGAGATCGAGTGTGATGTAGCAGTGGCTCCTACCCGGAACCTAAGAACGAGATGGCAAGTCTCAGAATAATGATAACGTTGGTTTACGACCAAAATAAGAGGGTATTGAATATACAATTCAATAGAGTGATTTTAGTGTGGGTTTATAGATGCGACGATGTTGTCAAGAGTATATTTCAGCTATAACTAGATAATGATAAAAGTTGGATGAAAATATGATATTGATTGATTTGGAAAGATTTGATAAAATAATGTCATAATATAGTCGATTTGTCTTAGTTGGCAAAAGTACGTACATGTATATGTATATAAGTTTTATATATTTTTAGAAGTCTTAGATAAATATATTATTTATAGTTTTTGCGGATGTGGTTGTCTAATATGAAGAAAACATATTTATCTAAATGTAAGAAATGGTAACATGAATGAGTTTATTAGACTTATAAAAGTTTTAAGGTGAAAGTGTCAAAGTGTTCAACCACGAGGGGCTGAAGTTGCAAACATAATATAAGTTTCAAAACTTTTATAAAAGTTCAATCAAGCATTGTCATTTTGGGGATTTGGAAATGTAAATATTCATATAGGTTACTAACTCATATTAGTTTTATGAAAATTTGCCATTTGTTTCGAAGTTCAGGGTTGGAAATGTAAAATCAGCAAACATAATCAAAAAGAGTGGCAAAAACTTGACATTACTCAGGTTCGAACTCAAGACCATTCGCTTGACAGCCCAATGCCCCAACCAACTGAGCTAGGCAACTTGTTACGTTTTATTTCCTCAACTGTTTGGTTAAATAATGTTCGGTCATGTGTTATATGTTGTAAAAGAAAATACTTAGTGAATACTCAGGTCGTGTATATGCATGTATGTGTTGTTTTTGTTTCTTCTCCAAAACTATTTTGCCATTAGATTTTCATGAAGACCTTTATAAACTCAAGGTTCACCAATAAGCACTTGTGTTATAATAGGATACCAATTAAGCACAACTAAGTCATTCAACTTGGTTGAGTTTTCGACCCAAAAATCCAAACGAAAACCAACTTTAAACCGATTTTATAGGTACGTCTTATGAGCTTGTTTTTAAGTTGATAAGTTATAAAAATAAACTTCATGAGCCACGAGTGAGTCAAGAACTAAAATAAACACTTCGAACAAGAGGTGCCAATACTTATGTTAACTTAGCTTTACGTTTTCTTTTATGTTCTCATTTGCAAAGAGTAAGGTGGTATGAACATGATATGTGACTTAAATATTAAGACGAGAAATGAAATGAGGTTGTGACGAAAGAACTTATGACACCCTAAAGGTGGTGATGATTCGAAGATAAAAGTACGTGACTAGCTAGGGCATTCTCGTCTCCTTATACCCAAAGAATGACCAAGCTCCCTTGCGACCCGCTTCTCCTTAGCCATATTCCACAGAAGGCGATTTTTAGAAGTGAGAAGTGAGTTTTATAGTGTGAGAGCTTGAGAGGTCTTAGGAGTTTGTTTTATAGATGAAGATGATTAAAAAAAAGATGGAGTTTGTTTGAGCTTGAACGTGATATGGCAGCCAAAGGGGAGTACATTCTTGTGTTATCATTGTCGAGTGAGAGAGACGGTTCAAGAGCATGCTTGAATTTTAGCATCCCATGGTAAGGTCAAATCACTAGGAGTCTTAGGTTTGGAAGTATAGAGTAGGTTGGCTTGGAAGCATAGAGTAGGTTGGTTGGCACGCTAACAATAGGGTTGAGTTATTAGGACCCCTAGATTTTTATTAGGACCCCCCTAGTTTTTTTGTTTTTTTTTTATTTTTTTTTTATTTTTATAATTTTGTTTATATCAATATATAAAGCCCGAAAATCGCTAGAATATAAAGTTTAATAAGCCAAACGCAATTTTAAAAAGCTAAATCGGAAATACGAACGGACCGTAGCGTGTTGTACTGAAAAAAGCGGGGGGACAAAAGGAATATTCCCTGGGGGACAAGGTGCAGGGCTACGGGTAACCCCCGTAGCAATAGTGTAACCCTAACAATATTAAGACCAAAAGTAGAATGAGTTTTGTGTTTCTTTTGCTGTGGCTCGTGACTATAAGGAAATAAATCACATGCCAACTTTTGTATTTATAATATAAAAATTAATTTGACTTTGAATTGTCTACTAGATCACATACATGCATGCAACAAAAAAAATAACAAGGTTGTTTTTGCTTTTGTGTTGTATTCCGTTAACTGCAACCAAAAGAGAAAAAGACTTGTCTTCCTTTGGGCACACATACATATGCATGAGAATTGCTTAGGTTAAAAGTTGAGGTGGTCTTGTTTGTGCTTCGCATTGGTCACAGAAAAAAAAACGGGGGATCAAGTTCCAAAATTTACTTGTTAACTATTTTTACAAATTGTTAATAAAGGGTGTGCCTAGACCTTGTTATGACTCATCTTTTCCTACACATATAATAAGACCAAATGTTGAATTTGAGTTTGGTTTTGCCTTGGGTTGGCTCGTTGGGTGGTCACAAAAGAATAAGGTGCGCTTGGGTTGAAAAATAAAATACTAGGCCCAAGTGATTTAGTTTAAAGGTGTTGGGTTGGATCGGGTTGAACACGCGAGCACAATAAAAATAAAATGAATTGGATCGAGTCGGGTTGGGCTTAGAGGCCCGGTAGATAAATAAAAATAAAAATAAAAGTTTATTATATATAATTTATAATAAAAAAATATAATCGAGGTCGAGGTGAAAAATATCCCGTGACTTGTCGTGTTCATAGTTCGAAAAGAAAAAAAAATTGTAGCCACGAAAACCGGTACGAAATTTTACGAGTTGTTATAGTACCTACCCCTTAAAAGAAACCACGTCCTCGTGGTTTAAGATTCGGGAATCGTCAAGGTCGGTACGGTGACGAGATTACTTAAAATGTAACGGGGGAAAGGTGCTAGTCGTTCAAGAAAGATTCGGTGACGTGAGACGATAAGTGAACAACGGAGAAAGGATTCATCAAATGGAATACAACGCGGTTTCATAAAAGAGTACGATAGTTGAGTTTAAAACAGAAAGAACAGAGTCGTATGAGGTTACGAAGGATAGAGCATAAGAGTGAAATAAGATATCGTGACCAGTGACAGAGGTGGTTTAACTATATGTGTGAGAATAATATAAATCAACTAGTTGTATGTTACATAAAGAAATAACATATAAGCAGTGATGAGTTGTACGTTACATAAGGATATAACGTAGAGGTCGATACAGTGACGAGTTGTACGTTACATACAGAAATAACGTAGAGGTTGATACAGTGACGAGTTGTACGTTACACACGTAAATAACGTGAAGAAGTGACAAGTTGTAATGCTTACATACGTAAAATAGGTCGACATGTGATGAGTTGTACGTTACATACAGAAATAACCTAGAAGCAGTTATGGCATAGTGCGATATTGTAATAGTGGGCATGTTAAGCAGTTTAACATATAGGGGTAACAAGTGTAAGCATTTGTAGTCTACTCTACACTCTCTTTAAGTTAATTATTCCTTAATCTCATTAAGTTTGTTACATCAAATTTATTCTCATTTAAACTTCGCGACCCAATCAAACAAGAACAACCTTAAAGTTTAAATGAGAATCAGCTTATACACATTTAAACTTCGCGACCCAATCAAACAAGAACGTACCTTAAAGTTTAAATGTGAGTTAATTAAGAAACTTAATGACTTTGAGAAATAATTAATTTAATTTAAATGAGAGCTTATACAACCTAAGATACAAAGAACACATAGCACGACTACATCGTGTAACAACAAGTAGGCAAGGCATGGCGTATATTGGCTGTGGCGGCGTTGAAGTGTTTTAGGAAAATTTGGTTATAGTTTAGGTTTTGAAAATACCTATTCTCTATAACCTTGGCTCGAATACTAACTGTAACACCCCAAAATTTCACAAATGAAGCTGGTCATGGGGTGATACTAAATCAATATACACAACACAAGGTAATAAAGAATGGAAAATTTATTCCATTATCGAAAGATAGATTAATTTAAGAGATAGTTTTACAATATTGTTTCAAAGTGCGGAAGTAAGCCCATAAAAATATATGTTGTCCCATTAAAAGTTTTTCACATATTGGATTTCACAAACACACTAAACCATAATCATAAGTGGCGTACAAGATGGTTTTTAGAGAGAGAAAGTTAGAGGTTTAGGGAACTTAGTGAGAGAAAGAAAAATCTTATTATGAGCTCCAACTCTACCTTGGGAGGTAGAGAGTATTTATAGTCTTACAATAAAACGCCACACACCACGGGTCGTGGATCGCATACAGTGGGTAAAGACCCTTCCGTCCTCCACGGTGTTACTTAACTAAATACTACTTAACATAAAATAACTACGACTACGAGCTTTCTAACGACTACATATACTTGAGGTGACCGACTCTTTAATACCTGGAATTTCTAATTCCTAACAATCTCCCCCTAAGGGAGGTCACCTCAATCATGTACTAAACTTACATTGAATACAAACAGATATTACATTAAAAATTGTTCTTGCATTCTTGATGTAGTACATTGTCTCAAGCTCGTAGTCATTGATTCTTCTCATTGCATGTTTGGTTAATCCAAGTAGAGGTCTTTTACTGATCCATGTGATAATAATTTTGAGCCATCTTTTGAGATCATCAGCAATAATACACCTCTAACTCTTCCATTGTGGTATTGTGACTTATGGACCGACATGCTCACATTCTGGATCATGATATCTTCTCATCAGAGTGGCGGAAGCTTTCGTTGATTCATGATATTGGCGCAGCGAAGTACGAAGCATGGAGTGAAAATATCAGAGTCATTGAAGCACATAACATGATTTCTTTCGAGATGAATGAGTGGTGTGAGCATGCGGCTAACGATTGACCGCATCATTCTCGATCACCAAACTTCGAGGCACGCATACAACGATTAGCTAGTTAATAAATAAATGTAAGTGTCTTTGATCACTTTCGTTGAATTGAGGTACACGCCCACGGTTCCCCGCTGATCAGACATGTACGCCTGTGATCGTACAATTCGAGAAGAATTTTGACGAGGTTTCGCAACTGCTCTAGTTTCTCAAACCGAACGTCTTAAAGAAGACAACACCGAGTGAGTGAACCAAATAATTTAAGTCCATCGATTGATGAAAAGAGATTTGAAAAACAATCGCGTATTGCTCAATAGAAATTGTTTTTGCAATACAGCGAAGGTTTTAATGAAAATCAATTATCAATCATAAAAACACCTTTTGATTTGAAAAATTAGTACACGATCGATGTGCCAAAGAAAAGAGTTTTAAGCACAAAGACCGTTTTTCAAAGGTATCCGCAATCCATAACCTGAACGGTGATTGATTCAAGAGATTGAATCGCCCCATTGTTTTGTTCGGCTTGTCACATGGTTGATCTATATAATAGATCTCACATGCCACCTACCGTGAGCTTGTTTGATGTTGGCTCCGTAAGGCTTTCCATCTTCATTGTGAGAATATGTTGCATATCACTCGGATGTTCCGCAATACCACAAGGATAATGCGAAGGACTCAAGATATAATCTCTCTTTCCACATTGAGTGAAACAGAGAGTCTTCATTGAAAGTGTCCTAATGAGATTTAATGATGATCTCGTGGCTCTAGACTCAATTTTGTGCATATTTGGATCCTATATCTGAGACTGTGGGAGAGGGTCTCCTTTTTTTCAATATCAACAATCTCTAAGAGAAAGTCGATAGATAATGTCGGTTCCCCGTGAGAATGAAACAAGTCCTTTTAAGAGGAACTTGAGTGGTTTGGAAAGTTGAAGTGCAATGCGTCACTGGGTCCATGACGTCTTGTCTTCAATACCGATGTTACCATTAGTAGTATATGAATTGAACCGGTTTCGCCCTAAGATTGAATATATGGAGGGCTATTTGTTTTCACCCTTTTCTTATTCAATTCTTTTTCATTCTTCAACCCTTCTTGCTTACCGAGACTTCATAGCAAGAACCTTGTTGGGTTTGTTCCAGACTAGCTCACCGGTCGCATTACACTTCCCATATCTCATTTTTCTCCTTTTATCATCATACCTAAGAACTCTACACTAACTAGTGGATAGTCCCAGGGTAGATCCCTCCGTTCTCGGCGGATCATGGAAACAAATACCTAACCTTATCATCCTTATATCACCATACATAAAGTAAAGTTGGTCGGTCTATTTGGTATTGTTCATCTGCCATTGGAACCAATTGAAAACCATTTGAAAATCAATCCGCATACTTGTGATATATTATCAAAGCATTTTGTACTAATTGTTTTGATATTTTTAGAACAAGAGCTCCCCCTCAACATGTGCATTAAGTGATTGAAATTGTTTTGCACACGGAGGCAAGAGAAAAAGTTAACTTCTTTGAATTCTATTTTCTAAAAGATATCAATCATCACTTCCCGAATCAAAACAAGTAGATAAAGCATTTTGGGAAGGATGAGGTTTTCACAATTTTGCTCCCCCTCAATATGTGCATCAAGGTTTGAAAAGATTTTTGCACATACTAGAGGGAACATGCACATTGAGATAAATTGATCACGCTTTAGAGATCTTTGTGGTTTAAGATAAATGCTCCCCTCAACATGCATGGAAAATTTGAAAATTTGAAATCGCTTGGCACATGTGGGAAAGAGAGCTTGTACATCCTTATAAAACCATTTACCAATTATCGCTTTAAATCCAATTTAAATCACAAATTCTTCCCCGATCACAATTATCAAATCATTTGAGATTTGTGATCTCTTGTAGATTTAAATTGATTTTGAAAGATTTTAAGGAGAATTGTGACTTGATAATGAAAGCGTTTTAATAAGCGATAAGGATCGGATATTAAGACTTTTAAACTCCATTGATTAAACATGCCTGAATATCTTTTGAAAACAATTGAATGCCAAATAACTTTTAATTTAATTGAAATCATTCTCCCCCTCAATCAATGACATAGGTTGTTGTTTGAGAGATAGATATTTTGACAAATAAGTCCAGATGATTATCAAAAATAGAGTACTAGTTATTTTTCAAAAATGTTAGTTTTCAAGAGATAAAAGTTTAAAGAATCAGAGCATGGAATTTTGAAAACATGATAAAGTATGGCTCGTTTCTTTTTTGAAAAGTGGTTATTGCCCGAAATGACAATAAACCATTTGTTTCTCTTTCTCTCAAAAACTTTTTTAAATGAACATTCGAACAATATCTAAAGTCCCGTGTCATTCTTTGAATGACAACACAAAAAAAACCGTAGATATTTTTCGAATCGATAAAAATAAGATAAAATGATGATATTTTTGGAATTTTCAAGTTTTATAATTTTCTATTTGATTTTTGAAGATTTTATAATTTTGTATTTTGTTTTTCGAATAAATATATACAAGAGATAGATGAAGAACGACCTTTACTCCTCGTCTTCCTCCTGAAGACGTTTGAGTGTTTCTGGTTGAAGGCTTTTCAATCCAAGTCGTGGAAGAATAAACTCAAAACATTCTCTTGGAAGAGCTTTGGTGAAGATGTGCTAACCGGTATTCATCCACACAAAATAGAGTTCCACCACACCTCTTTCCACTTGTTCCCTGATGAAATGATGTCGGATGTCGATATGCTTTGCTCTTGAGTGTTAAACATTGTTGCATGAGAGAGCAATAGCACTTTTATTATCACAAAGTCTGAGAGGGATTTTGTTGAATACAAAGCCATAGTCAAGCAATTGAGATCTCATCCATAGGATTTGAGCACAACAAGATGACATGGCTATGTATTCACTCTGAGAGGAAATAGAAGTACTCATTTGCTTCTTTGATGACCAGCTCACCAACTTATCACCTAAGAACTGAAAGCACCTCCATGTACTCCGGCAGTATCTTGACACCTGCATGATCCGCATTTGCATATGCGTTAGTGACATCCGGTGTCCTTCGGGTACCAAAGTCCCATATTGATGGTTCCTTGGAGATACCGAAAGACCCATTTAACCGCTTCAAGGTGCTTTTTGGTAGGCTTAGCTTGGTATCTAGCACACATGCATACATCGAACGTAATATCAGGTCATCAGTCGTAGAGGTACATCGAGGATCCAATCATGCTACGATATTTTGTTTGGTCTACCATGATCCCTGAGTGGTCCTCATCAAGCTTGGTTCGTTCAATCATGGGAGTGTCAACGGGTCACTTGAATCAAATCCAAATTTCTTTAAAATCTCATTTGCATATTTAGATTGATTTATAAAAATGCCTCCTGACTTTGTGAAATTTGTAATCCCAAGAAAAATGACATTTGTCCCATCATTGACATTTGAAATTTGGAACCCATTTCTTTTGAAAAAAGATCACATTCATTGGGGTCGGTCAACGAGGCAAAGATAATATCATCAACATAAATTTGAACGTGAATTAAATGTTTGCCCGACTTTCTGGTGAACAATGTTGGATCAACTCGCCCTTTGTCAGCCAGACGTAAGAAACTTTGATAGCGTATCATACCATGCCCTTGGAGCTTGCTTTAAACCGTAAAGATTTTTCTTCAAACGATAAACGTGAGTAGGTATCCCCCACACTAAGATATTGCTAGTCCCTAGCAATCTTTTATGAAAAGTTAATGGATTTTATCTCTTTACCAAAAGCCATTACTTCTGGAGTAGCCAATTGTTTTAGTTCAAGTAAGAACCTTGATACAATGATAACCAAATGATTTTGAGCAAATCACCACCAGAACGGATTTGATTTGTCTTTACCGAAAACCGCTTGCTTCGACTAGCCAACTCTTAGATAAAATATCTTTGGTGAGTCGATTACAATTATGGTTTTCCCAACCTTTACCACAAGCCATAAACTTGCTGGGCTAGCCAAATTTTCACTAATTAAAGATATGGTGAGATGAACACCATACAATTTTGGGCAAATTGCAAGCCATCAACGGATTTGAGAAATCTTTACAAAGAGCCGTTTGCTCTGGATTAGCCAATCCTTATGTGGGTTAGACATGGCGGACTGATTACCATTTCGGTGTTTAGTACATAGTACTTCCACTAAGAAAAAATTTAAATTTGGCCATTTTGGGGAAAAAAGGGACTAAAAGGGTACATTTATGATCAAATTACTAATTTCCATCCCCACACTAAGAAATGAATATTGTCCTCAATATTCAAAGTCCAACTGATATGTTTAAATATAGAACGATAAAAGATAACATTACTAGATAAGTGTAGAAACACAACAATTATTCTCTTTTTTAATATTTACAATTTTCATTCATTTTTAGATCTATATACAACATGTGGGGCATCACCCCCACACTAGGGTGGTACACATGGGTGAAAACCCATGTAGTGCTTGCTAATGTTTTGATTCCCGAAGTCACTAGCTTGACTCGACCCGCAAGATTAATTGGTTCATGGGAAGTAAGTGGAAGAGACAATCTCCATCGGACTTTCACTTGAGATGTTTGTATAAACATTTGAAGTACGTGAAAGTTCCACACCGATGAGATATTGAGAGAACCAGCTCACAAATGATAGATGAAAATGCCGGGGTCAAAAATAATGTCTTCATTCCCGAAGGAGTGAAGAACAAGAGAAGCCACGGGATAGGTGAAGAAGAGAAAGAAAGTCATGATAAAAATCATGACTAACTCTTCATCCTCAATAGGAGAATTCATAGTTTCATGAATCTCCTCAGCTAAGTTCACTTGATCAAGACATACTATGGGTGTGTCTAGATCAAAGTAGAAATTATCATACTCAAGGAGATATGATATGAGTAAGTTCACAGGAGAACTCCCTAAGGTAAATGAATCATATTCGAATTGGTATCGTGGGTTCACCGGTGAACTCCTCCAATGTAAATGATTCATAATCGGGGAGAGAATTATGAGAATGAAAAGTGGAACTGCCACTAATCTTCTCTCCCATATTATCAAAACATGTAAGGCTTCCATTTCCGTAATAGAATCATCGGAAAAATGTCACTATCCTTTATGGGGATAGGAGATGAAATGGGTTTTTCTTTGAAAGCCTAGATTTTAGAAATGACAAGACCGACATTCAAGTAATGTTGCACAGTGCTTCATCTTTGATTTCTGTGCAGAACTTCATCATTCTCTTCTTCTAAGCTAACAAGCTCGAAGGTAATTCTTCCATATGCGATGTCTCCACAAGATAACGAATCGTCATCAATAGAATCAGAGCACATCTCAACATGATTACTTTGGAAGACAAGAGGAGGAGGGATATCACACACATGATCGATAATTCACTGTGACTCTCTAGGGATTGGGACAAGGTTCTCAACATTAGACTTTATGAATTGTCCGATTCCTTTTGAACAAGTCGTAAGAAGCTCATCCCCATGTTCAGAGAGTGAGTGGGAGCTTCGTGTGTGATAGCAGTTGTTTGAGAATGAATCTCAACTGCTGGGATATCAACTGATGAATTTGATGAATCTTCAAGTGTATCCTCATCATCACTGTCATCAAGAATAAAACGAAATTGAGAGCTAGATCCGCCGCTTTTCTTTTGCAATTGATTCCTTAATAGCTTTTTCAAAGGCAATTTTGGAATTTATTTTAGTAGCCTCAGCTTCTTCAACAGCAATTCTTCCATGGATTTCTCGTGAATTTTTAATGACGGGACATTTGGAGTGGATATTTGTCAAACCGAAGGTTGACATTTATTATCATCATGAGGACCCCACAATATACATAAGAAAACCGGGAGCATTATGAAATGCTGCTTTTACTCAACTCCTCATCTTTTCACTGACTCCGAAGCTCTAGATAAGTGTCTTGTTGGGTTTTGTCGGAGAGTTTGAGTCATTTGGCAATCCTGGAGGTTGGTCGATATGGATAGTCGTAATTGTTACAAGGAAATGGATTCCCCTGTTTGACAATCGAGTGAAATGGGGACCTCCACAGTTCTCACAACAAGAAATCATTGAGCTCGGATTGGTGAATCATATGGATATTGGTCATAACCAAAGTTCCGAGCATCACCTACGGAAACTGTTCATGACATTAAACGCGTGTTTCTCGATTGACACTCAAATCCCTTGGTGAGGACCTCCACAAAATTCACAGGCAGTGATGTTGATTATATGAAGATAAGTTTCCGTGGGTAATTGGAAAAGTTTGAGGGGTCGGTAAATGAGTTCGGATTAGGATCATAATCAAATGAATTCCTCGAACCACAAAACAAACAACTCTCGTTACGAATATCATTACCACCTAATCGTTATACACGTACTGTACTGAAATGACATGGTGAACCAAAAGAGGCTCACCACAACCGACACAAGGAATAAACGATTCCATTTGAGAATTATGAGAAGGAATTGGTTCATTCAAAGAATCAACAAAACCAACATGGTGATCTCAATGACTATTAATTCTCGAAGAACATTTTGAAAAATCCGAGGTAGGACAAGTGGTGTGCTCGAGAGCTAGCAATTTCCACCACTCAAGCGTATGATCTCACGGTTCCGTTCTTGAGAAACGTGAAGATTTGGCAAGTCATTCTTGCTAGTCACCGGTCTAAATTATGCATGCTTGCTTTTAAGTAAATCAGAAAGTTTAGGATCAAATTTAGACGGCTTAGGAGCAATTGAGGGTTTAGATCTTTGGATAACCGTAGGTTGGACGTATTTAGCACCTTCATTATCGAAGGAAGTACACGGTCCTTTGTCACCCCGGTTTCGTTCCATTTCCACGCTAGTAATTAATGGATCATCAACAACAAATTGCACTTGATATTTGTGATAAAGTATGAAGTTTTTCAACTTCGCTTCCGAATGGGTCAGTAGTCGAGAGATTCCATGAGAATAGAAGAAGTTTAGAAATCAAATGGATAGAGGTTAAGGGATAAAGAATCAAAAAGGGTAAGAGGGTAAAGAGGAATATTTTTGGTATTTTTGAAAAACATTTTGTAAAAATAAGAAAGAAAATCTTTTTGGGTTTTTGTGTTTGTTGAAAAATGATTTTAAAAATGTTTTCGGAAACGCTTTTGTTTTATATGATACTAATAAGAAAATATGAACAAGGATGGTAAATATACAATGGATATATATTCAACAACACTCGATGCTTCAAATTGTGAGAACGTTAAAGTACACACCTCCGCAACGGCGCCAAAATTTGGTTATCTGAACCGTCATTTAATCCACACAAGCCGACCACTTTATGAATGTCATCCGTAATAAACTTAAAATAACATTCGTGAAAGCAAAATGCAATGAAGATCAGAGGAGTTTAGTGTATCCCCGGGTCGTTAAGTCCCAACGAGGTGAACACCGTAGTACAACGAATCAGATCTGGGTGATATTGAATGGGAAAAGGTTTGAGAATTGGAATAATTATACCTAAAGAGAAAGTTTATAAATTACAGGGCTTAAATGCAAATTAAAGAAAATTAAAAAGATAAATTATATTAAATAAACGCTATCACTATATTTAAAATGATGAACGTTTAAAACCTAAAACGTACGTTTAAATAAAATTACGTAACGTACAAAATAAACGCTGAGTTTTAAGAAATAAAATGCCTACAAATATGAAAATGATATTTTTACAATCATAATAATAAAATAAAATTATTAGAAAAATAAAATTATTTTTAAAACTATTTATTTAATTATTATTAATTAAAACTATTTTTAACTATTTAAAATGCACTTAAATACAAGAAAATATAAAATTAACCTAGAAAAATGAAATTATAACTTAGAAAAATCTAAAATATGATAAAACTTATTTTAAAACTGAAAATATATTTTCTAGACTTTTTAAATATTTATTATTAATTAAAAACTATTTAAAACTAATTAAATTATTAGAAAATACTATTTAAACTAAGAAAATTATGGAAAAATAATTTTTTGGCTTTTTATATTTATCTTAATCTAGGAAAATTGAAAACATATTTTTTTAAGCTTTTTCTGATTTATTTGTAATAAAAGCTAATTAAAAAGGATTAAAAGCTAATTTAAAATAAGAAAAATAGCAAACAGTGATGGAAAAATATGAAAACTTCAGGAAAATTTAAAATTATATCTTCTAAGTCTATAAAAATATAAAAACATATGCTTATGTTCAAGATTATGAGGCTGTAGTGAAAAATGCTTAAGAATAAGCACTTGTAATAAGCTATGTGGAAATGAGACCCAACTGAAAGCAGAAGCTATAATATGCTAAAACAACTTAAAACTAACTAGTTTCAACTAACCTAATCATCTAAAACTATGATTACCATGATTTGACTTGATTGAGTTTGAAAACTAAAAACAATTTATACCTACCTACTTTGCTTATCATACAAATTTTAAATTTTAAGCCTAACTAGAAACCAGATCTTGGGAACTAAAGACCACCAACTAAATATCAATTAGACCAATTTTCACCAAGGACAAGCTTATTTTGAAGCTTGTGCAAGCTACCGCACATAAGCTCGATTCACACTCGAAACTGAAAGGTGAGATTGCAAGGCAAAAAAGTTTCAGAGAAGCTGATTTGGAGTTTTAAAGACTTGTAAAAATTACACAAAAATCAAATTTAAGCCTTTGACCAACTAATCTAGGACATATCCCATTTCATTAATTTTGGTTCTAAACAAATCCATGAAAATTCCATAAAGATTTGCAAAAACTGACTTTTCTATTTTTTACTTTTAACAATAAAATGAAAGGTTTGACTTTATGAGATTTGAATCAAATTTGTTAACCTGATTATGATAACTTGTGATAAAATAACACCGGGCAAGTCTGATTACTAACTTTTTAAACCTATATGCAAGATTATACTAACTGATTCAAACAGATATGGAAACTAGAGCATATACAAAATGATTTTGACTTTTAAACTAATGAGGACTGGTTTTGTTGTTTGATAGCTATATTGAACTAATAGAACATGTACCAACTAACAATGATATCACAAATGACCTTGAACATCAAGCATGCAAATCCAAACATCCCTTAATATAATCAAGTTATGAAGCTTTTAATGCTAAAACAAGTTTTAAACTAAGACATCTATTTATTATCGATAATGACTATATTTAAACAAAGATAAACTAGAATTAACAAGGTTTAATTACTAAAACTAGAAAATGTAAATTTCAAAGAAATGGCTTACAATTATGTTTGTGCTCAAACTAAGAGTTAGAACCTGGTGAGAATCACTCCTATAGGCTTACCACTAAGCCTCTAAACCAGATCAATTCATAAAACACCTTGCTTCGCCTCTGCATCCTCTCCATGGAATTTTTTATTTTCAACTAATTTTTTTAGTAATTTTTGGGAATTTCTCTTTTTGAAACTAAACTGAGTTTAAAGGTTTCTAATAACTTATAAGAGCTATATAATGAGCTTATATAAGCTTATAAGTCCAAGACAACAACCAAAAATAACATTCTTAATCCTTATTGAGATTTTTGAACTTAAAATTGCATAAACTGAAATCAAACTGAAACTTAAAATTGATTACGAAATAAGTTCACATACACTCAAAAACACTTAACAAATACTTGAAAGTTTTAAAAATAAACTGGAAAGCTTGAAATAGTTAAAACTACATAAGTAAAATAAAATTACACTAGTTACTCTACTCTCCTTTCACAAAATTCTCCTTTTCTTTATAATGATCCATTTGAGTCTTTGTCGACTCCTAGACTTTCCCACTCAATCCAAACCATTGAATTCTTCAAATTAATCAAATCACCATTTGTCAATTTTGGCGGAAAAGTGTTTTAGTGGGTAGCAAAGATTAATTGAGGACGGAGTCGGTTTTGCAAGGTGGAAAGGTTGAGGGTGAGAGGTAGGTGGAGAAAGTGGAAAGGTGGTGATGAGTGGTAGTAGCGTGGAGGGAAATGACTAGCAATGTGTGTTGGGGTGAAGATGAACTCTGTAGACGCGTTTATTTTTTAAAACATTGGGCCGGGTTTGGTTTTGGGCCAGCTGGGTTGGATAATTAAAAGGGCGATTTGGTTTTGTGTTTCAGAGCTATTAAAACACAAGGACCATTTATGTAATTTATGATTTTTGAAGGATCGAACTAGCAACTTTTCCAAAGTTAACACAAGGGTTAAACCTGCAAATAATGGTTAGTACAAGGACCAAATTTGCATAAAGTTCCATTTTTATAAGTCCAGGGACCAAAACTGTCAATTTTGAAACTTTAAGGGCCTAACTTGTAATTTTCCAAAAGTTCACCATAAGGACCAATTTTGTCATTTATGAATAGTACAAGGTTAATATTTGATAATTTTCACTTTTTAAATTAACCAAGGACCATTATTGACATTTTTCAAACTCGAGGGACCTTTTTCGCCATTTGCTCCAAAAGATTCATTCAAGGACCATTTTGACAACTTAGAATATTTCAGGGACCTTGAATGATATTTTTACAAGTTTTAGAATTACCAGAGACTAGTTTTGACAACTTTGAAACTGGGGACTAAAACCTTTGCCAATTATGCAAACTTGATAATGCTTTTTCACCGATTTTGATATTTTTGCTTTTAAAACACATAAAACACTTATTTGTGACATTTTTATCATTTTGATGCTTCGGAGTGTTTTCGTGATGTTTTACTGCCTGGGAGGTACAAAAATGATGAGTATTTAGACACTCATCGGTAGGATGCTCTGGATTCACAAAGCCTTCGGGTTGGCGGCGTAGACGAGACGACTTCTTTAAGATCTCGCTTCAAATTCGCTTTACATCCATCGATAGACTACCATGTTCTTACTTGCAGCATTAGCTAAGAATATTCTGATTGCCTCGATTCGAGCCACCGGAGCAAATGATTCTTCAAAGTCTATACCCTCCTCCTGACGGTATCCTTTTGCAACCAATCTAGCCTTATTCTTTAAAACATCACCATGCTCATCAAGCTTTACTTTGAAGATCCATTTGAGAGCAATGATCATAGCAACAACTGGCGGTACTAATTCCCATACATCTAGTCGATCAAACTCATGAATTTATTCTTGCATGGCATTGAACCAGCTGTCTTCATTCATGGCGCTTTTAACATCTTTTGGTTCGATCTTAGAGAGTACGGAGTTGAAGAAGCACCATAAGGCATCGGTTGCAAGTTGTTTCCGTGTGGATAATGGACGAGAGGGATTTCCAATGATGTTGTCTAATGGATGATCGTGAGTCCATTTTCCGAGGTGTTCATGTGGTAGTTGTTGAGGGACTGAAGTAGCAGAGTCGATGTCTCCCCGTAGAAGATGGTTCGATGATGATTCGGAGCAAATATATTTTCAAATGGGGCATCTTCGGGAGTAGCAAAGGGATTGACTTCATCCTGTGAATCGAAGGCATTTCCATGATGTACACTTGATGATTGAAGATTTGTTGATGAACCGTGATTGGTCGCAGCAGCTTCTTGACTTAATGACATAGAAGTTGAAGGGTTAATTTCATTGACAGGATGAAGCGTTCCTCGGTGATTGGATTGACATATCATTGTTACTTGGCTCATATTGTTCATCAAACATGGATCAAACAGCTTTAAATCATCTTCGATGGGGTACATATGGAGTTGCTGATGAGGAGTTTGGTACAAGAAATGAACCAATGGGAATGTTTTGAAGTGCGGTCCGGAATCGGAATGTCCAGAGCCATTTGACCGGCCTACTCATCAAACGTGACGGAATTGTTTCCATGATATTTCGGGTTCTCTTGTTATAGATTCGGTAACCTTTTTTGTTTGGTGCATAGCCTACAAAACTCCAATGTCCGCTTTAGCTCTCAGTTTTCCTAAATCTTGACCATCATTAGTTGGATAGCATAAAGCACCGAACACACGAAGGAATGAAAGATCGGTTTTCTTGTGGACAAGTTCATATGGAGTTTTTCCATGAGCGGGTGAATCGTGGATCGATTTTGGTGTAGCATGCAAGTGCATGGCTTCACCCCCGAGAAACATTGGAACTTTGAGTAAATCAAGATTGTCCTTGCGGCCTTCCACAAGAGTTCGATTGTCTTTCAACTACACCGCTCGTTGAGGAGTTCGAGGAACACTTCTTTGATGACTGATTCCAATACTTTCATAAAACTCACCAAGTTGGTTGTTAACAAACTCAGCCCATTGTCTGCTCGATGATTCGACCGTTTTGTTAAGTCGACTGCAGTACTGTTTGATGAGTTTGATGATGATATCCGAGTTTCATCCTTTGTCCTTAAGAACTTTACCCACGTGAATCTAGAGAAATCATCAACCACAACTAACACATATTTCTTTCCAAAGATATTCTCAGACTCTCATGGGTCCACATAAGTCCATGTGAATTGTATGAAGAACTTCTGAGACTGAGTTTGTAGGATTGGGTTTGTGGGCATACTTCTTGCTTTTTCCCAATTGGCATTGAACAAAGATGATCCTTTTCATACTTTAGTCTAGGTAAACCTACAACTAAGTCCTTTCTCGAGAGATCATTGATGGTGCCGAAGTTCAAGTGATTGAGACGACGATGCCATAACCATGACTTTGGTTTTGAAGCCTTTGACAACAAGCAAATTGGAGAAGACTTCATCATATCTTCGATAGAGATGGTGTATAGATTTGAACCACGGGTTCCTCTTAAAAGTTCCTTACCATCAAGTTCTCTAACGAAACAAGTATGTTTTCTCAAGGCTACTTCTAGATCAGAATCGCAGAATTGACCAACGAGAACGGTTATGACCAAGACCTTCCACATAATATACCCTAGAGATAACACTTTTTCCAACAACATAATCTCCATAACCCATAATTGCACCGAAATGATCGTTCTCGAATCTAACTGTCCCGATGAATTTGCTCACGGTTCATGAGCCGAGACGGTCTCCAATCATATGCTTGGAACAAACTGAGTCCGTACACCACGTAAGCGATTTGAACGATCTGCGCAGTTGAACACGCACAAGAATGGATAATCGGATAATTGGGATCCCCATGCAAGAATGGGTTCCACTTGGTTAGTAACAGTGATTGGAACACCCACATCAAAAATAGAAACATCCATATCGAGTAGAAGCAATGGAATCATTGGGAATAGATGCAATGTCGGGTGTCCAGATTTGACCTATTCAAAGTATGTTCACTTCTTAAGGGAATAGTTCTACCAATAGGCATCCATTTTCTAGTGGGCATAATCTTAGCAGTTTGAGAGCAAACCTGATTATTCTTATGGCCAAAAGGTATCCAATAATAACCTATCTTTATAAATGTTCTTCCCGTGGGTTTCCACTTTTTTCTAACAATCTTTCGCTTTTGCCTTTTGCCTTCTTTGCACGATTATTAGCATTAACAATTTTAAGCGGGCATTTGACAAAGATTAGACAAAGCATTCACACCACATTCATGATTAGCAACAGAATTCAAGCAGACATCATTACAAGGTTTTGCAAATAGTATCGAATTGAATTAATTACAAGACGCCTTAGGCTAATACTAGAATCAACACGATTCATTTTATTCAACTCAAGCTTAAAGTTCCTAGATTGGTCTTCTACTCTCTTCCAATGCACATTCTTAGCTTGCAAGGTCCTATCATTCCTTGTATTGTTTTGAGACTTTGACCTCGCCGCTTTAATGTCACCGATTACTCCTGTAGAGGGAATGGGAACATTAGTTGGTTGATCTAATTTTTCATTCCTGAACTTGATGCAAGGATCAAATACTAGAAGGCACATTAGTGTTTACTTTCTTAAGACTGTGATTTGAGCTATTTGCATGCACACTAAAGTTCACTTTCTTAGCACTAACATATCCGAATCGAACTACTTGAAGGCACATTAGTGTTTACTTTCTAAGATCGGGCATAGAACGGATTTTGCTTGGCACTAGGCATAGAACAAGGCATCACAGCTTTGCCTTTTGCACCTAAGGATTTTGGACATGTTGTAATTACACATTCTAGCACTCTTGAGATCGCTTGGCCTAGAGGCAAGCAAACCTAATTTCTCTATCAAGAGGTTTATTAATGAAGTCCTCTTCAACAATCTCATGGAGACATTCTAGACTATCCTTAAGGTGAGCACAATAGTCATGAAAAGCATGTTCATTATTCCTAAGATGAGGAGGAATATATTTAACCGCCACATTATATTTGCAATCTAAGGGTGACTTTGAAACAACATTCTTATCAAACACAAGTGGCAGTTTCCCATTTCCCGACTTCGATTCTCAATTTCCTTTTGTAAAGACGTTATTTTTTTCGTTGTTTTGGTCACGGGTGACTTTCATTGAATCATATAACTCTTTAAAGTGTCGTTTAACTTTTTCATTTTCTTCTAGAAAACTCTCGTTTTCCTTTTGTAAGGCATTAACTAAGTTTTGAAGTTGAAAAGTTTGAGAGTCTCGAGAATCTAAAGGAGGAGGCATTTGGGATCCAATCACATTGTTCTTTCACCCTTTAATTGAGAGATTTGGGCTTTCAACTTTCTGATCGTGTTACAATGAGCTGAATCGTTCATCACGCTTTGTTAATTTCAAAAAGCGCATCAAATTCGGAGCATCCGAGGATGTCTTGATATTTGAGGTTTTAACATTTTCTTTTCTTTAGATGTTGATATTTTAGTTGTAAATCAAAATGTTCAACTTCTAGTTTAGAAAGATGTTTACCAAATTATCGTGATCATCCTGATCAATTTTCTCATTAAGTTTAGAATAAATCTTTTCAAGCTCAATGACACGATCATGGGAGACTTTGAGCAACAGATAATTCATGAAATTGAGAAGCATTAATGGAGCAATTTGTAGCAAAGGTAAAAACACATCTTGAGCAATACATTCAGAAATAAGATTCTCATTCAAGGTATGCAAGTTCTTCCTCTCAATCTCATTATATTTTAATGCTCGCCCATAGTCACTAACCTCAACTATCATTGCATCAAATTCCTTTTCCATTCCTTTAATATCTGAATTTATCCCCTTTTAAGACTCTCAAAATGATCTTTTAGTAGTTTAAAGAAAGGCATGACCTCGGTTAGATAGCATTCTTTTGTTTGCTCAAAACCCTTTCCCTTCGCTTATCCCATGGGTGTGATCCTTTTCTTACAAGTTTTCTCAAAATCAACAAATAGTTGAAGAATAACATATTGACTGATTAAGGTCTTGCTTTTAGTGGCAATAGTTCTAGGAACTAAATGCATTGGTGTATTGGGAGGATACACAGTCGCTGAAGGCATTTTTCTAAAGGGTGGGTTTGTTACAACAAGATTCTCTGCTTTTTGCTTATCTAAATCCTTTTTCCAGAACACTTGTTCGGGTGTTAACAATGTGTGAGGCTTAAACTTGTTCAAGGAAATCCAATTCTCCTTCTTGTAATCATGGGGTGTGATATTTATTTTTTTTCTTTACATTTAGGATCATCTAGTTTCTTGTTCATCCTTTCCCTAGTGACTTCATCTGATTTCTTATCTTCCTCAATGCACTCAACGCAACTAGGTTTCTGTCTAGGCTTAAGAATTTCATTGCCATCATAAATAACCTTATGAGCATTTCTAGCCTTTTTAACAACTTCTGGATTTGGTTCCTCAACAAGGGGAATACTATGCTTATCGCTTAAAACTCTATGCTTAGTGATCATGTGAGCGATCTGAATGGTATTTCCTTGTATGTACAACTTATTTTCAAGCTTGTTTTTCAAAGTTTTAGATTAGAAAAATCATTCAAAAGTTTTGATTCCTTAATGCTAAATTCTTGCTTAAGCATTTTAACATTTTCTTGAAGTTCTTGTTTTTGCTTAGCAGTTTTAGAAAGCTTTTCTTGTAAGGAGTTTAACTCTTGTTTTAATACTTCTTCTCTAAAATTACTTTTTCTAATAGTTGTACGCATTTGGTCATCCATTTCCTGCTCACAAGTGGTCAACTCAAATTTAGCACGTTGTTCATAAATAGCAACACGTTTTTTATAGGCATTAAGTTCGAGATAACCGGAATCATCGAGAGGCACATGCGGTGTATTCATCAAAAACATAGTCATTGTTGATTGCAGAAGATGCATCACTTGGTACAACTTCACTTTCACTTTGTTTCACATATTGATCATATGGGACAACATTGATATTACCCATATTTCAATATTTGACTCAATAGTTTCAGTTGATTGTACTTTGTCATGCATCTTTTGCACATCAGCATCATCATATAGTTTTAGTACCTCTGAGATGAGTTTGTCTTTGGATGGACCAGCTTGTGGTGAAGATGAGACCTTAGGAGAGACCATTGGAGAAATGCTAGCCATGAAAATTGTTTGTGCAGTAGGTCCATCATCAACAACAGAGTCGTATGCATCACGTCGCTACTTGAAAGGCATTCTCGATGATTGTGACCTATCTCTCTGAATAGGTTGCTCATCCACATCCGCATCATAGGTCTTAGCATTCCCTCAGCAAGAAGAAACAACAGCTCTCTTCATCCAAGGTTGCTCCATTGTCCCGAGCTTGTACTAGCAACATCTTATCCCCTCGAAGTATTCAGATTCTGAGGACGCTTTGGAGATGTGCAATTCCTTGCAATGTGTCCCTCACCACCACAGCTTGTAACACTTTTGCCTTGACTTGTCCTTGATTTCCATTCCTTCCCGACGATTTCCTCCATAGCCTCCACCCCTTCTCCTGATCATACCGCCTTTCTTGATTGGTTGCACCATAACCTTCCCATCTCTAACAAGAGCTTGATTGTGTGGATTGGATGTTGCTCGAGGTTGTTGTTGGTGTGTGGGAGAGTGTTCATGTTTTGACCGATCATGAGAGGCTAGTTGATTAATGAAGTTTCCCACGTGTGCATCATCATCAACTTGTTTGAACATTGATCGGAATGAGTTTGTGATTCCATCACCCATGGGTATAACTTGTGAAGCTTTGGTGGTAATCCCAATGTTTGAGTAGAAGGCAGTTGAATCATTTGATGAGCTTATCTCTCTCTCCCGGATTTGTTTTGAATTGTTCAAGAATCCTCTTTTCAAACATGGCATGTCTCTCATTCCGAAGAAGGAAGGCATAGAGTTGCTCATAGTTTGTATTCTTCAATCCTTTAGTGAGCTTCACCGAAGTGACAAACTTGTGCCATTCGGGATTCATGTTGTTCACAAACTTTGAGTTCAACTGAATGTTAGGCATGGTCATTATGATGTTCCTCATGTCATTCACCAGCTTATGGAATCTCACATAGTACTCATAGACTCTCATCCGTTTCATCTTGAAGTGCTCAAATTCATCATAGAGTTGAGATTCTCTGTCTTCCATAGTTAATTCAGAAACTGAGAGAAGCATCTTAACATTATCCCATACAGCCTTTGCTTCAGTGTTGTGATTGATAAGCTTGTATATGTCTTTTGGAATACATTGCAATATGATGTTGAAGCCCGATATATGCATCGAATCTCTTTTTCTCCTTATCATTGAGCTCATCATACATCTTTGGTCCTGTCCCATTCCAAATCAATGTACCATCTTCATTAGTATCAATTATGTCTCTAGTAGTCTCAACCCGATATGGTCCTTCATCAATGGATTTGAGAATGTTGACCCCATTTTCCTTTCCAAGACAAGTACAACTGATTCTTTGAGCCCAAGAGTCGTAGTCAGCCTTCATAAGCATGGGTGGACGAGTATCTCGAACCATTGCTTGAACATCCTCGGCAACAATGGAGATGATTGTAGGAGCGTTGGTAGACATGATGACTGATTAAACGGGATTTTATAACTCTATGATTAAACCGGAAATAGATTCTTTCACGGGATTTTACTAAATCAAGAGAAAACCGTATTCAAAGGATATCACCCAAGTCGCTAGGAAACTTTGAACCAAGTAGCTAAGTGCCAAGTCGCTATAGTCCCAAGTCGCTATATAACAACTCGCTACAATCCAAGTCGGTAGCAAAATTTTGACAAAGAATTACTAGCACCAAGTCGCCGAATTTTGTCGCTAAATAGCAACTCGCTAACACCAAGTCGCTAACAAAATAAAGTACAAGTCGCTATGTGTAGTGGAGAATCCACTACGTGTACTTTTTGTCGGCTTGTCTCACTAGACAAGTCGCTAACCCAACTCGCTAATTCCTTTAACAATAACTCGCTACCAAATTGCAAAGCAAGTCGCTACCAAGAAAAATTTTCCGTGGCTCAAGTCGCTAGCATGAAAAACACATAAACACCACTTTTCAATCCAAAAACAATCCAACCACGATGATTCAAGCCTTCTAAATCAAAACCTAAACACTTGTGATGATTCTAAACACAAAAGTACTATCAAAATCCAAACTTTAACCCTAGAAATCAACCAAATGATGCAAAAACCACTAAACTTTTTCAAACTCAAAAACCTCCTAAAACCACTAGAAATCCAAAGATATGTAAGAGATGATCTAACCATGGCTCTTGATACCAATTGTAACATATTGGATTTCACAAACACACTAAACCATAATCATAAGTGGCGTACAAGATGGTTTTAGAGAGAGAAAGTTAGAGGTTTAGGGAACTTAGTGAGAGAAGGAAAAATCTTATTATGAGCTCCAACTCTCTACCTTGGAAGGTAGAGTATTTATAGTCTTACAATAAAACGCCACACAACGGGCCGTGGATCGTGCATGGGTAAAGACCCGTCTGGTCCTCCCACGGTGTTACTTAACTAAATACTACTTAACATAAAATAACTATGACTACGAGCTTTCTAACGACTACATATACTTGAGGTGACCGACTCTTTAATACCTGGAATTTCTAATTCCTAACAAAGTTGTATTAGATTTGCTTGAAAACACTTCAGATGCCAATCTTCAACGACTGCCTTTGCCATTGCCTACCGACAAGTAAACCCGAGAAAAACATGCTAAAATGTCAACACAAAGGTTGGTGAGTTCATGTGTTTAAGTCAAAGTTTTCAAGTTGGACTACAAATTTGCACATATAGCATCTCCTCGTGGAATGACACTATATGCAAAAAAGGCTATTACGCTAATACCAAGTTCATGCGTAATCAAACTACGTATACAATGTGTATGCATCTAGAAGCATAATAAATAAAGCCCGCAAGTGTATTTCCAAGACACTCAATCAATACGATATGATATACCGACGTTTGCCTATCCCACAAACTCGAACGGGGTGTCATCCCTAATAGATCTATTCATAACAATCGCGCTCCCCAAAGGGAATTCTAACGGTAGCATAGTGGGATTCAAGGTTGTTTCACGTAATAGTGTTTTCAGCTTCAGTCCTAAAGAGTTTTGTAATGTTTTCACCCCATAGTTTTATAAAGCAAGTAATAAGAGTAAAAGTGGGGCTATAATCTCACCTTAGCAGTTAAATGAATAAATCACAAAGAGATCGAGTGTGATGTAAAGCGTTGGGCTCCTACCCGGAACCTAAGAACGATGGCAAGTCTCGGAATAATGATAACGTTGGTTTACGACCAAAATAAGAGGGTATTGAATATACAATTCAATAGAGTGATTTTAGTGTGGTTTATAGATGCTTATGACGATGTCGTCAAGAGTATATTTCGGCTATAACTAGATAATGATAAAAGTTGGATGAAAATATGATATTGATTGATTTGGAAAGATTTGATAAAATAATGTCATAATATAGTCGATTTGTCTTAGTTGTCAAAAGTACGCATATGTATATGTATATAAGTTTTATATATTTTTAGAAGTCTTAGATAAATATATTATTTATAGTTTTTGCGGATGTGGTTGTCTAATATGAAGAAAACATATTTATCTAAATGTAAGAAATGGTAACATGAATGAGTTTATTAGACTTATAAAAGTTTTAAGGTGAAAGTGTCAAAGTGTTCAACCACGAGGGGCTGAAGTTGCAAACATAATATAAGTTTCAAAACTTTTATAAAAGTTCAATCAAGCATTGTCATTTTGGGGATTTGGAAATGTAAATATTCATATAGGTTACTAACTCATATTAGTTTTATGAAAATTTGCCATTTGTTTCGAAGTTCAGGGTTGGAAATGTAAAATCAGCAAACATAATCAAAAAGAGTGGCAAAAACTTGACATTACTCAGGTCCATTCGCTCGACAGCCCAATGCCCCAACCAACTGAGCTAGGCAACTTGTTACGTTTTATTTCCTCAACTGTTTGGTTAAATAATGTTCGGTCATGTGTTATATGTTGTAAAAGAAAATACTTAGTGAATACTCAGGTCGTGTATATGCATGTATGTGTTGTTTTTTGTTTCTTCTCCAAAACTATTTTGCCATTAGATTTTCATGAAGACCTTTATAAACTCAAGGTTCACCAATAAGCACTTGTGTTATAATAGGATACCAATTAAGCACAACTAAGTCATTCAACTTGGTTGAGTTTTCGACCCAAAAATCCAAACGAAAACCAACTTTAAACCGATTTTATAGGTACGTCTTATGAGCTTGTTTTTAAGTTGATAAGTTATAAAAATAAACTTCCTGAGCCACGAGTGAGTCAAGAACTAAAATAAACACTTCGAACAAGAGGTGCCAATACTTATGTTAACTTAGCTTTACGTTTTCTTTTATGTTCTCATTTGCAAAGAGTAAGGTGGTATGAACATGATATGTGACTTAAATATTAAGACGAGAAATGAAATGAGGTTGTGACGAAAGAACTTACGACACCATAAAGGTGGTGATGATTCGAAGATAAAAGTACGTGACTAGCTAGGGCATTCTCGTCTCCTTATACCCAAAGAATGACCAAGCTCCCTTTGCACCTACTTCTCCTTAGCCATATTCCACAGAAGGCGATTTTTTAGAAGTGAGAAGTGAGTTTTGTAGTGCAAAGCTTAGAGGTCTTAGGAGTTTGTTTTATAGATGAAGATGATAAAAAAAAGATGGAGTTTGTTTGAGCTTGAACGTGATATGGCAGCCAAAGGGGAGTACATTCTTGTGTTGTCATTGTCGAGTGAGAGAGACGGTTCAAGAGCATGCTTGAATTTTAGCATCCCATGGTAAGGTCAAGTCACTAGGAGTCTTAGGTTTGGAAGTATAGAGTAGGTTGGCTTGGAAGTATAGAGTAGGTTGGTTGGCACGCTAACAATATTAAGACCAAAAGTAGAATGAGTTTTATGTTTCTTTTGTTGTGGCTCGTGACTATAAGGAAATAAATCACATGCCAACTTTTGTATTTATAATATAAAAATTATTTTGACTTTGAATTGTCTCCTAGATCACATACATGCATGCAACAAAAAAAAATAACAAGGTTGTTTTTGCTTTTGTGTTGTATTCCGTTAACTGCAACCAAAAGAGAAAAAGACTTGTCTTTCTTTGGGCACACATACATATGCATGAGAATTGCTTAGGTTAAAAGTTGAGGTGGTCTTGTTTGTGCTTCGCATGGGTCACAGAAAAAAAAACGAGGGATCAAGTTCCAAAATTTACTTGTTAACTATTTTTACAAATTGTTAATAAAGGGTGTGCCTAGACCTTGTTATGACTCATCTTTTCCTACACATATAATAAGACCAAATGTTGAATTTGAGTTTGGTTTTGCCTTGGGTTGGCTCGTTGGGTGGTCACAAAAGAATAAGGTGCGCTTGGGTTGAAAAATAAAATACTAGGCCCAAGTGATTTAGTTTAAAGGTGTTGGGTTGGATCGGGTTGAACACGCGAGCACAATAAAAATAAAATGAATTGGATCGAGTCGGGTTGGGCTTAGAGGCCCGGTAGATAAATAAAAATAAAAATAAAAGTTTATTATATATAATTTATAATAAAAAAATATAATCGAGGTCGAGGTGAAAAATATCCCGTGACTTGTCGTGTTCATAGTTCGAAAAGAAAAAAAAATTGTAGCCACGAAAACCGGTAACAACAAATTTTACGAGTTGTTATAGTTATATTGAACGACCTAAAGTGTCGTTTTGAAAACACGTCGTTTGATATAATAAAACATTCAGAGTTTACAAAATATAGGTCCCAAATGAAAATCAACATGCGCGGAAATAAGTTTGTTACAATCCAAACGATGTTTTAAAGTGCATAAATCCCATGTGAGCGCTCGTCCACCACACGACTTATGATAAGTCCACATGCATTAAGCCATGAAGTGTATGCCTTAGTAAACCCGAGATAAAACATGCTTAAAAGTGTCAACACAAAGGCCGAAGTAGTTCATGAGTTTATGTTGTCATGAAAAACCTTTAAAGAATGTTCATGCAAAGAAAGGCATTGTGACAATCCACTCAGTCCAAGTTCACCATACAAACTTACAAGAACTTGTGTGTTTACAACCCACTGCCAAAATATGTATAGTTTATGTTCAAGCACACATCATCAAATGAGTTCACATAATAGTACATAACTTAATGTATCAATAGCCAATTAATATAACACATAATTCAGAAGCTTCAAATAGTTCCAAGTCCATTAGTTCATGATTGTACCAAGTCCATTGGACCGTGATCATACCAAGTCAGTTAGCCCAATGATTTATGATATAGAAACTCTAAGTATGGCAATACTGTTACTTCATATGACTAAAACATTCGGTTGATTAAACATATAGTTGCAAATAATCATGATTGTCATAAAAGTAGTTGAGCATGTATCTCCCCCAAAGAATTTAATAAATAGTTAAAACGAGAAAAGTTGGGCTATGACTCACAGTAACATGTAGAAGTTAAAATAAAGCAAGTAGTTGAGCATGTATCTCCCCCAAAAGTAGTATAAAAACAACTGAAAATGGGGCTATGGAACTCACATGATGCAATAATTATGATGACAAAAGTGGATACACTGAAATAAGGTGCAATCTCTATCTGCAACTTGAGTGATTGAAGAGTTTTGTTGCAAATATACCTAATTAATCTTGAGGTTTTTATTTCAAAATCTAAACTAGATTACTACTAGGACTTGAAAAACACTTGAACCTTGAAAATTTTATGGTTTCTCTTCTTGATCAATGATGGTTGAACCTCAAGAAATGAGGGAGAGAGTTTCTTGCTATTTCACCTTAAAAGTACGTGTTTTTATGTGTTCTAATTAAGAAAAATAATGCATATGAGAGATATTTATGAATCAAAATGTATAGGTGTAAGCTTAGTCATAAAAAATATATCATAAAGTGGTGTCAAGGATGGGGAGGTCGGCAAAAGGGGAGGGGTGGAAGAATTTTGTGTATTTTTGTTTATTAATTGCATTTTATGTTTAGTATAATGTATGGTTTGTACATATAATTAATTATTTAGCGTAGCGTTAACTAGAAATCGATTTTTATGGAACAAATTAAAATATATCGAAGTCATAAAAATTATAAAAATACATTTCTCGCAAATATTGAGAGAATAAATAATTATCGAGTTGAATTTACGATAACCGTCGTAAATATATATACATAACATTTTTTATACAAAATAAATTCAAAACATCGGGTAAACTAATAATATAATTTTTTATAGTCTTAAAATGAGTATAAAAATATATTAGGAAAATTTTTGGAAGTGTCGGTGTTGGATATTGGATTTCACAAAACACATCAAACCATTAACACAAGTGGGCGTATAAGTGGAATTCTAGAGAGAGAAAGTTAGAGGTTTAGGGAACTTAGTGAGAGAAAGTGAAAGATATTATTATGAGCTCCAACTCTCTACCTTGGGAGGTAGAGAGTATTTATAGTCTTACATAAAACGCCACACAACGGGTCGTGGATCGTGCATACAGGGGTAAAGACCCCTCATCTCTCTGCAAGTTACTTAACAAAATACTACTTAACTAAATATAACTATGACTACGACATTCTAACGACACATATACTGAAAAGACCTACTTTTTAATACCTGAATTTCTAATTCTAACAATCTCCCCTCGGAGGTCACCTCAACCATATACTAAGATGATTGAATACAATCGATATTACATTAACAATTGATCTTGCATTCTTGATGTAGTACTTTGCTTCAAGCTTCGGGGAGACATTGATTCCACCTCATGCATGTTTGGTTAACAAGTGGAGGCCTTTACCGATCCACGGATAATAATGGAGCCACCAG
>OU343219.1:136918167-137043575 GCA_910596185.1 Chrysanthemum makinoi
TCCCACAACAACGTCCATATCCGCGTTGACAATCACCCAACACAAAATTATGTTACTACAACAACTACAACACTTCACAGCCCCGTTTTTTACAAAAGTTGTCGAAGACACTGGATCATGGTGGCGTTCTCCATGACATCCATGTTGGTGGTGGTACTCGTAAAAATGCTAAACGGCTAAAACTCATCAACCCAACTTCGGGTTTTGTTACCACTTCTTCTCAGGTGGAGTACCGGAGCTTGGTGGCGCCTCTACCGGTGGATGCTGACGGAAATGTGTGATGGTTCCGTTTGAAGGAAATGAGTTTATGTCGCTTTTTGGGCTTGGTGGGTTTAAGGATAGTGTTTGGCCTTTTTGTGGTAGTTAATGTAATGTCAAGTTTAACTGATTGTAGTGGTTAGCTAAATGCATATCTTTTGATTGTAGTGGTTAATGTTATCTTTTGGTTAGTGGTTAACTCAATGGATGCATTTAACTGATCTTTTGGTTACTTGTTATCTTGTGGCAGTAATTACGCTATCATGTTTGACTTTTGCAAATGAATGTAAATGCACAAAATTACCTAAAATTGCTTAATTTGTTGGCTTTCATTAGATTAGAGAATAAGGTTATGCAAGCATTTACCCTAGTAAATTATTACATAATTAGTAGATAAAGTTTAGAACAACTAGATATTGTCTTAATCTTCCACTACAACACCATAGCAAAAGTATATCAGTTTATTCAAGTAAACATAAAAGCATAAGCATTATTCAGCAACATCTTTAGTTTTCTTGTCAGCCATCAGTCTTCTCCTCTTGATTGATCTTCCTTGGTCTTCAAAACTTTTGTCTGCAACCACTCCATCTTGCCCAACTCTAAGCACGTCATCTGGCTCATATCCCTGTTTAGCAACCACTTTATCTGGAATCACATCTCCATCAACAGCTGAGATAAATCCCTTCTTTCCAACTACTTCAGCACACAAATCATTTGGAATCACAACCCCATCAGAAACTAATTGTTCACCATCATCACCATCAACAGCCTCTCTTGCAAACATTTCTTCAGCAAGGACCTCAAGTGGAACCACACATAAACTAATTGGTTCAACAAAAATTGCATACAACTCTGTTACTTCTTCAGCTTCAACTACGTCATCAAGTTCATCCAAGCTTGATCAATTTCAGCAAACATGTCACCAATCTCTTCAGGCTCTTCAGATTCATTAACTAAATGGTATGGATCATCTTGCCATTCAATATCTATTCCTTTATCCACCTCTTCATCACTAATCCAAGTCTCAAGATCCCCTTCCTTTCCACTAATGGTAACACCATCATCTGGGTGTCATAATCAACATCATTAAAATCTATCACATCTGTATACTCTAAGGAATCCTCACTTGAATTCTCCAAGCCAAACTCTTGGTCAATCTCGCCAATAAACTTCAATTCAAACTCATCACTCAGCCTTTTTGTATGATTTGCACGCATTTTTTCTATACACCATGTTGGGGGAAACTCATCGTCAGAATAAGTATCATCAACAGGTCCATCCTTTCCATGTTAGCTTGTCTTATGCCACTCTAAGAATGGTAATTTCCCACTGTTTCCAGTACCATCACGATCCTTTCCAACAACATCATTGACATGACGATCCACAACTTCTTTTATCACCACGCCCTTGCCATTACTCATCATTCGCTCCATCATGTGACACTCTATCAATGAAACACCAGATTCAATATACAACTTCAATTCTCTAAATCTAGGAACATACTCCACAAGTCTGATCGCATATTTGTTAGACATTAGCGGTAGCAAACCTACATCCAATGACTCCCCAGGTATCTTGAAATGAGTAAACATAAGGGTACGATCCGTGTAACCTAAATCATGTAACATTTCGTCCAATAAGTTCATTAAGAAAATGTCACAGTGAACTCCGTCAAAATAACCTATAGCTCCAAATATATATCTCCTTCCTGGTGGTGAGGTAAATTCACCATTGTGATAGATTTACAAAGTAAACATGGTTTCACTCAAATATGTGCAACACATAAAACATCAATAACTTCAATTTCATCATTTTTTGGTTATCTAAGGTGTGTATGAACACAGTAAAGACCCCTAAATTTTCTGCATTATATATTATCAAATGCAACTCAAACATCAGGATTTTAGAGTTTACAATGTCTGTTAAACAAAAGGTCAAAAAGTGAAACTTTTGTTTTATTTACTGTTTAAATCAAAACCCGAAAATCTTTATTAATGGAACTTTTGTTTTACTATATGAAACAATCTAGTTGTCTTATACTTCATGAAACCAAATGGAACAATAGTAGGAACTAGGAAGAAATAAAATGGAACAATAGTAGGAACTATGAAGAAACCAAATGAAACAGAGTAAGCTTACCATAAAGGTTTCCTAAATTAGAGATTGGCGTGTGCGCGATTTTATCAAAACTTAACCATTATCAAGATTTTGTAATTTTACTTGTGACATTAATGTTCATGGAAGAAACTGAAACACAAATAAAAACTATTGCTTTAAAGGACTAAATTTGTAAAACTATACGCTGGCAAGTGAGCAAATTGGCGGAAAAATGACTGAAATGACAATACTACCTTTAGTGACGAGGCAACTTAACAAGAAAAATAACGAAAGTTAGTAAACAGTGCCTCTCGGTAACTATTTTGCAAAAAACGTAATCATTAATGTTTTTTTTGCAACAAAAATTGTTTCGGTGTAATACTTGCGTTTTTACCTTTAATTTTATTTCCATAAGGATGCAAATATGCAATAACATAAATTGAATCATTTGTGCATGTTGAAAAAGACATTCTTATCGTAAACAGAGAAAAAAAGAGACCACATCTCATTTATTTTGCCAGGGTACTATCATTACTGCATATTGACTCATCAGTTATACATAATAAATACTTTCGTTTCCCAACTGTTTAATTTTCGTTAGAATATCAGAAGTTTGGTTTCTCTAATTTTTTTTTTTTTTTTTTTTAATTTACGAGTTCATAAACGAAAGTCTATCTAGTAGGATATATACACGTAACGTTTGAATAGCAAGGGTATGTATTGTGAAGATATATGAATCGTCTGTGCTTTGATTTATAACGGCCATGATAGATTACATTATTTTACCGTTTAATGAAATGTCTATCCATGACAAATAACTCTAAATGCGAGTTATCGGTTTGTGGTCCATATTCATCAAAATACGCACTTTGCGTCTTTGCCCTAGTCTTATATATGATGATTTCTTATTGTAAGCTAGGTGCTACCTAATCGCTAGAAGAAGTAACAAGTTAATATAACTTTCTTTGTAATTATTTTACGAGTTTTCTGTTTTGATATATGAGTAGTAGGGGTCCATTATATGCACTTAGTCCAGTGATATTGAATCCACATGATGAGCATTTACTAAGGTCTTTTAATTGACTGCTTTACCCTTGTCGTCCACACTTTGTACAATTGATTAGCACCACATCATGTCATCTCCAAAAGTTAAAGGTTTCGAGCTCAATAATGTTTAGATGTCATTTGAAACTTTTGTGTATTTGTTGTTAGTTTTATTCAAAAAGAAACATTCTATTCGAAACTAGATGTATATCATTCTTTGAATCCAATTTGGCAGCCACACTTACTAATCAAATAATTAAACCTAAAAGGCGACCTTAAAAAATAATGATCTTCATATCACGACATCTCTTAATCATATACGAGAAAACTAGTTCACAATCGGTTTTTTCGTAATTAATACCACTCGACCTTAACAAAGATGCTTATTCCGAAAGTGACACGATTTGATGCATATATGTGATGGCTAAGTGAAGTTTTTGACCTTTAAATAAGGGTTAATGGTCTCTAAGGATGACATAAGATGCTCTTTTGAGGTAATGCACCTTTCTATTGTCAATTCCTGTCGCTAGACTTTAGTCACTTAAAAGTCAAGTTGTAAGATGTATTAACATTTGAATTAAAATAGCATAAATGTCTTGCAATAATGAGTTAATGACAATGTACAATTATAATAAACACAACATTACCTCTCATGTTCAAATGAACATGAAAGGATCTTTATCCCATTTAATGTGTAACTTTGATGTTAATACAATTCCGGGCGCTCCCCTGATGAAGATTAGTGTAGGCTAACTTCCCAGGAAGTAGATCTTGTATTAAGTGAGATTCTTGATTGCTAGCTGCTAAGAAAACCAACACCGTTAGTCTCACCGTGGAACGGGGTTCCGCGGTCAACCTCCGGCGTGAGAGTAAGTGATAGTTTTTAGAGAGATAAAGTTGGTTCTAGAGAGAGAGAGTATGTATGTGTTACCGTTTGAATAGAGAGAGAGAGAGAGAGTATGTATGTGAGAGTAAGTGCTCCTTTTAAGAAGTTTCCGGAGCCTTTTCTTTGTGTGGTTGGGCTTAGTCGTGCCTGGGATGATACTACGGTGCGGCCTACCTTTATGGCTTCGGATACCGAGGGTGGGTTTTCCTTTTTAGGGTTTGCCGCGCCTTATTGTCTGTTTCCCTTTCCTCATCTCTTTTACTAACGTCTGTGTTTTTATTGTTTGTCTTGCAGAGATGTCTTTGTTTGCCTTTATCAACCAGCCAGACCCATTTGAGGTGACGTCTGGTGAGAGGACTTTACTAGAGGGGAGAAGGCGCTCAAGATGAAACTGCTAGCCGTGTCATCGAGCCTTACGAGAATATTATTACCTTAGTCCAAGAGACTATTGTGGATAATGTTGAAGTGGCTAAAATGCCGTAAGGCAGGTGGGAAGAAGAGGGTTAGGCTTCTTTGTTCCTTCCAAGCAACCAGGAGAAGAAGAGGCTTACTTACGCAAAGGATGCCGGGTCCATCTTTGGTATGGCATCTTCGTTATGTTGATGATTTTTCTTGTTATTTGCTTTGAAAAAATAACTTAAGTGTTATTATGCAGGGGATGCGACCGCGGGTCGCTCTTGTTATGGAGCTTCAGCGACGAGTCCGGATTCGGTCCTCGTCCGCGGGAGGCCACCCATATTTCTTCGAGGCTACTCCGGACCGAGTCGATCCGGATTCGCTTCAAAAACATCCACCACTGCTCACGGAGAACTTAGATGTGGATATATGTCCGGTCCTTCTCAACCGCCACCCCTTCAACAAGAGAGCTCGTTTAGGGTTGAGTCTCCACTGCAGGATCCATCTAGTCACCGCCCGCTGACATCGGCGGCGATTTTATGAATCCTTGTCCGTAGATACGGCGAGGCGAAAAATACTTATGTTCGGAAGTGGTTGCCTACTAATGAGTTCGGATGAATGACCCTGGATTTGCGAGTATCTTGGACAACCTTGCCACTCCTGGTTACTTGTCTACATTGCGCAACATGCCACACGCGGACTTGCTTGAGCAGTATAACATGATGACTGCTCGGCAGGCATGTATGTCCTCGAGGTGCGATTGCGGTACGCAATTTGAGCTTAACGGACCAACAAGTTAAACAAGAGGCTTGAGAGAAAGGAGAAGAGGATTGCGACTCTTAAGGAGAAAGTTAGGTGTTGGAGTCCGATGCCGCGGAGGCTAGGGGTCTCCATGGCGTGTTGGCGTGCTTGAGTCCGAGTCGGAGGAAGTGAAGAGGTTGAGGGAACGTGTAGCGCCGTTGGAGGGCATGATTGCGCCCAAATATGAGCAACTGGCTAACTTAACCGTTGAAAATGCAGAATTGAAGGGTCAAGTTGCGGATTTACCTCTGTTTGTGATGAGCTTAAGGAGCAGGTTAAAGGGTCTTTGGGTTCTTTGGAGGAGAAATTAAAGGAGTGTGAGGGAAGAGTCCGCAGTGAGTATGATGGTCAACTCGCTCGGCTAGATCAGTGGTTGGTGAACTTAACCGTGATTTTGATGAGGATTTATTCCTAGCACTCTTATAGCAATTGAAGGTAAGCGGTGGGTGATTGGGCATGGTTTCCGCAGGGCGTGGATGGCGTTTAAGCAATCTGAGGAATTGCAGACGCGGTTGGGGATTGTATTAGTAAGGCCAGCGCCGAGGGTCTAAGCGAGGGTTTGGAAGCGGGATTGTTCATGGTTCCAAAGGTATAAAGCTGGAGCAGATCAAGGCCTACAACCCACGGGCTAAGGAGGTTTATCGCGAGGCTGTCATTCGCCTTAGCGATGTTCCTTTCCCCATCGGATTCCCTAGAGCGTGAGGACTCTTCTTTGGAGTTCCTTATGTCCCAGTTGGTGCTGCAAGAGGAACGACCAAGTGGTTCGGGGCAATTTATTTTTAATGCCCTGGTGGAGGAAGAGGTTGCCCTTCCCAATTCTTTGCTTCAAACCATCACTAGGCGCCCGCGTGCTATTGTCGCGTACAAGGAGAGGAAGCATCGGGCATATGGCAAGAAATTTGATGTTTGGAACCCCGAGATTGTTTCCAGGTCGCGCAAGTTACTTCCAGCGGGAACCTTCCATGGTGATTGCTTCCTCTGGTCCGACCCCTTCTACCGCGATCACTGGTCCTACCGGGGAAGACGAGAAGGAGGAAGAAGAAAAGTCCACTCATGATGACATGTTTGATACGAGTGTGCTCGATGGTTCTGGGAAGTAGTCTCTTGTGGGCGGCATTTAGACTATGCCTGCCTTTTCCATTTATTGTGAAGCTTGGTAATGTTTTTAACTTAGTTAGGGTCGTGGTTGTCGCGACACCTTTTTTGTAAGCCGGGGGTATGCCCCTGTGTACTTGTAAAAAAATTTGCGTATTTTAACGGAAATTTTTGAATCAATTGTACACGTATTCTTTTACTTGCTTACCGAAGTTGGTTGATCCTGGCTTTGAGTTGTACCCTTGGCCGTACTTAGGGAGTCCGGGGGTAACAACGAATGGTCAATGGGCTTGCAATACCACTTATATGCCTGAGTCAATTTTGAGGTTGCTCGTCCTTCATGTGCGACATTGTTTGTCGCAGATTCGAAAGTCATGCAAACGATGTAAAAAATGTGATTTGAGTCTTTATTTTGGAAAATTTGTAGAGCGGGCCAGGCATCGACGTTTCATTACTTAGAAAACATTACTATATAAATAAGAAACATGAAAATTTAAAGTTCCCCTGTTGTCCGGACCTGATCCGTGATCAACTTATAAGAGGCAGGGAAAACCTACTTACACTTAGATGTAACATTTCTTCAAGTTGCGGATGTTCCATGTTCTAGGGAGTATCTCCCCATCCGCCTCCGAGCTTGTACGCTCCATTCCCTAGTGCTTCCATCACTTCATATGGCCCTTCCCACTTTGGGCCAAGCTTTCCGGTGTCTTCCGCTCTACTAGCTTCGTTGCAGCGGTAGACAAACTCTCGAACTGAAGGCCGTGTTTCGCACTTTGGCATTGTAGTACCCTCCATCCTTGCTTTTCGCGCTAGCTTCTTCGATGGCCGCGGCTTCTCTTTTCTCTTCGGGATGTCCAAATTTAGGCGAAGCTCACGGTCGTTAGAGACTTGATGCACGGCTGTGCATCGGAGACTTGGCATTCCAATTTCGACTGGGATAAGCGCCACCGGTACCATAAGTAAGAGAAAATAGGGTTTCCCGTTGCTCGTTTTGATCATGGTTCTATCGCCCATAGCGCGGCGGCACTTCTTCCACCCAGTCTTTACTTCCCTTCTCGGTCTCGCTTTGATGCCTTCTCCCGGACTTTTGTTGGCGCTTTCGACCACCGTTTGCTGTGGATGTTTCACCGATGCAAACCGTTGTTTGATGTTGAGCTTCGGCACCGTCCTTGAATGGGTTGTCGCGGAATTGCTTTCCGTTGTCCGACACTATCTCTCCCGCAAGCCGGGCGCGACTATGTTGTCCCAAACAAACTTCTTCACTTGCCTTCCTGTGATGGAGGCTAAGGGTTTGGCTTCGATCCATTTAGTGAAGTAGTCTATTGCTACAATCATAAACTTTACCTTGCCGGGGCCTTCTGGGAAAGGTCCGCAGATGTCTATACCCCACTTGTAAAAAGGCCAAGGAGAGGTGATTGGGGTCAGATGTTGCTGCGGATTTTTGGTAGGGCGGTGGACTTGGCAATCTTCGCGACGTATTAACTCACGTGCGTCCCACGTGCATTGTCGGCCAATAATATCCGGATCTAATTGCTTTGGCTACCACGCCCTTGGGTCGAGTGCATGCTACACGACCCTTCGTGGATCTCGCGACGTAGTTGGCTTGGGTGGGGCCTACACATCGGAGCCAAGGTTCTAGGAAAGATTTCGGAACAGATTCCGTCTCTCAACGCTTGCCTGCGCCTTGATCCGTAGTTTTCTTGCCTTCTTTGTCATCCGCCGGTAGCACTTCATCCCTCGGATACTCGATCGGGGGTGTCATCCACGTATCCCGTCTTCTTCCACGATAGCGCTTCCTTTTTATTCGATGGATTTTTCTTTTAAGACTTCCACAAGGACTGTTTTGTCGTGGGCAAAGCTGGTGGATGCAATTTTGCTTAGCGCGCTGCTTGTTTGTTTTGACTCCGGGAATGCATGCGATGGAGAACGTCGGAACCCTTCAATCAATGCTTTGCCCTTCGCCAAGTAGCGCCATGCTTTCCTCCTTCGCCGTATGCTCCGTTTATACGGTTTGCCACGAGGCGGAGTCAACATTTCGATAAGTCTTTTACCCGCATTTGTTCAGCAATCCTTAGTCCTGCGATTAGTGCCTCGTACTCGGCTTCGTTGTTGGATGCCTCGAACTCGAAACGGAGGGCATAGGTGAACTCCACCCCTCGGGCTTGTCGGGATTAAGCTGCTCCGGACCCTTCCATGCACGAAGATCCGTCCGTGAATAGTTTCCACGGCTCCGAGTATTGTTGTTGGTCCTTTTTCTTGTCAAGAGTTTCTTCCTCTGGAATCTCAGCAATGAAGTCCGCTAGCACTTTGTCCCTTTATGGCTGTCCGGGTCGAAGGTGGCGTCATGTTCGATCGACTCTATTGCCCATCCACCATTCTTCCACTCTTTTACGTCTTAGTCAAGACTTGCTTCAATGGCTGGTCTATCATGACCGCTACTGGATGTGCTTGGAAGTATCGCGCGAACTCGCGGGATGCATATACTAGTGCCGGGACAAGCTTCTCAATCGAGTGTAATTCACCTCCGGGCCTTTTAGGCGCGGTGACGAAGTACATCGGCATTGCCTTGACTCTCTTTGCGCTAACAACACGCGCTACGGCTTCTTGGGATGCGGCTAAGTACATGATCAACTCCTCCTTTGGTTGTGGAGCGATGACCATTGGCGATTGGCGATGTTTGCTTCATTTCTTTGAGCCGCTCTGCGTCCGGTGTCCAAGAGAAGTCGCTCTTTTAATGCATTTCTTCAGCATTTTGAAGAATGGCAGGACCTTCCGTGACTTGGACATGAAACGACCGAGCGGCTAACTTTCCATTCAGAGAATGTACTTCCTTTTTGGTTGTCGGGGATCTGAGAGTGGTTACGGCCGCAGACTTGTCTGGGCAAGCTCTGATGCCTTCCTTGCTTACCACATGACCTAGAAACATCCCCTGTTCCGCCCCAAATGTGCACTTCTTGGGGTTAAGCTTCATGTTGATGTTCCTTAGAGTCTTGAAGGTTTCGTTCATATCCCTGTGTACTTCTTCCTCTGAATGGCTCTTGATGACTAGATCGTCAACGTACACTTCCAAATTTCTTCCAATCTGCTTCTCAAACGCCATCCACGAGTCTTTGGTATGTGGCACCGCGTTTTAGACCGAAAGGCATTTTAGTGTAACGAAGATGCCTTGGTTTGTGTGAAATCTTGTCTTTTCCTCGTGCCGCCATTTGTATCTGGTGATACCCTTTGTACGCGTCAAGAAAGCACTTGAATGGATATCCTAGATGGATTCGACCTTCCGGTCGATCTTCGCAAAGGGTAGCAATCTTTTGGGCAGCTTTGTTTAAGTCCTTGAAGTCCCACACATTCTCCTTCCGTCACTCTTTTGACAAGCACGGGGTTAGACAACCAATCGTGGTAGTGTACTTCTTTCATGATCCCCGCTGCAACTAGCTTGGTAACATCTTCATTGATTGCTTTGTTTCTTTCTCGGGGCTGTCCCTCTTCTTTTTGTCAGGTCATAACCGTCCGGACATTCAGTTTGTGTTCGCGATTGTCCGCGGAACTCGATCATGTCGGAAGGCTCCCAAGCAAAGATATCCAAGTTATTCTTAAGCAGGTCACAGAGGCTCTTCTTTCCTTTCTCGCTTAACCCACCCCCTATGGTGACCGTTTGGTCGGGGAATTTGGGGTTGATTGCCACCGCGACTCCTTCTTTCACTTCTGTGGTTGTACTGTCGGACTCTGGTTCCGCGATCATTACGCATTCAACGGGACCACCTTGTCACTGTGCAAAGTTACAACTCCACCACAGGTAGGAAATTTCAGCATCCCATGCGCCGTGGATGGCACTATCCTTAACAGCCTAATCCCCGGACGTCCAATTATTCCGTTGTAGGGAGACGGAGATCGCACCACCATGAAGTTCATCCAAGAACTAGTTGACTTCTCTTCGTCTCCCAATGTTACTTCCAAGAGGATCTGTCCTAGCGGCCACGAGAGTTCTCCACTGAAGCCCAACAGTGGTGATGAAGCAGGAATTAGTCTATTGCGGATGCCTGGCTTAGCTTGTTGAAGCAATGTTCGTACAAGACTTCTGAAGCACTTCCGTTGTCCACATACATCCTGTGGACTGTGCACCCCTCTACGTCTGCCTTGATCACCAGCGGATGATCATCCCAGTCATCCCCGGATATGGGGTGAAAAGATATTTCCATGTTGAAACCGCCCAGGACCCGGCTTGGGTTTGACCGACCGTTGCCAGGTGTTGACCATGTATATGGCGTGAGCTTTGTCCTTTGTTGCGGTGTCTTTCTTTCCGCCCTTGGGGCCACCATTCTTCTGTGTCCCATTCTTGATCTCTTTGACGGATGTGCGAGCCGTCGGACCTGACTGCCTCTATCTGTTTTTCAACTGATAGCACTCGTCAGGTGTTTGCCCTTTTCTCTGTGAAAGTCATAGCACTTGTCTTTATTCCTAGACTCGGCCGGGCTAGACATTGGCGGAGGAGCTGTGAATTTGACCCTATCCATGGCGGGATTTCTTTCGGCGTCTTTGTGAGGGTGTGGACTGTCCCCTCTTCCTCTCCGACTTTGGCGGGTCTTGAACTCCCCTTTTCTTTCAAAGATCCGGATGATTTTCGTCCTCCGTCCCGGTTCTTCCACCGGGAGTGTTTCTTCTTTGACTGGTTGGCCGCGGCCACCTCACCTCTGAGGAATGCTTTCACGACCTTCCACATTTCATCCTGCGATTGGGGGATGTTATCATTGAGCCTTTTGATTAGTTCCGGGTTCGTTATCCCGTGCATAAAGCCAGACACTCTCATGCACTCTGGGGCTCCCTTCACATACATGCTCTCTGTCTTGAAACGTTCCACGAACGCCTCCGTGGACTCCCCTTCCCGCTGCTTTATGTGGTGTAATTCAACAGGATATTTCGTATACTTCTTCTGCTGTAGGAAGTACGAGAGAAAGCTCGATCGCAGCTCCTCAAAGCTGTCAATGCTCTCCGGATTCAGCTCGTCAAACCAGCCGCGGGCGTGACCAACAAGGGTGGAGTTGAACATGTGGCACCATGTGGGCATGGCCCATCTTTCCACTTTGGCCGCGGTCTGGAAGATCTTCATATGATCCTCCGGGTCTCTGTCCGTCGTATGTTACGATGTGGTGGCATTCTTGTTCGTCGGGAACTCGAAATTCGTATATCGACGGGTAAAGGGGTCTGTGTCGGCCACGTCATACGGGGAGTAGAGGTCGTCATCTTCCCGTTTCTTGCTTTTCGGGGTGGACCTCCAGTGTCCTCCGGTGCTTTCCGATTCGGGAGATACTTTCCTGGTTCTACTGCGGCAAGAGTGATATGTTTCTCCTCCGCCAGACTTCGAATGGGAAGCACTGCCGCGGGTAACACTCCGGCTCCGTTGGTGTCTTCGCTTCTCTGTTTTTCCTTTGTGTTGCCTACTGGGGGTAACCTTTGACTGGAGTCTGGAGAACACAGTTGGTTTTCGGTCACCAAGTCTCGCGGATATGTGCGGACGTTCCTTTTCCAATCTTGAGAAGACATCTGGTCGCAGCCTCTTGGTTTCCCGCTGGCTTTTTTCTCTAGAACACCCATCGTCTCGACTGCTGAGTCGCGAGAAAACACTCCGTGACTTGGAATATTCCGAAGGGTCTGACCTAACACTAGGGCTGGTCTCGCGCCTCCTTTTGGGTGCCTGTTTTCTTTCAGATTCGAGCGAGTATTCCGCGTGTTCTCGAGATCTCTCATTTCTAGTCTCATCATCGAAATCCAGACGAGTTTTGACCCGGTCCAGTTTTTCCTGATGGACCTTTTCTGCCATAAAGGGCAAGATTTGATGGTAGTGCCTTTCGAAGAACTCCCTTATTGAGCGCTGCATGGCGGCATTAGGGCGTATTGTTCGTGTCTTGCACTTTCTCCTTCCCTCCGTGTTTCGACCGTGGACGGCTCAGGAGGCGGGAAGGGTTTTCTCGCCAAATTGCTCATTAGAGTTTTTTTTTATGCACAAGGGAAACGCAGTTATGTCACTTGTCCCACGAATGGCGCCAACTTGTTAATACAATTCCGGGAGCTCCCCTGATGAAGATTAGTGTATGCTAACTTCCCAGGAAGTAGATCTTGTATTAAGTGAGATTCTTGATTGCTAGCTGCTAAGAAAACCAACACTGTTAGTCTCACCGCGGAGCGGGTTCGCGGTCAACCTCCGGCGTGAGAGTAAGTGATAGTTTTTAGAGAGATAAAGTTGGTTCTAGAGAGAGAGAGTATGTATGTGTTACCGTTTGAATAGTGGCGAGGCCTCTATTTATATGGTTGACCTTTCTGTCGTGTTCTCAAGATCACAGGCCATGAGAACGACAGCTTGGGAATGGGGAGTGACGTAGGTCAAATCCAGAGCTTGTCGCGTTGCTGCGATAGCGATGCTTTTGGGCGGGAGTTGTCCCGCTTTCCCTTTTTGGGGACTGCAGGTTGCGATGCGTTGAGTCTGGCGAGATTCCCTACCTTTACGTTGGGGCGGTTGTGTTCCTCTTCGGACGCGTCTACTGTCCGCGGAATTGCTTAGTGGCCATTGCCGGGGTATGTATTTGGTCCGCGACCGAACCATATGGGTGCCGGGAGTATTACACAGTCGTGCTTAGTCCGCGTCTGACCCGTATTGGTGCCAGGAGGGTCATACGTGATCATTTGATTTTATAGTATAAAGATTTATAAGTAGTAAGGTAGGGTAAAAAGAGTAAAAGAAGAAAGAAACATGATTAATAACTTAGATTTTTGTTAAAATACTTAAGGATGCCTGTCAAGTTATAAATTGTATAGATGTCAAGCTTGAACTTTATTTGAAGAATTAGGGACGATCTTATAATATATAGATATGACCAATCGACTAGTTAGATTATCTTTATCAACAACCTATCACAACACAATCTTTTAATAAAATATTATTTTCTCTTTTCTCCACCTACACAACCAATACATATAAGCATAGTTGTCAGGATCCCGATCCTGATCTTAGGATCTTACGATTTTACGATACTGCAAAGCAAAAACGATCCGGATCCTACATAGGATCTTTGCAAGCTTAGGATCTTATAGGATCCCGATCTTGATCATACGATCTTACGATCTAATCCGATCCGATCTTACTTTTCTCGGATTACAAACTAAAAATCTACAAATTTATGGGTTGTTTGTTTGTAGAATTCAAAAAACAACATGTTAATCTTTTTAAACATTTTATAATCATAATTTAGGACAACATTTATACGAAACATTCATAGTATTTTATGGTTATAATGTATTAGAATTTGTAGATTTGTATAAATTTACATAAATTATTAAGAAATAACATTAGAGTAGGATCTTAAGATCCCGATCCGATCTTACGATCACGATCTTGCAAAGACGAAAACGATCCTGGGTAGGATCCCGATCTTGACAACCTTGCATATAAGCATTCTATATTTTTTTTTACCATTTATCAACAACCTAACACAACTAATACATACAACCAATCTATTCTTTTATAAAATAATAAGTATTAAAAAGAAAAAAAAAAAGAAAAAAAGAAAAAAAAAACAAGTAGCCATTCACCGGTTGTCATGTGGCAGATTGTAGGTTGTCAACCTAAATTGCTTTGTGACCTTAGTTGATGAAAAGATTGTATGAGTTTTATTAAAATATTATTATTTTTGTATGATACACCCAACCGATTGAGTTACCAACTCATGGATAAACATAGTCTCAAAGAAAGTAATCCACAACTATGTTGCACAAATAGGTAGAGCCGTAGAGGTAAAATTTATTTAGATCTATCTTTATTTCACTAAATTTGATAACCTTTTATGACAAAACTCTAAACACACTATAATATACAATAACTAGATTTCAATAACTAGATTTACAGACTCGTCCGATGGACGAAATAATTCCAAGGTAGAAACAATTATTTAATGAATGACTTGCGTTTCTTATATCAGTATAAAACATGAAACATAAAATAAATAACGATATCACTTTCGATTGCTTAATATGTAAAGATATGTAAAAATATGTCAACACTTTATTGTTACAAGCTAACTCAATTGTCTTGTAATTAACATGAAATCAAACAAATTAAATACATATATAATGAATATGATATCTTAAGAACCTAGCTATTTTCATATTGACAGTTTCATACATTATATAATTATAATCACATTATAAATAAGGCTAATGGCACCGTAATGTATCATACTTGTCACTCACACTTTTTATATGTATCGAACAATTTTTTTTTTTTTTTTGTTTATTGTATGTTTTGTGTAGTTTGCCCCTCATTTTTTTGCTAGTATATATATCATAGTTGTCATAAAGTACACAAAAAATACAATAAAATCAAGTTTAGTGCATATAACAGCAAAAAAAATTGTTCGATACATATAAAAAATGCAAGTGACAAGTATAATACATTATGGTGCCTTTAGCCCTTATAAATATTCATATTAAGTAAGGGTGCAAATTGTAATTTGAAATCTTTAAAAACTATTACAGATCATACATGGTTCTAAATAAATAATGAAGATTTAAATATGTAAAATTAAATATTTATATTTGTATTAATCGTGACGAAAAGACGAACATGACAAGTATAATCTTACATATTTAAAAAATAAAAATTACTATGTTTTTGTTTACAAGTTTATGTCGATTATTATTATATGAGTAAACTCCAAAATACATCCCTGTGGTTTACCCCGTTTCGCACCATACATCCCTCTCGCAAAAGTTTCAACAGATACATCACTCCATTAGAAAAAGTTAACCTATATACATCCCTCAGTTAAAATAAGGCCTAACGGTGCAAATTATTTCTCCGTTATCTCCTAACAAGATAGATAATGTTTACACCGTTAGTCCTCTGGGTTAACGGTACTTGCATCGTTAGTCCTTTTTTACGTTTTCTTCCGTTTTTTTACGTTTTCCCCCGTTTTTTTCGTTTTCACCCGTTTTTTTTCGTTTTCGTCCGTTTTTTTACGTTTTCGCCAATTTTTTATGTTTTCGCACGTTTTTTTAAGTTTTCGTATAATTTTTTTCGTTTTCGTCTGTTTTTTAACGTTTTCGTCTGCTTTTTTTACGTTTTCGTCATTTTTTAAGTTTTCGTCCGTTATTTTGAATTTTCAGGTTAAAATCTCGCGGGTCTTGGTGTAAAACATCATTCCGGACAACTTTCGTGTTTTACACTTTTGATGATTCGGACCAGAAATGGGTCAAAATCATTATTTAAAATCGATACAGAAACATTTTTATCCATTTTCATACGTTTTTATCCATTTTTATCCGTTTTCATACATTTTATATGTATAAAAATGAATGAAAACGGATAAAAGCATAAGAAAAACGGATGAAAATGTAGAATAATAGACGAAAACCAATAAAAGTGTATGAAAATGGATAAAAACTTATGAAAACGTGAAAAAAGGACGAAAACGTAAAAATACAGACAAAAACATAAAAAAATAGACGAAAAAAATAAAAAAAACAGCCGAAAACGTAAAAAAACAGATGAAAACGTAAAAAAACATGCGAAAACGTTTAAAAACGGATAAAGACTTAAAAAACAAATGAAAACGTAAAAAAAAAACGGACGAAAACGTACAAAACAGGTGAAAACATAAAAAAACAGACGAAAACGTAAAAAAAATGGAAAAGAACATAAAAAACAAAAGTAAACGTAAAAAAGGACTAACGGTGCAAATACCGTTAACCCAGAGGATTAACGGTGTAAACATTATCTATCACGTTAGGAGATAACGGAGAAATAATTTGCACCGTTAGTCCTTATTTTAACTGAGGGATGTATATAGGTTAACTTTTACTAACGAAGTGATGTATCTGTTGAAACTTTTACGAGAAGGATGTATGGTGCGAAACGGGGTAAACCACATGGATGTATTTTGGAGTTTACTCATATTATATTTTTAATATAAACAACATTTAAAGTTTCATAGTCAAAGGATGTAAAATAAAAGAATTGTGAAAAAAATTAAAGAAGGTAAATAACATTATTTTTAAAAATAATGACAACATTATTTATTAAAGGTTGCAAAAGTCGAGAATCGGTAGTTGGGCGGTCGATCTTCCTGTAGCCTGTAATCGGATTAAGCGGGATTAATCGGATTGGCATTTTTGACAAGTATTTTATATTTTCGACAAGCTTTAGGTATTTCCGGCAAGTTTTAAGTATTTCTGGCAAGATTTTTCTTATAAAAAATATCATGTAATAAATAAAACAACGACGATAACTTATTAAACATTTTTACGGCGAGTTTTGGGTATTTTCAGCAAGGTTTGAAGTTTCGGGCAAGTTTGACTACCGTTGACCGTCATTAACCATCGTTGACCATGGTTGACCGATTTACACAAATCGGAAAGCTTTGTGGCCTTGTAACACATAAGCAGCGATTAATCGGCCTTGTAGACCTTGTTTTGCATCACTAATTATTTTTATATTTTTCACTTTAACATGTCACATCATCACTTCTTACCACATATACGACCTCATTATCTCACTCACATTTGTCAAAACCTTCTATATTTAAGGGTCCGTTTAGTTTGTTGACGGGTTTAGGATTTAGATTTTAAGTTGGATTAAGATTTGGATTTAAATTTTGATTTAATATATGCTTAGGAGATAGAAAATATATTATAAAATTAAAAGAGAGAAAATATATAATATTTTAAAATTTTGTTGTTTTGTGAATTGGTTTAAGGTGTAAAAATAAAATTTTTATTTAAAAACAATAAAAAGAATTAAGAAGAATAAAAGTTGTGGCTAATAAGTACTACGAGCCCACAAAAATCACATCAGAGTTCTATCCCCACATAAGTGATGAGATTTATACAACCCCTATTATTTGCTATGACACTAATATTCAAATCCTAATTTTTCTACTAAACTACATTTATGATCCCAAATCCCAATCTAATAGGCCAAAAACCTCAAACCAAATTGTACCTAATACTAGTGGGTGAGGGGTGAGAATCAACTAAGTGAGAGCTTACTCACTCATGAGTCTCATGCCACCTCCAACCATTTATGCGTAAGAACAAGGAAAAATAGAAAGAAAATGTGACTGGGTCACCTTAACTTGCAATAAAGTGATGTGTGGGTCCCCCTTCTTGTTTTATTATTTTTATTTAGGTTGTAAGTGTGTATGAGGTATTTAGTGTGGTATATTTGTATAAAGTGAATATTTTAATGAAAGGTTAGGGTAAGGTGACTATGTCCACACAAAAATGAGAGGGAGTGAGAGGAAGTGAAAGAAAAGAGAAAACTGGTGTGACACTGATTTGTAAGGTGAAAATGTAAAAAAACTTGGTGACCATGGTCATTAATAAATACGTCATAAGTTGGTTAAAAGTGTTAAACATATGTCTACACATGAGTCAAATTACGCAAATGTTGGAATTAAATAACATGACAATCATAAATTTAAACACAATAAACTTCAAAGTACATGGGGAAGCGTAGGAACATATAATTGCAATTAATTAACTGAAAACTAAAATGTATGCCGTATGTGTGGACGTATGGTCCGGACTGGGCCAGGAATGGGTCAGGCCCGGCATCAGCGGCCCACTCTACGCCTAAAACCTAATCCATGCCCTATAAATATAGGGTTGGATCTCCTTCTCAAGGGACAACACACACGGTACACAATCTTCTAACCCTAAGATATATTGGCTACATCACGCCGATACTAACTTGACCGTCGGAGGTGGACCCCGGGGCTACGGCCTCGGGTCCACTCCTAACGGGTTCTCTTTGTTGACAGGTCTACTAGGGCTAGAGAAGACGACTAACGGCCAAGGAGAGTCGTTGAATCCTGCCCGCACCAGATTATGCTTCAACAAGTTGGCGCCATCCGTGGGACACGAATACACAAGTTTCGTGTTCTAAAATTACCGAAAAGCATAAAGCTCGTACAACTTGCTTTCTCATCACGTCGGTAACATTTAATATTAAGATATTATTTATTTTAAATCATCCTTGTTCTCACGATAAGTGGTAACATGATAAGTGCTGCAATTTACAATATGATTTGTTACAGCGTATCTTTACTTTAAATATTATTCTTTAATTGAGTATTGAGATTTAATATATTCTTTGATTTGGCTAAATGCTAAAATATGATAAAAAGTCCGCACGATCGGACCTATTTTAAAACATCCGCACGATCGGATCTATTTTATCTTTTAATCCGCACGATCGGATCTAAGAAAATATCCGCATGATCGGAGCTATTTTCCCTTTTAGCCGCGAATTAATTCGCGCAGATACTGTTTTCACGGTTGGTACGCCTGTTCGCGCTCGAACAACGCAGTCGCGATAAATCTACCCGCGTAAGACCGTGCGTTTAGACATCTTCGCAGAGACACGTACGCGCGAATACCACGATGCTAGTCAATCGCCATGATGCGCACTGGACCAAAGGCCGTGGTATACACATCTGCGATTATCCAGAAACGTTCGAGTCTATGCGGTTAAGATAAATCCATCTGCGTCTATTAGTCGCGGTCACGGTACATCCATCCAGAGTTTTTATTTTATACATTAAAAAGAAAACAATTGTTTATATATCTTGTACTACCTCACGATAGGTTTTCTATTTTTTTTATGCTATGCGCACTATATTATTCATGCTATGCGCTGTCTATTGTTTTAATTTATTAGGTTTTATATGCTGCGATTCGCGGCATATACTTTTAATGTTTGCATTAAGTGTTTTACGCAGGCATAAATAAGTTTAATGCTCCTACACGAGTAGCACCATCAAACTTGGGGGGCTACCACGGTATATGCTACCACTGTTTTCGTGCGCAGGTATATTCGGAAGCAGATCGAAGACGAATTTAAATATTCGCATCTTTACCGCAGGGGAGACGTCCTCTGTCGGTTGTAAAGACGGATGTAATGCGCGCAGAAGCACGTCTTCTGTCGCACCTCTTTGTCGCGCACAGCGCACACTTATGCTACAGAAGCACGTCTTCGCCGCACATCTTTAGCGCGCACCTATGCGCGCAGAAGCACGTCTTCTGTCGCACCTCTTTGTCGCGCACAGCGCACACTTATGCGCAGAAGCACGTCTTCTGTCGCACATCTTTAGCGCGCACCTATGCGCAGAAGCACGTCTTCTGTTGCACCTCTTTGTCGCGCAAGCATACACTTATCGCAGAAGCACGTCTTCGTCGCACATCTTTGTCGCGCGCGCGCACTTATATTACGAAGCACGTCTTACGTCGCACCATGTTGCGTCGCTACTGGTACAAAAGGTACGCCCTTACCCAGGATGCAGCATGCGGGTTCCACTTTCACTTACGCGGCCATCAGAACTTAAGTTTAGCATAACATAGCCATGCGCTGTCACACCCTCGCCGGAGGCGGAAATACGAGGTGTAACGGAAGGGAACATAAGCACAAGATAATAGAACATACCAACGTTAAGATTAAAAAGAAATAATACTCCATTACAATACTAGTTTAGCCGTCATCGGCAAATATATTACAAGATTTAGATTCCAAAATATTGAGTTTTATTACATAACGACTTGTAGCGACAAGTGAAAACTTCTTTATGCAAGACTTGATAGAAAAGCTTACTAACGATCACCTGAAATGCATGAGAGAAAAACGGGTCAACTATGAAAATAGTTGGTGAGTAAACACGTTTAGCGAAAAAAGAAAACTCGTAAGAAATATTCAAAGTTTTCGGTCAACGAAAAAATAGTCCACAAAGCAAAGGCATTGTGTATCCACTCAGTTCCAAATTCCGCCCATACAAAACTTGCAACCTGTGTGTACACAACCCATTGCACAAAAATATAGTGCGTCAAGTAGTCAAGTGTAAGTGGTCATAATAGTTCACAATATAGTACCAAGTATATAACAATTTAGAGATGCTCCGAACATGGGAGACTTTATGGCGATGCTCCGAACATGGGAGACTTTAATTGAAAATGCTCCGTTCCCATAGGGAGACATTTTGCTCCGGACCGGGGAGGCTTTAATTGAAAATGCTCCGTTCCCATAGGGAGACATTTTGCTCCGGACCGGGGAGGCTTTAAATTGATGCTCGAACATGGGAGACTTTATAGTGATGCTCCGAACATGGGAGACTTTATAGTGATGCTTCGAACATGGGAGACTTTAGGACAAGGTCATAACACGCATTGCGATTCAATAAGTTCAAATAAGTCGTAATTTCGTAATTAAGTTCAAAGATTGATTCGAGTTCACAAGTTCTAGTCAAAAGAGTTCACAAAGTAAGAATCAATTTAATTCAAGTATGGTTCATGCATTCAGCCCCAAAATATAGTAAAACGGTAAAAAGGGGTGTGATTACTCACTTGGTAAACTGGTATGACGACAAGAGTGAGTACACCGAGGTATAATGTGATGTTTTAACCGGGACCTATAACGAATGATATGATATGCAATGAGTTGCAATGTAATGTTATGCATGCATTTCGTATGTTATTTATACCATTTGTGAGTTTGAAAAAATATTACTTGTCGTCGAAAAATACTCTTTTGACGTCTTGACCATTCAAAAATTACTTCACAAGTATTTACGTCAAAATGTCATCCTACAATGGTTTTATAATGATTTATTGTGAAATTATCGCTTTTCGTCGCAAAACAATGTCGTCGGAATTTTCTTGAAAGTGACAAAAATGTCTCCGAAAAACTAGTCGTAAAATAGTGTACGTCGATCGTTAGAGAACGAACTCGACGGTTTTGGAAAGTTTGTATCGAAATCTAGAAGTTTCAGTTCAGGAGTTTTCTTCAAAAAGGTCTCGATCATAAAGATATTAAGGGTTAAAGATAGTGATTTTGGCTAATTGTGTGCAGAAAAATGAGTTTCGGCCAAGTTTGAACATCCGTAATTAATTTACTATAACTCCGCTTTACAAACAGCTTGTTGTTTTGAAAAATATGGCCGGTGAACTTGATTTTACTAGAAGACATTTCGTTCCAAAAAGTTTCACAACCTCGTTAAAAACAGCCCTCAACATGGACGTTACAGCTACCGTAACACTTGTATCGTAAAAATAATATAGTTTTTCAAAAAATAATAGTTACGGCAAGTTTATGAAAACGTGCATATATTTGTCGTTTCAAATCCGTTTTCACGATAATACGTCCTTAGCTTCGTATCAAAGTAAACTAATATATTTTTGATAAGTCGAAATAATTTGTGAAGCTTAAGGCTCATTTTTGACCCGAACAAACTAAAAATAGTATGCTGAAATTTCAGAAAATTATACTTTTCGTCGTCAAACTTGTAAAATCCATAACTTCTTCGTTATAAGTCCGTTTTAATCCGTTCAAGCGGCCACGGATTCGTTTTAAAGTATATTTTCTAATTATCAAGGCCAAAATGTCGTGACTAAAGTCGGATTTTCCAGAAAAATGAAACAAGGACAGAACATATAATATACGTATCGAAAATAGTTTTTCTCGGACAAAACCTATTCTAATCCCTTCAAATCAACTCCAAAACTAATCTAATCCTACCATACACCTTCTTAGGGTGTCATGGGTTCCTAGACATCATCAAGACCAAAGAATACCAAGGGGATATTTATAGGATGACCAAATATATATATATACTCTAAAATCAAGTAAAAATGGTATAAATCACATATGTCTTGCATGTTGCTCCAAAAATGAAAAGATACATATGAGATGATAAAGAAACATGAAAAATGAAAGAAACAAGCTTACAAGTTAATATGATGAGGTGCAAGTAACAAGGTTTAGCCTAAACACTCTTGGTTTTTATTTCAAAACCTAATAAAGAGTGTGATTCTAGATTGTTATGAACTTGAACTTGAAAAAAAAAATATGATGATCCCTTGAGCTCTAGATGAGAATCGGTTTTGAGAGGACAAGCAAGAGAGAAAAACCAACTTCTTAACTTGATAATAATGTAGGTGAATGAGTGAAAATGAAAATGAGATGAATTTGTATCATGTAAGACTTTAAGGAAATGTGTAGATCTATACAATCAAAGAAAGAAAAAGATCACCAATCATTAAATGCATACATCCCCCCCCCCCTAGAACCGGTTTAGGGGGGATAGTGTTCCTCAAAGATAATTTTTTTTTATTGTATTGTGTATAATGTATACTTGTAACAATTATTGATAAATGTAAAAGTAAAAGGTAAATGGTATTTTTTTTTAGGTAAAAGAGATTTTTAATAGATCAAAATAGAGTATAATGATATTATAAAAATTGTAAAAATACATTCCTTGTGAAATTTGAGTGATATAATAATTATCGAGTAATTTTTAAGAAAAGTGTCGTAATAATATAACTTTAACGATTTATATACCAAATAAATTTAGAACACTAGGTAAACTCAAAATATAGTTTTTATAAACTAAATATAAGTATAAAAATATATCGGGATCATTTTTGAAAGTAACGGATTAGATGTTCAAAATAATAACTCACGCGATAACGTTTATTAAATATAAAAATTACGCGTTAAATGTGAAATGAAATGCCATGAATGAATTAATATGATGCATATTTAATTTAAGAAATGACCGGAATTTGGGAATTGTGACATTCTTCCCATGTCAGCGGAATCACGTCCCCGTGATTCGATTAACGATACTATGGTCCGAACCTCGACAAGAGTTCTAAAAGTTCATGATCGTACGAACAATCTAAATGATCATATCAATGCCCATGCGTACAGGTTCCCCATTCAACTAAGTACGTGCCCGTGATTAGATTTGATTGGGTAAACTTGCCCAATATCGAACGTAGCTCTCAAAAGACCTTTAGGTAGTCGATTCTAATTTAATCTCACAACTCATCAAACAAGAACTGTCATGAGATTAAACTAAACCGACTTGAGTAAAATTGTCTCTTAGCTTGATTTTCGCAACTCATCAAACAAGAACTGTCACTAGATCAAGCTAGGAAACAAGTTGTTAGAAAGGTAGGATTCCTCATCCTTGAATGAAGTCTTTTGAAAGATTCGCTCGATATTCGATTTGCTTACACAATCAAATCCAATCAACAAAATATATAACAACTAAGGTCGATATCAATAGGTCTCAAATTAATCAAGGTCGTGAACGTGGTAAAGATTGGAAGGAAGTTATGCACTCAAAATCATGTCGTGCAGAAATAAGGTAGTTGTTCGAAAGAATGTACCCGTTAAGCGTTGCGGGCTTCCTCGGTACCCAGATAGAATGCTTGACCACGTGCGGGGGAAACATCAATGTTCGGATCTTGTGGGCCTTCTATTGCAAATGCCAAGTTTGGACGATTACCTCCTTGATTGGGAGTTCTTTTCAACTTTGGACAGGTATTGCGAAGGTGATCTAGACTTCCACACTCGTAACATGCCTTTCTTTGTCCTTGATTCCCATTCCGTGTGAGCAATTTCGGCGAAGTGGCGTCATCCACATTTGCGCACCTTCGGCAGTCTCCTAAGTGATGATAATTACATCGAGTGCACAAAGGATGTGGACCTGCGTATCTTTTGCGCTCCTGGGTAGTCGCTCCATAGTTCCTGGTTATTCGTTGCCTCTTGTCTTGCGACCACGTCTCGGCTTCCCCTGGTGATCCTCCTGTCGCTTTCGTCCCTTTCGTTTGCTTTTGTTAGTTCTCCGGACACTGATCACATCATTTGTCAAGCGATATTCCATGCTCACAGCGGCTTGCAGAGTGGTTGTGTTCGACGAGGTGACATCCCTTCTAATTTCCACAGTGGAAACCATGTGAGGAACCATCCTAGTTAAACCTTCTCCGGCGTTGGTTCGCCTAGCATCGAGATGTGTTATAATTTGAGTGAGTAGATCCGCTATTCCAGGCGTTGTTGTGCGGATTGTCATTGTTGTTTGGGTTACCGTTGTTGTTACCTCCTGGCGTGTGTTTCTTGCAGCCATGATTCTACAGAGGACCAAAACATCGGGTTGAGTAAACGACATTCTAACGAAGTCGGATGATGTGCAGAACGGTGGTAATGTGTTATAGTGATCGAAACATGACAGGAACAAAGGCATGCTATGTCTAACAAGTCGAAAGATGGAAAAGAGAAGATATGAACAAGGTACGGTAATGTAGACGTGAACGTAAAACATGCTATGCATACCCACCCGACCAATGCAACTTCAGGTGACCGGACTCAAAAGACTCGACTAAACATGATTTAAAACTACCACTCTTATCATTGCATGGTTCTTCATAAATTAGACATAGTTGATCCGGCTATGTATAATTTATGATTAACGATGCAACGATAGGACTAGATGACTCGGATGATGTTCAATGTTTAATAAAATAAAATAAAAATTTTTCCGGTTATAGCTGTGATTTTTATTTTTGAAAAATCGGCATTCTCTATAACCTTTGGCTCTGGTCCCAATCTGTCACACCTCACGGGGCGGAAATACGAGGTGTAACGGAAGGGAACATAAGCACAAGATAATAGAACATACCAACGTTAAGATTAAAAAGAAATAATACTCCATTACAATACTAGTTTAGCCGTCATCGGCAAATATATTACAAGATTTAGATTCCAAAATATTGAGTTTTATTACATAACGACTTGTAGCGACAAGTGAAAACCTCTTTATGCAAGACTTGATAGAAAAGCTTACTAACGATCACCTGAAATGCATGAGAGAAAAACGGGTCAACTATGAAAATAGTTGGTGAGTAAACACGTTTAGCGAAAAAAGAAAACTCGTAAGAAATATTCAAAGTTTTCGGTCAACGAAAAAATAGTCCACAAAGCAAAGGCATTGTGTATCCACTCAGTTCCAAATTCCGCCCATACAAAACTTGCAACCTGTGTGTACACAACCCATTGCACAAAAATATAGTGCGTCAAGTAGTCAAGTGTAAGTGGTCATAATAGTTCACAATATAGTACCAAGTATATAACAATTTAGAGATGCTCCGAACATGGGAGACTTTATGGCGATGCTCCGAACATGGGAGACTTTAATTGAAAATGCTCCGTTCCCATAGGGAGACATTTTGCTCCGGACCGGGGAGGCTTTAAATTGATGCTCCGAACATGGGAGACTTTATAGTGATGCTCAGAACATGGGAGACTTTATAGTGATGCTCCGAACATGGGAGACTTTAGGTCAAGGTCATAACACGTACGATTCAATAAGTTCAAATAAGTCGTAATTTCGTAATTAAGTTCAAAGATTGATTCGAGTTCACAAGTTCTAGTCAAAAGAGTTCACAAAGTAAGAATCAATTTAATTCAAGTATGGTTCATGCATTCAGCCCCAAAATATAGTAAAACGGTAAAAAGGGGGTGTGATTACTCACTTGGTAAACTGGTATGACGACAAGAGTGAGTACACCGAGGTATAATGTGATGTTTTAACCGGGACCTATAACGAATGATATGATATGCAATGAGTTGCAATGTAATGTTATGCATGCATTTCGTATGTTATTTATACCATTTGTGAGTTTGAAAAAAAATATTACTTGTCGTCGAAAAATACTCTTTTGACGTCTTGACCATTCAAAAATTACTTCACAAGTATTTACATCAAAATGTCATCCTACAATGGTTTTATAATGATTTATTGTGAAATTATCGCTTTTCGTCGTAAAACAATGTCGTCGGAATTTTCTTGAAAGTGACAAAAATGTCTCCGAAAAACTAGTCGTAAAATAGTGTACGTCGATCGTTAGAGAACGAACTCGACGGTTTTGGAAAGTTTGTATCAAAATCTAGAAGTTTCAGTTCAGGAGTTTTCGTTCAAAAGGTCTCGATCATAAAGATATTAAGGGTTAAAGATAGTGATTTTGGCTAATTGTCGTGCAGAAAAATGAGTTTCGGCCAAGTTTGAACATCCGTAAATAATTTACTATAACTCCGCTTTACAAACAGCTTGTTGTTTTGAAAATATGGCCGGTGAACTTGATTTTACTAGAAGACATTTCGTTCCAAAAAGTTTCACAACCTCGTTAAAACAGCCCTCAACATGGACGTTCACTACCGTAACACTTGTATCGTAAAATAATATAGTTTTTCAGAAAATAATAGTTACGGCAAGTTTATGAAAACGTGCATATCTTTGTCGTTTCAAATCCGTTTTCTACGTATAATACGTCCTTAGCTTCGTATCAAAGTAAACTAATATATTTTTGATAAGTCGAAATAATTTGTGAAGCTTAAGGCTCATTTTTGACCCGAACAAACTAAAAATAGTATGCTGAAATTTCAGAAAATTATACTTTTCGTCGTCAAACTTGTAAAATCCATAACTTCTTCGTTATAAGTCCGTTTTAATCCGTTAAAGCGGCCACGGATTCGTTTTAAAGTATATTTTCTAATTATCAAGGCCAAAATGTCGTGACTAAAGTCGGATTTTCCAGAAAAATGAAACAAGGACAGAACATATAATATACATATCGAAAATAGTTTTCTCGGACAAAACCTATTCTAATCCCTTCAAATCAACTCCAAAACTAATCTAATCCTACCATACACCTTCTTAGGGTGTCATGGGTTCCTAGACATCATCAAGACCAAAGTATACCATGGGGATAATTATAGGATGACCAAATATATATATATACTCTAAAATCATGAAAAATGGTATAAATCAACATAAGTCTTGCATGTTTGCTCCAAAAATGAAGAGATACTTATGAAATGAAAAGGAAACATGAAAAATGAAAGAAACAAGCTTACAAGTTAATATGATGAGGTGCAAGTAACAAGGTTTAGCCTAAACACTCTTGGTTTTTATTTCAAAACCTAATAAAGAGTGTGATTCTAGATTGTTATGAACTTGAACTTAAAAAAATATGATGATCCCTTGAGCTCTAGATGAGAATCGGTTTTGAGAGGACAAGCAAGAGAGAAAAACCAACTTCTTAACTTGATAATAATGTAGGTGAATGAGTGAAAATGAAAATGAGATGAATTTGTATCATGTAAGACTTTAAGGAAATGTGTAGATCTATACAATCAAAGAAAGAAAAAGATCACCAATCATTTAATGCATACATCCCCCCTAGAACCGGTTTAGGGGGGATAGTGTTCCTCAAAGATAATTTTTTTTTTTATTGTATTGTGTATAATGTATACTTGTAACAATTATTGATAAATGTAAAAGTAAAAGGTAAATGGTAGATTTTTTTTTTTAGGTAAAAGAGATTTTTAATAGATCAAAATAGAGTATAATGATATTATAAAAATTGTAAAAATACATTCCTTGTGAAATTTGAGTGATATAATAATTATCGAGTAATTTTTAAGAAAAGTGTCGTAATAATATAACTTTAACGATTTATATACCAAATAAATTTAGAACACTAGGTAAACTCAAAATATAGTTTTTATAAACTAAATATAAGTATAAAAATATATCGGGATCATTTTTGAAAGTAACGGATTAGATGTTCAAAATAATAACTCACGCGATAACGTTTATTAAATATAAAAATTACGCGTTAAATGTGAAATGAAATGCCATGAATGAATTAATATGATGCATATTTAATTTAAGAAATGACCGGAATTTGGGAATTGTGACATGCGCTATCTCATACTAAACTTGGGGGGCTTGTGGACGTATGGTCCGGACTGGGCCAGGAATGGGTCAGGCCCGGCATCAGCGGCCCACTCTACGCCTAAAACCTAATCCATGCCCTATAAATATAGGGTTGGATCTCCTTCTCAAGGGACAACACACACGGTACACAATCTTCTAACCCTAAGATATATTGGCTACATCACGCCGATACTAACTTGACCGTCGGAGGTGGACCCCGGGGCTACGGCCTCGGGTCCACTCCTAACGGGTTCTCTTTGTTGACAGGTCTACTAGGGCTCGAGAAGACGACTAACGGCCAAGAAGAGTCGTTGAATCCTGCCCGCGCCAGATTATGCTTCAACAGTATGCGTACCTTTTGCAATTCCAAGCTAGCACTAATCAGATCAAGATTAAAACCCTAATTAGGGTTTACGAGGATTAATGAATTGACCTTTACCCTTTTTCAATTCAATCCAAAATACAAACAATAGTGTGTTTGTACCACGTCGTTGTACACACGTACTAATACCGAATTAAAGTAAATGCTAGTTTATGAAAACACAAATTCTTTGTTTTGGAAAACCAAAACCAATCGAACCTTGTAGGTTATTAATCCGATCGGCCAAAAAACAAAAGAGGAGAAAACAAGTTAGGGTTTAGTGTGTGTGCACAAAAGTTATAAAACAATGTACCCTAGCCTTATATTTATAGCATGACAAACTTAGAGGACAAGTTAGTTTAGGATTGGGTTTCCCCAAGCCCTATACGACCGACCATATATCCCTTGGGGATTCCGAAAGATTCTTGACATCTAATTTCATCTATAGTCCCTCTATAACGGTCGTTAGTCAATTTCATTTAATTACTTTAACGCCCGTTAGTCGTTATTGTGTTTTTAATAATTAAACATAACCTTTTATATTTAATTATTGAAACTCTCATTCTTCATACATAAAGTGTGCAATCCCGTGGTCTTGAGTTCGATTCTAGACATACACATATTAAATATCGTTCATAAAACTAACAAATCCCATTTAGACATATCGTAATAGTGTTATGACATTAGTTAGCGTCTAGCAACACGCCAATGTCCCTAGTACAACTCGAGTAAGGTCTCCTGGAAAAACCTTTTGATGATTCATCATTATACTTATCTTTTTGTTTCTAATACCATGTTAAATAAGGATATGGATCTAAGTCATTCATTTATTTAACTATTCTTTTTCTCGATGTTTGTGATTGAGCAAGATTACCAAATCTTCTGAACGTATTCTAGATAGATCTTGGGCGTGGCCACGCAAGCATCTTGTCCACCCTACGAGGGGCCCATCAGTATTAAACTTCAAAATGAATTTGAAGGAACAAATTCTTTATTGACTACAGGCAAAACCCATGAACTTTGCAACACTTCAGAAAACAATCCTTATAACTACCAGTTACGTATAACATTAAATTGCTTCACAAAAATGTACTACATTCATGACAGTTCTCTGGTATCTCAAGCCTGAGGATAACTATCCATGATTTACTTAATGACAAGATCCATAAAGTACAATCATGTAGTTGGGATAAGTCTTATATTCAATTCATTAAATATCATGCGAATTTGGTATGTCAACGCATCAAGATACTTTAAAGTATATGCTACCAAAACTCACATTTGTCTTAATCCAATGATATTCCCATATCATTAATTGAAAGCGGACTAGTTTAGAATAACTAAATTATTCACGGATTAAACATGCAAATATAGGACACAATATTAAAAATGAACAATAAACATAACAAATATTTTATTTCATTAAAATAATAATTGTTTAAAATATCCTTTATCCAAATACTAATCACAAACATGCATGAAACTGCTAGCTAAACGAAGTACAATGCCATTGGAAAGTTCAGTAAGCTTTTCTGTAGGTAAAGCCTTAGTGAAAAGTTAAGCTAGATTGTCATCTGTGTGAATTTTAAGTAGATTAATTCCACCTATGCGAACTTGTTCTCGAACATAGTGATATTTCCATAAAAAAATGTTTGATGCCCTTCATGACTCTAGGTTCATTGGAAAATATGATTGTAGCAGAATTGTCGCAATACATATTCATAGGCGATTCAATTGAAGGTATAACACCAAGCCCTGAAATGGGTTTCCTACTCCAAACAACCTCCATTGCAGCTTCTGAAGCAGCTATGTATTCAGCTTTTGTTGCAGACATCGCAATTGTACTCTGCTTCTTGCTCTTCCAGTCTACTACTTCTCCAAAAAGACATAACCCGTCTGAGACTTTGTATCATCTTTATCACATTGCCAGGACGTATCACAGAAACTTATAACATCAAGTTCTGCATATGGATTTCCACCATACACTAGAAACATATATTTTCTATTTCTTAAATATTTGAGAATATGTTTAACAGCATTCCAGTGAAGTTCACATAGATTCTATTGATATCGACTGGTGATATTTTGAGCGAACGCCACATCTGACCTTGTTCATTTTACCGCATACATGATAGATCCTACAGCCGAAGCGTAAGGAATTCTACTCATGCGTGCCACCTCTGCAGGTGTTGAAGCATAGACTTCACTACTTAAGCCATGATTTACTTCCATTGGCAAATATCCTTTCTTGAAATTTTGCATATTGAATCTCTTCAATATTTTATCAATGTAAGAACTTTGACTTAAGCCAATTAACCGCTGTGATATATCTTTGTAGATCTTGATTCCTATAATGTATACAGCTTCCCCCAAATCCTTCATAGAATAACACTTTCCTAGATAGTCCTTAACCTCTTGTAATCTTGAAATGTCTTTTCTCATAACTAATATGTCATCGGCATATATGACAAGGAAAGTAACATCATTCCCACTAGCTTTGTGATATACGCATGGCTCATCAAGATTCTAAGTAAATCCAATTTTTTTATTTCTTCATTAAATCTCTTCTTCCATTGTCTTGATGCTTGCTTCAATCCAAAAATGGATCTTTGAAGTTTGCATACACTGTTTGGAAATTGTGGATTCACAAACCCCTCAGGCTGCGCCATATAGATGTCTTCGTCTAGGCGCCATTTAAGAAGGCGGTTTTGACATCCATCTGTCAAATCTCATAATCATAGTGCGCTGTTACAGCTATGAGAATCGTAATAGCTCTAATGTCTACTACAGGAGAAAAAGTCTCCTCGTACATTGCCATCCATTTCAGTCTTTTTCTTATAGAGCCACTTACTTCCAACGGCTTTAGCGTAAGGAGGTAGGTCAACCTCTATCCATACTTCATTTTCTTTCATGGATTGCATTTCCCCATTCATTGCAACTTGCTGATTGTCCTTTTCAGGATCAGCCATGGCAGCTTTATAATTAGCAGGTTCTCCAAAATCCCATAATATATTTTCCTCAACTTCTACGTTAAGACATAAACTTTCAGGTGCATGTACAGTCCTTTAAGACCCACGAATAGGAATAACTTCAGGTGGAGGACCCAGACTTCCAGATTTCATAAGAAGTTCGCTAGTGTTTTCAGAAGGTAATGTATCTTCATGATCATCTTCCATATCATAAACTCTCCCACTGAATTCTTGAGATATGAGATCCTTTGCAAGAAAGTCTCCATACCTAGCAAAGATAACTTTGTTTTCAAGTGGGTAATAAAAGTAGTAACCCATCATTTCCTTCGGGTATCCTACAAAGAAATAATTTACAGATCTTTGTTGGAGTTTATCTGCTGAGTCATGTTTAACAAACGGCGCGCAGCCCCAGACCTTTAAATAAAACAAGTTAGGAGATTTACCATGCCATATCTTATATGGTATCTCATCAACCTTCTTGGTTGGAACCATATTTAGAATGAGAACAACATATTCTAAACATAATCCAAAAAAGATAAAGAAAGAGTTGTAAGATTAAACATTGATCACACCATGTATAACAATATACAATTTTTTCTCTCAGATACACCATTTTGTTGTGGAGTATATGGAGATGTAAGATGTTGGACAATTCTATTCTTAGCTAGATAATCTTTAAACTTTTGGCTTAGGTATTCACCACCTCTATCGAATCGAAGAGCTTTAATTTCTTTCCTAGTTTCAATTCTACTTCAGGTTTGAAAACCTTAAATGTTTGAAACACCTCATGTTTATGTTTAAGCAAGTAAACATAACCATAACGGCTGAAATCATATGTAATGTTAAGAAGTAGCTAGCACATTTCCTTGACGCATGTCTAAGTGGTCCACACACACCAGTATGTATCAAACCAAGTAGATCAGAAGCCCTTTTCATAATATTATTAAAAGGTTTCTTTGTCATCTTCCCAGATATACAAGATTCACATTTATCAAATGATTCACCATTGATACTTTTCAAAAGCCCATCATGTTGTAGCTTTTCCATGCGAGTCTTATTTATGTGGGCAAGTCTACAATGCCAAAGATAAGAAGAATTCAAGTCTGATTTTATTCTCTTATTGATGCTAAACATCGAATTACTTTTATTAGATACATTATCATTTATGTCAATATCAAACACACCATTCATAGTAATAGCACTAAAATAAAAAAAATACCATTTAAAGAAACAGAAATTCCATTACTAGTGAATGTATGAATAAAACCAAGATCCAACAACAAAGAAACTAAAACAACACCTCTAATAATAGAAGGTGCGTAATGACAATTTTTAATGACAATATTATGCCCGAAGGCAAAACTAAATTAAACACTCCTATGGCTTTAACAACTGCATGTGCTCCATTGCTCACGTGCAAATATTGCGCCCCATAGGCCATCTTACTTTCAACTCTAAACCCTTGTAGTGTATTACAAATATGAATACCACATCCAGTATTGTATAACCAGAAATTTATTTTATGAGTTAATGTAAATAATTCAATCATAAAGAAGTTACAAGAAGTACTGGTGACCTGCCCAAACTTTTTGTACTTATTAGTTCGCAACTCTTCAAGATAGAGAGGATAATTTCTCTTCCAGTGTCCTGTCACATTACAGTGGTGGCAAGCCTAATCCTTCTTGGGATTCTCTTTCTTCTTAGGAGAGTATTTCCTAGGTTCAGGTTGATAGGCCATAACTTGCTTACCCTTATCAGCCTCTCCTTTTCCTTTACCCTTCTTGTTCCCTTGCAGTTTTGGCTTGTTAATCCTACCACCTTGAATAGCAAGTACCTGAGGTGTAGGAGCCTTCTTGGGCAATCCTTTTTCATAGTCAATGTGCAATGCGTGCAAATCACCCACTTTCTTCCCCACATAGTGCATATTGAAGTTGCGCACAAAACCACTAAATTCCTTGTTCAGGGATATGTTGATTAGGCCAACAACAAGTTCTTGCTCATAGGGTTTGCCAAGTGCCTCAAGTTGGTCCATGTAACTTTTCATTTCCAAGACATGAGCACTCACGGATTTACCATCTTCCTTCTTACAACCGTGTAGAGCATAAATCAAATCATACAATTCTACATCTGAGTTCATTGAGGATATCATAAGGGAAAAAGTGCTCAAACTGCTTTTGCAAAGCAGGTGACATCATTACAAGCATCATGCACACCACATCATTATGTTTCTCATACTCAACTTTCCATGATACTTTTTCTTCTGCAGATGCGGTAGCAGCAGGTTCAACAGGACAATACTGATTCAAATAATCTAGCTTTTTGGCCGCTCGCAAGACAATTCTCAGCGACCTATATCAATTATTGAAGTTTGAGCCAGTAAAATTTTCTCGCTCAAAGAAAGTTTTGAACGCAGAACCTAGAGTAGTGTTATCGGTTTGAGCCATTTCTACAGAAAAAAGTTCAATATTAGTATTTTCGATAATACAAATTTTCAAGAAAATAAAATACCCAAGGAAATATTCATATAACCATAGAATTTTCTTGAAAAATAGAATCCAAATTGACATAATTTTATCACATCGGTTGATCTGCTAGTAATGAAAGTATTCAACAAGTTAATTGTCGAACAATAATTGACAAACAATTTTCAATTTCTAGATCATTATGGGATTTACAATTTTCAAAAGTCTATTTGTAATGTAAGCATGTTTCATCCCCATCTTATGCCTTGAGTTATAACTCTCACTAACTAACTCAATTAAGTTGTCTAATTTAAAAAAACTGTAAATGTGTCCAGTTGTGGTCTCACGCAACATGAAGATTTACCTTTCCATTGCAATCTAGCTAAGTTATCACATAACGTAAATTGCAACTTAAAGTGTCTTTTAATTAGATGGCATAAACTTAAATTTTAAGGGTACTAATTTTGATTTTGGTGTCAAATCAAATATGTATAAAGATGTCATGCATTCATCTTTGTATCATAGGTTTCAATTAAAAAAACTTTTACTAATTAGTTTCTTTGCTAAGCTTAAATCAACAAAGTTTTAATCGAGGAATTGGATGAACCAATATTTCCTTAAGATGCTTCACACATTAAATAGCCGTAGGTAGCTCCATTATGACGCACAAAGAAGCGGAGAAGCGGGTAAGCGCAAAGCGTATTAAAAACCTTCTTCTTTCGGGTCACAATTTAATGCATACCCTCCTTATACCTCTTACACAATTTGTAAATAATGGGTGAGCCTTTCTAGTTATTTGGTACAGTCACATCAATCGACTAAAAGTTTAAGATTTAATGTTTAAAACAAATCAAATTTCACCATTGTTTAGTACTGTTTATTTTTCTATTCGAAAATTACCCTTTGCTTACAACTTGTCAAAACAAAAATAAACCACAAGTAAAATAAAAAATAAACAACCAAACAATGCGTACATAACTTAACAATTAATATGTGTAAACAAGTAGCCACATGCAAACTTATTCGATAAAACCTATTAATAATCAATTCTAGGTTTAAATTATGCATATATTAATTAAGGCTTTCACTTACTAAGGAAGTGAGCCACACACATCGACGAATCGATTGCGTAAGCCATAGTTAAACATATATCATATAGCACATAATTTATTCATTGAGGTCTTCCTCAATTCAAGAATTATCAATAAATATATGTGAAAACAGACTTAACAATTAACTCATATATACAATAATCCATGACAAACATGCATGTTTCATCATGGATCCTACATAACAATTATTACAATTAGTCACAAAATCGCATACAATTAATAACATACCACATATTCATTAATTAACATGCAAATATACATGTAATTCTAGGTTTTCTAATTCAATTAATAAACAAAAAAACCAAAACAAAAAAACCTTAAAAAAAATTAATTTAGAGCAATCGGCCCAAGAAAAAAAATTAAGGTTTTCGATTTTTTAATTAAAATTAGGGCAACCCCTAAAAAATAGGGTTTTGAATTTTTGCAAACCCTATAATCAAGATATATATAAACACAATACAAGTATTCGTTTTTTAAGTTTCATTAATTAATTACACATTATAATGGCTCGTGATGCCACAATTGGAATTAAATAACATGACAATCATAAATTTAAACACAATAAACATCAAAGTACATGCGAAAGCGTAGGAACATATAATTACAATTAATTAACTGAAAACTAAAACGTATGCGTACCTTTTGCAATTCCAAGCTAGTACTAATCGGATCAAGATTAAAACCCTAATTAGGGTTTATGAGGATTAACGAATTGACCCTCACCTTTTTTCAATTCAATCCAAGATACAAACAATAGTGTGTTTGTATCACGTTCTTGTACACGCGTACTAATACCGAATTAAAGTAAATGCTAGTTGATGAAAACACAAATTGTTTGTTTTGGAAAACCAAAACCGATCGACCATTGTGGGTTATTAATCTGATCAGCCAAAAAACAAAATAGGGGAAAACAAGTTAGGGTTTAGTGTGTGTGCACAAAAGTTATAAAACAATGTACCCTAACCTTATATTTACAGCATTACAAACTTAAAGGACAAGTTAGCTTAGGATTGGGTTTTCCCAATCCCTATACGACCGACCATATATCCTTTGGGGATTTTGGAAGCTTCTTGACATCTAATTTCATCTATAGTCCTTCTATAACGGTCGTTAGTCAATTTTTTTTAATTACTTTAACGCCCATTAGTCGTTGTGTTTTAATAATTAAACATAACCTTTTATATCTAATTATTTAAACTTTAATTCTTCATACGTAAAGTGTGCAATCCCGTAGTCTCGAGTTCGATTCTAGATATACACATATTAAATATCGTCCATAAAACTAACAACAAATGCACTAAACTATTCTATAATTAAAGACTTGTCACATTGACGAAGTTTTTTAATATTAATTCACATCCATTTTTAATTTGCTACATACCGTAATCATTATGATGAGGTATGTCCTCCTCCGGATACTCCGGAGGAGACAATCACAATTCACTCCAAATATTTCTAAGACATAACCATCCTACTTAGGAAGCATATCTACTCATGAGACAATGTCTACTCAGGAGGCATTGTCTACTCAGGAGTCAATGTCTACTCGGGAAGCAGTGTCTACTCAGGAGAATGTGTCTGCTCAGGAGGTAGAACATTATCTCCATCAGAACTAGTACGCTGACAACTGACACACATTCTACGATGAGGTATGAATAGCACAGGCGTCTGGTCCACAATTGGCATGAAGACAACTTTGACTCCGAAGACCAAACCTGGTGCTCATCAGCGCCTTATGTGCTGCCTCTAGAAGACAACTTAGCTTCCAAAAGAGATATATCGTGGAGCTAATCTCAGGTAGTATAAAATGAATGGTTCACACACATGAACGAGGATCTTTTCCACACACACTCCGATATAGACTTCTCTCCATCCTTACTTCACTTTACTTTTTTTTTGAACGGCAATTGTGGCTACATGGCTCCTAGCCCAGAAGGCGTAGCGAGCCCACACAACCAGGTTGGGTCCAGCCCAGGAAGAAATGACACCACTTACACTTATTACTCACTTATACCAAGTACTTACTCTCACGTCGGAGCTTGGTCTCGCACTAAAAACTCGAGGCGAGCTAACGGTGTTCTCTCTTATTTCAGCCTACAAGAAGAAGGAGCTGGCGCGGAGTCTCCTGAAGCTTAGGGTTGAAAAGCATCTACGAACTTTTGTTCAAACACATTAGTAACCATCAGTCTCATGATAAAAAGGGGGATTTTATCCGGTTTAATTCGGTAACTATTGGCTTAAATCAATTAGTCGATCAAAATATCGAAAGAGAGACTTACTTAAAACAAATCAAATAGTCGCTATTGTGCTAGCCTTTAACAACGTGTTGAGGGATATCATGTGCATATGTAGTTGCTAGTATATAAAGGGAAAGAGCTCACACTTTGTATTCCATTTTGTCCTCCTAACATCACCATATATCGACGGTTTTCTTCCTACTTTTTCTGATATATAAGAAAAATGGGGCGATCTCCATGTTGCGATAAGGTGGGTTTGAAGAAAGGACCATGGACTCCTGAAGAAGATCAAAAGCTCTTAGCTTACATTGAAGAACATGGTCATGGCAGTTGGCGCGCTTTGCCTACGAAAGCTGGTTTTACTTCTGTTTTATGCTTGATTCTAACAAGAATACTGTATTGTATATATAGTCATACAGAATGTTGATATATTAACATGCATGAAACAGGTTTGCAAAGATGTGGGAAAAGTTGTAGGTTACGTTGGACGAATTATCTTAGACCAGATATCAAAAGAGGCAAATTTAGTCTTCAAGAGGAACAAACTATCATTCAACTTCATGCACTGTTAGGCAACAGGTATCTTTATCGTCTAACACCTTATTTTTGAGCCATAATTCCAAGTCTAGGACAATTTACAGTATGAAATTAAACTTATAATGTACTAGTTGATAAAATCATTTTTGCAAAAGAGCTTGTTATAAAGCTAGAAACTTGAAATCTTTTACTCCGTACTAGACTTTCATGCTAATTAAGGGTGCATAGTGAGTATTGATCTTTTACCTACCATTGTTAATGTCTACCGAGTTACTCTATCATATAACAAGCTTTTATTGGATTATATTTGTGTTTAGGTGGTCAGCAATAGCAACTCACTTGCCTAAGAGAACAGATAATGAGATTAAAAACTACTGGAATACTCATCTAAAGAAGAGGTTGACTAAAATGGGGATTGATCCGGTGAGCCACAAGCCAAAAAACGACACTCTATTGTGTAATGATGGTCAATCAAAGAGTGTGGCTAACTTGAGCCACATGGCACAATGGGAGAGTGCTCGGCTCGAGGCTGAAGCTAGATTGGCCAAACAATCTAAGCTTCGGTGCACGAGCCCAGTTGAAAAGCAGATGGGAATGGGGTCGACTGAATCCTCGTCGACCGGTACCCCTGCTAAAGTGTTAGCACCCAATAGGTGCCTCGATATTTTAAATGCTTGGAATAAAGTTTGGGGAACCAAGCACAATGACGCTATACATGAGGGAAATGGAAACGAAGATTTGCAATCACCAACTTCTACACTTTCCACCACGGGAAATGAAGAAAGCTCCACGAATTTGATCGAGCTTGTTGGAGGGAATTCATCAGGGTCTTGTGACGATGGAACCACGGGTGAAGAATGTGAAGAGGAATGGGAATACAAAGACGAAAATCATACCGAAAATTCTAATCCAGGGTTCAATAAAATTAGCATGTCATCCATAGGTGACAACGACAACAACAACAACAACAACAATGGCAATGGACACATGCCTAGTGGCAATTTCTTAGAAAGTTTTACGGATCTTCTGTTGAGCAGTTCAGGCACTAGTAATAATCGTAATACGCAAGGTGGTGGTAACTCAAACACTCCTCTCGAACCTAATGGAGTCAACAACAACAACAACACTACTTGCTACGAAGACAATAACAAAAATTATTGGAATAACATTCTCAATTTGGTGAATTCCTCGCTACAAGATCCACCTTTGTTTTAAAAAATCGCCTCGATCACACACATTTTCTCTTCTTTTTTTTTCGACCAAAGCATCCGTTGAAACGCTTGCAAGTGTGTTGTAAGAAACATGTCGATTTTTAGGGTTTTGTGAGTTGCCAATAGCTTTGATTGTGTAATAGTTCAAACTTTTGTTGTTTACCTTTAAAACCGTCTATATAATAAGTTATAACTGATCTCTAGGATTCTTTGAGACTTACTGCATAAATCATATATGTTCTTGATTCATTAAGAGTTTATGTTACATCTTTTAGTTGTACCAAGCCGACAATTTTCCTAACATAAATTAAACACAACCTTTTGAAAAGAAGTACGGTAAAAGTAAAGAGAGCTATGGTCTAAAATGCCAAAATGGTGTTGAATGTTGATTTTAATGCTTCTAATGTACTCTTTACTTCTTTTTTGTATACTTTCACACGCATTGCTTTCCATTATTTAGTCTTAATAAAGGAGACTCGGTAGGAAACACAAGGACCGTTGGATAGAATTTTTTTTTTAAAGGCAAAATATATATAAAAAAAGCAAAGAGCATGATGATACAAACAAAATCATCCACTATAACAACAAGATGATTAAAATAGTGAACCATAAAAGAAACCATTAGACAAAAACTAAAAACAAAATACAACCAAAATTACTAGTACCAAATGCTACAACCACAAATCAGAAAAGTGTGGCATCAATATCTCACAGATGACTAGGCCCATTAGAGTTAAAGACCCAAACACAAATTATCCAAAAATGAACCATGTTGCAGGTAGTAAAAGTAGAACAGACATCACCACAGACTCTTCAGCCACTGCTCAGCTGAACATAGCATTCAAAATTGTATCTCTCAGAAACTCTTCACACTTAAAAACTTTATAAAATTTTATCTTCAAACACGACATTTAACCGGATCAAAAAGCCATTGTTGCCAATTTATTTCACTTTTCTTTTCGGATCTTCTCACAATCCACTCGAAACTTTTAAGTTGAATGTCTTGAACTATTTAGTCTTAATAATGTTACTAATGCAATATGAATGGATAAGTATGTAGCCCGTAAATATTTATATCGAAACACATAAGTAATTAAAAAATTTATAAACTTAAAATTACTCTTTGTGTTGCTTTACAAGTTTTTTTCTAGAAATATACAAAGAGGAACATACACTTGTTCAAAACTTAGATATAAAAATTTGCATTTTCAACATCTTATTCTATAAGATTAAAAAAGTATGCATGAAATGATAACAATAATATATGACATTTAACTGATATGTAATAACAAAAATAGTAATTGCATGATATAAAAAAAACTTTTGAAGTAATATATATTCATCGGGCGTAAAAATTTTTACTAAAAAGAAAAATAACAAAAATAGTAGTGATGAATTATTAGAAGAGCATTTATAACTCGGATGGGATAGAAAGCATTCAAAGCTGTTAGTTTCACGTCATATTCTAGATATTAATTGTCTGATATCCAAATTGATATATTGATACTAAAACACTTTTTTTTTCCTAGTTTCATTTTTTGTACTTGTTATATCACTTGGTATATGGAAAATGTAATATCTTTATTTGTATATAAATGATTATAATAGCATAAAATAGTTATCATGACTTCATGAGTATATATACCATTTGGTAAACACTAAAAAAAACACATTTTGTATAATATTAAACTAGATATATAGATCAAGATCCACTTACCTGTTGACATTTATTCAGTTAGCAAAGCTTAGTTTTGGCTTATCTATTGATCTTCTGAGAATATATGCGGATTAGTAGTATGTACATGTGTTAGGCAAAGATGAAGATATTTAAACTAAACGGTCTTTTGACAAACATGTCACAAGTAATATATAACGTAGAATAGGTAAGTTAGTCGTAATCATAAATCGTTAAAGCATGCATTCGTTAACAACTCTCGACATCTCGAGTCTTCTCATGCTTTCACACATGTTCGAATATGGTTGTTATATTGCATAATGATCAAATCATTTAGCAAACCTTTGAGAATGTTTAAAATACATTTTAACAAACGTATATCAGTACCCTTAACTTGACAAACTGGATCATTTAGTACTCTTAACTTGTAAGGGTGCCGAATGATACTCTGAACTTAACAAAATGAAATTTCTAGTACCCGAAACTAATTATCTCAACAATTAATTATTTTTTTCTTTCTAAATATTAATTAATTAAAATCTTTTATAATAAATAATTTTTAATAAAACTTTGTCTAGATAAATAAATTTATTCTTAAATTTAATTATTTTCATTTTTCTGTAAATTAATATATTATTTTAATTGATTATTTGGAATATAAAAAGTATATATGTAGTATCTATTTTTAAAATATTTTTAATGCATTACTCTTATTAGATCTTTATATTATATTATAACATGTTTGTTACAAATAATATTTAGAATAACTTATAACTAACTGTATATGAGCTTTTGTAATTTTTAATTTAACATATGCATATAAAAAAATAAATGGTTAAACTGTTATGGTCTCAAAAATATTTGAAACAAACACTTAGTATATAATACGAATATCTATATATAAAAAATGTGTAGTAGATTCACTTTTTAGAAAGTATTATTTCAAATATCTATTTATTCTCAATAACTACATATAATATTATATTAATTATGAGAAAAGAAATTAACTAAATTTTTATTAAAATATAATATTTATCGTAAGTTTAACTACAAATTATTTTTATTACATCAGGTTTTAGTAAAATAATTTTAGAAAAAAATTAAAAAATAATAAGTTATGGAGTTAATTTATAAAATAGTAGTAATTTCAGTTTATCAAATTCGAAATACGATTTTGCACCTTTAATAATTTAGGATACTAAATAATCCTGTTGGCCAAATTTGAAATACTAATATGTGTTTTGGCTAATAAAAAATGCGGAGTACCATATTAAGTTAGAAGTTTGGTTTTGTGTGTGTGGAGACAATAGGTTATTAATGTTGTACTACTGCTATTGTATTTATGGCGAACTTTGAAAACAAGTGGGCTTGCATACCGTGCCCTTCACTTCTAGGGTCACTTGTTAAATACTACGGGACCCCTACCCCTTTGTCTTAAAATAATATTCAAAGAAGACAAATTTCATATAAATTCACATGTAAGAAAATAAATTGCAACTTTTTTGAACGGCGATAATTTGCAATTTATGATCATGACTCATAATATGTAGGTTGAACCCTAGTTTTTAGAGTTTAAATTTTTAACAACGAAGGTCAGAACATAATGTACCTCAAACACTAGTTTACTTTCGATGTACAAACTTATTGAGTCTATAATATCATAATTACTGGCAAATAATGGTTCCAGTGACACCTCTACTAAATGTGGCATACAAGATAAAGATTATGAGTTCAAAGCTCGTTGAAGAGACGTATGCCTATTGTGGTAAAAAAAAATCATACACTGCAAATCGTACTAAAGAGTAAATGCAACAACCCTATATATATTTACACACACCAACCTTTGACTTGTTAAACTTCAGATAAAGACTGAGCAGTGAGCATAAATGCTCTAGGCCCATTTCTATTTGTTATGTACTTTCGGTTTAGTTTAAAAAAACCAAACATAAGTACATAACTAATCGTAATTTTGTTTCATTACTCGGAGAGTCGAAGAAAAGGAGTATTTCATTGTGTATGGGCTTTACAGTCTTACACAGAATGTAGTATAAAGTGTTGGGCTTTTCTCGCTTACTAATATATCCCTAATAAAACCCAATTCATTAATAAACATATATGGGCCTTTTGAGCCTTTTTTACATAGAAAAATATACAAAACCAAATATTCACACGAAGGTGAGGTCCGTCGAACAACTTCGAAACAACTAGCCAAGTCACTTTTTATGACGATTGTGTTAACAGGGATAAATGTAGTGATTAGTTACTACTATCCTTTTAATAAAGCATCGCTAAGAAAAACTAATTTGTTCCCTATCCTTCAAAATGGAGAAGTAAGATATGCATTAAGGATTTGGGAACGAGAGAATTAGAAGCATCGGTCAACCAAACAGCCAAATAGTTATACAGTCCCTAAAGTAACCTAACCAGAGTTGCATGTGCTTAAAATCTAAATCTAACGCGACATGAACCAATTCAAAATCCACAAAGATAAATTTTAAGTCCCGCTGTAAACAAAATGTCACACATACCTACATGAATTAGTCTATATATAAGGTATGCAACAATTATTTGTATATATTTTTATTAGATATGGGCTTTCAGTCACAAGAGTACTATCGAAATATATGTTTGTGGGCTTATTATCTCCCTTGTTTTGGGCCGGTTATTAGACTAGTGGTGTAGAATCTAATGGCTTTTCGATACACAGAACGGAAGAACCTGAGTGTCACTAGCCTACCTGACTACCAGTAATGGGTTCAAGACTTGTATCCATTCTAGGGGTGTTCATGGGTTGGGTAATATCCGTATAAATCGAAAACCAAAACCGAACCGAACCGAAAATAACCGAACCGAACTCGTAACCGAACCGAAATCGCCAAAACCGAACCGAACCGAAATAGAAGTTCGGTTTTCGGTTCGGTTATGGTTTTAGCAATCCCAACCAAAAACCGAACCGAAAACCGAAATTCAATAAATATATATATTTTTTAATATATTTATATTAAAAAAATATATTAAAACTCTTTTATAATATATATATAATATAATATTTTTAAGCTTGAAAATTATTTTTTTTTCAAAAAATATATATAAATAAATGAATAAATTATTAAATTTAGGTAATTCGGTTATTCGGTTCGGTTTTCGGTTATTGGGGGTTCGGTTTTCGGTTCGGTTCAGTTTAATTTAATTTCGGTTCGGTTTTCGGTTATACCAAAAAAAAATTAACCGAACAAACCGAACCGAACAAACCAAACAAACTGATAACCGAACCGATGAACACCCCTAATCCATTCAAAGTCAAGCACGCATTTGGGGGCGAGTATCCGCGTCTGGCGGTAACGGTCTTTAGCGGTTTTTTATGCATTAAACGCATTATTTGCATTCCTCCATTAGCAAGGTTGCCTCATTTAGTTTTTAATTAGTTTGCATTCCTTCATTAGCTTTTCAAACATTCCTTCATTAGTTTTTCAAACATTCCTCCATTAGCTTAGTAATAGTTATGTACATTAAACGAATGGCATTCATGAATAGTTACTCTTCCAGAAAATCAAGATGTCAACTTTACACTTACATGCATGATTTTTAATATTCAACAATCACCTTGACTTTCAACTTTAAATTTTCACTTTCACCTTTGACCATTTTTCTATTTTATGTAGTTAAGATAAGATAAGATAAGATTAAGATAAGATTAGATTAGGGAGATGGCAAAATATTAAACAATAAAAGGGTAAAAAGAAAACAAAATTCTTTATTTTCTTTTAAGGCACATGTTCAAAAAGTCTGAGATTCTAAATTCTAAACAATTCTTTCAGGAACCTCTCTCTCAGCTACTCCTTTTCTTAATTGTCATGTCAATCACAATTTATATGGTTTAGAGAGTATTACATATAATGCATGAGTTTGATAGACATTTAAGCATTGATTCATAGGTTTTTCATATGGTTGGTTTACAAATGAACCACTACTTGGTACACAAATACATCATTGTCTCAGGTGTGAATTAAAGAACCAGAAAAGGAATGTAAAAGTTTGAGCTTGTCCATGTATATGAAAATTACCATAGTCATCTTGGAGATGCTTCAAACAATGTCAATCCGACACAAGCCACGATGGAAGTTCAGTAACTGCTCACGCCTCATAGGATCAAGTACATAATCATTTATTCTTAACCTCTCCAAATTCTTCGAATGTTTGAGAAGAAACCGTACAAATGCGAACTCTTCATAGCTTACAGTTTTCCGATTGAGTATTATTATTTCCTTCATCTTCAAGTGTAGACAAGCCGGTGGCTCCATTGGTGGGATCCAACTCATGTTATTATGTGAAATCCCCTGGGGTAACAAACAAATACCAATAATTAGCAATGAGGTGAAACAAATTACGAGTTCATGACAAAGTTATTGTGTGATAACCACATGTTCTGGTGGTTGCCAAACCTCCGGTTTTATAGAAAAAAGAGCAGATAAAATGAACGACGATGACATTATTCGGAAAAAAGGATATACGCTTTGTAGATAAGTGCAGAAGACACTCAATTTATAAAATCATAATACTAGCTAGAAAAATCAGCTTTGGTCCAGGTGATATAAAACTAATTATTCAAAATGATTATTTGACCCCAGAACAATATCATATAGTAGAATGGCGATATTAAGGTAATGTGCTTTAAAAAACAAACCCCAACATCCAGAGAATCCAAGAGATGAAGAGTCATAGATTTGGCTCTTAATATTCAAAATATCACTCTTTTTCTTCTTCTTTATGTTAATTATCTAAACAAAGTTATTGGCACATATAAACTTACATCCGAAAAGGTAATATGCTCAAGATTAGGCATACTATTTAGCAGAACCAATAGAGAATTCCAATTTGAAATATTGTCAATCCACAATTTGACCACGTTAGACAATGTGTACTTGTCTAAAACGTTAAAGATGAGAGCCTGCAGATGAACACACGAAAGTTTTAGGCATTTCTCAATTTGTTTTGACTACATTTTATAGCCGAATACAATAGCATGTTACAACCAATGGGGGTGACAAAGTGGTAAGGGCTTAGCCTCTTAGGACGAAAGTGCCTAGAGGTCTTGGGTTCGAACCCTGGGGAGAAAATTAATCCCCCATTTACCACGGAATTTCACTTGAGCCGACTCCGGGCTATCCAAAAGGGTAGTCGTCCTGGGATTAGTCGGCTCGCAATGTCGAGTCGAAATCCCAGGTATACCAAAAAAATAAAAATAAATAAATAAATAAAAAATAGCATGTTACAATATAAATAAAATCAATTGGTTATAAGCTTTAGATGGATATTTAACATACCTCCAAAGATGAGTTAGTCAACGTCAATATATTGGCTTCTGCGATATAAGAAAATAGGTAATCACGGGATGGATAAGTAACCCTATTGTAAACCTCAACAAAAAACAATGGCTTCTGTACAATGTGGGTTGGGAAGATACGATAGTCCTGCATGTAACGGTATTCATGAATCACCACCTCAAACTTTGACGTTCTCTGTGAACATATCTTTAATCTCTTTAAAGATTGTGAAGAAGGTTCTCTAAGTTTTCTCAAGTTATCAGTAGGCGCGCATCCCTCCAAAGACAATTCTTCTAAAACAGGGCAACCTGTTATGAGATTCTCAAATGACTCAGGCCACAAGTAAAGAAAACCGCGTATCAAACTGAGTTTCTTCAAACGCGGAAAAAGGACGTCGACTTTGGGCACATGCAGCTTAAACGCCTCCAAAGTTAGCTCAACGAGCGTATTACAAGTCTTAAACAAATCCCAATAGGAATTAGCCGTATATATAAAGTAATCAGTTGGAAACTTAAGCACAAGTATCTCAACTTTACACTGAACAACAATACGAAGCCAACGAAGAACATGATCATAATCACAGTCCTTAGAACAGTAGAGAAGGAACTTTTTAATCCATATACCATCACGAATAGCAAGGGTTTTATCGACTAACTCGTAAAATTTGTCAACTTGTTCTTTTGTTTGACAAAGGGGCATAACAAGATGGAGATTAGGGAGAAACATCCAACGGTCTTTCCACCCTTTCGACAAAATGCTCGTTCGACATGCATCGGCATCCGGTAGCAGAGATAGGATACGTGTAAGCAATGTTTCTGGTAACTCGCTTATAATATCATGTTTGGTTTCATCATTAATAGAGCAATTTGGGTTCGAAAGTAATTTTTCCTTTATGACTACCATATTTCCTGCGCATCATATATCCAACTAAATAAACATGTTTCCTAACTAATAATGTATGGTGTGGTCATAACAGCGGTAGAACTAGTTTTAATTTGCAGTCAAATAAGCTATTTTTACTGTCGAAACAGAACTAAAACAGGTCAATAGAATTCAAAACGAAAAAAAAAAACAAAATTACATTATAAGAAGTTTGATAAGCAACAAAACATTTGAAATCTTGAACCCGAATTAAAAAAAAAAAATGGTCATTAAGGATCAACGGAAATTGTTATAAATACAAAGTCATTGAAGCAATAGGTTTGATACCTTGGAGGTTGTAGTGTCAATTATAACACCTTTGCAAGTGTAGGATCCCGAATATCTGCAAAAACATGGTAAAGGAGATTTTTGAAGTTGCAAATGGCGATACTGAAACAATCTCCGAAAAGGTTTAAATCGGCAGGGAAGCCATGACCCGGGGCAAGGCAACGAGCACCTGCTCCATGATTGAACCCAGACCTAATTCTCAGAAAGCCCTCATTAACATTGATCGAAACAAAGTAAGGTTGGCTAAGCTTGTGAACTGGGCTTATGGTTATATATCAAGAGCTCATAAGCCTTTGCTAAGTGTTTGGCTTAGCTAATCATAATCAATAAGGTAAAATGACAAAAAAGTGCATAAACATTTAAATTGGTGTAATTATTAAAGGAGTGTATAAAAGTCTTTTTATATAATATCATTATATAATTGAGCGACAAATTTTGGGCTTATCAAAACCCAGCTCATAAGCCCACTCATATAAGCTTACTCAAACATTTAGGGTATGTTTGGCGAAATGGGTGAGTTGGGGTTGGGGTTGGGTTCGAGCTCGAGCTCAAGTCGGGGCTGGAGCTTATATTATAAGTGGGAAGCTAGAGCTTATACTTTTATAAAGTTGTTTGCGAATTAGTTGGAGCCGAAGCTAAGCTTATTAATGTAAAATTGCATAAAACACATCAAAAAATTCAGATATGTTGACTAAATATAATGTAATATTTTAAAATGTATTTAAGTAATTTGACTAACTATAAGCCCCATAAGCCAATTTCAACTGGTTTGGGCTTATATAGGCTTATAGCTTATAAAAGCTTTCGTAAGTATGTGAGACAAATAAAACTTATTTTATAAACTAGCTAATTTTTAAAGCTCAAGCCCGCATAAGTCTCTATAAGCCCCGCACAAAACATAGAGTTAGTTTAGAGAACAGAGTTTCAAACCCTAAGATGCAGATCGGAAAACATAAAGAGCGTACCATGACTCCATAGATCGAAGAACATTTATCCAAAAAGTACGAGTATAGTAGAACCTTAAATAAAAGTTACAGACGAACCTTATTTTGATTGACGTAGTAGAGAGCTTACTTCAACCTCTAGAATAAGGATAGGATGAGTGCTGATATGAATAATTTTATTTTGACAATAATTTTATTTGGATTAATCGGGCCAGAGTAATCCAAATAGTATTATATATAATATAGAGATATATATTTAATTTATTTAATCTTAACACTAATAATTTTTAAAAGTTTATCAACATATTCTATTTTATAAGGCACCATATTATAACTTATTTTTAATTATTATGTTAGTTCATAGTGTGTATCATATGCGACTTCAGTTATTAAATATTGAAATGTGTGCATTGATCATGTGATTTTTAAAAATATTGTTTTGACATTTATATATAGTTTGAATGTTTACAATCACAAGTCAACGATTTATTATTTAGTCACGGGGTTCATTTTTTTGTTCTTGTTCTTGCGTATTAAATACGTTAAATACAAATCTGTTTCCAAATATTGCTATAATGATGATGATTGATTGGTGCTTTAATCGTTGATTGTTCCGGCGTTTTCAAAGATATTATACAAAGTTTCCTGAAATAATTTGGTCAAAATACATTATACAACTGGTGTATAAATTTTTGTTAAGTTTCTTAGGTTTGAAGTTTTTTTTTAATTGGGTCAAATCCCATGCTTTGATGGATGATAACTACAAAGTGATGCCAATCAAAGAGTTCGGTCAAAGAGAATTCAACACCTCAAATGTCGTGTACTAAGAAATTTTACATGGCGAGTAACGTGCATTGTTAGTTACTCCGTATCTCATAATTGATGTAATGTTTTATTTTCAGTTTCAATAAATATTTTTATATGTTCTTTGATACATATTAAGAATTTTTGCTTCAGTTGAATTATCACACGTTACGAAACACTTACCACAATATCACAAATCGTTAATTATCTGACGCTAAGAACCGCTGCTGCTAAACGCGGGTACTCGTCTAGTAAATAAAAACATAAATATCTCCAACCAAATTCCAAACTCCACTCCAAATCCCCTTTAAAAATTCAAACATTTCAAACTTAACTCCACTAACATTTTAACTTTCAAAAATTTAAAATTCAACCCAATTTCCTCATTTTTTTTACACGTACTAACCACCTACATCTCTTCTAACAAACAAAACTACGAACAATAAATCAACATTCATCGCAAAAGTGAAAATAGATAATCATAACTGCTCTTTTACACACGTACTATGCTATTTTATGAAAACACATTTAAATTAATAGATTAAATCTACCAAGATGTTAGGAATTACCAAAGGGCTTATGTCATAATGGTATTCATTGTTATGTGAGAAACTCTTCAATTAAATAGCTGTGGATTCAAATCCTGATTAAAACGTGTGAGATAGTTATGGACTTATGGTATATAATTTGAGAGATACTTGGTTGCCGTTTAAAAAAAAGAAAAAGAAAACAGCAAGTAATCACTAGACCCCAAGTTTGGCGAAGCTCCCATAGTAAGTTGAACCCACGACTGACTCTTTCCTTGCTATTGCTAGCATCACAACATGAGACGAGTAACCATCCAACACATACACACACAAAGATGAAGTCATCATATCAATAATGAAATGAAAATAATTGATTGTCGACACAAATCGACAAAAGAGTTGAAAAGTATTTTGCTTAATTTGTAGAGTACTATTATTAATACAGTAACAAACACCTCCAAAAGAAGAAGAAAAAAAAGAATATTCCTTTTTAACACCTTTTTATTTATTATTCCTGTATCACATTCCGATTCCCACTCTCTTCCGATCCAATCCCAATTCCTAAAACATCTTCAAATCCAAAATAATGATGATGAAGTTGTTAACATCATATAAATGCCTTTGTAAAACTTAATAAGAAATTTATAAAAATTTGAAATGAAATTCGGGAAAGAATTCGGTATTCATTTGGAACAAACTTTACCTGAGTGGAGAGACAAGTATTTGTGTTACAAGCTCTTGAAAAGGTTTCTTAAACGGATACCTAATCCTAATCCTAACGTTGGTGATCGTGTTCTTCCTCCGGCTGCGGCTGCGGTGGTTGATGGTCCTCCGGTGCCGGAGCAGCATTTGGCTGATTTACAGGAGCTGTTTGTGAGGATTTTGGATGAGGAGGTTGACAAGTTTAATGATTTTTATGTTGATAAGGAGGAAGAGTTTGTTATCAGATTTAAGGTTTTTTTTTTAATGTTTTTTGTTTGTTAGTGTTATTATTATGATTTTAGGTTTTTTGAGGACTTGTGGTTTTACACTGTTTTCGAGTATCACTTAAGGAATGAAAGTAAAGAAAATGAAGTGAAATAAAAAAGGTTGTGTTCTCGGGTATCACTTACGGAGGAAAAGAAAAGGAAAAGGACTGGAAAAGAATGGTCATTTGGTTATTTTGAAGTAAAATGTTTCCTACCAAAACAGTTTCTTTACTTTTCCTTACTAATAAAACTTGAGAACTGAGCATAGAGTGTTGTAATGGTTTTCAAAAGTTTAATGATTTTTATGTTGATAAGGAGGAGTGTCGTTATGCGAATCTCTTGTTTGTTGTTACTAGGTAATGATTTATTAGTGATATAAACTTGAATCGATATTATTGTGATGGTATTTTGATCAACTTAAATGGAAATCTATTGCTAGGGTCTTTAGGTTATGTGGTGATCATTCGATTTTAGAATGATAATGTGAATGTGTTTTGATGAGGATTCTTCTGTTTTTGGAGTTGTAAACGGTGGCTAGGTGATGTACAAGTGTCTGATTGTGTGCATTGTTAAGTGAGAATATGTAGTATGGAGCGTAGGTAAGATGAAATCAACATGTAGAAGTTGGTTATGTTTGGAGGACAAATGTAGAATTTTTGTTTGTGCTTTAAAACTTCAAGTTATTAGCCCAAGAGCCTGTGGAGCATTTTCACATTATGCTTCACGCAAACTAGCTGCAAAGTATTAGTTTTTAGGACAACCACTTTAAAGCAGAAACAAGAAGACTTGTCAACTGTGATGTTAAAAGAAGATAAGAAAGAAGTGGACGTTTGGCATATATATATATGATTTTTAAGTAGCCGAGGATGTGAAATTGCTCTTGCTTGCTTCTAAACTGTAAGGCTGCTTAAATTTATTGACCACACTATTTACAACTCATGATAAACATATATATATTCTAGCTAGACTACTGAAGTACTGATACTGGATATATGGTTTATTTCTCAAAGAAAAGGCGAAATTTCAATTCTTGCTGAATTCATAATCGTAGTTGCCTTGATGATACACAATACAGACCAACTTCTAATCTGTTCATTCTAGAATCATCATGTCCTGTCTTCAAATCCTTCAAAAACTGAGTTCTATGTATATTAGATGACACAGTATGTATAAGCATAAATTGAATTATTTGTTTTTTCTGTTGGCTCGTTTCATCTTCTATATTGACGTCTCATGTGATTATCATCATATTGCGAAACGACTCTGACTCGTTGATGTCTCATGTGATTATCATCATATTGCGAAACGACTCTGACTCGTTGATTAAATCAGGAGCTAAAAGAAAGAATTGAGCAAGTGAAGGAGAAAAGCTGGAAAGATGGAACCTTTACATCTGAAAGTGAATTCAGCGATGAGATGATGGCGATACGCAAAGACTTTGTCACAATCCACGGAGAGATGGTGCTTCTCAAAAACTATAGCTCCTTAAATTTTGCAGGTACTAAAAACATTAAATACTTCTGTCCTGCTATATGTAGGCCAAAAGACATTTTCTCTTGTATTAAAAGCTACACCTTCTTTTGAGATTACATGAATGCAGATTAACTTATATGATTGTTTTTAGTAGAAGCGGCAAAATGTGCGAGTGGGTTAAGTGGTTAAAACGAGTGATTATCTGTACAGTTTGGGTGGTTCTAAATTCTAAACACTTTTTGTCCCTATGAAATTAATATTATAAATGATTTAGGAGGTTTTATGCAGTAATAATATATATTCTGGGCAACTTCCAAGCCCTTCAATCCATTTGACTCTTTCATTTAATCTAGTTTTCCCATTTTGACCCATTAAAATAACCTGAATCGACCCATTCATAAGTGAATGGATCGAAATTGAAACCTGTGGTTTCAACTTTCCAGGATCCTCTAACCAGGGGACCTGTGCCCGAAACTTTATTGTATTTTAAAATGGCGAATATCTTGTTATCGAACTGCACACCCAAAACTATTTGCGTTATGATACTCTGAATGCCTTGATACACTACCGCTTCTAACCGTTATATCTATTGCTTTGACTTGTTAGGCATTATAAAGATTTTGAAGAAGTATGACAAAAGGACTGGGGGACTATTGCGTGTCCACTTTACACAACTTACTCTTCGTCAACCCTTCTTTACGACGGAACCTCTTACCAGGTTGGTTCATGAATGCGAGGAAAATCTTGAGCTCCTTTTCCCCTTAGAAGCTGAAGTAGTTGAATCAAATAGTAAACCAGATACCGGGACGACTGATACAGCAACTGCATCCTCCTCCATTAGATCGGTATCAGTTGAGGTAGAAACTTCAGATGTATATAGAAGAACAATCGATGCAATGAGAACAATAAAAGGTCTAAAAAAGGAAAGTTCCACCTTCAATCCACTCTCGTTTGCCTCTATTTTTGGCAACCAGGATGTCGACACGGGCGCCATAACTAATGGTGACTCACCTACTAACCCATCCACCTTTCATAATGAAAAAGAACGGAATCACGATGATGGCCTTGTTGCTACACCCTGATATGATAGATTTTCGTTTTTGGTGTTTTTAATGACTCATTGTATAACTCTGGTTTTGCACTATAAAATTCTTGTATTTTTGGGAACATTGTAAAATCAGAACAATGTTTTGTACAACTATGTGTGCTTGTTCTTACATGTCGAGATTTTGATGAGCTTCTTTAATACTATAAGGTCCTGCAACTTTGGTTGTACTGTCCATCTGTGCATTTATTTTGTTTTTTTACATATCCGGGAAATCTGATTTTGCTATGATTGATTCTGAGAAGTTTGTTTCCTCTTCATTTTGATATTGTGAATTTTTTTTTTTTTTTTTTTTTTAATAATAATAATAATTATTATTATTTGAACAAGATATTGTGATTATTGGCTTGGTCAAATTATGATATTCACTCCAAAGCAATTTAAGAAAATACCAAAAAGTTTGCTGCTTTCTTTAAACACAAAACGGAAGAATTAATAAGCAAGATAGTCTCGAGCGCTTGAGCCCAAATAGCTTTATGATGTCCACAAGACACTAATTCGAGAGTCGAGACCAACTATGTTAGCGACCAAGCTTTTTAGACCAACCCCATACGGTAGTGCAGTGGTGGCAGCTCAAGGATTCTCGAGTGGAGACTGAAGTTCGATCTCTGCTGTCCTTTAAGCGTATTACATTGTTGGTTTCGAGAGCCGACATTGCAACTAAATTGTCATGTTTCATGATGCGAGTGGTTACTCTTCTAAATGAGACACTAAAGGTGCGTTTAGTTGGGGGAAAACACCCTTGTTTTTCACAAAATGTTTTGTGGAAAACAAGGAAAATAAAGATCGTCTTTCAAATTATCATTTTTCAACAAAATGTTTTGCAAAACACAAAATCCCCTATTCCTAATCTAACAAGGAAAATTACAAAACAAAATTTAGTTGTTTTCCTAGTTTTCCTTTATAACCCCCAACCCTCCCTCCTTTTTTTCAAAATAGAAAATACAAATATCAACTAAACGCATTTTCTATATTTTCAAGTGTTTTGTGGAGATAAATTTCCCATCCAATTTTTTACAAAATTAGAGATAGAAAACAAGAGAATTTTTTCTCCAACTAAACGCACCCTAAATCTTTATGGTATAAAAATAGCTTCTGCAGTTCTGCATGTTGCCCTTGAAGCAACCAGGTGGTGGTGTTACTGATTTTCAACATATTGCAAATCAAAGAAGAACCAAAACTATTAGAAGTATTCTGTACGCGTAATTGTAACAATGTGTCCGACAATGAAAAGAAAAGATAGGTTGGAGACATGGGTGCGTTTAGTTAGAGAACAAATTCTCTTATTTTATATCTCTAGTTTTGTAAAAATTTGGAAGGAGAATTAATCTTCACAAAACACTTGAAAATATAGAAAACGCGTTTAGTTGATGTTTCTATTTTCTGTTTTGAAGAAAGGGATGGATGGTTGAGGGTTACAAAAGAAAAATAAGGAAAATTTTCCTTGTTAAGTTAGGAAATAGGGGATTTGTGTTTTGCAAAACATTTTGTTGGAAAACGTTGATTTGAACGCGATCTCTGTATTCCTTGTTTTCCACAAAACATTTTATGGAAAACAAGGGTGTTTTGCCTCAACTAAACGCAACCTTACAATCCTAAGACTATCTTTATCAACAACCCATCACAACCCAATCTCTTAATAAAATATTATTTTCTCTTTCCTCCATCTACACAACCAATACATACAACCAATCTATATTTTTTTTACCATTTATCAACAACCCAACCTAACCAATACATACAACCAATCTATTCTTTTATAAAATAATAACTATTAAAAAGATAAAAGAAAAAGAAAACAAATAGCCATTTACTGATTGACATGTGTCAGTTTGGAGGTTGGCAATTTAGATTGCTTTGTGACCTTGTTGATGAGAAGATTGGAGGGTTTTAATTAAAATATTATTACTTTTGAATGGTATACCCAACCGATTGGGTTGACAACCTATTGATAAACGTAGTCTAAGAATCTAAGATAGCGAGCTACTATAAATACTTTTCGAGGATTATGCATGTAATGGCCAACAAACTACTAAACTTTTTCCTTTTAAGCCATCTATTTACTTTAACTAATTTGTGGGTCAGCTAAATATGTGTTTGTTTCCATTTATACCAATCTCATTCAAATTTTTGCTGAAAATAAATACAAAAATTTCAAAATAAAGCTAACTTTAACATATAAAAACAACAGAATTAAAATTTTGAGCTAAAACATTAGTTTAATTATCTCAAATTACTTTCGACTAAATAAAGTTGCACTTAAACAACTAGTTATAATGCCCTTCAACAATGTAACTAGTTATAGTGCCCTTCAACAATGTATTTTTATCTGATAAAGAAGAATAGCTTATTTTTTGTTTTAATTACGGTTCTTAATTTTGGTTTATAATTATATTTGACGTATGTGGTTAGGCTTCATATATAGCTTTTGCATAAACACTGTCATCTTTATGTACAAAGTTTAGCTACCACATGTTGTGTTTATGTATCGATAATATAGGTCAATTCATAGTTTAATCTTCTGCCAAAATATTAGTGGTTGTATTACCATGTCATTGTTGTAAGTTCAACTATTATAACATTTCTTTTATACTAAGATTGGCGATGATTTTTCTTTTATAACATTTTTTTAGTTAACCATTTCAAATGTATGCGTACTTCAAGTAACAAAGTAATCAATTTTAGTAAATCAATTTAAAGAGCTTGAACAGAATTTAAAACAGAGAAAATAAGTCAACTGAAAGTTAAAAAAATATATCGATTGCATTAATTTTTTTATCCATTGAATATTCAACTAGGGGGCGTTTGGTTCGCTGTAATTCGTTGTAATTCGTTGTAATTGTAATCTGAATTACATTCCAATCTTGTTTGGTTGGCAAGGTGAAATGAATTGTAATTCAGATTACATTACAGTGACTGTTTGGTTTGCATTGTAATTGTAATTCGGTCATTACAATTACATCAAATGAGGGAATCCAGATTACATAAGAAGTTGGATGGAAAGTTTTGAATTACGTCGTAATTCAGAATTTGTTTCCTTTAATAATAATAATAAAACTAATAAATAATAATAATAATAATAATAATAATAATAATAAAATAATAATAATTAATAATAATAAAATAAATAATAATAATAATAATAATAATAATAAAATAAAATAAAATAAAATAATAATAATAATATAATTATAATAAAGAAATAACAATAATAATAAAACAATAATAATAATAATTAATAACAATAAAATAATTATAATAAAAAATAAAAATAAGAAAAATAAAAAATAATAATAATAAAATAGAATAATAATAATAATAATAAAAATAATAAAAAAAAAATAATAATAAAATAATAATAATAATAATTAATAATAATAAATTAATTATAATAAAAAAAAATAAGAAAAAAAAATAATAATATTAATAATAATAAAATAATAATAATAATAATAATAGTAATATTAATAATAATAGTAATAATAAAATAATAATAATAATAATTAATAATAATAAAATAGTTATTATAAAAAATAAAAATAAGAAAAAAAATAATAAAATAATAATAATAATATAATAATAATAATAATTAATAATAATAATAAAATAATTATTATAAAAAATAAAAATAAGAAAAATAATAATAATAATAATAATAAAAATAATAATAATAATAATAATAATAATATTATTATTATTATTATTATTATTATTATTATTATTATTATTATTATTATTATTATTATTATTATATTAACTTTTTAAGTTTTATAAAAAAAAATTGAATTACATTACGTTTCGAGTCAATCAAACACATTGACAGATTACATCAATTACAATTACAACACATTCCAATTCTTTAAATTACAATTACATCAAATTACAATTCCTTCCAAACATTACAATTTTTTCAAAAACATTCTGTGAACCAAACGCCCCTTAATATTCTTAGGTTCGCCAGTTTTATAAATTGGATACAAAATATAGCCTAAAATGATCCGTGAATAAACTCACCAGCTTCGACTGTGGAAGTAAAATTAGGGTGGGGTGAGTTCCGTGTGCATCTTTTGGAGTAGCAGGAATTATCCGTAATACACTACCTAAAGACTCTTCTTGCATTATGATTACGTCTTCAAGCAGTTCAGGAACAGAATGTGAGCGTGGTATAGGATGGTGGATCCAATTTTTCTGTAAAGCATTGATGTTTCCATGATGAATCTAAAGAAAGTGTGTCGACAAAATAAAGTTGCACTTAAACAATAACTAAAGAAAATACTTTACATATCAATAGTTATTGTGTCGTTTTTTTAGTTAAAAGGTGAATAATATTAATAACTAATATAGAGATTTACATCATAAGACTAGTAATTTGGGCATGCCCAAACTACTACTCCTACTATAACACAACTTAAACTACATACATTCTATCCAAGACAACATTCCATCATGCCTATTTAGTACTAAAAACATTCCAACTTGCTTATTTAAACTATATATATATATATATTTGAACGGCATTAAACTAAATATATATACATGTTTAATCCAAACGCTAATGTGAAAGTGGTTGGAAGGTAACTATCACACACACAACCAAGGCCGTCTCATTTCTTTTTTAGGCCTAAAGCGAAAGTATAAAATGAGACATCTTTAGTAAAAACTTTTTTTGTTAATTTAAATAGTTTAAGTGACTTGTCAATAATCCCCTATATCACAAATTTGGATATCCGAATTTTCTGATGATGGTTTTATATTAAATTCATTTAGCTAATTTGGATATCCAAAATTTGTGCAGTTTTATATATCTGAATATCTAATTATCTATATTTTTCGAAAACTTGTATATGAGTTCCGAAATTGACAATTCATATATCCTAACTTCATAATAAATTCCCATCAACGGTTGTTTATTTTATTTTCTTTTTTATTTTATTTTATTTTATTATTATTTTTAACTTTAAAGATTTGATATATTTCCCTTCAAGTGCCTGAGCTCTATTTGCATGCTTACATTCTCTTTCTTGATTCTATCAATTTCATTCTTAAGATTCTCATGTTTAGCATCCCACAACTTGTTTCCAGAAATTCTTTGATATCGATCCAGCATGTCGATCAAATTAGTTTTAGGGCTGCAGTACTCATACAACTTGCCAGAAGATACATAGATAACAAAAGAGACATTAGCATCACAAAGAGCAATGATATTCTAAGTTGCACGAGGACGGAGACGGGTACGGATATCGAGAAATGGCAACATCCTAAAATTCAAGAAACGAGTACGCGGGAGAAACGTGTATGTGGTTTATGATATTTTAGTATATGTTAAAATTGTCTTCCAAAAAAAAATTACACAACATTCAAAAATCCGAACAAATATTACTCATAATCATCAATTAAAAACTCTTAACCATCGAATTGTCTTCTCAAAAAACATTTTAAGTAAAAAAAATCAATTAGTTGTGGTATCCTTGAAGAAAAAAACACTCTCCAATTCTGGTTCATCAAGTGAGGGGCTCGCAAATTCTAAAAACCTTGTATCCTCCAATTATACTGTTACATAACTGATTACTAATTAGAACTAATATACAAGCAATATACAAAACTACAAAAGTAATGAAGAATGAAGATCAAAGATTGCAGTCTAGCATAGAAGATTAGAAGGAATCCTTTTTTTTTAACTTACTGAAGAACAACCAAATACTCATGTAACCGATAATGATATAAAAGCAATTAATTTTAGTATTTTACTCTCCTGATGAGATTCCAGAAATTTCACAATGAAGAATTAGAGATTCAGAGATGAAGAATCATCAGGATTATGAATTCTGGAAGGTTTAAAGTTGGTGAGCCGTGAGTTATGAATCGGTTTCGACGATTTTTCTTCAATAAATTACACATGTTAATTAACATTAAAGCCTTTTAGTTATTAGGCCATAAGAAAAGTCACTTTTTTGGTCAGAAACGTTTCTCCAAACGTTTCCTAGATAAGGATCGGCGTGCCCCTTTTAAAGAAACGTTTCCACTTTTCCCGGGGACGTTTCCCCGCGTTTTCTGGCGTTTCCACGTTTCCCCGCGTTTCGAGTACGTAATACGGCATCCCGGCGTAGTTTCCGTGTATCCTAGATGACATATTTAGCTTTCTTGATGATTCCATTCTTTCTTTTCATATACGTGGCTTGTATGTTACTTGTGTTTTCTATCCTCTTCATCTCTATCTTTCCCCTACCCATTGTTTCTTAAAGTCTGATTTCAAGAAGATCTAATTCCCATCAAAGTTTTGGATATCCGAATATGAATGTTTTTTGAATGCCCATAATTTACATCAAGAAATTCTAGAAAGTCGAAGTTTTATTAATTAGGAGGCATAAAACTCGACATAAGATGATGAAGAATAAAAATATAAGGCCTTAAAAAATCTAATGTCTAAAGCAGTAGCTTTAGCATTTTTACCCTTATACAGTATAAATTTTATCAACACCACAACTGACTTATAAGCCAGAACCGGTCAATCCAGCCAATCATTATAAGAAGTTCAGATTCCATTAGGCCAGGTGCACATTACATATTACATTTTCTTGGACCAATGTACGTAAGTACGTAACTTAGACCAAGTGATGTAGTTCCATCTTTCATGACTCACCGTAACATAAATTTGTATATAAATTTTGATATGACTTATTGAGCTTTATTCTCGTTGCTTTAAAGATTTTTCTTGAAAAAAATATCCACAACTAATATAAACGAAAGCAAACACATAAATAAAATTGAGTAACATAAAAAAGAAAATGTATAGTTTTCTGTTTATAACTCGAACGTATCCCGTTCTATTGACTCATCTTTCGTGCCTTAGACTATGTTTATCAATGGTTTGACAACTCAACCGGTTGGATGTATTATATACAAATAATAATATTTTAATCATAATTCTCAATTCCTCCCGTGACCAAGGTTACATAGCAACTTAGATTGCCAACCTCCAATCTGCCACATGGCGGCTAGTGAATGACTATTTGCTTTATTTTTCTTTTTTCTTAAAGAATAGATTGGTTGTATGTATAGGTTGGGTTGGGTTGTTGGTAAAAAGGTATAGATTGGTTGTGTAGGTAAAGAAAAAAAATAATATTTTAATAGAAATTGAGTCGTAATAGATTGTTGATAAACATAGTCTTAACAGTTAATACTCCCGATCCAAGGCAACCCTTTATTCGATATTAAAAAAGTTTTATTTAATCTTATTAGTTTTCGACTTACGAGTTTACCAACTTTTGAAAAGATAATAAACTCAAACTTTAATGCTTATAAGCATATCTGCTTTAGTTTACAGTTGACACTCTATCCATTTTAAAATAGGGATTGAGTCGTAGAATAGCAACGTACTTTTTCAAGTGTCCCATTCTGGTACGTGTACTTTTTTTAAGCTGTTGAATAGCAATGTACTTTCCATAAGTGTCCCGTTCTAGTACGTGTACTTTTTTAAGTCTTAGAATAGCAATGTACTTTTCATAAGTGTTCCAATTTAGTACGTGGGATGACGTACCAAATTGGAACACTTATGGAAGTAGAACGTACCAAATTGGAACACTTATGAAAAGTACATTGCTATTCTACAACTTAAAAAAAGTACACGTACTAGAACGAGACACTTATGAAAAGTACATTGCTATTCTACAGCTTAAAAAAAGTACACGTACCAGAATGGGACACTTGAAAAAGTACGTTGCTATTCTACGACTCAATCCCTTTAAAATAAGTATTTACTTTCAAACAATTTCTAGAATGTTTTATTAAATAATTTTATTTTTATTTTTTATTAATCAAATATGTTAATACAAATATCGTCCTAAAACGTTATTTATATTTTATAATATTTATTTTGTTTTGTTAACGACAAAAGTAAATTTCGTTTTTGTAAAGTATAAAGCTTGTCAAGATTAATAGACATTAAAATACGCTTTTCTTAAATAAAGTCTTCATCACTTAACCATTTACATTTTATTACATTTTGATTTGCTATGTATCAATTAACATCAATATCCTTCTAAACTATAATATGCATCAACATTTTTAGAACAAGTATGTTTAGTTTCTTAAACATAACATTACATATATATTTACTTTTAACATATTAATTCTAAAAATAGAAAACAACATATTACATCATAACTTGCATCACATTGGAAATCTTTGAAAAATTTCATAGAATATTTTGGTTAGATATTCACTCATCATATCTTACATGATTTTGAAGAGATTTGAGTGATCTTGGAAAGATTTTTTATGATCTTTACTGTCAGACTGGAGAAACAAAAAATTAACAAGGGCAGAACCCTTTTTTTGGTTCCGTCCAGTCCGTGGTCTTGCTGTACATTTGGCTTATAAATAGCAAGCAAACCCAAATTGTTTTCTCATCCCTCATTATCATAAAACATATACATTCTCTCATTATATTACATCTATCTCAGTTTCATTTCATTCTAGTGATAATCTTTTGTAGCAAAGAAAATCAAGGCATAATCAAGCTTCAACAATTAGTTGGAAGGCTTGTTTGTTTTGTTGTTGTGTGATCTATTATTATTCATACATCATTGTTGTACCAAACCATCTTAAACCTCTGAGTGTGAGTGGTTAGTATTTTAGTCCTCAAAATACATAGTGTGTTGGGAGTGGTTGTACCCTTGTAAAAGAACTCTACATCTATCTTTGTGTCGAAAATATTGTGTAAGCGACGTGTAAAGGTTTTCTCCGCCGGTTAAAGGAGCTTGTTGATTAGTGAAGATAACTCTCGAGTCGGAGACTCGGGGAGTAGAGTAGGGCAAGGAAAAAGAGTCCTTGTAGATTGAACCACTATAAACAACTTTTTTGTGGTTTGATTGTTTCTTTCCTTACTTACTTATTATATATTGCTTGCATATTATTTATTCTTCACTAACACATCATTTATCTATATCGATTGATTTTACAATAAGTTTTCAAAACAAGTTAAGATTTTAAACGGTAAAACTATTCAACCCCCTTCTAGTTTTCCACAATTGGTACTAGAGCCTCGTTGCTCAAGACTTTCTAAAATATATTGTATTTTATAAACTTGAAACGATCCATGGATTCCGAAAACTTTAAAGAAGGGCAATCTATGCAAAGACCACCACTTTTTGAAACCAATGGATTTATCTATTGAAAAAATCGTTTTGAAACATATGTAAAATCAAAAGATATAGATCTTTGGTTTGTTATCATTAAAGGCGATTTTAATCCTACAACAAAAGATATTTCAAGTGATGAACAAAAAAAATTAATAGCTAAAAATAATGAAGCTAAAATGATGCTTTATAATGATTTGCCTAGAAAAGAATCTGAAAGAATTTTTATGTGTGAAACCGCCAAAGATATTTGGGAATCTTTAATAATTACACATTAAGGGAATTCACAAGTCAAGGATAACAAAATTGATCTTCTTGTTCAACAATATGAACAATTTGATATCCCTGAAGATGAAACCATTGATTGTGGATTTGCTCGCTTTAATACTATTGTTACTTCTCTTAAAGCACTTGATGAATCTTTTCGTAGCAAGAACTTTGTCAGAAAATTTCTTAGAGCACTCCATCCGATGTGGAGAGCAAAAGTAACGGCTATTGAGGAATCAAAAGATCTCTCAATAATGTCACTTGACGAGCTAATTGGAAATCTCAAAGTACACGAAATGGTGATGGAGAAAGATTCGGAAATCATTAAAGGAAAAAGAGAGAAAGTCAAATCCGTTGCTTTAAAGGCAAGAACATAATCTAGTGATGATGAAGAATCTTGCTCGGATAGTGAAGACGAGGAATATGCCATGGCCGTAAGAGATTTCAAAAAGTTCTTTAGAAGAAGAGGAAAGTTCGTAAGGCAACCCCGAGATGAAAAGAAGTCATTCCGGAAAGACCGAGATGACAAAAAGGGAAAAAGTGAAAGGAAGTGCTTTAGATGCGGTGATACAAGTCATCTAATAGGAGATTGCCCCAAGCCACCTAAAAGCAAAACTCAACGAGCTTTTGTAAGGGGTGCTTGGAGTGAAAGTGAGGATGACGAAGAACCAAGTAAGGATGAGATCGCTCTCATGGCACATGAATCAAACGAGGTACATTCCGACTCATCTTACTATTCTATTGATGATGACACTCTGCAAAAACAATATAATCAATTGTGTGAGCTTAGCTTAAAAATCATAACTAAAAACAAGTTTTTAAAGACCTAAAAGGAATTTTTAGAAAACGAAGTCTATGAGCTAAAAGAAAAGGAAAAAGGATTAGTAAAAGGCAAGGCTAATGACGATGGTTGTAAATCATGTCAAGAGCTTGGTCTTGAAATAGAAAAGCTAAAACTCACACAAGAAGTTCTTATCGAACATAACTCTAAATTTAAGATATTTAACAAAAACATTTCTTGTGCCGATGAAATAGTAAGAATTTAAAAAGTACTAGGAAATACAAGTGGATTAGGTTTTAATGAAGTAATGATTCCAAGTAGTCAAACCAAAACGGCCAGAAAAGACAAACAAACTGTCCTAACTGCAACTGTTCACCACGGACCAGACGGAACCAAAAATTTGGGTCCGTCCGTTGTAAATTTTGGTTCCGTGGTGTCTACAGAAGGACATCAAGTTTGCAAAACAGACCGTAGTGAATTTTTCAAGGTAACTAAGAAATCTAAAGATGTTGTTAAGCAAAAACCTGCTGTAACATTAGGAATAGGACTTGCTAAAAATGAATTTAGATCTAAAACTACTCAACAACGGCCTAAAACACCTATTGCCAAACGTCCCTTTCCCAAAAGCAACTACAACATACAACCCAACTATCAACATACCGGTTGGAATCAAAACTACCCTAGACCATATCAAACTCCTAATTACATGCCATGGAACTTATACCCATCATTTCCATACATGAACCAAGTAAATGGTATGTTTAACCCAAACGGACCCATGAGATATTGGGGACCAAACGCTTGAGTTATTTGTGTCATAGGTATTCTTGAAATTCGGCTTAGAACTTGATGAATGGATAAAAGATAGTGGATGCTCAATACACATGACCGGAAACAAAAGCCTCTTCTCAACATACCAAGAGTATGACGGATGTAATGTTACTTTTGGTAGCAATCTCAAAAGCAAAATCATTGGCAAAGGTACGATCACTCATAACTCCTTAACTATTGAAAATGTTGCTCATGTTGATAGATTATGATTTAATCTACTTAGTATTAGCCAACTATGTGATAAAAAGTATAAAGTACTATTTGAAGAAAATGGTAGTAAAATACTAAAAGATGGTATCACCATAGCTAAAGGAGTTAGGAAAAATAATATATACATTATGAAAATAGATGGAACATCTAAAGACAAACTTTGCCTAACAACCTTAGATGATAACTCTACTCTTTGGCATAGACGCTTAGGTCACACTAATATGAGACCCATTCAATCCCTATCCTCAAAAGAGGTAGTTAGAAACTTACCCAAATTGAAATATGACCAACACTTTTGTGATGCTTGCAAAATTGGGAAACAAGTTCATAGTAGCTGATAACATCAAATAATCCTGATATTCTAAGCGTTAATTTCTCCCTTTATCATCACTTTATGATTAAAATGCTATTAGAAACATCATTATTCCTTATTATTTCAGTTCATGAACTATTTCATGCAAGGAAGCGGTAATTGGACATTTCTAAGCCCAAGGATGATTTTCTCTCAACTACGGCGTAACCAAGTGATGGAGTTACGCCGTAATAAAGTTCATGAAGAATGCGGCGTAACAATGGAGTAAAGTTACGCCGTAACAAGACCGCTAAATATGAAGCACAAAAACTTTACAAAGGATACGGCGTAACCCTCAGCTCAGGTTACGCCGTAACAGCCGATAAGCATCTGATTTACAAAGACTACGGCGTAATCCTCAGCTCAGGTTACACCGTAACCATGGATAAGCACAAGATTATGATAAGTTATGACATAACTAATTAATAAATGTTATGCCATAACAGGTATCCGAGCCTATAAATAGACGAAGTTTTCATCAGTTATGGGCATCTCTCCTTTCCCAAACCTTTCTAGGGTTTGGGGAGATCAAACACAGAAGAAGAATCATGGTTTAGGAGTATGAATAACGAAGTTCTCGTCTACGATTTCTGTTGTATTCGAGTTTGAATTCCTTTTATATTTTTCTAGGATTTATATTATGGATTCATGTTATTAATTTAAGTTTGCATTTATAATATTGATCCTCTCTTTATTTCTTTATAGACATTTACTAGTCTTGTCATAGATCACTAGTATTGGTAATATTATAAGCTTGTTAGTATCTAAAAGGCTGTGAGAATTGACCAACTGACCTCAGCCTAATAGGTTGCGAAGTATGGAAGGAATTTGCCATAGTACAACCATTCTTCGTGTGCGAACTGACCAAATAATCACCTATCAAGTGGAGGTATTTAAGAAGCTAGGGGAAATCTAAGTTCCTAACGGCCAGGTTTCCATAAACTTGATCTAGTAGATTTGGCCCTTAATGACTGCTATTAGGTTGCCGAATGATCCCAGGTGACCTGTTGATCTTGGTGAGGAATCTAAGAACCATAGTCCATGACGAATTGACCAAAGGAGTCTGGCAATAATTAACCACTATATTGAACCCTTATATCGAGAATCAGTTCTTATGTGTATTCTTTATTAAGCTTTGCTTTTCTATCTCTTTATCCTAAATTCTTGTGTCTGTGTGATTGGAATAATGAAATATATCTTATCAAATCAATATCATATCATTTCTAATCATATTAGTTCTTTCAAGGTCACAACTCTCTTGGGACGAAACTCGGATTTACCTAAGGCTTTACTTCATCTTATCGGGTTCTCAGCCCGTTAGTATGTGTTTATCCTAAGTTTGTCTAAGTTTTATAAATATTAAAAGCAGGATAAAATAGCACATCAGCTTTTTGGCGCCGCTGCCGGGGAGCAGTTAATAAAAGATCTAAGGTATGAACTATCATATTGACATAAGTAAGAGACGTGAGTACTTCCAAACAATTTAAGGTATGTATCTCAATCTCTCGTATTGCAATTTTTTACATTTACTCTTTGAAGCTATTAGTTACGGCGTAACTTTTATTAAGAGTTACGACGTAACCATTAAATAATAATAATAAAATTTTAATAATTAAAAATTAGTTACGGTGTAACTCTTTCTTCTAATTACGCCGTAACAGTCGGGCGATATAAAACCCTGATACGGATGAAAAAATAGGTTTTTACCAACACACACAACTTTTCACCGCCTACATCACAGTAAAATTCTTTCAAAAAAAATTTGTGAAGATTTCTTCGTTCCCTCAATCAAGCAATGGCTGGTAAGATCTATCACTACTATTTTTGATTCGTTTCATTCAAATATTCAATTAGGGTTTATGTTTTCATATTTGGGGATCTTGCTTCTTTCACTATTATTATTGCTATTGGCTTGGTTAATATATGATTATGATGACTTCTCCTTGTTATTTTGATTCGTGTCGTATCATTATTGGTTGTTTGGGATGTTTTGACTTAGTTTAAGTGGGTTTTGGGGTCAAACATGAACCTAATGGTTTGGGCATGGTCCCTCAGCACTAAAAGTTTAAAAAATTATAGTTCTTTTTACCCTAAGGATAAAATTGATGGTTACGGCGTAATCTATTGCTAATAGTAACCCTGGGTTGTGCTGAGTTTCTGGGGAGTGTTACGGCGTAACCTGTGGGTTATGTTACGCTGTAACCACGTCTGTAGTGCAATTACGGCGTAATCTGTAATGTTGGTTACGCCGTAACTGGTCATCAGTATGCACGAATTCTAACTTATATTTGTTTTCCTTTCAGACAACAACAACAACCCCGCTGAATGGGTCAGGTTCTTGGCATTCGGGGATGAAGAGATAAGGCAGCTATGCAGGGATGACTACTTGATGCTGTCGAGAAACGATATTGATCAGCCCGAAGCTCTTGATTTCGAGGCATTTTATGGAATTGATAGGAAGCTTAGAAAGTTCTGCAAAATCAAGTTTACAGACTCCGAGGGTTCATTTACTTGGAATGCTTGGTTGAGGCTCTTTAGGATCAATGAGCCAATAATCCCCGAATATGTTCGAGAGTTTCTGGCGATAGTTGAGTTAAAGAATGAGATTAACAATGATGATATGGTTGCATTGTATTTTCAGATAGGAGGAGAGACAAGGCAGTTAACGTTGAATGATTTTATCGTGAGAATGGGTTTGTACACGCAGGAGGAGTTGAACTCTGACATTTATGATGAATTTTATAAGACTTGTTGGAGGCACAAGCCTGATACCTATGATCCCACTGACTACTTCAACAGTATTTCTCCTGTACCAGGGTACAAATCGAGGCACCCACCTACCTACACCTTGGTTAGGAGCCCAATTCGCCGACTTGTGCACAAAATTATTTCTTGTTCTCTAAAAGCAAGACATTCGGCAAAAGAAAAAATGACCATGGATGACCTATACCTCTTGCATGGGATGGACGAGGGCAATCTGATAAGGATTTAAAACCTACACTTTTAAGGGGTCATTTAAGCCCTTAATCGACCACTTTTATATCCGTTACTGCTTAATTTCGTTCCTTTTCACTTTTTAGGTCTCTTGGAAGCAAAATGCTGGAATGATGCATATTTGGACGAAAAGGAATGAAAACATGAAGAAAATGGCAAAGTCAAGATCGAAGACACTCAAGCTGCTAAAACTGAAGCTGTCAGCGTCCTAACTAAAGGGCGGCGCCATTCCTCTCTACAGATTTGCTCAAATACACCTGACGGCGTTAGGCTTTAAAGAGGAAGGGAGTCACTAAGACTTTTCATCTCAGACGGCCCAGATCCAGAATCAGACGACGTCCCTGCTGAAGCCCGACGGCGTCACAACTACAACGTGATGCCGTCCCATCGATAACTTGGCCAAGACAAAAACCCTAATGACGGCGATCTGACGGCATCCCACCTACAAGGCGACGCCGTCGCAAGTGTAAATCTATATATAAAATTCGATTTTTCAGTATTTTAGGAGGTAGACTTGTGGAGTAAAAACCCTAAACGTTTGTAGTCTGACTTGGACAATATTTTAGGGTCCCAAACCCTATTTTACACATCAAGATAAGTGTTTTAATCCATTAGTATCATTATGTCTTCCATTGAATGTGTGTATGCTTGCTTGTTTAACATGTCCGGCTAAATTTCTTGTATGTTTGCTTAGATCTATGAAACCTAGTTGTTAATTATTGATTGGTTGTCCCTTATCTTAATTGTAAATGGCTTAGGAGTGCACTAGGCCATCGTTGTGTTTAAATGCTTGAGTAATCTTTGTGAACATTAGTTTATGAATCATTTAGCGGATTTTGTAGTCTAAACATCCAAAGATAACCTTAAAGTTAGTTTATGATTAATCTAGAGGAAATCGTAGGCGATAACCTAAAAGTATTCTCAAAGAGTTAGGGCATAAGCATTCCCTACGACCTTAGAAAACGCAACGCGTTAAGAATAAGGATGTGACAATTCAACCAACAATAAAAGATAACTAGGGAGTAATAGTATCTAGGTAAACACATTTTTAATCATCATACGAGCACACATAAAAAAGACATAGCTACCCGTAGTATTAGATAATTAGACTAGTAGAAGTAATCGGTAGAAGTACCACCCCCCAAATCAATTGCATCGCGATTTTACCCTTAGCTTTCTAAAAAAAACATATAAAAGATAAAAAAAAGAATCATCCTCAACCCCAACCTTAGCGTAGTACACTTCTTGCTAGCATTCCTATTCCCCTAGAGAACGATATCAATACCCGAGGCTTACCCAATACTACACTAAAATGATTAGGTTCACTGCCTAGGGTGTTGAAAAACTTGCTCGACGAAAAGGAATTTCCTTTGACCCCGAACGCGCTTCGTACGCGCATCAAGTTTTTGGCGCCGCTACCGAGGAATAGAATAGCTAGTTAGATTTCTATCTTGTTTAGGTTCCCTTGCTTGATTCCTATCAAGTAAGATTTTTTTTCTCATTTTTAGCTTCCTCGTAGTCTATCCCTCTTCTTCGTGACTTTGTTAGTAATCCCATCACTTTTCATCATGGAAGGTGATAACCCGCCACCACATCACCCAATCCCCATCGACCCACCACCAATTGACCCGCCAAGAGGCCGTACTCTTGGTGAATACTATAGACCGAGCCACCAAGGCTATAGGAACACCATTAATCTCCCCGATCAAGCTCAAACTACGGCCCTGCGATCCGAAACCATCCGGTTGGTGGAAAACGGATGTGCCTTCCATGGACTTTGTTCCGAAGATCCTAATCAGCATCTCAATGAATTCCTTAAAATCATTGATTCCATCAACCTTGATGCTACCACACGGGAGACCACGCGCTTGCGTCTCTTCCAATTCTCTCTACGGGACCAAGCTAGTAACTGGCTTGAGCGACTTCCCGCCGGATCCATCTCAAGTTGGGATGATCTCACCACTCGTTTCCTTTCCCAATTTTTCCCACCGGGGAGAACTACCAAACTTAGGAATGAAATCTTGATGTTCCAATAACGTCAAGGTGAATCTCTCTACGAGGCATGGACTCGATTCAAGGACTTTCTCCATAAAGTCCCTCACCAAGGCATCGATCTTTGGCTTCAAGTCCAAATCTTTTACGATCATGTCAACTTCTCAACTAAGCAATCCATCGACCAAGCGGCCGGTGGCAAACTTAGTGATCTCACCGCGGAAGAATCGTAGGGTACTATAGAGGACCTTGCCCTCTATAACACCGAAAGTTGGAATGACCCTCGTGAGTTGCCCAAAACCGTCAAGGCAATCTCTTTGCCTCCTATTGACTCACAAACTTCCAATCGTAGGATGCTCGAACTTGAAGATCAAGTCAAATTCCTAATGAGCTCCTACGAGAATCCTAAGTCTTCACGCCAAGTGAACTGTTGGATATTGGTTATTGTAACACACAAACAATCAATTATATGGTTCGAATCTTAGCAAGAAACTTAGAGAGAGAAAGTGGAAGATGAGATCCTTTCTAGAGAGAGAAAGTGAAAGAAAAACAAAGAGAATGTTAGATTAAGAAATGAAAGGTCTAACCCTTTACCTTGGGAGGTAGAGGGTATTTATAGTTACATACTACACATCCTCCTTCGGACTGTAGATCAGTCATACAGTTGGTAAAGACACGTCCGTCCTCCACGGTGTTGCTCTAAACTAAACTACTGACTAAATAACTAGTAAATAACGTAATGTCTACGAGCTAAGATATACTAGACTATAGTTGGGGTGACCGACTCTTCAACATGGATTTTCTAAATCCTAACAATCTCCCCCTAAGGGAGGTCACCCCATGAATTACATTTCATATCCTAGCATTCTATCTTTAACTTCACGCTTGAGCTCGTAGACTTCAATTCTACAAATTCCGCAATCTTTATGCTTTAGTAGTGATTCTTCAAAGTCCGAATGCTTTGTACTTTCAGTGGAGGTCTTTGAACTGATCCACATCTTGATGATATTTGAGCTTCTACGAGAATCCTAACTCTTCACGCCAAGTGAACTGTTGGATATTGGTTATTGTAACGCACAAACAATCAATTATATGGTTCGAATCTTAGCAAGAAACTTAGAGAGAGAAAGTGGAAGATGGGATCCTTTCTAGAGAGAGAAAGTGAAAGAAAAACAAAGAGAAGGTTAGATTAAGAAATGAAAGGTCCAACCCTCTACCTTGGGAGGTAGAGGGTATTTATAGTTACATACTACACGTCCTCCTTCAGACTATAGATCAGTCATACAGTTGGTAAAGACAAATCCGTCCTCCACGGTGTTGCTCTAAACTAAACTACTGACTAAATAACTAGTAAATAACGTAATGTTTACGAGCTAAGATATACTAGACTATAGTTGGGGTGACCGACTCTTCAACATGGATTTTCTAAATCCTAACAATCTCCCCCTAAGGGAGGTCACCCCATGAATTACATTTCGTATCCTAGCATTCTATCTTTAACTTCACGCTTGAGCTCGTAGACTTCAATTCTACAAATTCCGCAATCTTTATGCTTTAGTAGTGATTCTTCAAAGTCCGAATGCTTTGTACTTTCAGTGGAGGTCTTTGAACTGATCCACATCTTGATGATATTTGAGCTTTCTTTGAGATCATCAGCCACAGTAAATCTCTGGATCACCTTTTATTATGTTGCCTTCATGTGATGTTGTGACTTTTGGACCGACATGCTCACACTTTCTGGATCATTACATCTTTTCATCAGAGTAGCGAAAGCATCTTTGTTGTATGTCTTTGATGGTCATGATTTTCTTCAATTAAGTGTGAATGCTGTGAGCATGCGGTTGTGAATTGACTTCTCAATATCGATCAGAAATGTTCCTGCAAACAGCAGTTAGCAATAAAACACACGAAAGTGTCTTTGTTCACTTTCGTTGAATACAATTGCAAGAACCATGGTTCCCCGTTGATCAGTATAAATACTGCCTGTGATCAGGTAGAATTCCAAAGAATCTCCTTGACAGGGTTTCGCATCTTGATCTAGCCGTTCTCAAACAGGAGTGTCCCAAAGTAGACAACACGGAGTGAGTGAACTAGCGAATTGAGATTCACTGATTGATGAAAAATTGATTTGAAAACAATCGCATATTGCTTAAGAGAAAGTGTTTTGCAATACGAAGAAGGTTTTATGAGAAAGATCAATTTTCAATCAGAAATACTTTTTGTGTTTGAAAACATGAATACACATTCGATTTGCTAAAGAAAATAAGATTTGCATATCGAACGGTTTTTCTAAAAGTATTCGTCAATTCATTTCCTGGACCAAGTTTGATTCAAGAATGAACCACCCCATTGTTTCTATCCAGTTGTCACAAGCTTGATCTTTTTGAAAGATCACACATGTCACCCACCAAGAGCTTGTTTGATGTTAGCTCTAGAAGGATTTCCATCTTCATTGTGAAAATTTAACATATCACTCGGATGTTCTGGCAAATATCACAAGGATAATGAGTAGAACTCTCAATATATGTATACTTACCTTCCACATTGTGTGAAACAACAAGTCTTCATTAATTTTGTGTCCTAATGAGATTTTTGTGGATGATCTCTTGGCTCTAGACTCAATAGTGCGCATTTGGTTTCCTATGCCCGAGACTAGAGAGAGGGCTCCTTCTTCAATATCAACAATCTCTAAGAGAAAGTCGATAGATTATGTAGGTTCCCCGTGAGAATGAAACAAGTCCTTTTAAGAGGAACTTGAGTAGCTTGGGAAGTTTAGTGCAGTTTGTCACTGGGTCCATGATGTCTTGTCTTCAATACCGGCGTTACCATAGTAACCACCAGTAGCATATGTATTGAACCCGGTTTCTGCCCTAAGGTTGAATTATTGGAGGGCTATTTCTTTTCACCCTTTTTACATTCATTTCTTTTTTATTCTTCAACCCCTTCAATGCTTATCGAGACTTCATAACTAGAACCTTGTTGGGTTTGTTCCAGTCCTAGCTCTGTCTCAGTCGGCACTCTTCCCATATTCTCATTTTTCTCCCTTTTTCATCATACCTAAGGACTTCTACACTATCTAGTGGATTGTCCCTGGGTAGATCCCTCCGGCTCTGGCTGGATCGTGGGAACTAATACCTAACCTTATCATCCTTATAACTCCAATACATAAAGTAAGATGGTCGGTCTTTTGGTACAGTTCTTTCCTTCTTGAAACCAATTGAAAAATCATTTTGAAAATCAATCAAGGTACTTGTGATATAATATCAAAGCATTTTGTACCTTAATTGTTTTAATCATTTAGAAATGCTCCCCCTCAACATGTGCATCTGATTTTGAAATTGTTTAGCACATGGAGGCAAGAGGATTTTGAAATGTTTTCTTGATCACAATTTCCATGAAAAAAGTCATTTGATTTTTTTGGTAAATTCTCCCCCTCAATATGTGCTTTGGTTATTTGAAATCATTTAACACATAGAGGAAAGAGTTCTTTGAAGTACTTCCACGATCACACTTGCCGTTAAGAAACCATTAGAAAATCAATCAAGGTACTTATGATTGAAACATAGAAATCTTTGTACCTTGATAGTTTATTTTCTTTTGAAATGCTCCCTCTCAATATGTGCTTCGAAATTCGAAAGCGTTTAGCACAAATGGGAGAGCAGCCTGCACAATTGAATCAAATGATAACCTTTTATCAGATTTCATATATTAAATCACAAATTCTCCCCCGATCAAAAATATCAAACCCTTTGAGATTTTGGATCTCAAGTGATTTAATTAGGTTTAGAAAACATGGGAGAAAATGTGGCCTGGTTTAAATACTCATCTTGTTTTTGGATAAATGCTCCCCCTCAATCATGTGCATCATGTATTTGAAATCGTTGGCACATGGAGGTAGGAGTGCCTTTAAAGGACTAAAACCAATTCTATTTAAAAAGATAAGACATTTAAATCACAATCTCACCCCCGATCAAAAATTTCAAACCAATTAAAATTTGTGATCCCAATTGATTTCAATCATTTAGAAAAATTTGGGGAGAGACGTGGCTTGATTTAAATTTTGAAATTGACTGTTGAGGACCAATTATAGACATTAAAGATTGTTAGTGTCAGGTATGATAGTTTTAAGAGATCTTTAGGTAAAAGAAGCAATTTCACAATCAAACAAGAACAGGAAAATTTTCATTTTGAAAAGATCTTTGTGTTTTAAAGAAAATCATACCATGACATAACATTAAATCTTTAGATCACCACTTAATATCGTACAAATGGAATTTTTGATGAAATATCGTTTGAAAATATTTAAGATTGAAATCACTCTCTCCCTCAATCGAAGACCGTAGTCGTTGATTGAGTGACTTAAGATTTGACAAAATTAAAGTCCGGTTGATTTCCAAAATTTGAGTCCAATTTATTTTCAAAACAATATTTTTCCATTTTCAAAATAATATTTTCAAAAATTTTGAAAAATGGTATTATTCACTACTTTTCCTGAACAAGATACGTTAGGTGGTTAAGAATAACAAGTTCCTTCTGTTGTTGCTGAGAGGATGAAAGAAAACTATCTGCTGATGCAGTGAGACCTCTGAAGTTGCATCTATCGTGCCAACTATCCATGGAGAGATCCAATTAAGCTCCGTTTCTTCTTTTGTCGACCCAAGATATAGTTACCCTTTCCTTTCGGCATCCAATCATCTTCTTTTGTGGGATCCAGATCAGGAACATTCTTATAAACCATCTTATCTGCATACGTTAGCCAACAAAAACAGAGATATGGTGGTCGACAACACCCAAACAGTAATCGACTAATAAAAGTCAGTCAACAAATCAATCAGATCATAAAGGCACGGGAATTATGTGTTTATCAAACTCTAATCATCTAATCCTAATAATCATATCCTATATTCCTAGTCCTTCAACATAGGCAAGTATCTTTTTCTATTAAGCACATAGGATGATTATATAAGCCCGTTAGATGATATAAATTTGAAAACATTCTCCCCCTTAATCAATGACTCTTTCTATGAAAAGTTTTAAACAAGATGAAGTCATTGATTGGGTTTTGCAAATTTATGAAAACTTGATTCTGATTGATTTTCAAGCAACTCATTTTCCACCATTTATGAAACAAATATTTTTCTGAAGAATTTTTAGAAAGAAAAACATTTGTGTAGGAACAGCTGTCCTTCGACATACTTTCCTCATTTTGTTTTTGGATATGTGCTCGATAATTTTGAAAATTGGTTTAGCGCAGCACTTTCCTGTTTGAATAGCGGGTTGCTATCTGAAATAATAACAAACCGTTGTTTAAGCACGGGTTACAGTCTGAAATAACTGTAAGCCATAGTGTGAGACATGTTTTGAAAAAATATTTACACCTTCTATTCGAACTTCATCTATGGACTCGTGCCATTATTGAATGACATTTCTAAGACCGTAGATGTTATCGATACCAGAAGACATGTCTTGTGAAAAACAATATTTTGGTCTTTTTCAAATTTTTTGATTTTTATGGGTTTTTGTTGGTTTTATATTTTTCTATTTTCTTTTTGTTGGTTTTATATTTTTTGTATTTCGGTTTTTGATAAATATTTACAAAGATAGAGATGATATAGTTTAAGAGGATGATGATACGAGTACCGAGATAAGGATATCGTACAACACTTTGTAGAAGAAAGAAACCAACATCTCTTAAACATTCACCACCAAAGCATTCGAGGATCCTAAGAAAATCGTCTAAACTTGAGCCTTCTCAATGTGAATCTTTGGAGCTTCCCCCCAAACCGACAATCTTCGAATTAAGACCATTTCCCCCCAGAAGATGAAGTGAAGCAAACAGTCTCATTGAATGAATCTCAAGAACCCAAAGACGACGATAACAACGAAGAAACAAGTTAACACAGATCATCTCTGCGTTTATCAAACCCGGAATCAATGATTAAGTCCGATCACATGAACCTGTTGTGCGTCCCCGATGTACACATAACTCTTCGAGTTTGAGCAGTTGTCTATTCAGAGGAACAATATATCAACATCTTCATTTTACCAAGTGCATTCCAGTTATCTTCCATATAACCAATCAGCCCATAATGTACACAAGTACCCAACCAGAGTAGAAACAACGACATCACAGTAACTGGTTGAATCACTGATCTTCTCTGCGGATGTCAACTCCGGAATAACTGATTAAGCTCGATCATGTGAATATGTTGTGCGACCCTGATGTACACATATCTATCCCATGATGGTTGCGATCTCATCGGAATCATCATTACATTGTGTACATGAAGCACTAACCGGAAGCACTTTATCATAAATCATATAGAAGATGTCGATAACCAATATCATCTCACGTTCCAAATATTCTTCTCATATTTCTTCCTAGTTAATACATACCAAAAGTATCCAGAGACCACTTTCCCCCAAATGGTTGGAATAATACATCCTTCCCCTAAGTAGTTGGAATAATACATCCTTCCCCCAAATAGTTGGAATAACACACTAAAGGCTACGAGTTAAACACTGAGTTTCTCTATGGTTATGACATTTGTCTTTCTCAAGATTACTTCAATAGAGAAGAAGTATTAAGTTCATCACGTGTACTCGTTGTGTATTTAGATGTATGTCTCCTTCCCCCTTCCTGGTTTTGATACCTCAGAATCAGCAACACATTATACATATCAAATATTCTTAAAATAGAGAAGAACAAACATTAGCTCAAATGAATCCTGTGAGAATCAAATGCTACAGAAACTCTCTCTGACTATCTTTATCAACCCATATGTAGACAATTTGAAGTGACCACTGATGAAGAAAACCCGATATACCAAACTTGAAACTGAAGTCGAATTCCCCACATTTGTATCTTAAGCTTGCACTTAATAATGGAAGAACGGTGTCAAGAATTTATGCTTCAAGCAAATCTCTAAGTACTCACAACTCAAACAAAGTATGAGACATTAACACCTCTTGCGATTATCCACACTGTCATCTGTGTGTGACACAGAGTAAAACAACGTAACTCCTAATAGTGATAGTTAACTAGGTCTTCAACCATCCACCCCGACTGCTGGTAAATAGATAAACCAAGTCCTCAACTCAAATTCTTAAGCCCGAGCAAGTTATCAAATAAGAACACGCCTTTGAAAAAAAATCAACTTCAATCTCAAGTAACTGATAAATGATTAAGTCCGAAGTAATCAACTTATGTCAAATGCCCAACACGTGAATAAACATACAATCGGATGTACATTGACCCACTGAATGAACCAGAACAAATGATTCCTCAACATCAATGCATTCTTCCTAAAGGTATACATGTAGAGACTGATCAGGAAGATTTACCAATTATGTCTTCGAGCGGATGAGGTAGTCATTTTCCTTTATGTTCATGTGGTTGATATACAGAGTGCACATTATGAGGAACAATAATCCATGAAGATTTGGCAAAGGGATACCAAAGATCGGATCATTATTCATGAACAATAATCCATGAAGATTTGGCAAAGGATTACCAAAGAGCGGATCATTATTCATAAGTGCAACTGCAATATTATGATAGTCATAATCAACACCTTAAGGAATAACTGGAGATTGGGTTTCTTGAATATTTTGAGTTGTACTTCTTAGAAGGTGAACCAGTTGGGTCAACAGTAACCGGAGCAGGAGCTGGATGATCAACATTCGTTGGAGGTTGGAAGTATTCATCAAACATTGGTTGAAACACTAAATCCCAAACAATAACTCCCAGTTATCCTTAGTAAGTGGAACATTAGGTGTATGACCATTATACAAACATCCTTCAACATGTAGATCCACTTCTCCCCCTCAAAAATTGCATACGATGTTGCCAATGCCATTTTTAATTTGAGCAAGTGAGTAAGAATACAATCACCGATAAGTAGATCCATTTGATAACTGTCATTTTATTCACACTTCTCCCCCTAAAAAATTGCATCTGAAGTTGCCATTTTTGATTTGAACAAGTGAATAAGAATATATTCCAATGAACGTAGATCCACTTGATGACTGAATGAGCATGGGAAACACATGAAGCTCGGGAATAGATGAGAATGGTCATTCACGAGAGAATTTCTATTTTACTAAAGATAAAGCGCACATAAGAGCGTACACCTTTCTTTTCTTTGAAGAACGGGGCCTGAAGTGTTATCTGCAGACGTCATAATGATGAATGAGGCCTGAACTGATGTGAATAGACGTCATCATGCATGTACATCAACTTTGACTAGCCTGATCTCCTGAATCAGGAGATATTCATCCTTTATTCATCCAGGCTTTGAGTCTTCCCATGTAGTGAATGATCAATGTACCTGCAACTGAGTAAGGACTACCTGCACTAACATTACAAACTTGATTGCATATATTTTGGTTAGTGACATCAGTATCCTATCCCTTGGGGGTTTCACGGTCAACCATGATTTTTCCATTGGTAAACAGCTTTCTGGTAGGAATCCATTTAAGTTCAGTCTTCTTAAATATTCTACCAGATGGTATCCACTTATGGCAAGGTCTAGGATTGTTAAGCTTCTTATGCATAGTGGAAGACTTATTGTTATTCCTAGTTTCCAAAGATTTAATAGTTGGTATCCATCTAGGTGAAGTTTTCAGTTTATTTTGCTTCATATGCACTGTAGATGACTTAGTGTAAATCCTAGACTCAACAGGTTGAACCTTTGCACGAGCATTTACTTTCTTCAGGGATTTTGTAAAACAATTATCATGATTTTCATTAAAGATACTGATAACGCTCAAAATGAGTATGTTTTTAGTAGCGTTATTGTTGGTTTTGTGTATGATAATCGGCTATATTTACTCATAATTGTTGCAAAAGTGCAAAAGAAGCGTATTTGTATGTGAATGTAGCCAGGTATCGTAAAAGGTGAAGAAATGAAGATTTCATGCACATTTGGATAATTCTCGAGGAAGAAAGTCAAGTGAGGAAGCTCTAGGACTCAATGATTAGGAAGCGCAATGATTTCTAAGTGTCTACAACAAATAAATATCAAGTTTCGTCTTGGAAATCAACATCGAAAGCAAAGAAAAAGGCACGAATCAAGAAAAGTCAAGACTGGGTGTATGAAAGACTCCCAGCCGATCGGTCGGAGCCCGCAACCGATTCAGTTGGGCTGATGGAAAAAACGTAACCGGATCAGCTGCGTCGCAACCGATCCGGCTGCAAACCCTGGAGTTACACTTTTTGTCATTTAATGTTGCCTTAACTTCTATTAATCATGTGAGGCTGATCATTTCCAGTTAATAACTTGTTAGGGACGTTTTTAGCCTGATAGTTAAGGGTTCTTAGCTATAAAATGAACCTAGACTTAGTAGTCTAGTGTGACACAACAAAAAGAGTAATAGTTTACACCAAAGCTATTACCAACCCTTATTATTCATCCAAAAAGTCTTGTTACTGCTGTAAAACGTCAAGGAAAGTGGTGAGACAAATTCTCATCCATTGTGTGATCATTCGAAGTTGTACGGTTAGGCTAAGACGATTGGAGGCGTGTGGTTGCTATATTCCATAATTTCTAATTCTTGTAATCCAAAGCTTAGGTATTCTATTGAACTTGTCATGAATTTCTATTCTATTGAAATTATTTGAATTACCTTGTTACTACTTGTGTTATGTTATGATTGTCATGGAGTAATTCTTGAATATACTTATGTGTAAGGATGCAGGAAATTGTAGGAGTGTTCTTATATGTGATGCATGTGAATGATCTTGTTTAAATGAGTTTGTTGGAAAAACTACTAGTCTTGTTTGTTTTGTTGGTAAAACATGTTTAAGAAAAAGGACCGAAAGGATTTCTCGTATGTTTTATTCCAAAAAGTTAAGTGACAAACTAGTATGGGAATATGGTGATTGACACTCACCATGTTTACTTATTGAAACAAGACTTTAAATATTTTCATCACGAAAGGGTCGAAAGATTCGTAGGAAAAAGTTTAATTAGAACCTTTTACAAACAAATGGATTTTCTAAAGAATAATCATTAGGATATGGGCCGAAAGGATTACCTACATGTTATTGTTCTTAAAATGATTTTACAAAACATCAACCATGGGTTGGAAATCATTTGCTTATGATTTGTGCATTGCATCAAGAGTTTACACCAAGCCTTCATGAACACTCTCTATGATTGCCTATAGACTTCACACAAGTATATGTTTCTTAATATTGATTTTCACTAAACCAAAATTTTAAGGAAGCCTTGACAAGCTTTCTTGTTTCGAATATTTTAAACAAATTAAAACGCAAATCTCTTGGGACGATCTCGACTTACCCACTTTTGCTATCGCGAACGAGTATACTTGCTCGTATGTGTTTATAGTAATTGTCGGATAAATCGTGTTTATAAATATTAAAACTTGCAACACGTGAGACACATCAAGTTTTTGGCGCCGCTGCCGGGGATTTGAGTGTTTTTTATTTGTTTTATTTCTGTAAAATTCATAATATTTGAGTTTAGTTCCAATTTTCAAAAGTAAAAAGTAAAAAAAAAAAATTGGTTTTTAGACCAACCGATTCGGCTGCGCGAGCAACCGATCCGGTTGGTCGTCTCGGTAAAAATAAGTTTTTATTTATTTTTTGTTTCTAGTTTATTTATTGTTTTGTATTTTAGTTTATGGCTTGTTTCTTGTCATTTCTGATTTTAAGGCTAGTTTAGAAGATTGTTTATTATTGTTTTTGTCATTTTTAGATTTTTGGTTATATATCATTTTTAGTTTTATTTAATTTTTTTTAATTAATATTGTCTTGATTAGAGTAATTGTCTAGTTAATTTTCAGTTTTAGATGTTTAGTTAGTTTTAATGATTAGTTAATATTATCTAGTTAATGTTAGTTTATGGTTAATTAGTATAATTAATGAATTTAATTAGTAGGGTAATGAGTAGACACACTTATTAGAGTTTAAGTTTTAATTAATTGTCTTTAATTAGTTTTTAATTAATTTTAATTTAAAAAATAAATAAAAAATGGAATTCACTCCAGCCGATCGGTCTTTGCCCCGTAACCGGATCGGCTGGGTGTGTTTTGGTTTGAGACTTAACACCAACCGAATCGATTGGAGGGTCAACCGATCCGATTGGAGCTCTCGATAAGAATTTTTCTAGTTTCGTAATTTCAAGTTTTAGCTTTTGTTTTTAGTCTTAATAAGTGTCTTTACTTGTTTAGAATGTGTTTCTGTAGTTTGTTTTGATTTTAACTAACTCTAACGCTAATAATTTGGATGATTGTTTTGGTTTTGTTTTGTTTTGTTAGATAAGTTTGTTATGGATAGTTTGAGTGGAATTTTCGAGTATCTACGCAACTTGGATGAAATGTTTAAGGATACCGGTAACTCATTGGAGAAGATTGGGAATATCTTGGAAGAAAGTAAGAAAGAGTTGGCCATTGATTCGGAATGTTTGGAAGAAGTTGGAGAAAACAAGGTTCAAGTTCCTAAAAAGAATAGGGTCGTGGTTTTCACGCAAGTACCTCTCACGGGGTACGATTCACCATTTATGAGGTTTGGGACACCGTGTAGTGTTGAAGGGGTGAGTGCGTGGGATGCTCAATTGAACATGGTATGGGGACAACTATATTGTGGACAAGGTACTTGACAAAATTGGCCACGTTCGTTTGGACTATGAAGCTTATGGGAGGAAAATTGTTAAGAATCTTAGGATCAATATCCATGGTCATATTTTCGAGGCCGATTTTGTAGTTTTGGAAGAAGGGAACGCGGATGAACCGGACGTATGCTTTGGACGAGATTTCCTTGTGACAACTAAATGTCAATTGGATTTTGCTCTAGGTGAGATGAGAATCAACATTACCGATTTGGAGGAAGAGAAGGAAGTGAACGAAATGCTTGCGGAATTGTGTGCAAACATGGAGAAGGAGAATGTGGAGATTGTGAAATTGAGAAAGGCTAGTAGAAAGAAGACCTCATCAAATAAACTAACTCCCACCACCTCTACCACCAAAAAGACCCATGATTACACACCATCACCACCAAATTCACTAAACACCTTCAAGCCCTTAACTCAAGAGCAAAAGGAAGCTATCGTAGCAAACCTTGAACAAAAATTCCTTGAACTTAACGAGAAGAAACCGGTGATTGAAGTGTTACAAGATTATGTTCTTTACCGCAAAAAGCTAGATGCGGTTATGTTGGCTAGAGCACGGTTGGAAGATAAGGATCTTTCGGATGAGGATAGGGATAGGATCTTATTTCGGGGTATGCCGCGGAAAGAGAGTGACCCGGGTAACTTCGTTTTGCCTATAAAAGTTAATGGGACCACTCCGGTTTATTCTTTGGCGGATACGGGATCGAGTGTCAACGTTATGCCTTATCCACTATTCAAGACTATGGGACTAAGCAAACCTCAACCAAATCATTCTAAGCTAACCATGGCGGACAACTCTCAAGCTAAGGCTATGGGGGAAGTGAAAAATGTGAGGGTACAAATTGGCTACCAACCTTATTTGGCCGATTTCCTAGTCTTGGATATACAGGTTGATAAAATTCTACCTCTCTTACTTGGAAGACCTTTCCTACGCACATGTGAAGCGATAATAGATATGGGGAGGGGGACTATGACAATCGATGATGGGATCTCAAAGAAAAATTATTATCCCAAACCTAGGGGTAAAGTGTTAGAATTTATGGAGGATTTGGAACTCTTTGATGGGGAAGATGATTTGACTTGCTTCGAAGTTGGGCGTGATGTCCAAGGGAATCCTAAGTATGGACCGCTCGCCCCACCATATTTTGATCTTGATGATGAAATGGAACGTGCACTTGCTATGGAAGCCTTCTACAACCCATTTAAGAACATCCTTGTGTACAAGAAGCTCACGGATTTCTTAGGATCTCTACCCGTGCAATTGAAAATTTTGGAATGGGGACCCGAAGGGTCGAGTGTATACAAAAGAGAAGAGGGATATGGGGAATGTGTGGAAAACTAGAAGGGGGGGTTGAATATTTTTACCAATTTAAAACTTCCTTTTAAATATTTAGATCGACTTATGTCAATCTATTTGATTGTTTATGTTGGACGTTGATAGATGGATATATAAACGTGTAATGAAATATAAAGAGTAAGAAGCACATCACCACAACACAAGTTATTTATAGTGGTTCGGCTACAAGGACACCTTCCTTGCCCTACTCCACTCCCCGAGTCACCTACTCGAGAGTTCGTAAGCACTACACCAACTCTTTGTGGCGGAGAAGCCTTCACAACGTCGCTTAACCTTTTTCCGGTACAAAGCTAAATACCGAGTTCTTTCACACCAAGGCGAACCACACCTAACACAATGTCGCCTACCCTTTATACGGTGCTAGGCTAACCACCGAGTTCTTTCACACCTTAGGAGAACTAATCCTTCACAACGTCGCCTACCCTTTATTAGGTACTAGGCTAAGCACCTAGTTCCATTACTATGGAGGAACTACTACCCTTCACGACACAACACCTAATCTCAAGGAGATCTTCTCCTTGTTACAACACCATCAAGGATATCACCATCCTTGAAGATAAACAAATACATATATGTATAACGATGCACCTCATCGATTATACGACCTAGGCATTCTTCCCGAATGCTACTTGATTTAATTCTTAGGCATCCTTCACTAATGCCTTTGACACAACGCTTGGCACCCTTCACTAATGCCTTCGTCTTGACACCTTTAGCATCCTTCACTAATGTTTTGACACGGATGATGAGCACCTTTCACTAATGCTTTCATCTTGACTCTTTCGGCATTCTTCACTAATGCCTTCAACCCAACATCTATGGAGAAAGGAAGAACTATCAACAAGAGAACCTTAGTAGTCTTGATGATGACGAAGCATGGCAACTCATGGACTTGAGCTTGCACGTCTTCAAGAAGTGGTGATCTCTCCTTTAAGAGGAACCTAGTAGATCACACAAAAACAAAAGACAAACTACATAGATCACTTAGATCTGAGGTTAGAGGGTTAGAATACTTTGGGGAAGTATGTGTGTAAAAGTCATGTCTAGAGAGGAAGAAATGGCTCTCTATTTATAGAGGAAATTCTATTCTGTTCCCCGGATCCCACGGATCCCTACCACAAGGGATCCGGCTAGCACAACGCTAGGGATCCGTGGTCCGCTCCTCTTTGCCCATGGGTATTTTTGGTTATGGGTCATGGGTCATGGGTTATGGGTTGATCCATGGTTTTCTTTCTAGATACAATGAACTTGGTTAAGTGGTATATATAAAACCATGGGTTATGGGTCAAAACCATTTGCTAGTATTTACCCATTTAGTATATACTTGTATTTACCCATTTTAGCATATACTTAGTTTTTACCCATTTTAGTATACTTAGTTTAAGTATATGTTTAACCCAATATGTAAACACTAGTTGTTATACATATGTATCTAAATCATAAAATCACTTATACTTGTTTTTGTGTTTTATGTGAGAGCGTAAGTGTGTTAGAAAACTATTAACTCAAACTATTTACGTACTCTATTTGTTTCGTTAAAATGATTTTACATTTGTTATCGACAAAACATTAGAAGATCGTAAAATATAAATAAACGTTTTTACGGCTTATTTGTATTAACAGAATGGCATGTCAAATTCGATATACTATGCCCTAGTGGGAGGATATTTGTTAGAAAGTTCAAAACTCATGAAACATATCGTGAGTTGAGCGAAAAATTCCAAAGCGAGGATATTTTGAGGCTTGAATATTTTGAGGAGTGATAAGGAGAAGAACATCGCAACAATAATAACAAACATTTGTTTGCTTCATCTTCATCTTTTGATGAACTTTTATTTTATGCACTTAGGGATTTTGATTTCATTTGGTTTTTATTTTATTATTATGGTTTGAAGTTATTTTAATCAATTCATTTTGAATTTTAGTTTAAGTTTATGATGATAAGTATGATGATTTAGTCTTTGAGTTAGATGTTGTTGAAATTTGCAAATGGTTGGATGAATGTTGTGTGCATCTTTAATCGGATTTTTGAGTAAACAATTTTTGCTTGGAAGGTAAAATGCCCAAGTAAAGTTAAAAAGGTAAAATTCTGCAAAAATGCAAACCGAAACGGTTGTGTCCATGACTGAATCGGTTGGAAGCAAGTACAAGTACCAAAAATTCATTTTTCCAGAAAAACACACACACACACACTAATCCTCCATCTGGGTTTCACAAAATTCGACCACTAAGAAGTTTTTTGAAGATTGTTAGAGCTTTAGAAGATCATCATGACACCTAAACAAGTAAGCATCTGCAATCAATTAACTTAATTAGGGTTTAATTTGAGTATTTGATTCGAATCGCAAATTAGGTCACCAATTTGGGGGTTTTTGATGGGATTCGAATTCAGTTGTAATCTTTTAGAATTAAGTAGGTAATTGATATAGGAATGCATTGCAAAAAGAATTGTAGTGATTGATTCAACATGGAACGAGTATTAGATGATTGAATTTTCGGATTCACTTAGGTTGTGCCATTGGATCAAATTAAGTTGCAATTGATGATTCCTAGTTGTTAGATGATGCATTTTCAGTGAATTTTAGATGCCACATTGTTGTTAGAACAAGTAATTGATGAATTGAAGTTGAGCTTGTAAGTTCTAAGCATGATGAACAAGTGATGATTGGAAGTTTTTGAATGCGAATTATGAGCAAATTGAGGTTGTAGAAATCATTGGTGATGTTAAAATGAAGTTATGGAGTGAATTGGAATTGAAAAATCTAGTGGGAAATCGATTGGAAGGCCGTAGCCTTATGCAGAACAGGTAACCTATTCGGCTGCATAACGCAACCGAAATGGTTGGACCAGGTTAGGGGAGGATCCGGATCGGCTGCCCCTTGACTGATCTGGTTCCAGGTTCTGTTGTGGAAAAATGTAAATTTTGAAATAGACCCTAGAGGCTTCAATAAACCTTATCGTTGATTCTAACACTCTTATATTAACTTATATTTGTGATTTCTACAGAGAAATATTGTAGGTTGTTCGAGTTCGACGCGGATTCCAACGAACCCGATCATGACCAAGTATTGCCAAAGGAATGCAAGGAAAAAGGTTACGTATAGCTTGAAATCTTAAGGGAATGCGAATTTGAAGTTTAAGGATCTTACCAGTGAGGAGAAACATGCTTTTAGGGAACATTTGTCAAAGTTGCAAAATAGGACTGTTTTGGTTCCTAGGTTGATAGATTGGGATTTGTTTAACGAATATGAGTGTGAGAATGAGTTGCGGGGTATGATGCGGATGTATTATGTCTATTCGGTTGATGGAGATTCGTTTGACGATTTTTCGTGGGAGAGAGCTTTTAGTATTAATGAAGAAGTTTATTGTGAATGGTGTATGGAGTTCTTTTCGACTATGTACTTTGAAAGGAAGGTCAATGTTCGGAACATCATGAATGAATTTTGTGTTTGGTTTAGGCTTTGTGGGCAGGATCATGCATATACATTGCTGGGTTTTGCTGTTGCTCTGGGATTATATGAATAGGATGAGGTTGATCATCGATTGTTTGAAGCTCATTTCTCAAGGCTTAGGAGATTTGAGAAAGATTACCCTAGTGTTCCCGCGTATTGGAATCGCGTGGGAGATCCTTCTTGTACTCGTAGGAATTCTGCAACCCTTAGGAGTCCATTGATGAGAGTGCTACATAAGTTGTTAGTATGGGGGCCGTTTCACAGAATTGGGAGCCGGGACAAATGCCAAAAGCCGGACTTGTGGATTATGATGTTGTTGGAAGAGACCAAGGATGGGAATGCGGCTTGGCTCATAGCCGAGTATTTGTCTAGGAAAACCCCGGGTATCAAAGGTAATAGCAACATATGTGGAGGTCATTATGTGACGAGGTTGGCAAAGAATCTTGGGTATTACAATAGCAATGAGTTGGCTAAGTGTGGAGAGCCAAAGGTTAGTGAGATATGGGATGCAATGAGTTTTGGAAAAGCTTTGAATAGGAGGACAAAGACTTGGGAGCATGGATTGAACCACAACCACGACAGCAGCCGGGCAATGTGTCAATGGGCAATATACCGATGGGTAACGTGCAAACGGGTACGACTAGTAGTTTTGACTCAGGTTGGGGAGATTGGAACCGACATTTGAATGAAATTGAGTGTAGGGATATTTGGAGAGATTCGATGATGTTGAGGAACAACTACATTAATGATTATTCGATTCCGTTCTTTCAACACATGGCTCAAGAAGCAAATTATGAGTTGCCTCCTTACAACCCACCTAATGTTCCACCATATCCTTTCCCCTACACCTCGTACCCTGGACCGTATCCGTACCCATATCCTGGCTATGCACCATTTCCTGACCCAGTGCCTGAATATGGTAGATTACCCGAGGTTGGAGGATCTAGCTATAATGTTGGAGGATCTTCATCGGGAGTTGGAGGAAATAAGAAGAAGAGGAGAGTTCATTCGGAGTTTGTGGACGAGCACTATGAGTCCGAAAGTGATGATGATGATGATGATGAAGGTGATGAGATGAGTGAGGATGACGAATGATAGTGGATCATTCTTTGGATTATGATTTACAAAACAATGCTTATGTGTGTCGAACAATATTTTCTCTATCTCTATCTCTTAACTATTTCTTCAGGATTATTATCATACTTTGTTTATTTTTATTTTGGGATTGAGTTGTAAAATAGCAACGTACTTTTCCAAGTGTCCCATTCTGGTACGTGTACTTTTTTTAAGCTGTAGAATAGCAATGTACTTTTCATAAGTGTCCCGTTCTAGTACGTGTACTTTTTTAAGTCGTAGAATAGCAATGTACTTTCCATAAGTGTTCCAATTTAGTACATGGGATGACGTACCAAATTGGAACACTTATGGAAGTAGGACGTATCAAATTGAAACACTTATGGAAAGTACATTGCTATTCTACAACTTAAAAAAAGTACACGTACTAGAACGGGACACTTATGGAAAGTACATTGCTATTCTACATCTTAAAAAAAGTACACGTACCAGAATGGGACACTTGAAAAAGTACGTTGCTATTCCACGACTCAGTCCCTTTTATTTTTAAGTAGCGTTTGGATTATTTGTAGTTGTTTGTTTGTTTTATGTGTTGTGTATATTTTGCAGTTTTGTTTGCAGGATGGATGTGACGGAAGCTTATTGTTGGTCAATATTTGGAGTTGGATAACTCACATGCGTGCCTATGACCCAATATGCATATTGCATATTCTATCCCCGTGGTATCTTTTTTACTATTTCTTTTTCCCATTTTCTTTACTTTGAAGTTCATTTTATTACATTGAGGACAACGCGAAACTTAAGTATGGGAGAGGGAAGAAAATAGGAAAAATGACACGATTTTTATTTTTTTTAGATTTTAGTTTTATTTTTGATTTTTAGGTAAAGTTTTTGGATTCAAGAAGTAGAAAATCGCCCTTGATTGTCTAGTTGTTTTCATGCGTTATTAAGATATATTTAAAAACAACTTGGGTATTTCAATGGTAAAATGAGGTTTTTGAAAATATTTGATTTGGACCAAATTACGAAAGTAATTCATTTTGGATTCGATAGCATTTTCTAGCACGCATTGTAGCCTTTTTCCACTAAATTGTGAGGATTCTTTTTGTATAAAACATATCTTTTTGTTTTATATTTTGCTATGAGTGTGCCGGTGATTATATCGATTCTAGAACTTGTACTTGTTATGCATTACGGTTAAAATCACTCTTGAGTGATAAAAATATGTTCAAATGATAAGAGGCAATCGTAGGATTTAACCCAAATGGCCTTCCATTTTACATCTAATGTTTTTTGCTAACCACATCGGTTAGTTAACCACTTTATATAGACCCATTTGTTAGTGATCATTTTTAGCACTAGATACCCTTAGTTACACCCTTCGAGCCAATCTTTTCATTTTTGTTAAATCCAGAAAAATACAAAAATATTTTGCACCTTAAACCTTAGCCAACCCATGTCAATGTCTATTGGTTTGTTGCTAGTTGTTTAGAGTGTTGGATTGTTTTTTATGATTATGAAGAAGCTACACTTTGTCATTTGTGTGTACCAGTCTCCAACAAAGATGAAGAAGACGTCTTTCTCATTTGTATTTTTTGTGGTGTATGCTCATACTAAGTGTGAGGGAGTTGTTACAAAACAAAAAAAAAAAAAAAAAAAAAAAAGTTATGATTATAGCCAATGTGCTATATTGAGTTATATTGATTAGCCAATGAGCTAAATTGAGTTATATATGTTTGGAGATCGATATGTGAAGAAGAGGAAAATATAAACATTTTCGGGAGTGTGGTTTGTGTGATGGCTAGCAACATGGAGGTTTAGACTTGACTTTATTTTTATTTTAAAACCAATTTCATAAACTATCCCATGCCTTATCCATACCATTTATAAACCCAAAGCCTTAACATTATAACCCGAATAAAAGCTCTCTTTGATGAATTTATTTTATTTGTCTTGATACTTGTACAAGCTTATGGTAAAAAGCACTAATCATGACTAGGCATTGAGTGATTTACATATACACACCAATATATGAGTGTTGAGTGAATTCTTAAAATCATTCGTGAGGTGTTTAGTTATGTTATCTAAAGTCATTTGGTTCATTTTAAAATTTTCACATATTAAAAGCAAATTAACAATTATTTCTCTTGAGTTGATTGTTAGATTTTTGGAACCACGGTATCGAGACCATTGAAATCGATTTTCGTAAATGTTAGACCTACTCGAGGGCGAGTAGAACTTAAGTATGGGGGAATTAGATAGCGCTCAAAATGAGTATGTTTTTAGTAGCGTTATTGTTGGTTTTGTGTATGATAATCGGGTATATATTTACTCATAATTGTTGCAAAAGTGCAAAAGAAGCGTATTTGTATGTGAATGTAGCCAGGTATCGTAAAAGGTGAAGAAATAAAGATTTCATGCACATTTGGATAATTCCCGAGGAAGAAAGTCAAGTGAGGAAGCTCTTGGACTCAATGATTAGGAAGCGCAATGATTTCTAAGTGTCTACAACAAATAAAGATCAAGTTTCGTCTTGGAAATCAGCATCGAAACCAAAGAAAAAGGCACGAATCAAGAAAAATCAAGATTGGGTGTACGAAAGACTCCCAGCCGATCGGTCGGAGCCCGTAACCGATTCGGCTGGGATGATGGACAAAACGCAACCGAATCAGCTGCATCGCAACCGATCCGGCTGCAAACCCTGGAGTTACAATTTTTGTCATTTGTTGGGTTTTAGGTTCCTAGCATCAAGAATTACTTTAAGTACTAGAACCACAGACAGGCTTGTTAGAACCACAGACAGAAGAGTGTAACCACGGATGAAGACAACCGCGGCTAGTAGTAATGTGTAACCACGGATGATATATTGTAACCACTGCTAGTGTTTTGTATAGTCGGTTAGTTTATTGTATTAGATAAATATGGAAAAGATATTTATCTTATAGGTTACGTATTGTATAATGTGTAGGACTCCTTAGCTTATAAAAGGAGGTCCTAGGTTAGATTAGATGAACGTAAGTTTTATATCTAAGGTCGATACACTTCAAGGTTGAAAAACCCTAATACTGTAAGAGTATTCGTATTAATAAATAATATTGAGGTGTTGAATGTTAACTGTTCTTCTTCTTAAGGTTAAGTGTTAAATTCCGCATAATACTTAATAAGTTGTTATTCTAAGTCAGTTTCTATATTAGATCGTTTGCTCAACTGGGATCAACAAGTGGTATCAGAGCTTGTGATCTAGAAACTGTAATCAAGAAGAAGTCTGTTAAGCTCTATTCTAAGATAAGATGTCTGACGAAACTCACATGGTGACTGCTTCAAAGGTACCCATGCTCAAGCATGGTGAGTATCAAATCTGGAGAATGCGAATGAGGCAATACATTCGCATGATTGACTATGCTCTCTGGGATGTCGTTGAAAAGGGAGACACTCTTCCTAAGAAGGGTGAGGATGGCAAAGAGATATCTATTGTTAGTGAACCTGATAAAGCTAAAAGGAAAATGGAGATCAAAGCTCACAGTATTCTCTCCATGGGAATACCCAATGATTATGCTTTGGATTTTGAACAATATGAATCTGCTAAAGAGTTACTGGATGCTCTTGAGACAAGGTTTGCTGGCAATGAAGCTACTAAGAAGTCCAGGATGAATATGCTCAAGCATCAATTTGAAACCTTCACTGCTCTCAGTGGAGAAAAGATTGATGGCACATACAATAGACTTCAAAAACTTATCAGCCAACTGAAGTCTGTGGACTATAAGGTTCTTCAAGAAGATATTAATTTGAAGTTCATTAGGAGTTTATCGACTGAATGGGCTATTCATACAATTGTATGGAGGAATAAGGAGGACTTTCCTAAGATGACTCTGGATAATCTCTTCAACAACTTGAAGGTTTATGAGTCTGAGAATAACTTTGCTAATGCCTCTTCTGCTAATCAAAACATTGCTTTTGTATCCACTAATCACAAGAGCCCACAAGATGTATCCACTGCTGCCTATGGTATATCCACGGCTATTGCAAACAATACCACTGTTAGTGATAATGTCAATGATGGTGCAATTTGTGCCTTTCTGGCTGATTTAACTACCAGTGTTACTGTTCTTAATCAAGACCTAGATCAAATTGATCCTGATGATCTTGAGGAAATTAATATTCAATGGCAAATGGCAATGTTGACTCTACAAGCAAGGAAGTTTCTGAGAAGGACTGGAAGACAGGTTAAGTATGATGGTCAAAGGAGAGCTGGATTCGACAAGAGCAAGATGGAGTGCTTTAATTGCAAGAAGAAAGGTCACTTTGCTAGGGAATGTCGAGCTCCTAAGAGAATTGAAGGCACTAAGAAGGTCACAGAAGAGCCTGCTGCTTCTTCAGCTTTGGTTGCTCAAGATGGGCTTGGAGATTATGACTGGAGTGATCAAATTGAAGAAGGTCCAAATGCAGCTTTTCTTGCTAGTGAAGCTTCAAAAGAGCATAACTTTGCTCTAATGGCTTATGCTTCATCTTCTGGTTCAGATTCTGAGGTATCTAATGATTCTAAATCATCTACTTGTTCTTTTAAATCATGTTCTGATAACTTAGAATCTCAAAAAGCTATCACTGAGAGTATGAGGAAAGAAGTAGAAAGATTGACTCTAGATAACTTAGGTTATAGAGTTGGTCTAGAGGGTGTGGAAGAGAAGCTAAAATTCTGTATTAAATGTGAGTTTGAGTATGTAGAAAAGATCAATATACTAGGTGTTGAAATTGATCTTAAAGATAGAGAGATAAAAATGCTTAAAGAGAAACTTGAACTAGCAGAGAGTGAAAAACAAAAGGCCCTAGATGAAAAAGAAAAACATGTTGTTAGGGTAGCTAAAACACAATTTGCTTCTGATCTGGTTCATAAATCTATAGAGAGTCATCTAATGAAAAAGGGTTCTGGGATAGGATACAACAATATGCCACCACCCACTCTTATGCAAAATGCACCACCTGCTAAAGAACTGTCATTTAGTAGTGAATTCAGCTTTAACAAACCTGTAGAAGGATTAAGTAGACCTGACACACCTAAGATAAGTTCTGATAAGTCATCTGATGCTCCCAAAATTGAAGATTGGGAATCAGATTCTGAGGAAGATAGTATTGAATCAACTAAGTCTACAGAGATAGAAAAAGTTAAGAATGTTGATTCTCAGCAAGTCAACCTTGTACCTAGATTTGGAGCTAAAATTACCAAGAAAGTAGTAGAGTACAGGGAAATACCTAGGGAACAGATGAAACAATATAAACCTAGGGGTAATCAAAGAAGCTTAAATGGTTTAATTTCTAACAGATTAGGTGATGAGTTTCAATGTGTTAAAAAGGCTTGTTTTGTATGTGGTAGTTTTGAGCACTTACAGAGAAATTGTAATAAAAACAGACCACAAGTTTGGAATCATTGGAGGAGGGTAAATCACCAAAACTTTTCAAAGAATACAAACCCTCATCCTAACAGAAACATGATTCCTAAAGCAGTGTTAATGAGGAATGGGAATACCAAATCAATTGTCACTGCTTCTCCCAAATGGGTTCCAACCAATGCTAAGCAAAGTGTAAACACGGCTAAGCAAAATCAAACCACTGATAAGCCAAAAATCACCACAGATAACAAAGAAGTTTTAAAAATTCCAAAGGTGATAACTGATACAGTGGTTGGGAATCATTTTTATGCTGTTAAGGCCTCAGCTAGTTGGCAATGGAAACCTAAGACCAAGGTTTTACATCATGTCAACTGTGCATCAATGGACCTAAAGAAATTTGATTATATTGATGCACAGGGCAGACCCAAGTCAGTATTGGCTTGGGTCCACAAAAGGAACTAACTTGTTTAATTTCATGTGCAGGGAAATCTACAAGATGAGCTAAAAGACAAAGGAGTTTTTGATAGTGGTTGCTCTGGGCACATGACTTGGGATGGGAGCAACCTGGAAGATTTTGAAGCTTTTGATAGAGGCTATGTGGCTTTTGGCAATGATCCAAAGGGAGGAAAGATACTTGGAAGAGGCACAATCAGAACAAGAAATTTGGACTTTGAAAAAGTCTACTTGGTACAGGGACTTAAGTACAATTTATTCAGTGTTTCTCAAATGTGTGATAAGAAAAACTGGGTAATTTTTGGTGAAACTGAGTGTGTGGTGTTATCTCCTGAGTTTAAGATGCCTGATGAGAAGTTTATACAACTTAGGGTACCTAGGAAGGAAAATATATATAGTTTTGATCTTAAAGATGTAATTCCTAATAGGTCCTTAACTTGTTTATTTGCTAAAGCATCTGTGGATGAGTCTAAGTTATGGCATAGAAGATTAGGTCACCTCAATTTCAAAACAATCAATAAACTGGTTAAAGGGAACTTAGTGAGAGGGTTACCTTCTAAGGTTTTTGAGTGTAAGGAACTGTGTGTGGCTTGTCTGAAAGGAAAACAACATAGAGCTTCTTGTAAGTCCAAAACTGTCAACACCATTTCACAACCACTGTTTATGCTTCATATGGACTTATTTGGACCTACTTTTGTCAAGAGTTTGAACCATAAGCAGTATTGCCTAGTTATCACTGATGATTATAGTAGATTTTCTTGGGTTTACTTTTTGGCTACTAAGAGTGAAACTAGTGAAGTTCTCAAGAGTTTCATTATTAAGATAGAAAATCTAGTGAATCATAAAGTCAAGATAATCAGATGTGATAATGGAACCGAGTTTAAGAATGCAGTGATGAATCAGTTTTGTGTAGAGAAAGGTATAGAAAGACAATTTAGTGTTGCTAGAACACCACAACAAAATGGTGTGGCTGAAAGGAAAAATAAAACACTAATTGAGGCTGCTAGGACTATGTTGTCTGAGTCTAAGTTACCAACTACCTTTTGGGCTGAAGCTGTAGGCACTGCATGTTATGTGCAGAATAGGAGTAAGGTAGTAAAGCCTCATAACAAGACCCCATATGAGCTGTTACATGATAGGAAGCCAATGATTGCATTCCTAAAACCTTTTGGGTGTCCTGTTACTATCTTGAATACCATAGACTACCTAGGCAAGTTTCAGGAAAAAGCTGATGATGGATACTTTTTAGGTTACTCTTCAAATAGTAAAGCCTTTAGAGTATACAATAGGAGGACTAGAATTGTTGAAGAGAATCTACATGTTCAATTCAGTGAAAAGACTCCTAGTGTTGAGACCAAAGGACCAGACTGGCTGTTTAACATTGATATGCTAACCAAATCTATGAATTATGAGCCTATCATTGCAGGAACTTCCACTAATGTTGATGCATGTACTCAAAAGAATTCTGGTGCAGAAGCAATTTCTAAGGAAGCTGATTCTCCTCAAGAGTTCTATTTGTTTGAAAAGTGGAAAGCTAGTTCTGTCTCACCCATCATAGATAAGCAAGGTTCCACTGATGATGATGTCTTGAATACTGGAGGCAATAGTGATCATCATCAGGATAAGGATGAGTTATTGAAAGATAATTCAGTGTTGGTAGAAGAAATTGAGAAGAAGAAAAAGCAGTCTGCAAGCACGGATAAGCCAAACATAAGCACGGATAGAGTTAATACAACCACTGCTAAGCCAACAACTTCTACCACTGTTATTACAAGTGAAATCCCGGATGTAAGTACTAATAGTAGTACTTTCTTTGGACCACATGCAAAGCCACTACATGGTGAAGAGGAGTATCCACATGATCCTGATATGCCTGCTTTGATTGAAATTGATACTCCTACTGATGATGAAGACATGGATGAATTCTTCAATGCTGATTTAACTAATTTGGAACATGTCATTCATGAAAGTCCTGTTACCTCAACAAGGATACACAAGATTCATCCCAAGGAACAAATACTTGGAAACTTGAATACACCAGTTCAAACAAGAAGCAAGGTTAAGAATACTGAACCCTTTCCTGAACATGGGTTCTTTGCAAGATCACTTCACAAAAGAAATAGTCATAAAGATCTGCAAAATTGCCTATTTGCTTGTTTTCTGTTTCAAAAGGAGCCCAAGAGAGTTGAAGAAGCATTATCTGAAGAAGGATGGGTAGAATCAATGCAAGAGGAACTTCTTCAGTTCAAACTTCAAAAGGTTTGGACATTGGTTGATCTTCCAAATGGTAAGAGGGCAATTGGGACAAAATGGGTGTTCAGAAACAAAAGGGATGAAAGAGGTATTGTTGTGAGGAACAAGTCAAGGTTGGTTGCTCAAGGATACACACAAACTGAAGGATTGGATTATGATGAAGTATTTGCTCCAGTTGCAAGAATTGAGGCTATTAGATTGTTTTTAGCTCATGCTTCATTCAAAAACTTTATTGTGTATCAGATGGATGTTAAAAGTGCCTTTTTGTATGGTACTATTGATGAGGAGGTTTGTGTTTGTCAACCTCCTGGTTTTGAAGATCCTGATCATCCTGATAAGGTCTACAGGGTGAGGAAGGCTATGTATGGTTTGCATCAAGCTCCTAGGGCATGGTATGAGTGCCTGTCCACTTATTTGATGGACAATGGGTTTAAAAGAGGACTAATTGATAAAACTTTGTTCATAAGAAAGCACAAAGATGATATTTTACTGGTTCGGGTTTATGTAGATGACATCATCTTTGGCTCAACCAATAAAGAGCTATGCAAAGATTTTGAGAAGCTTATGCATGATAAGTTTCAGATGAGTTCTATGGGAGAACTCACTTTCTTTTTGGGGCTATAGGTTCAACAAAGGACTGATGGTATCTTCATTAGTCAAGACAAGTATGTAGCAGATGTTTTGAAGAAGTTTGGGTTTCAGGATGTGAAAAGTGCTAGTACACCTATGGAAATTCAGAAACCATTGCTACCTGATGATGGCAGTACCAGAGTTGAACAGAAGTTGTACAGGTCCATGATTGGATCTTTGATGTATCTCACTGCATCTAGGCCAGATATTATGTTTTCAGTATGTGTGTGTGCAAGATTTCAAGTCACACCTAATTCATCACACATGAATGCTGTTAAGAGAATTTTTAGGTATCTTAAGGGTCATCCTAAATTGGGCCTTTGGTACTCCAAGGATTCCCCTTTTGATTTGGTGGCCTACACAGATAGTGATTATGCTGGTGCTAGTTTGGATAGGAAGTCTACAACTGGAGGATGTCAGTTTTTGGGAAGCAGACTTATTTCTTGGCAGTGTAAAAAGCAAACTATTGTGGCAAATTCTATAACTGAAGCTGAATATGTGGCTGCTGCTAGTTGCTGTGGTCAAGTTCTTTGGATTCAGAATCAATTGCTGGACTTTGGGTACAATTTTATGCATACTAAGATTTATATTGATAATAACAGTACAATATGCATTATTAAAAATCCTGTTTTACATTCTAGAACTAAACATATTGAGATAAGACATCATTTTATTAGAGATTGTAATGAGAAAAGGTTGATTCAAATGGTAAAAATCCATACTGATTTCAATGTTGCTGATCTTCTCACCAAAGTTTTTGATGTGGGGAGGTTTCAGTATCTTGTTGTTAGTATTGGAATGATAAATCTCTAAATTCTCAAATTGTTTTGTACCAGTTTGTAAATGTAATGCATTGTTATTATGTAATCTTAGTTTTGCTATTTTTGTTTCTAACCACTGATACTTTGTTTCTAACCACTGATAGTTTGGTTCAAACCACTGCTAGTTGTTCTGTTTTTCTCTAACCATTTTGCAGATAAAAGAATGCTCATTATAAAAGTAAAAGAAGTAGTGATGCAAAGTGTTCTTCATTCATTAGAGAAATAGCTTACAGCTTACAGAGTACAATCAACATCAAATGCAACAACCTGACAAGAGCTATACATGATCTACTAATCCTAATCTAGTTCATATCATCTATTCCAACATCTAACAGGCTGTTGGATATGCATGATCGCTCACATCTTTCACACTAGATGCTGGATATGCGTTCGTGAAGTCTTGCATAAACACCCATTCCTTCTATCTCAATGGCTGGAGATGCATGACTACTATGAAGAGGATGCTAAGGATCAAAATGGACAGGATGGATTGATGAAAACGTTGATGATGACTATGACCACATTAGATGAAGCACGAAGGACATAGTCATATCACCAAAACGCCTCAGTCCATTTTCCTTTTTCCCTTCCCCTTTACGATGTGTGAAGAAGCACCATAACTTGGTACTTGTAGACCGAGAACCACCTCTCTGTCTTTTAGAAGTGATGGATTTCTTGCTCGTGGTCTTGATTGGGGTTGAGATGCTGAAGGTTGGGAGTATGAAGATCTTTTCTTTGAGGAATCATCAGAGTCCTCAGATGCATTACTTGGATTCACCACACTGTCATCTTCAGATGATGGAAGAAATGGAGATTTTAATGGTCTTGTTTCTTGTGGAGGGAGGTAGAACTGCCATGGGTTATCATCTTCACTTGATGATGAAGATGATGATGAGGATGAGGAGGATGTTAGATTGACTACTTCTGGTTTATTCCAACTAGGGTTCCACATTGTGATTGCATTTGATTGGAAACTTTGAAGTAATTAGGGTTTTGATATTGATTGGTGTGTGCGTTATGTTAGATTTGGGTTCTTTTTATAAGTGGGGTTTAGGGTTATGGAAGTAAATAAGGGGCAGGTTTAATGTGGTTGAGGAGTTAATGAGATTCTTGGGAGTTGGACTAATATTAGTTCTAGAAGTTGACCATATTGACTTACCTGTTTAAACCACGGATAGGTCTTTTGGAACCACTTTTAGCTCTTCCTAACCACTGACAAGAATAACCTTATACTCTGTGTTGGTTTTGTGTTTTTGTCTTACTGGTATGAAGGTTTTGGGTGCCTAAAGAGCTGATTTCCTTGCTATATCTCTTGGTTATTTGGAAGAAGTGATCCCATGTATCTGCTGATGGTATGTTGCAACCGCGGATAGTAGTTCTGGAACCGCGGATAGTATCGACTCTAGTTTTGATAGTACAGGGGCTGTTTGGTAACTTTGGCGAATCTATATCACTCTCCCCAAATCACGGACGGATCATTTATTTGATTCTCAAACCACTTCCAATTGGCGCTCAATCTTAACCCTAATCACTTTCTTTGCATAATTCACCAACTCACATCATTATTTTCTTTACTCAAAATGGCTGAAAAGTATTCCACTTCCCATAACCTAGTTGCCATTCTCACCAAGGATGCTCGTTCTGAAGGGTTTCATCAAATGATTGATTTCTTAGTTCACAGTCCCATTCACTATGCTTTAACTGTTAAACCCACCATTCTTAGAGCCTACATACATCAATTCTGGAGGAATGCTACACTTGCAAAAGTTGATGGTGTGGAGATGTTTCGTTCTGAAGTAGATGAGCATGTTATTTCGGTTACTGAGGATATCATTCGAGAAGTTTTGCAGTTTGATGATGCTGATGGGGTCGATAATCTTTCAGATGTTGAGATTGTTGCTGGTTTAGAGAGATTAGGATATACTCATAGGGGTGACAAGGTACAATTCTTTAAGAGTTTGTTTTCACAACAATGGAAGTTTTTGATTCACACCTTGTTGATGTGTATGAGTAACAAGACCACAGGTTTTAATGACTTTCCTTCAAAAATTGCTACTGCTATTATTTGTTTATCTGAGGGAAGGAAGTTTAATTGGTCTAGGATGATTTATGAGGGGTTAGTACAAAACATTAGGAAGAAAGGTAAATACTATTTGTATCCTAGGTTTGTTCAACTGATTGTAGCACATCAAATTGTTAATCCTATTGAACATTCTAGAGAGTATGAAGTACATCATATGCTTCCTAAGGTTTTTGCACATATGAGGAATCAGCCACAGAATGTACAAATTAGAGATGTTCCTTTATTTCCTCACATGCTTATTTTGCCTACTGCTCCTGATTTTGATGAAGGTCTTGAAACACAACTGATTGTCACTGATAGTACACCTCAAACCACTGATAGTACACCTCAAATCACTGTTAGTACACCTATTGTATGGACTAGGAGAAAGAAGGGCACTAAGCTTCCTCAGGCTAGTGCTAGTGGTGTTGCTCATGAGGCTGTCACAGGTGATGAAGGTGACATGATTGGAAGGGCTTCCACTACTGATACATGCTTAGATGCTGATCAGGATAGTGGAAACATAAATAAGACCCAACCATTGGCAACTTCTAATGTGGAGAGTTCTCTGGAACTTAACACAGGTGGAGGAATCCCTAGCCACTTGGCTAATACAGGGTGCATAGATGTTCAGGCTCGGTCTGATGCTATGTTTTCTATATCCAAGGATTCACCTCTCGGAGCAGTTAACACAGCTCGAAGTGATGAGGATAGGTTGGAACCTGAACATGAATTGACGAATTCTGAGTTTGTACATACTGACTTTTCCAATGAACCACCTCTCGGACCAGTTCACACAGGTCGAAGTGGGGAGGATATTCTTGAACGCTTAAATGAATTGACGGCCAAATGTACCAAAATGGAGGAGACGATCTCGAATCTCAAGGAATTGGTTGGGTTTCATGAAAAGGATATTCGGCGCTTGAAGCACAGAGTTTTTGTTTTGGAGAAGATAAAAAGGCCTGGGCTTGCTGCTTTGAGGAAGCTAAGGAAAAAGAAGTTGAACTCCTCTCCAGCTCTGAATATGGAGGATGTATCCAAACAGGGGAGGAGTGAAGGCAAGAATTCAGGGGAGGCTGGTGATATATCTGTTGATATACCTATGGATGAAGATGTTAATAGTGGAGATACTGAATTTTTGGTCTCTGATAAAGATGGGAATGAGGTTGTTCTTGAGAAATTGAAGAATGTTGAAGTAGTGCAGAACATAACAACTGATAGTATACCTGAAACCATGGTTAGTACTCTTGTAACCACTGATGCAGTTTCAGATATGACTATTATTCCTACTACTGTCATACCCACTGCGATTATAACCACTTCCACTGTTGTCACAACTCTATCTATATTACCAACTAAGCCTAAAGAAGTAGAGAAAGAAGCTGCAAGTACATTGATTAATTTGAACAAAACATCATCTATTTCTACACCCATCATTGCACCTACTTTATCTGTTCAAACTACTGCAACTAAACCCAAACTCAGAGAAAAAACTTTAGTTATTGGTGAACCACTGAAGAAGAAGGTGATTCAATCTGATGTTGGAAAGGGTAAAGGTATTGCAGTGCCTGAGTTGAAGTTTAAATCTAGAGCAGAACAAGAAGCTTATGATGCAGAGTTTGTAAAGAATATGGTTGCTGAAGAAAAAGAAGCTTTAGAGAAAAGAAAGCAGGAAGAAGAGGAAGCTAGTCAGAAAATGCTAGCTATATGGTATGAATCTCAAAACTTTCTTCAAGCTTCTCAACAAATTCTTGATGAGTTTACTGCACAAGAATGGACATTGCTGGATGATGAGGAGAAAGCTAGATTGATGAGTGAATGGGCAAGGAAGGTTAGCAAAACAAAGAAACAGGTTATAAGAAAGAAACCTCCTACTATGGCTCAGATGAGGAATGTATTGATGAAAATTATTAAGAATTCAGGCATTTATGTTTCTGATAATCTTAGTAAATGTTCATTTGAAAGAATTCATGAAATTTATGAAAGGTGTATGAAGATTAATCATGATGATTACTGTCCAATGAATTCTGAGAAGGAAGAGGAGTGGATTAAGAAGCATGATGAGTGGATGCAAAGTAAAAGAAAGAGAAAATCTGAGATTCAAGAGACATCTGGTTCTAAAAGATTGAAAGAAGTTGCAGATGTTAATCAAATTGTTTCTTATGAGTTTAAGCTTAATGATGGAAGTGAAGGAGTTTGGAAAATTCAAAGACTCAATAATGAAGTTTATGAGTATAACAAATTTTCACAAATGCTTCAGTATTTTGATAGAGATGATTTGATGAATCTTTGGATACTTTACAAGAATAAGTTTGGAGAAGTACATCCAAATGATTATCATGAGAGGTTTATCATCATTTGAAGATTCTATTTGAACCTACTCATGATGAACCTGAATGGCAAGGACTCTACAATGGTCAAGTTACTAGATGGTTTTTATATCAAACTTGTGGAGTTCATGTTCTAACTGTTTCTGGAAAGGTTATTCATATGCTTGTAGAAGGAGATTATCCTCAACTGAATAAGCATCCAGAAATAATTGTTCAGATGTTGAAGCCTGGTTGTATCAAGATGTTAGTACCTTATGATGGTCAAGCTTATGATTTGTTATTGAAGTATGAGAATATACTTAAGACTAGTAAGTGTTTGGCTACATCCTCCATTTCAGATGTTTTGAGCTTAAAGGAAACTTGAGAATTTTGTTGGAATGTATCAAGTTTAGGGGAGGATTGTTGGGTTTTAGGTTCCTAGCATCAAGAATTACTTTAAGTACTGGAACCACGGACAGGCTTGTTAGAACCACGGACAGAAGAGTGTAATCACGGATGAAGACAACCGCGGCTAGTAGTAATGTGTAACCACGGATGATATATTGTAACCACTGCTAGTGTTTTGTATAGTCGGTTAGTTTATTGTATTAGATAAATATGGAAAAGATATTTATCTTATAGGTTACGTATTGTATAATGTGTAGGACTCCTTAGCTTATAAAAGGAGGTCCTAGGTTAGATTAGATGAACGTAAGTTTTATATCTAAGGTCTATACACTTCAAGGTTGCAAAACCCTAATACTGTAAGAGTATTCGTATTAATAAATAATATTGAGGTGTTGAATGTTAACTGTTCTTCTTCTTAAGGTTAAGTGTTAAATTCCGCATAATACTTAATAAGTTGTTATTCTAAGTCAGTTTCTATATTAGATCGTTTGCTCAACTAGGATCAACATCATTTAATGTTGCCTTAACTTCTATTAATCATGTGAGGCGGATCATTTCCAGTTAATAACTTGTTAGGGATATTTTTAGCCTGGTAGTTAAGGGTTCTTAGCTATAAAATGAACCTAGACTTAGTAGTCTAGTGTGACACAACAAAAAGAGTAATAGTTTATACCAAAGCTATTACCAACCCTTATTATTCATCCAAAAAGTCTTGTTACTACTGTAAAACATCGAGGAAAGTGGTGAGACAAATTCTCATCCATTGTGTGATCATTCGGAGTTGTACGGTTAGGCTAAGATGATTGGAGGCATTTGGTTGCTATATTCCACAATTTTTAGTTCTTGTAATCCAAAGTTTAGGTATTCTATTGAACTTGTCATGAATTTCTATTCTATTGAATTATTTGAATTACCTTGTTACTACTTGTGCTATGTTATGATTGTCATGGAGTAATTCTTGAATATACTTGTGTGTAAGGATGTAGGAAATTGTAGGAGTGTTCTTATATGTGATGCATGTAAATGATCTTGTTTAAAGGAGTTTGTTGGAAAAACTACTAGTCTTGTTTGATTTGTCGGTAAAACATGTTTAAGAAAAAGGACCGAAAGGATTTCTCTTATGTTTTATTCCAGAAATTTAAGTGACAAACTAGTATGGGGATATGGTGATTGACACTCACCATGTTTACTCATATAAACAAGACTAGAAACATTTTCATCACGAAAGGGTCGAAAGATTCGTAGGAACAAGTTTAATAAGAACCTTTTACAAACAAATGGATTTTCTAAAGAATAATCATTAGGATAAGGGCCGAAAGGATTACCTACATGTTATTGTTCTTAAAATGATTTTACAAAACATAAACCATGGGTTGGAAATCATTTACTTATGATTTGTGCATTGCATCAAGGGTTTACACCAAGCCTTCATGAACACTCTCTATGATTGCCTATAGACTTCACACAAGTATATGTTTCTTAATATTGATTTTCATTAAACCAAAATTTTAAGGAAGCCTTGACAAGCTTTCTTGTTTCGAATATTTTAAACAAATTAAAACACAAATCTCTTGGGACAATCTCGACTTACCCACCTTTGCTATCGCGAACGAGTATACATGCTCGTATGTGTTTATAGTAATTGTCGGATAAATCGTGTTTATAAATATTAAAACTTGCAACACGTGAGACACATCAGATACATTTCAGAAAATTCGAGCAAACAGGTTGTATGGATTCAGAAGAAGATCTAGAGTTCTTAGAGTGATCTGCTATGGTAATTGCTTTAATCGAAATGCAACTACTCTTAGATGCAAGCCAATCCCTAGACTTTTGTTGAGTGTTTCTAGGTAATGGTTTACTATTAATAGCAGTGCCCTGAAATCTTGTAGAATTCATCAACCTAGGTTTTACACCTAAAACTCCGTCTTTTTGAATCTGTGCCCTTTTCCTAGCTGCTTCTAGATCATAGTTCCCTGAAGTATTTTTCTTAGTGAAATAATGTGGAGTGACTGGTTTTGACAAAACTTTTTTCGCATCAACTTGGGAGGCAAGCCGCGTTTTTGAAAATTTTGGTCTTTCAGATCTAAACGCAGTCGGTTGTCTAACAACTGACCGGTTTCTATTGGGATGTAAAGCTGGTTTCCCCAAGATTGATGGTTTTGCAAACTTAGTGTTCACACTATTCCCTGTTTCTTTTCTGAGTTCATTCTTTAATGCAACTATAGTGAAACCCTTTTTCTGAAGTTGAGCTTTGAGTTCATCAATTTTTGCTATCAAAGAGTTTGTTTGTTCCATTGACTTAGTTCTAGCTTCTTTGACAGTGTCACTTAGTTCTATGTGATGCTTTCTCAAAGTCTCATTTTCCTTTAGTAATTTGGCCACACAAACCGCTAATTCATCATTTCTCATTTGAATATCATCAATAGCATTAACATCAGAATTACTTGTAACCAAATTACTTTTCACGTGCATATCAGAAATGTGTTTCTTCAAATTGTTGATAGTCGAGTTTTTGGCTTGAAGCTGAGCTTTTAAATCGTTTATTTCAAAAAATTCATGAAATTCAGGAAATTCTGGATTCTTACATGGTTTCTTAGTTTGAAAACTTTCCTCCTTTCTTTGTATTGTAATTTCAAATGAAATGCAATGTTTTTCAAGTTTTGAGAATTTGTTTGAAAGTTCATCAAAAGCCTTTTTATCAACCATATCATTTATTTTGAAATTATTAGTCTCAGCCTCAACCAAGGAACATTTATCAGAATCATGTTCAGCATTAAGATCAGTTTGTTTAGGTACATTAGCAGATGCACTATGTTGAACAGTTAAGGGTACCTCATCACATGACTTCATTTATCGGTCTGATATCTGCATCCACATCATGTGTAACAAGAGTCACTGAACTACTGGCCGTTTCAAGCTTATCTGTCTCTGAGCCCCTGTATTCAGTGCCAACTGATCCATCATCTGGTGCTCTACCCGTCTCAACACTAAAATCTATTGATTGTACTCGACATTCATTCACCCAACATTCATTCACCTTTCTGATTTCTGTATCCACATCTTGTCTTACAGGAGTTACTGACCATCTGGTTACATCATTCTTTGTTGTCTCTGTTATCTTGCATTCAGCAACACCCGATCTTTCAACTGATACATTACCCGACTCATCACAACTATCTCTCAACTGCACCCAACAGTCATCCACTTTTTTTTATCATTCTGTGCAACTTCCTCAATATACTTCTCCACATTATCCATGAGTTGGATTAATGTTTCTCTGAACTCATTAGCTTCCATCCCAGTGTGATTCTTAAAGCACATTTCAGTCACCAGATAATTAAAATCTGAAGTGTATTCCCTTTTGATGAATGACTGAAGTTGTTTGTTGATCACCTGAAGTGCAGCTTTAGAACTGGCTTCTTGAACCTTTTTCCTGTTAAGTTGTTGTTCTAATTGTTCCAAGTTCAAGAACAATGTGCCAGTAATCGATGATAATTCTTGACGGAAGAGTGTAATACTTGATCGTACAATTCCTATTGTGTATTTGTCATCAATTCTAAGTAACTTGAGGTGTGAATGAAGTTGTCGATAAGGTTCAATGCAACTTTCATTACCCTTTACAAGAGCATTCTGTAACCTTGACTGGTGCATTTCTCTCTCTTTAGATTCTAAACACGGAGATCTCACATTCTCATTGATTGATTCTATCATCTTTAACCGTTCAGTATAGCTAATATTCTCATTGTTGTCTACAAAGATCATACAGTTTGAGTACTTCTGAAATCACTGAATCAGGAGTGTACGACATGATGTTGTTGTGTACACGAGATTTTACAAGTCTGTGATTTAAACCAAGAAGTAGAATCTTTCACGGGATTTTACAAAAATCAAGACCAAACCGTAAAGCAATGACCAATAGAACGTGTTAAGATGACTGATGGATCGACACAGTGATAGACGATTGTGTGTTAGGACTTATGATTATTTGTAGGATTAGCTGAGATATTGTTTAGTTGAGATTTGGATTGGTTGATGTACGTTTTTACGGTGAAATTTAGGTCTAAAAAATTAAAACCTCAATAACTTCCTTTCGGAGGAGATTTGGGCCTCGAAAAATTCGTTTCACAACTTTGTTGGGAAACCTCACAATATTCAGGCTGTTCTGGTTGTTTTGACAGGTGTTTCGCTGAAAACGGAGTTACGGTTCAAAAGTTATGCCCGTTTGAAGTTTTGACGTAAAAAGTCAACTTTGGTCAAGCCGCAAGTGGTCAAACCGCAAGTAGTCAAACCATAAAAGTCAAAAATCAGTTTTCTTGATCAAATCGCAGTGGTCAAATCACATTGTTCAAATCGCAGGATTGTCAAACCGCTTCAATCAAACTGCTAGAATACAAACCGCTTAAATCAAACCGCTTTTTATCAAACCGCTTCTTATCAAACCGCTTAACTCAAACCGCTTCTTATTAAACCGCTTCTTATCAAACCGCTTAGATCAAACCGCTGAAGACAAACCGCTTGAGTCAAACCGCTTAAGTCAAACCGCTGAATACAAACCGCTTGAGTCAAACCGCTTAAGTCAAACCGCTTATGTCAAACCGCTTACGTCAAACCGCTTAAGTCAAACCGCTTTTGATACAACAAATCTGGACAAACCGCATCCAAGAACTTGACAAATCGCTTCCTTGATCAGATCAAATCGCACCCAAATGACATCAAACCGCATACAAGAAAATATTACGAGACTCAAACCGCTTCCTTTAAACTCTTCAAAAACTAAACTTTTCCTATCCAAAACACTTTAACCAAGATAAATTAAGCCTTCCAACTCAAAACCTAAGCACTTATGATGATTCTAAACACAAAAGTATTATCAAAATTCAAACTTTAACACTTTTAGGGTATAGAATTCGAACCAACAAAACACACAAATAACCAACCAACTTGAAGATACCGATTCCGATAATGATTTCGATTATCTCGAGTTGCAAGGCGAAGACGGGTTCATCGACCCAGATGATGAGATACACGAGAAACGAAGATGCAAGCTTCTTGGCATCCCATTTAAAAGGCCACCTCCTATTATAACTGAAAAATTCGAGTTTACGCGATACCATTTGGGGCCTGAAGAAAAATTTTGCAAGATACGGAAAATTGAAACCAAAGAATACCTGCGCACTGCAACAAATGTCGGATGGGTTAGGCGCAACTTAATGAAAGACGTGGATGAAGTGGGACAAGCTAAAAGACCCCCATAGGAGACCCGCGGCTCTGAGTCTAACTTAAAGACTCGTTAATAAAGAAAAGTGTTCTTTCGGGAGACAACCCGAATTATCCCTTTCTTTTTTTTTATTTCCTTTCTGTTGGGTTTTGTGTTTTCTAACCGTTTTTGCAGGAGACAATGATGTAATTACTGCTGTAGTTGCTGATATGAACAGAGTAACGGCGTAACTCATCTTGGTGATTATGCCGTAACCAACATTTTAGCAGCAGACTTCTTGACGCAGTACCAACTACGTCGTAATACCATCTCAGTGGTTACGCCGTAACCATTCGCTTAGCTCATACTAGGTTTTGCAAGTTACGGCGTAACTCTCTTATTGGAGTTACGACGTAACTCTCCTCTGCTTTAATTCTTTCATTTTAAAACACAGTAACCTTGTATTAGTTTTAAATGAACTTTGTGGGTGTGTTCCCTGTAAACCCTCACGAGACTTCACTCGTCCACTTGGGACACCAAGTGGTTTAAAAGGCTTGTTGCATTCGCTAAATGCAACCGTGATTCCTACGAAAGTGAGTTATGTTTGTTTTTCATTTTTAGAATTATGCTTATCGGTATTATGATTTCAGGGATTGAAGTTTGCTCATGACGCTTTAACGAAGGCACGATCCTTTCTCGTGGGCCTTCTTCTTTTTTGGAGCAAATTTTAGGGAAGTTCTCGCTCTAATTCTACCTTTCTCTTCACCTTTATTTTAATGCCTAGTACAAAAGGGACTTTGTACAATTCAAGTGGGGGGACGGGAGTAGAATTATCTCTTGAACTTTATTTCGCCCTCATTTTTCTAGTTTATTTTGAAAAATTATGCTATTTTTTATATTTTGACATGTTTTTCCGAACCTAACTAGATTAGACCTTAACCGAGCACATACAACACTTGATATTACATGGTGAGATTAGCCTTATCCGTTTCCTATATTTTACCCAAATCCACCAAATTATGAGTGTGCCGGTAGCTTGTAAACTTTAGAACTTGGCCTTTGCATCATTTCGAGACCATAGACGAGGTATGTTAAGTTAGCTCGATGTATTTGGACTTTTCAGTTTTAGAAGGCAGTATTATAGGATTATCACCCAAACAGCCTACCATTGTGAGTCTATCGATTAGTCACCTCGACTTTTTGACCCCCATGTGAAACCCTTTTGTTGCACTCCCCTTTAGTGCAAGATACACCCTTCTGAGCCATTCCTTTCATTTTGTCACCCCAATATATTGTTTCATTACACCCTTACACCTTAGCCTACCCTGTAGTCTTTATTTGTAATTGGGAAATCATCATTTGCCTAAGTTCAAGGTTCGAGTGGAAAGGTTTGGAAATCACGCTTTCATCGACAACAATTATGAAGATCATTGAAGACCCCCGAATTCCCATTGTTCATCTCAAGTGGGGGGATGTTATGTTATCTTGTATGTTCAAAAAATCCGAAAATATATATATATATATATATATATATATATATATATATATATATATATATATATATATAGATATATATATATATATATATAGTTGATTCAGTTATGATTTTGTAAAGTGCAATGTTATAAGCACTATAGTATGAGCTTTATTATTTAGTATCGAGGAGGCCACCTCGGTCACATTTGAAGATTGGAGTTGGAATAATACCAACTGAAGAAGAAAAGGTAGTGTGCCCATCACGACGTCCTCTAATGACACATCTACCTTGCATTTCATAATCGGTCTCTAGACTTCTAAGCTTGAACTTTGGGCGGACGGTAAGTGGTGATGACTTAGTTATAGATATAGACTACCTGCTTGTTTTTCATTTTACACCAATTATACATCCCATGTCTTATCCTACCCTTTAGTCATGAAGCATGTCTAGGTGATGCAACGAGCAATCTTTGGTGTCTTGGCCATGGATTTGGTCATGTATCATTGATTTTGTCCACTTCGCCGTGACATGTTAGTAATGACGAGTCGCCCCTTAAACCTTTGTCGTGTCTACCCATATTGCCTTCGAGAATTGTTTAGCCCTTAACTCCAGTGGTGGAGATTTGTGTAACCGCCAAGCTTATGATAGAATACATGCTATGACTGTGCGATTGAGTGATCACCCCGACATTGACAGTTAGAATTAGAATAGTTGAGAGATTTGAGTGTTTGTTCCCCTTTCGCAAGGTGTTCGGCTTTGTTTTATTCTAGCATAAGGGATTTGTAAACTCATATTTTCCAGGTTTTGGGAGATATCTTTTTAGGAATCTATCTAATAAGGTCTACTTGAGGGCAAGTAGAGTTCAAGTGGGGGGATATTTGATAACATCAAATAGTCCCGAATATTAAGTGTCAATTTCCCCCGTTAATGCTCGTTATTTATATCATTTATATCGATTTACGCTTGTTTTCCATTGTTTTACACTTTCGGGTAAATTGCGAGCATTGGAGCTAAAGAGACGCGGAAATGGAAACATTACTAAGGATTTATCACAGTATGCTTATTTTGAAGAAGTTACGGCGTAACTCGTCTCTCACATTACGCCGTAACTATTGCATGACCCTGAAGTCCAACTCATCAAGAGGTTACGGCGTAACTCCTTCCAAAGATTACGACGTAACTCCATTAGGTCAAAAGAGGTTTCACGCCGCTGATACTTACGCCGTAACTACTGCATCACTTGCGACGTAACCAGGTTTATTGAAGATGTTGGGATATGAAAGTGCTGAAGAATGATAAAAGTACTGGAAAAAGTCAAAGAGTCAAAGTACTGCTAAAGATAAAGTCAAAGTACTGCTGATTGAAGTCAAAGTATTGCAAGAACAAAGAACTGTTTTATTCGTTTATAGAAAGTCTTGTAATTCTAGAATATTCTTTATTAGATTACTTGTCGTACAAGGATACAAATTGTAAACCGACTAGGGATATCCTTGAGCCTATAAAAGGACCCCTATTCTTTATTAGATTACTTGTCGTACAAGGATATAGAAGGACCCCTATCAAGAAGGGAGAATATGACCTATGGTGCATGAAGATGAGGCAGTAAATTGCCATTACAGACCATGCACTATGGAATGTAATTGTCAATGGTAATGAAGTTGTTCCAGAAACTATTGATGTTCCTGGACAACCCAAAGCACCTAAACCAGTCTTACCAGCAGCTACCTTAAGGAATCAAGATAAGGCTCTTAACATTCTCCTATCTGCTATACTTGATGGACATCTACTGAAGTTTCATGATGCTAAAGATGCTAAGCACTCGGGAACTCTCAAGACCAATTTGGAGGGAATGAAGCTTCTAAGAAGATGCAGAAATCTGTGGAAACAACAGTTTGAAACTTTCATGTTGGTGAAAGAGAAGTCTTGATCTTTGCATATGATAGATTTCAAAATCTTCTCAACATGTTGGAGTTATACAAGGCAGAAGTATCTATTGAAGATGCTAATCTGAAGTTCTTAAGGAGTTTGCCATCCACATGGCATGTGATTGCTACAATGATCAGAGGACAACAAGGTTTGGATGTCATGGATTTTGATGATCTCTACAATCAACTGAAGGTGTATGAGCATGAGATGAATGGCCAAACCGTTCAAATCACACAGTATTGCTTTTGTCATCGAAAAGAAGGCGTACTTCCATCAAAAGTCTTGCTTTTTCTCAAAGTCTTGTGGCTCAAATACTTCTCGCTTTTACACACCTCCTCAACAAGTTCCACAGACTACTACCATGCACTCAGATGAAGTTGTATGCTCTTTCTTTGCACAACAAGCTTCTTTACCTGTCACTTATGAAGAAGATCTCTCACAGATTGAAGAGGATGCTTTAGAAGAAATTGATATCTGGTGGCAAGTTGCAATGATCACTGCAAGGATCAAGAAGTACATGAAGAAAAAGGAAAAGCATTGACTTCAAACCAAAACAGGGTATTACTTTTGACAAATCCAAGATTGAATGCTTCAATTGTCAAAAGACTGCACACTTTGCTTGGGAGTGCAGGTTTGCTAAGTATCAAGCAAACAGGCTGACTGAAAAACCAAAGATGGAGCTCAAAGAAATACCAATTACTGAAACAAAGGCTTTGGTTGCTCAAGAGACGTTATCAAAAGTTTACTGGAGTGAAGAGTTTGATGATGAACTAGTGACTTATTGTATGGTAGCAGTGGAAGCAGTAGTTGAAGATTCAGTGGAAGAATTGGACCGGAGCACTGTTTTTGATAAGGAAACTGAACATGCTGCTTTGGAATCTGGAGATGGTTTTGGAGGATTTGATTGGAGCTTGGAGAGTGAAGATGATTCTGTTCAACTGGTGGCTACTTCACCAAGTTCATCTCCTATCTCTGAGGTATGCTCAAATTGTCATGATTTTTATCAAAAATTACTTGGCAGTTATGTGATTGAAAGAGATAATTGTGTTTGGGCTAGGTCTGAGGTAGCTGGTTATCAAATAACCTTAGAATCTATGGAAGCCAAAATCTTAACACATGAAAATAATGAAGTAGCTTGGGGTGAAAAGTATGCACAACAGGACTATCAGTTAAAACTAAGTGAATGGAAATTAAACTGTAAAATTTCTAAAATAGAGAAACTGACTAAGGAAAGAGATGATTTGTTAGCTAAGTTTGATGCTTGGGGTGAATCAGTGCATCACATGTTACTTATGTTCAAAAACAGAGAAGATCTTACATTAAAATTGGCTTAGGTTTTGGAATGGACTTTAATAACATAGAAGAGAATCAATCTGATGATGACCTAGAGGATATAACCACTAGTGATGATGAACTCATTAATTATGTAGACACATCTAGTAATGAGGATTCAATTAGTGAACCACCTCCTGAGTATAAGAAAGACAATGGTTATCATGCAGTTTCCCATCCCACTGGAAGTCATCAACCCCTAGGCCGATGTTTCTCGTTTTGGAGTAGACAGTCTAGAATTTAGGAAAAAGCTAGTTGGTCAGTCTAGGTCTGAAACCCCCAAAGAAACTATTGAAAATAATGTTCAAAGTCACGAAGTACCTTCAACTCAAAGTCTTTGCTCCACAAGCATACCTTCGGAAAATCTTTTCAAAACGATCTTGCTAAACCTTTTTGGGATAACTTTGGTCACAACAAGTTTAATCATTCACCTAGAAGGAATAATACCTTTGGTCATAGACATATAAGAAGTCACTTTGGGAGTATGGGTCAAAACGTGTTTTGTGTGTTTCAGTCCTACTCATTTAATCAAGGATTGTGAACATCACTCAGAATATCTTAGAGAATTCCCAAAGAATAGGTCTGCAAACTAGAAACCTAGAGAGCACAAACCAGTCTGGAATAATTCAAATAGGGTGAATCACAACAACTTTTCACTAGATCATAGATACCCACACCAGAGAAGACCTTTTTCTAGATCACGATTCACAAACAAGTACTTTCTCAAAGTCTGCTCCCTCAAAACAAGTATGCTAACACTTCTTGGAACAGGTATCCTAGGAGATCTCGTTACTATCAACCTAGAAGGTATTATAATTCACATAGGGGATCTAGATCACAGGAACCAAGTGTTAAAAAAGAATGGGTTAAGAGGAAAGTAATCTGCGAGGGACAAACAGTACTTTCAACAAAAAGTGAATCAAATGTTTTTGTGATACAAGAAAAAGAGAATGAACTTGTAAAAGAGCGTTGTGTTGAAAAACCCGAAAGTTTTGAAAATCCACATGCTAAAAATCAAAAGATAATTCTGGATCATGTTTTGAAAAATAGTGGAAATTACATACTCAAAGAATTTGAGTTTGTAACTCCACAAGGGGAACACAAGTCAGTAATGGCTTGGGTTCCTAAAAGTCACTAACTCTTTTATCTTTGTGTAGGGCAACCCAGAAGAGGAGCTTAAAGATCATCTAATTGTAGATAGTGGTTGCTCTGGAAGTATGACAGGAGACAAAGAGATCCTGTCTGATTTTAGATGTATTAGTGGAGGAAGAGTTGCATTTGGTAATGATCCTAATGGAGGAAGGATTACTGGCAAAGGAACTATCAAAGCAGGGCGTATAGATTTTGAGAATGTTAGATATGTGAAGGAGCTCAAGTTCAACTTATTATCAGTTTCTCAAATCTGTGATAAAAAGCATCCTGTGTTATTCACTGACACAGAATGTCTCATTGATCTGCTCCAAACCGTCAAGTTTTATCACTCAAGCCGGCCACTTGTGAATGGCCGACCGTAACAAACTTAAAACAGTCCGGAAACGAATGCAATGAAGATCAGGAGAGTATAGTGTTTCCCCGGGTCGTTATGTCCCAGCGAGCTATGCAATGGATCACCAAACGAATAGTGATCGAGAGATTTGAACGGAAAAGAGATTTTGATTTATTATAACTACAGAAAAAAGTCTATAAATACAAAGGCTTAAATGCAAATTAAAGAAAATAAAAAAGATAGAAAATATTAAATAAACGCTATCACTATTTGCAAAATGTTGTTTTTGATTTTATGTTTTTATAAAACTTGAATTTAAAACTACGCGACGTACAAAAGAAAATGTGAAACTTAAACAATATAAATCCTAAAAATATGAAAATGACATTTTTACAAACCTAATGATAAAAGAAAATTTTTAGAAAAATAAAATTATTTTTATAACTATTAAATTAATTATTATTAATTAAAAACTAATTTTAACTATTTAATAATAGCCTAAAATACAAGAAAATAGGAAATAAAGCTATAAAAATAAAATTATGACTTGGAAAAATCTAAAATAACAAAAGAGAATTTTCAAAACTATTTTTGTATTTTTATGATTATTTTTCTATTTTTTATGAATTAAAAACTACTTAAAACTAATTAAATTGCTAAAAATTACAAATTAAACTATGAAAAATCTGGAAAAATAATTTTTTTTACTTTTTATATTTATCTTAACTTAAGAAAAATGAAAAATTATTTTTTTGAAACTTTTCTTAATTAATTGTATTAAATGCTAATTAAAAATGCTTAAAAACTAATTAAAATGAAGAAAAATACCAAACTGACCTAGAAAAATCTGAAAAATTCAAGATAATCCTAAAATAATATACTGGATCTAGGAAAAATATAAAATCAGGGGCTTGTGTGAAGGAATAAGAGGCTGCAGTGGAAACTGCTTATAAATAAGCACTTGAGAAAAGCCAAAAGGTCCCAAATGGGCACCAAACTGAAACAAAAGCTACAATAAGCTAAAAGTACTCAAGATGAACTAAAAACAACTATCCTAAACCTCTGAGATCCAAACTGTTGAGATTTGATGATTTGAGTTAATGTGCAAAAACAGATTTTGGGACCTACTTTATAGCTTAAGAATAAGCTGCACAATAAGTTGAGACTGAAAAACAAAAGTGGGAACCTAAACTAGACCTGGGTGACTGCTTATTGTTAGATATAAGTTTTCACAAGCACATCAAACCATTAACACAAGTGGGCGTATAAGTGGAATTCTAGAGAGAGAAAGTTAGAGGTTTAGGGAACTTAGTGAGAGAAAGTGAAAGATATTATTATGAGCTCCAACTCTCTACCTTGGAAGGTAGAGAGTATTTATAGTCTTTATATAAATCGCCACACACGGGCGTGGATCGGGCATACAGTGGGTAAAGAACCGTCCGTCCTCCACGGTGTTACTTAACTAAATACTACTTAACTTAAAATAACTACGACTACGAGCTTTCTAATGATTACATATACTTGAGGTGACCGACTCTTTAATACCTCGAATTTCTAATTCCTAACAATCTCCCCCTAAGGGAGGTCACCTCAATCATGTACTAAAAATACATTGAATACAAACAGATATTACATTAAAAATTGATCTTGCATTCTTGATGTAGTGCTTTGCTTCGAAGCTTGTAGTCATTGATTCTTCACATTGCATGTTTGGTTACTTCAAGTGGAGGTCTTTTACTGATCCACGTGATAGTAAATTTGAGCCAACTATAGAGATCATCAGCAATCAAAGATCTCTGTGACATCCATTGTGGTGTTGGTATTATGTGATGTTGTGACATTCGGACCGACATGCTCACATTATGGATCATGATATCTTCTCATCCGAGTAGCGGAAGCTTTTGTTGAATCATGATATTGGCAGCAGCGTAGCAGAAGCTTGGAGTGAAAATATCCGAGTCATTGATGCACTAATCATGATTTCTTTTGAGTTGAATGTGTTAAGTGAGCATGCGGCTATAGATTGACCGCTTCATTACGATCAGCTGCAAAGCGTCGGGCGTACACGCATACAACGATTAGCAATAAATCGCGAAAGTGTCTTTGATCACTTTCGTTGAATTGAGGTACACGGCCCACGGTTCCCGTTGATCGATACAAGTACTTGCTGTGATCGGTATAATTCCGAAGAATTTCCTTGATAGGGTTTCGCAACTGCTCTAGCTGTTCTCAAACCGGAACATCTCAAAGAAGACAACATGGAGTGAGTGAACCAGGAATTTGAGTCCAGCGATTGATGAAAAGATATTTGAAAAACAATCGAGTATTGCTCAATAGAAATTGTTTTTGTAATACAGCGAAGGTTTTAATGAAAATCAATTATCAATCATAAAACACCTTTTGATTTGAAATATCCGTACACGGTTGATGTGCTAAAGAAAAGAGTTGTTAAGCACAAAGACCGGTTTTCAAAGGTATCCGTCAATCCCTAACTTGAACCAGGATTGATTCAAGAAATTGAATCGCCCCATTGTTTCTGTTCGGTTGTCACATGGTTGATCCATATAATAGATCTCACATGCCACCTACCAGGAGCTTGTTTGATGTTGGCTCCCGAAGGCTTTCCATCTTCATTGTGAGTGTGTAGACACATCACTCAGATGTTTTGGCAATACCACAAGGATAATGCGTAGGACTCAAGATATAATCTCTCTTTCCACATTGTGTGAAACAGAGAGTCTTCATTGAAAGTGTCCTAATGAGATTTATTGATGATCTCGTGGCTCTAGACTCAATTTTGCATATTTGGATCCATGCGGAGACTAGGGAGAGGGTCTCCTTCTTCAATATCAACAATCTCTAAGAGAAAGTCGATAGATAATGTCGGTTCCCGTGAGAATGAAACAAGTCCTTTTAAGAGGAACTTGAGTGGTTTGGAAAGTTGAAGTGCAGTGCGTCACTGGGTCCATGACGTCTTGTCTTCAATACCGATGTTACCATCGGTAGCATATGAATTGAACCCGGTTTCTGCCCTAAGGTTGAATAAATGGAGGGCTATTTGTTTTCACCCTTTTCTCATTCAATTCTTTTTAATTCTTCAACCCCTTCAGTGCTTACCGAGATTTCATAACTAGAACCTTGTTGGGTTTATTCCAGTACTAGCTCAGTCTCAGTCTGCACTCTTCCCATTCCTCATTTTTCTCCTTTTATTATCATACCTAAGAACTCTACACTAACTAGTGGATAGTTCCTGGGTAGCTCCCTCCGGTTGGCGGATCTTGGGAACAAAAACCTAACCTTATCATCCTTATATCACCGTACATAAAGTAAAGTTGGTCGGTCTATTTGGTATTGTTCATCTGCCGTTGGAACCAATTGAAAACCATTTGAAAATCAATTCGGATACTTGTGATATATTATCAAAGCATTTTGTACCTGAATTGTTTTGATATTTTTAGAACGAGAACTCCCCTCAACATGTGCATCAAGTATTTGAAAATGTTTTGCACACGGAGGCAAGAGAAAGAATTAACTTCTTTGATTACCATTTTCTAAAAGATATCAACATCACTTCCCAAATCGAATCAAGTAGATAAAGCATTTTGGGGAAGGATGAGATTTTCATGATTTTGCTCCCCTCAATATGTGCTTCTAGGTTTGAAAGGAGTTTTACACATACTAGATGGAACCTGCACATTGAGATAAATGATCACGTTTCAAATTATAGGTTTGAGATAGATGCTCCCCTCAACATGTGCATTGAAAAATTTGAAATCGTTTGTCACATGCGGGGAGGACATCATGTACATTCTTATAAAACCATTTACCGAATTATCAGTTTAAATCCAATTTAAATCACACATTCTCCCCTGATCACAATTATCAAATCATTTGAGATTTGTGATCTCTTATAGATTTAAATTGATTTTGAAAGCTTTTAAGGAGAATTGTGACTTGATTATGAAAGCGATTTAACTGCTAAGGATCGGATTTTAAGACTTTAAACTCCATTGATAAAACATGCATGTACATCTTTTGAAAACAATTTAATGCCAAATAACTTTTTAATTTAATTGAAATCATTCTCTCCCTCACTCAATGACATAGGTTGTTGATTGAGAGATGGAGATTTTGACAACTAAGTCCTGATGATTATCAAAAATAGAGACCGAGTTATTTTTCAAAGCATTTAGTTTTCAACAGATAAATGTTTATAGAATCCGAGCATGGAATTTGAAAACATGGTAAAACATGGCTCTGTTCTTTCTTTTAAAACCGGGTTATTGCCTGAAAATGACAATAAACCATTGTTTCTCTTTCTCCCAAAAATATTTTTTGATTTTTTTTTTTTTTTTTTTTAAGAATTCGAACAACATCTAAAGTCCGTGTCATTCTTTGAATGACAGCACAAAGACCGTAGATATTATCGAACCGAAAAAAAACATGACAAATTGACAACATTTTTTTTGAAGATTTTTGAATTTTTTGATTTTTATGGATTTTGAAGGTTTTTTATAATTTTCTATTTGATTTTTGAGGATTTTATAATTTTGTATTTTGATTTTTGAATAAATATTTACAAGAGATAGATGAAGATAGACCTTTACTCCTCGTCTTCCTCCTGAAGACGTTTGAGAGTATCTGGTTGAAGGCTTTTCAAGCCAAGGCGTGGAAGAATAAACTCAAAACGTTCTCTTGGAAGAGCTTTGGTGAAGATGTCGCTAAGCGATATTCGACCTCACAAAATATAGTTCCACCACACCTTTTTCCACTTGTTCCTGATGAAATGATGTCGAATGTCGATATGCTTTGCTCTTGAGTGTTGAACGTTGTTGCATGAGAGAGCAATGTCACTTTTATTATCACAGTCTGAGAGGATTTTGTTGAATACAAAGCCATAGTCAGATAATTGAGATCTCATCCAAAGGATTTGAGCACAACAAGATGACATGGCTATGTATTCACCCTTTGTAGAGGAAATAGAAGTACTCATTTGCTTCTTTGAAGACCAGCTTAAAAGCTTATCACCCAAAAAGCTGAAAGCACCTCCAGACGTGCCGACGAGTATCTTGACATCTGCATGATCGCATCGCATAGGCTGTTAGTGACATACCGGTGTCCTTCGGTACCAAAGTCCCATATTGATGGTTCCTTGGAGATACCGAAAGACCCGTTTAACCGCTTCAAGGTGCTTTTTAGTAGGCTTAGCATGGTATCTAGCACACATGCAGACAGCGAACAAGATGTCCGGTCTACTAGGCTGTGAGGTACATCGGGATCCAATCATACTACGATATTTTGTTTGGTCAATCATGATCCCTGAGTGGTCCTCATCTAGTTTGGTTCGATCAATCACGGGAGTGTCAACAGGGTCACTTGAATCAAATCCAAATTTCTTTAAGATCTCCGTTGCATATTTAGATTGATTTATGAAAATGCCTCCGGGACTTTGCGAAATTTGTAATCCCAAGAAAAATGACATTTGTCCCATCATTGACATCTGAAATTTTGAACTCATTTCATTAGAAAAACGATCACATTCCATTGGGTCAGTCGCGGCAAAAATAATATCATCAACATAAATTTGAACATGAGTTAAATGTTTGCTTGACTTCCTGGTGAACAATGTTGGATCAACTACTCCTTTGTTTGAATCCGGTAGATAGAAGAAACTTTGATAGCGTATCATACCATGCCCTTGGAGCTTGCTTTAAACCATAAATAGCCTTCTTCAAACGATAAACGTGGGTAGGATGCTCGGATACACAAAGCCGGGTTGGTGACATAGACGACTTCTTTAAGATCTCCGTTCGGGAATGCCGTCTTCACGTCCATTTGATAGACTACCATGTTCTTACTTGCGGCATTAGCCAAAAGATTCGATAGCCTCGATTCGAGCAACGGGAGCAAAAGATTCTTCAAAGTCTATACCCTCCTCTTGACGGTATCCTTTAGCAACTAATCGAGCCTTGTTCTTTAACACATCACCATGCTCATCAAGTTTCACTTTGAAGATCCACTTTAGAGCAATGATCATAGCACAATCTAGGGCAGGTACTAATTCCCATACATCAAGTCGATCAAACTCATGAATTTCTTCTTTCATGGCATTGAACCAGTTGTCTTCATCCATGGCGGTTTTAACATCTTTTGGTTCGATCTTAGAGAGTACGGAGTTGAAGAAGCACCATAAGGCATCTGTTGCAAGTTGTTTCCGTGTGGATACTGGACGAGAGGGATTTCCAATGATGTTGTCCAATGGATGATCGTGAGTCCATTTTCTGAGGTGTTCATGTGGCAGTGGTTGAGGGACTGAAGTAGCAGAGTCGATGTCTCCAGACATAGTTCCATGATGTACCCTCGAAGTTTGATGATTTGTTGATGAGACAGAGTGATCAGCAGCAGGCGCTTCTTGACTTAATGATATTGAGATTGAAGGATTGACGTCATTCACAGGAATATGAGCAGCCTCTGAAGTAGGAATTGTCAGTTCATTAGCACTTGGCTTATAATGTTCATCAAACATGGGATCAAACAATTTCTTTAAATCATCTTCAGATGGAGGTACATATGGAGTTTCTGGAGAAGAATTTGGTATAAGGGATGAACTAATGGGACTGTCTTGAAGTGCGGATCCTGAACTGGAGTGTCCAGGAGCCATAGGACCAGCTGATAGAAACTCTCTCGACTATCTTTATCAACCCATATGTAGACAATTTGAAGTGACCACGATAAAGAAAACTGATATACCAAACTTGAAACTGAAGAAGAATTCCATGCATTTGCATCTTAAGCTCGCCTTTGTGAATTTTAACTTCAATCTCAAATAAGTGATAATTGATTAACTCCGAAGTAATCAGCTTGTGTCAAATGCCCAACACGTGAATAAACTTACAACCGGATGTACGTCGATCCACTGAATGAACCGGAACAAATGATTTCTCGACATTAATGCATTCTTCCTAAAGGTATACATGTAGAGACTGATCTGGAAGATTCACCACAAATGTCTTTGAGCGAATGAGGTAGTCATTTTCCTTAATGTTCATGTGGTTGATTTATAGCGTGCACAATGAGAGGAACAATAATCCGTAAAGATTTGGCAAAGGAATACCAAAGAGCGGATCATTATCCATGAAAAACAATCCGTGAAGATTTGGCATAGGAATACCAAAGAGCGGATCATTATTCAATAATGCAACTTACAATATCATGATAGTCATTATAAACGCCTTGTGAAGTACTTCTTAAATGGTGAACCAGTTGAGTCAATAGAAACCGGAGCATGAGCTTCAGAAGCTGGATGATCAACATTCGTCGAAGGTTGAAGGTACTCATAATGAATCCCAAACATTGATTCCCAATTATCCTTAGTAAGTGAAGCATTAGGCGTTGGAGGAGAGTCATCAAAAATCAAAACAATGAATCCCAGTTATCCTTAGTATATTCACTCATAATCAAAAAGAATATACACTCATCATCATCAAAAATAAAGTCGTATAACCATTATTCAAACATCCATCATCATGTAGTATATTCACTCTTCTCCCCCTCAAAAATTGCATCCGAAGTTGCCATTTTTGATTTAACAAGTGAATAAGAGTATACACCAATGAACATAGATCCACTTGATGATTGAATGGGCGTGGAAAAACATGAAGCTTGTTGATGAAGAATGTAGATGAGTATGGCCATTCATGAGAGAATTTCTCTTTAGCTGAAGATAAAGCGCACGGAAGAGCGTACACTTTTCTTTTCTTTGAAGAACGGGGCCGGAAGTGTTATCTGCAGACACCATTATGATGAAGTACGAGGCCTGAACTGAATTGAACAGACGTCATAATGATGAAGAACGAGGCCTGAACTGATGTGAACAGACGTCATAGCCGAAAGAATATCAAGATTGAGTTACTTGAACCCGTGAGTTATGAGATATCAATCCATTTGTAATCCATACTTTAAGCCAGTCCATGTAGTGAAGGATCGAAGTATCTGCAACTGAGGAAGGACTACCTGCACTAACATTACAAGCTTGATTGCATATATATTGGTTAGTGACATTAGTATCCAAACCCTTTGGTGTTTCACGGTCAACCTTGATTTTGTCATCAGAAAACAGCTTTCCGGTAGGAATCCACCTAAGTCCAGCATCCTTAAACATTCTACCCGATGCTATCCACTTATGGCAAGGTCTAGGATTGTATGGCTTCTTATGCATAGTGGAAGACTTATCCATGTTCCTAGTTTCCAAAGATTTAGCAGTTGGTATCCATCTAGGCGAAGTTTTTGGCTTGTTTTGCTTCACAACATGTTGAACCTTAGTCACGTTAGTAGTCTTAGTGGATTGTACCTTAGCATGTGAATAAGGAGAATTTCTAGTTTTGTTTTCTACATGCTTAGCATTCTTATGCACATAACTACTATTAGATGCACGCCAATCCCTAGTCTTTTGAGTGTTCCTAGGTAGTGGTTTACAACTACTAGTAGTGCCTTGAAATCTCGTAGAATTCCTCACCCTAGGTCTTGCACCTAAAATTCCGTCTTTTTGAATCTGTGCCTTTTTCCTAGCTTTTTCTAGATAATAGTTCTTCCACAAGTCATTCATATCATATGAATTCTGGGTTTTATTGCTTGGTTTTGACACATTGTTTCGAACTAATCCTAGAGGTGCTAGGAGTAGAAGTGGCTACGTGTTGAGGGTTAACGGAGCTAGAAGCCTTATTCTTAGGTAACTCTGGTGAAGTGACTGGTTTTGACAAAACTTGTTTCTCATCAACTTGGGAGGCAAACCGTGTTTTTGAAAATTTTGGTCTTTCGGATATAAACGCAATAGGCTGCCTAACAATGGACCGGTTTCTAATGGGATGAGAAGCTGGTTTCCCCAAGGTTGATGGTTTTGTAAACTTAGTATTCACACTTTTCCCTACAGTTTTCCTAAGCTCATTTTTAAGGCAACAATAGCGAAACTCTTTTCCTGAAGTTGAGCTTTGAGATCATCAATTTTGCTATCAAAGAGTTTGTTTGTTCTCTTGATTTAGTTCTAGCATCTTTGATCGAGTCACTTAGTTCTATGTGATGCTTTCTCAAAGACTCATTTTCCTTTAGTAATTTAGCTACATAAATTGACAGTTCATTATTTCTTGTTATAATAGCATCAATCTCTTGTGTATTCATGACTAAATTACTTTTCTCATTCAAGACAGAGATATGTTTCTTCAGATTGTAAATGGTTGACTCTTTGTCTTGAAGCTGAGCTTTCAAAGTGTTAATTTCAAAAAGTTCACGGAATTCAGGAAGTTCTGGTTTTTTACATGGTTTGTTAAGTTGAAAACTTTCTTCTTTACTCTGAATCGCGATTTCAAGTGAAATGCAATGTTTTTCAAGATTTGAGAATTTGTTTGAAAGTTCATCAAAAGCCTTCTTATCAACCATATCTTTTGTTTTAAAACACTTAATCTCAGACTCAGCCTCAGTAACAGAACATTTATGAAAATTATGTTCACATCATGATCAGTTTGTTTAAGTACTTTAGCAGATGCACTATGTTGAACAGTAAAGGGTACCTCATTACATGATTCCTGTTCAATTTCTGTCGATATCTGCATCCACATCATGTGTAACAAGAGTCACTGAACATTTGGATGTTTCAAGCTTATCTGTCTTTGAGCCTCTGTATTCAGTGTCAACTGATCCAACATCTGGTGCCATACCGGTCTCAACACAACAATTTATTGATTGTACCTGAGATTCATTCGCCTTTCTGATTACAACATCCACTTCTTGTGAGACAGAGTCAGCTGGCATGGTTACATCATTCTTTGTTGTTTCGATATTCGCATTCACAACACCCGACCTTTCTGATACATTACCCGACTTATCACAAATATCACTCAACTGTACCCGACTCTCATCTACTTTTGCATCTTTCGAGTAACTTCCTCAATATACTTCTCCACATTATCCATGAGATGGATAAGTGTCTCCGTGAACACGCTAATTTCCATTCCAGTGTGTCTCTTGAAGGACATTTCATTCATGTCTTGATCATAATCGATGTGAATTCCCTTCTAATGAATGACTGAAAGTGTTTGTAGATCACTTGAAGTGCATTTGGAACTATCCTTATGAACCTTCTCTTTGTCAAGTTGTAGCTCCAATTGCTCTAGGTTTAACAGCAGAGTTCTTGTTAATGTGGATAAGTCCTGACGAAAGAGGGCAATACATGTTCGTTCCATTGATGTGGGTAGAAGTAACATGAGGTGAGAGTGAAGTTTTTGATAAGGTTCAATGCTGCTTTCCTTTTGCATGGCATTCTATAGCATTGACTGGTGCATTTCGGTCTTTTAGTCGAACCGGAGATATCACAACCTTATTGATTGATTCAATCATCTTTAATCGTTCAGTGTAGCATACATTATCGTTGTTGTCCACATCATCATACAATTTAAGCACTTCTGAAATCACTGGGTCAGTAGAATAAGACATGATGTGGTAGTATGCACGGGATTTTACAAGTCTATGATTTAAACCGAGAAATAGAATCTTTCGCGGGATTTTACTAAATCAAGAAGAAACCGTGATACAATGACCAATAGAACGAGTTAAGATAACTGATGGACCCACACAATGATAGAAGATTGTGTGTTAGGTCTTATGATTGTTTGTGGGATAAGCAGAGATGTTGTTTGGTTGTGATTTGGGTTGGTTGTTGCACGATTTTATGGAGAAATTTAGATCTAAAATCTTAAAAGCTCAATAACTTCCTTTCGGAGAGGATTTGGGCCTCGAAAAATTCGTTTCACGACATCGTGGTGAAACCTCACAATATTCAGGCTGTTCCGGTCGGTTTGACAGGTATTTCTGAAAAGAGTACGGATCAAAAGTTATGGCCGTTTGAAGTTTTGACGTAAAAAGTCAACTTTGGTCAAACCTCTTCTTCGTAAAAATCAACCAAGTCGCTATAACCCTTGAACCAAGTCGCTAAGCACCAAGTCGCTAACACCTAATTCGCTACACCCCCAAGTCGCTAAAGTCCTAAGTCGCTAGACAAATGCAAGTCGCTAAGTAGTAACTCGCTAAGCCTCAAGTCGCTAGCAAAATTTTGGCAGCAATTCGCTACTCAAGTCGCTAAAACTTCAATTCGCTAAAGAGCAACTTCGCTCTGAGACCAAGTCGCTACCACCAAGTCGCTACCCGTAGTGGAGAGTCCACTACTTGTACTGTTAATCGCTAGGTCTAAGTCGCTAGCTCCAAAACTGTAACTCGCTACAAAATTGTGAAGCAAGTCGCTACGAAGAATATCACACCGAGAACCAAGTCGCTAGCAAGAAAAATCACATAAACACCACTTTTCAATCCAAAAACAACCCAACCACGATGATTCAAGCCTTCCAAATCACAACCTAACCACTTATGATGATCCTAAACACAAAAGTACAATCAAAATCCAAACTTTAACACAAGAAATCAACCAAATGATGCACAAACCACTAAACTTTTTCAAACTCAAAAACCACCTAAAAACCACTAGAAATCCAAAGATGTGCAAGATATGATCTAACCATGGCTCTTGATACCAATTGTTAGATATAAGTTTTCACAAGCACATCAAACCATTAACACAAGTGGGCGTATAAGTGGAATTCTAGAGAGAGAAAGTTAGAGGTTTAGGGAACTTAGTGAGAGAAAGTGAAAGATATTATTATGAGCTCCAACTCTCTACCTTGGAAGGTAGAGAGTATTTATAGTCTTACATAAATCGCCACACAACGGGCTGTGGATCAGGCATACAGTGGGTAAAGACCCGTCCGTCCTCCACGGTGTTACTTAACTAAATACTACTTAACTTAAAATAACTACGACTACGAGCTTTCTAATGATTACATATACTTGAGGTGACCGACTCTTTAATACCCGGAATTTCTAATTCCTAACACTTATAAACCAAATATCAGACCTAGATAAGCTTTTATGAGCTTGATACAAGCTCTGCACAAAACTGCACATCACCTGTGCAGACTCAGTGTTAGCTGAGTCAGTGCACAGGGCAGCTGAGACCAATTTGACAAACCATTTTAAAGCTTATAAAAAATTGACAAAAATCTATAAAAATGGTAATAAGAAAATAGACCAGCTTAAGTTTAAAAACCCAAAGTTTCATGTGATTTGACCCAGAAATGTGCTCATGAAAAATCCACTCATCTTGGCCCAAAACTGAAATTTTGCAAATTTGACTTTTGAAAACAGATTTGGCATTTGACTTAATTGAACTTTGAAACTGATTTAAGAACTGATTATGATGAAATATGATGCAATGAAACTAATGCAAGCTAGTTCTAAGATTTCTAAGCACAAAACAAGATTTTGTTTTTCAAAAACTCTAACAGTTAAGAATTAAAGACAGAAGAAATGAGATTTTGACTTTGAATGATGCAGATGCAATATTGAGACTAGAATGAGTATATTAGAGCTAAACAAACATGAAACAACATGTTTT
>OU343219.1:137043675-137199999 GCA_910596185.1 Chrysanthemum makinoi
AACTACTGAATAAACCTATAACACATATTAAGTAGCAAATCCAAACACCACTTTAACAATCTGATTTGTAAATTAAAGTGAGCTAATCATTGAACCAGCTTGTTTTCTTGATCAAACTAAGTCTAAATACTTTAATTAACACTAAATAAACAAGCAAGAACTAATATTAAACACAAATATAGATTATGCATTGAGATTGCAAATGAACTCACATTTGTCCTAGCCACTGTGGCTTGCCAAGAAACACAAGTACCACTATCCTATCCTAACCCATAAAACAACTTAAATTCAACCCAAATTCATACTGCATCACCCATTTCCATTTCCATTTCTGCTTGAACCATTTTCTCTTCACTGTTGACTTTTGTTGACCATAAATGAAAATTGCTTGAAACTGGAATGTAGGCTTACCAAAAGCTTATAAAGAGCTTAAACAAACTTATTTGAGCTTAAACATAAGCTACTAAAAGCTTGGGCATAGGAATTTGAAACTGAGATTGCAACAGTGAACTTGAAAACATGAACTTATATAAAACCTTGATATTGATGCTTAAAAGTAAATTACAATGATGTTTTAACTTAAATGTGATACATAGAAACTGAAATTACAACATTTTGACTTAAATTAAAACATTAATTTAAAAAACGACATAAAGGAGAATTATTAAACTAACTACTCTCTTTTCCTTCTCTCTTCCTTCCTTTTTATACACCAACTTTGCTTCCACTATTCTTCTGAGCAGTTCCCACCTTTCATTGGGGCCATTGGATGAGTCAAATGCATTTTGGCCATAGATTCAATTTTGGCGGGAAATGGGTTTTTTGACCTGTTGGAGAGGTTGAGTGAGATGAGGGGGGAGGCATTAAATGCCTTTTGGAGTTTGGTGTTGGTGGAGTGATAAGGTGGGTGGAAAAATGAGCTGGGGGGATGGGATGTGTCTGGGTTTGCAGAGATGGAGTGTGAGGAAGAAGAAAGGATTTGGCGGGTGTGATTATTTGACCAAGATTTGACTGGGGGTAATATTATAAGGCAGGGGGTCAAATTGGCAGGGGTCACAAAGGATTGGCAAGGGGTCATTTGGTTTTGACAAGGCCAAAAGTAATAATACAAGGACTTGTTTGTAATTTCTGAAACTTCAAGGACCAAAACTGCCATTTTATCAAAGTTGCTCAAAGGGACTAAAAGTGACAAGTTCCAATAGTACAAGGACCAAACTTGACATTTTCAATTTTCCAAGGACCATTTTTGCCAATTTTTAAACTTGAAGGACCAAATTTGTAATTTCTCAAAACTTTTGATATTTTTCACCAAAGGACTAATTTTGACAACTTATGATTTTAAAAGGACCTTTGGTGACTTTTCTTTTGAAATTAAGTGCTCAGGGACTATTTCTGACAATTATTGAAACTTGGGGGACTGAAACTGCCAATTATGCAAACTTAGCTCATTTTTCATCTGATTTTAAACATTTTGCATATTAAACATATAAAATACAATTTTGAGATATTTTCAGTATTTTGATGCATTTCTGAGCATTTTTAAACGTTTTGCAGTTCAGATTTAACCAAAAATGATGAGTATTTACACACTCATCACTCATCCTCTCTCCTGAATTCAAGCCTGTTGATGACAACTTGGTAGTTCTTAGAGTACCAAGAACAAATGATGTGTATAGTTTAGACATGAAGAGTCTTCATTCCTATGGAAGAGCCACATGTTTGGTGGCAAAAGCAACATCTGAAGAAGCACATCAGTGGCATAGAAGATTGGGCCATGTAAATTTCAAGAATATCAACAAACTGGTCAAAGGGAATTTAGTTAGAGGTTTACCTTCAAAGACTTACAAGAATGATCACTCATGTTTGGCAGGCAAGAAGGGTAAACAACACAAAGCTTCATGCAAGAAGCTTGAGGAGAGGATAATTAGAGAACCTTTGGAGTACATTACACATGGATTTGTTTGGACCTGTTTCGTGGCAAGTTTAAACAAGAAAAATCTTGCTTAGTTGTAACAGATGATTGCAGTAGATTCAATTGGGTATTTTTCTTGGGATTTAAAGATGATACTTTTGATGCTATTCAGACACTCATAATAGCACTTGAAAACCAATTGAGACTCAAGGTTCGAGGTATTAGATGTGACAATGGAACTGAATTCAAGAACAAGCTTATGGATGAATTTTGTGCAAACAAAGGTATAAAAAGGGAGTTCAGTATTGCAAGAACACCACAGAGAATGGTGTTGAGAGAGAAAGAATAGGACTTTGATTGAAGCGGCCGAACAAATGTTAGCAGATTCACACTACCTATTCAATTCGGGTTTGAAGCTGTAAGTCTTGCTGCTATGTACTATAACAGAGTATCGGTTACTAAGCCACAGATGAAGACACCTTATGAGTTGCTGATGGGCAACAAACCCAACATTCATTTTATGAAGCCTTTTGGATGCCCTCTTACTATTTTAAACACAATTGATACTCTGGGAAAGTTTGATGGCAAGTCCGAAGAGGGATATTTATTGGGTTATTGTACCAACAGTAAGGGATTTAGAGTGTACAATAGAGTCACTAAGAAGGTTCAATATTGTCTTCATGTTGAGTTCTTAGAAGATCAAGATAATGAGAAAGGTAAAGGTCCTGATTGGATGTTTGATCTTGAAGTTTTAACTCCTTCTATGAACTATGTACCTGTTAGAGAAGAAAATCAACCTGTGCATAATGGAGAAGACTTACAATATGTTGTTCATGGAGTTCATCTTAGACCTGATGTTGTACCTGATGAAGATCCTGTTAGTCCAAAGCAAAGTACTGATGCTCCAAAGCAAAGTACTGATGCTCCAAAGCAAAGTACTTATGCTCCAAAACAAAGTACTGATGCTTCAAAACAAAGTACTGATGAACCAAAATCCTCATTGTCTGCTAAGGATCAATCTATTCAAGAAGAACTTAATCGGTTGCTTCTTCAAGATGTTTTAGCACATTCTTACACTGATGAACAGCGAAGAGCTTATGAAGAGGCAAAGAAGAAGAACAAGACTGCAGAGTACTCTCACGATACTTTGGGATAGTACTTTTGAACAAAATACTGCTTTGCACCGTTACGTACTTTAGATGATTTGGATGATCCTACCATGCCTGGATTAAAGGAAACTGATTATGAGTTTGAAGATGAAGGTATTTTCTCAGCTTCCAATGAAGATGCTGATGTTACTAATTTGGAAGATACTTATGGAGTTCCACAGTCTCCAAACTTAAGAATTCATAAGCATCATCCTACTGATCAAATCATTGGTCCTTCTACTTCTGGAGTGATGACTAGACACAGAGCTAAACCTTTTTCAACACCTCACAATGCTTTACTTAGCTTTGTGTATAAACAAAACAGGCTGAATCATAAGGACCATCAAACATGTCTGTTTACTTATTTTATCTCTCAAGAGGAACCTAAGAATATTGCTCAAGCATTAACCAAAGAGAGTTGGGTTGAAGCTATGCAAGAAGAACTTCTTCAATTTAAACTTCAAGAAGTCTGGGTATTATGTGATCTTCCAGATGGGAAGAGAGTTATTGGAACCAGATGGGTTTTCAGAGTCAAGAGAGATGAAAGAGGTAATGTCATCAAGAATAAGGCAAGGTTAGTTGCACAAGGCTACAGAAAAGAAGAAGGAGTTGACTATGATGAAGTGTTTGCTCACAGCAAGGATAGAAGCAATTAGAATCTTTCTTGCTTTTTCTTCTTATATGGGATTTCAGGTTTATCAAATGGATATCAAGAGTGCCTTTTTATATGGCAAGATTACAGAGGAAGTTTATGTCAAGCAACCTCCTGGTTTTGAAGATCCTAAACATCATAACAAAGTCTACAAAGTTGTCAAAGCTCTTTATGGCTTACATCAAGCACCAAGAGCCTGGTATGAAAGGCTCTCTACCTTTTATTGCAACATGGTTATAGGAGAGGAGCTATAGATAAGACTTTGTTTATCAAGAGAGATAAGAAAGATATCATGTTAGTTCAAATATATGTTGATGATATCATATTTGGAGCTACTAAACAGTCCATAGTCAAGGAGTTTGAGAAGTGATCAGAATGAATTTCAAATGAGTTCAATGGGTGAGTTAACTTTCTTATTGGGACTTCAAGTTAAGCAGATCAACGGAAGGAATTTTCATAAGTCAAGATAAGTATATTCTTGACATACTTAAGAAGTTTAATTTTGATGACATGAAGCACATTACTACACCTATTAAATCAATTAACTCATTGGGCAAGGATGAAGATGGACAACCGGTTGAAGTCAAGTTATACAGATCCATGATTGGCTATCTTATGTATCTTCTTGCATCAAGGCGATATCATGTTTGCGGTTTGTTTATGTGCAAGATATCAAGTCTCACCAAAGATCTCTCACATGAATGCAGATAAAGAGAATTTTTACTTATTTGAAACAACAACCTAAGTTGGGGTTGTGGTATCCAAAGGATTCACCTTTTCATTTGGAAGCTTTCTCAGATAGTGATTATGCAGGTGACAACTATGACAGAAGATCAACCACCGGTGGATGCCAATATCTTGGAAGAAGATTAGTTTCATGGCAGTGTAGAAAGCAAACAATTGCGGCAACATCATCAATGAAGCGAATATGTAGGCTGCGCAAGTTGTTGTGGACAGTCTTTGTGGATGCAGAATCAGCTCTTGGATTATGGGTTTAATTTCAAAAATACTCCCATCAATATTGATAATGAGAGTACTATTTGTATTGTGAAGAATCCAGTTTATCATTCCAAAACCAAGCATATTCAGATTAGGCACCACTTCATCAGAGATTGTTATGAGCATAGGCTCATTAATGTTGTCAAGGTGCATACAGATGATAATGTAGCTGATTTACTCACCAAAGGATTTGATGTTTCAAGATTTACTCACTTGGTGGTGAGTATTGGCATGATCAACTACTAAGCTACATTTAAGGGGAAGACTATTTAGTGTTAGTATAGTCCTATGCATTGCTTGAGGGGAGGATATTTATGTTATACAAATGAATTTGGAAAAGTACTGTTTCTTATGAAAGTACTGCTTGGAAAGTACTGCTTGGGAAAGTACTGCATACGTGGAAGTCTGTTTGTCTTATTGAAATCTGTTCCAACGGTAAAATTGAGGGTAATTATTACTAACTTGGTAACTTTGGTATTTATGGTGTGATTTTTAAATCTCACCTATAAATAACTACTCTCGATTTTCCTCTCATATTGGTACTTTAGAATCTTTTCCATATTTCTCTCTCTTTCACCTATATTATTCGTCATCTCTTTTATTGTGATTATACAATCATCTATGGCGAATCGTCCTACAGTTTCAAAGCACAATATGGTGGCTAATTTAGACAAGACTGAAACTAATGTGGTTTTTCATGATATAATCGATTATCTTCTTGGATCACCACTCGGTTATGCTCTTTTAGTGGAGCCGGATATAATTGAACCCTGGATTCAAGAATTTTGGGCTATTGCTAGGGATAATATGGAGAATGATGAATTTTATATTAGAGCTACGATTCTTTGGAAGAACTGTGAAGATATGAGGCCTCTATTGAGAAGACTTATTGTTTAATGATGAAGACGGGGCTATTAGTTTTGATAAGCGTTGATTTGGGATACTTTTGGACACATTGGTTATGAAGGGTCTTTAACTGAACAAACATTCAGGAAACAACTATTTTGTCCTCAATGGAAGTTTTTAGTGCATGTGTTGCTTCATTGTATTAGTGCTAAAAGTACTTCTTGGGAGCAATTTGGATCTAACATAGCATCTGCTTTTGTGGGCTTGGCTACAGATCGTGTTTTTAATTTTTCAAGGCTCATTCTTGATGGTATGCTTTCCCACATCACTCATGGTTCGAAATGGCTGATGTATCCAAGGTTTGTTCAAGTATTCCTCAATAAACAACTTTCAGATATTCCTAGGCCAACAAATCTTTTACACTTTGTGGTTCAACAAGCCAAAATTTTCACTTTTATGGCTAGGAAGAGTGATTTATTCCTTGGAAGGGATACTCCCTTAACTACTTCTATGATGGAAGTTGTTCAAGCTGTTAGAGCGATCTTTGAAGAAGATGAAGCTAGTGAAGGTACCGCATCTGCAAGTATTGCATCTCAAAGTGCCTGCATCTCCGAAGGCACTTTGCATCTCAAGGTACTGCTTCTCCAATCTTGAAGTTTAAGAAGATGTTGCGTTTCACCTTCTCCATCTCCACAAAGATCTGTTCCTGATTCTCAACCAGAGGAACATTCACCAGTTCAAGGAGATGATTCACATACTATATCCCCTGAAGGTTTAACATTGGATAATTATGTTTTGACAAGGGAATTAGTCAATTTGAAAAAGACTGCTGAGGCTCAAGCTAAGCAGATTAAGAAATTGAAGCTCAAGTTTAGAAGGCTCAAGAATTTTGTTTGGCCATTGGTTCAACATCATCGTATATGGGTCAAATCAAAGAAGAAGGAGCAAAGGCAGTCTACGAAAACCAAACGCCAAAAGGTTCACAAACAATCTTCTGTCCAATTGGGGAGGAATTTAGAAGAAGAGAATTTGAAAGAAGATGTTGTTAAGGAGAATGAACATGAAAAGACTGAAGAACAGGTAATTCAAGAAACTGAGGAACAAGTTATTGATGTTCGGTTCAAAGTACGATGATCAAGGTACTGAAGATCAAAGTATTGCTTTTCAACAACAAGGATCCTACAGGCAAGATTTGATTACTCCAAGGTTGTTAGACTTTGAAGAGGAAGCTGGTCCTTCAACAACTGTACATGAAGAAGTTGTTGGTCCTTCAACTGTTATACAAGAAGAGGAAGCTACACCCAAACCTATCCATACTGCAAGTGATGATGAAACCATTGCTGTAATTTTGCAAGGTTTATCACAACCAAGGAGTGTTAATATTCCAGGAGTGCAAGAAGAGGAACAATCAAGAGTTTCTCAACCTGCTATTGATCCTAAAGATAAAGGAAAAGGTGTTTTGGTAGAAGTAAAGAAGAAGAAACTAACTTTAGCACAGATAAGAGTTGCCCAAGAAGCTTTGAATGAACATGCAGCTAGAAAGATTCAAGAGGAATTAAATGCTAAAGATAGAGAAGCTAAGGAAGCTGAAGAAGCTCATAGTAGAGAAGCGACTAAGAAGTTGCAAGAGGAATTGAATCTTGAAGTGATTAACCATTAGAGTCACCTATTCCTGTTAGATTCTTACCAAGAAGACCTAATCGAGCTAAAGCCAAAATGCAATGATGGCTTATCTTAAAAGTCAAGGGTATAAAGGATTGCAGAGGTTTAATTATTTTGATATGAAACGATTGTATGATCTTTGCTAGAGAAGCTTATAAGAAAAATGTTGAAAGCATCAAAGATTTTAGAGATGAAGCTACATGGAAAGAAGAAGAGAGAGAAAAGTTTAAAAAGAAAAAGAAAAACTGAAGTTAAAGATGTTCAGTTCTCAAAGAAAGAAAAAGTTGAGCTAAGATCTGAGACTAGGGATGAACTAAGAAATTATCTAAGGATAGTGGACTTTGAGTATTCTAAGGAAGATGCTGATATGAAGATGAACAAATCTCAAATTATTGTTTTTGAAGTTGTGGAATCCAAAGATAGATGTTATCTGATGTTTCATAGAGAAGATGAAAGCTTCAGAGTGTTCAACAGGCTATGGGATTTATTGCACATCATAGACAGAGTAGATTTATTCTATTTATATCATGTGGTGCGAAGTTACTTTGAACAAAATCCATTAGAAGAAATTGGTTTAGTTCTGCTTGGAGATCTCACAACTGTATGGGAAACTGAAGAGCAAAGCAGCGATGACATTTGGAAGAATCAAGAGAATTGGGAAATTGTTTGCTGGAGATTCTTTGAAGAATCTGGAGTTCATGTTCTAGAGCCGGAAAATGGTACAATGATTCACATGTTTGCAAATAGAAGATATCCTCTTACAGTAGATCTTATGAGGAGGATGCTAGAGCATGGAATGGAAGTTGAAGAAGACAATGAAATTGCTTGTATGGTCATCAATTTGTTTATCAACTGGACTACTATTGCTGATGATGATGAATAACTGGTATGAATTTTAATTGAATAAATTCTTTTTGAAATATCAGTACTTTATTCAAAGTACTGCTGATCAAACAGTACTTTAATCAAAGTACTACTTGCAGCTTTTAACCAGTTAAGTGATTTTTGAAAGAAATCTTTTGTTAAGTAACAAATATTTTGGAACAAAGGTTGAATAAAATAAATGGTTTTTGAGATGGTAATATCAATAGGTTATCAATCCACCATGGTTACAAAAGGATTGGCTAATCCATGAGCAAACGGCTCTGGTAAAGATATGACAAATCCGTTTTTAGTTAACAACTTGCTAATAAGTTGTATGGTTATCAACTCACCATATCAGTAATGTGAAGAGTTGGCTAGCCCACAAGAAAATGGCTTGTGGTAAAGGCTGTGGAAAAACCATTATATGGTAATTAGTTCACCATGATGAAAGAACTAACTAGTCCAGAAGGGTACAGCTTTTGGTAAAGACAAGTCAAATCTGTTGATAGCTGATGATTTGCTAAAAATCATATGGTTATCAATGTACCATGGTCTTAAACACCAAAACATTTGGCTACTCTAGAGTTAATGGCTTTGGTAAAGAGAACTTAAATCCATTAAATTTTCAATGATTCACCTCTCACAGGAGTTAACACACATGGAAGTGATGAGAATAGACGCAACTTAAACTGAATTGATGTACAAATTGTTATATGTTGCTTTGTGTTGTGAAAAGATGGAGTTTCTTTGGATGATGCTGTAAAAGAATAATTCTAAATATACTTTGACAAGCACAGAAACTACAGAGATACAATCCAAAGACTAAGACATAATCTTTTCTTAAAGATGGAGCTTTTAAAGATAAATTCACAAAGGAACTTGAAGTCAAGCTAGTAGAATTCAAGTTAGGGGAGGATTGTTGGGATATGAAAGTGCTGAAGAATGATAAAAGTACTTGGAAAAGTCAAAGAGTCAAAGTACTGCTAAAGATAAAGTCAAAGTACTGCTGATTGAAGTCAAAGTACTGCAAGAACAAAGAACTGTTTTATTCGTTTATAGAAAGTCTTGTAATTCTAGAATATTCTTTATTAGATTACTTGTCGTACAAGGATACAAATTGTAAACCTACTAGGGATATCCTTGAGCCTATAAAAGGACCCCTAGATTGGCATTAGAGGTACGAGTCTACGAGTTTTAGAGTTTACAAGTTCACAAGTTTAGAGAAGTTCGATATTATTATTAGAGTTGTTAAAGAGTCTGCATAACAAGCAGAGTTAGTATTATTAATAAAATCATTCAAAGTTAAAGTTATTCTTCTTAGCTTTGTTAAGTAAATTCCGCATACTTAATAGAGTTTGCTCAGTGTTTCTTTGTTAATAACTTAGGATTTATCCGAGGTTATTAAACCTTAACAAGCTATTTAAGTTAGTTTGGTTAGAGTACATCGATCCAATAGAAGACTACGGCGTAACCACTTATAAGGTTACGCCGTAACTAGCAGATCTAGAGCTTTTACGACGGAATAGAAGGTTGCGGCGTAACTCATCTATTGGTTACGCCGTAACCCAGACCTGGCCTATAAATACCCCACAAATTCCAGCATTTCTAATCATTCCATTCCACACACAATACTCTAAGAACGTGGGAAAATACTCAAGGAAGGTCTAGGGAAGCATACAGAGCTGTTTCCAAGGGAGAAGTCACATCATTACGATAAGCTTTAGCGTTTATTATTTCTTTTACTTTCAATTCATGTATTTCATACCTTTGAATATTGAATTGATGTGCACGATTAATATGAGCGGCTAAGCACCCTTTGGTGCTAGCCTAGTTATGATTCCTTAATTGTTTTTTTGCGTTTACCTTTACTTCCGTACAATTATTTCTAAGTGTATGCATGAATAGTTCTTTGGTAGTCACCCCTGGTTCGGTAGTTTTGAATGGCTGTAGAGGCCAATTGCCTAGGAGATATGACCAACTGACCCTAGGTGAGTGGACTGAGACTGGAAGGGTAAGATATGACCAACTGACGACCCTTTCTACTTGTGTGATTTGACCAACTGATCACCTATCGTTTGGATGAACTTAAGAATTGGGGGGTGTAGTGTCTAAGTTCCTAACGGTCGGGCACTCACTATTTAGAATCTAGCATGTAGCGAATACTTAATGACTCGGCTTAGGGGACCAGGAACAACAGGACTTATGACGGTGCACCTGATTTCTCCTGTGGTGGCATCTTTGCTGATAGGTTAGGGCGAATTGACCAAATGATGTCCTCTCGAATTTGACCCCACCTGAAGTAATTGGAAGTAGGTAGACGTAGACATAACTAGTTAGGAGGATTGACTAGGTTAGCACCACTATTCCTCTATTGATTTCCTTTCTACCATTTAATTGCTTTTATATTCTGCATTCGTAGTTTAATTAATTAAAACCATATCAAACCATTTATATTATGTGACAATTAGACTTAGTATTTATCCGACACACATAGCTCTTGGGACGACCTCGGCTTTACCATTTACTACACTACACACGACCGGGTACACTGCCCGTTAGTGCATTAGGGTAGACCATAGGTATAGTGAGACACTATAAATATTAAGACCTGGTCAGTAAAACCTGCCTCAAAAACCATCTGCTGATGCAGTGAGACCTCTTACGTTGCATTTTTTCATGCCAACTCTCCATAGAAGTCAAATTAAGCTCCGTTTCTTCAATTTTCAACCCAAGATATAGTTACCCTTTCCTTTCGGCTTCCAATCATCTTCTATTGTGGGATCCGGATCGGGAACATTCTTATATACCAATATACCTGCATACGTTAGTGAACATACATACATATATATGGTGGTCGACATCACCCAAACAACAATCGACTAATAAAAGTCAATCCAACATGTCAATCAGATCATGTAAGGCATGAGAATAATGTGTTTATCAAACTTTAATCATCAAATCCTAACAATCATATCCTAGAAACCTAGTCCTTCAACATAGGCAATTATATTTTTCAGATAAGCACGTAGGATGATTAAGAAAGCCCGTTAGATGATATAGATTTGAAAACATTCTCCCCCTCAATCAATGACTTATTTTCTGAAAAGTTTTAAAAGCGCTGAAGTCATTGATTGAGTTTTCACTTTTTACGAAAACTCTGAATCTGATTGATTTTTAAGCAACTCATTTACCACCATTTTGTTCAAACAAATATTTTTCTGAAGAATTTTTAGATGGAAAAATATTTGAGTAGGAACAGCAATCCTTCGACGTACTTTCCTCATTTGTTTTAGGATAAGTGCACGAAATATTTGAAAATTTTGGTTTAGCGTAGCACTTTCCTTCCTTGAAGAGCGGGTTGCTATCTGAAATAATAGAAAACCATAGTTTTAAGAACGGGTTACAGTCTGAAGTAACTGTAAGCCATTTTTTAAGCGCGGGTTACAGTCTGAAATAACTGTAAGCCATATTTTGAGACATGTTTTGAAAAAGAATATTTACACCTCCTGCTCGAACTTCATATATTGTCCCATGCCATTATTAAATGACATTTCTAAGACCGTAGATATTATCGATACCAGAAGACATGTCTTGAGAAAACAATATTTTTGGTATTTTTCAAATTTTTCTGATTTTTATGGGTTTTTGAAGGTTTTATATTTTTCTATTTTCTTTTTTGTTGGTTTTATATTTTTGTATTTGGGTTTTTTTTGGATAAATATTTTACAAAGATAGAGAAGATGATATAGTTTAAGAAGATGATGATACGAGTACGGAGATAAGGATATCGAGCGACCGTTGTAGAAGATAGAAATCGTCATCTCTTAAACATTCACCACAAAAGCTTCCAAGGCTCTTGTACTGAAGAAAGAAATTGAACCATCTGAAAGTGAGACTTTGGCAGCTTCCCCCCAAACCGTGAATCTTCTTATTGCGCAGATTCTAAGCTTTCTTTCAAGCTTGCCTTAGCCAGATGCACAAAGACGCACACCATATCATCGATCTTGCTGCTCCATATAAGAACGATAGTCAAGATTCTTCGTTCGGGGTTATATCATCAACAAGAACAGCAACGTATCATCCCACTCATTAACTTTCTTCTCATATTTCATTACCACTGAAGTCTGAAGCGATGCATCCCCAAAAGGTGTCAAGAGACTACTTCCCCCATGTAGTTGAGTTGATGCAGTCAGTCTCTTTGAATGAAGCTCATGAACCCGAATACACGTATGGATGTGCTTCAAAGACAAAGAAACTTATAACATCGAAGTAGCAGATTAAGTCCGATATCCAAAGAATAAACCCGATGTATACTTTTCTCTCCCTTGAAGAAAGTGTATGAAGCTCAAGAACCCGAAGTACCCAAATGCCCAAAGAGAGAATAACCGATACCATTGAAGTAGCAAGCCGAATCACTAATTATCTCTGCGGATGACAATCTCTGTGGATGTCAACTCCGGAATAAGTGATTATATCTCTGAATCACTGATTAAGCCCTCAAGTAAAACAGCTGAGCATCCCCAATGTACACAATCTCTCTCCCCTGATGATTGCGATAACATCAAAATCATCACACACTTGTGTACCTCTTTCATCTTCAGAAACTAACTCTTCCATCTCTTCCCCCACATACTTGGAATAAGAACCCTAAACGCCATGAGATAAACATTGAGTTTCTCTGCGGTAATGACCTTTGTCTTACCGGGATATCTTCAATCACTTAGAAGTATTAAGTTCATCAAGTTTACTCGCGTTTAGTTGTGTATCTCCTTCCCCCTTGCTGGTTTTGATACTTCAGAATCAGCAACTCTGTGTAAGCCCATATACTCGAAATCTTTTGAGAAGAATACCATAAGAACAGATATATCTGTGAGAATCAATCTTGCTGAAGAATAGTGTGAGCAAGTCTAATTGGGGATTGAATTTGACTTTTCACTCTCCCCCAATTAGTGCTCTCCCCTAAACCGACAATCTTTATGATGAATTCTTGAAATAAGAAGAAGTCTTTAGATCATTAAATGCAATTCGTCTTTAGTCTTCTAACATGCAGCAGAAAATGTAGAACCGACTGTAGACTCGACCTTCTTCAAGATTGTCCAGTTGGGGAATAGATAGTTAACATCTTCATCTCACCAAAAAGCATTCCCGTTAACTTGTAAATAGCAAATCCCCTTAATTTAAATCCCTCCCAATCAAACAAGAACAGAAAGATGTTCATTAAGGAAATCAGCCCCGCAACTGGAAGCACTTTGTCATTAAACTCATCAGTCTGTGTGAAGATGTCAACCAACAGCTCTTAGAATAAACTCCATGTAAAGATGACCCGATAGGAAGAAGCTCGGTTCTTACATGAGTTAGGAGCCGATGACCATTTATACTCCGACGTCAATCAACATGTTGTAAATTCACACTTCTTCTCCCCCTCAAGAATTGCATACGGAGTTGCCATTCTTGATTAAACTAGTGAATATCTTCAAATATATTCAATTCACACTTCTCCCCCGCAAAAATTAGCACATGATGTCGCCATCGTTATTATATTGAGCAAGTGGAATAAGGAAACAATCAACAGTAGTCCGGTTCACTTGATGACTGAAGCGCATGGAAAAAGCATGAAGCATGTTGACGAGAATGGTCATAATGAGAAGATTTCTCTTCTTCTAAGATAAAGCGCACTGAGATGTACACTTTTCTTTTCTTTAGAGTACGAGGCTTGAACTATTGTGTTCAAACGTCATAAGAAGATTTATCTTCTTTCGAAGATAATGCACACTGAAACGTACACATTTCTTTTCTTTAGAGTACGAGGCTTGAACTGTTGTGTTCAAACGTCATAATCTCTCTCTTTTCATCATCTCTTGGCAAAACTTGTAATCACCCGATTATCATTCAGTAGGCTCTTTGTCGTGACAGCTGATGGAGAAAACCCAATATGATGAATATGACCCTGAAGTAAACTAACCCGAACTCGTGACTTAAACTTGCACATATGTAACAAAGAGCGGTGCCGAGACTTCATCCTCCATTGAATCTCTAAGTACTCTATACTCTTCATCCAACCAACCATCAAGTAATAGACATACACCACCTATTGAAAATCCACAATTGAATGTGTCACTGAGCACTACAACGTAACTCCTTAAAGTGATAGTTATTTTGTGGTGGTAAGAGCCCAATTCCCCCAAGTGGTAAAAGAAAAGGAAAAAGTTACCCAACAATAACTAGATTTCCAAGTCCTCATTTTTGATAATAAGCTTGAACAAGGATCTTGAAGAATCTTCATCGAACCATCCCCGATACCTTTAGATACTAAGTACACTCGCCCGTGATATTTCACTTCAACCTCAAATAAATAATAGTGAATTAACCCCGTTGTCACATCTTCTGGTTAAAAGCTCAACTCTAGCCTCCTTTAACGTTTTAAGTGAACAATGATAAAGGTTTTCATCCCGATCATGGTTAAAAGCACATAACCCCGTAAAACCATGTAATAACCAAACTGCCATGGAGACAATCCAGACACACACCCAATTCATGAAGTACACCCTTTTATCCCTTCTTTGAAGCAGAAACCGTAGTACCAACATCAAATAAGATCTAGAATTACACTTGCCTTTCTCCAGGTTGGTTCCATCATTACGGGATTTTACAATTCTATGGTTTAAACCGAGAAATAGTTTCTTTTGCGAGATTTTACAAAACCAAGAATAAACCGTAAGATAGATGCGGAAATGCACTTTACAATTACCAGGATGTTTCCGTTGTCACAGGATTTTACAAGTCTATGATTTAAACCGAGAAATAGGTTCTTTCACGGGATTTTACAAAATCAAGACAAAACCGTAAACAATTTCAGCTTGAATGTTTTATGACAACTTAGGTTTCGGTGAATATCGTTTTTCGAGGAACATGCAGCGGTTCATCAGCGGTTCATTATCCAACATCAACAATATCATCAACCATCCAATAAACACTTTGGTAAACACATCATTCACGCATTTTGTCGGCTATTGCTGTGACTACTTGGAGAAGTAAACTTAATATACCAAACTTGAACATGAAGTAGAGTTCCCCAGATTTGTTACTTAAGCTTGTACTAATCCTTATGAAAAGAAACGATGTACCCAATGTACAAAACCTCTTGACGTATCCTCAACTGCGTGAGACACCGAAGTGATAGTTACGTTGTGGGTTAAGTGAGAAAGAATCACAAGAGTAACTAAGTAGTCAAGTCTTTATCACACTCTATAAATGTCCAAACAAGTCATCTTCGTGGAAGGGTAGAAAGAAAGAAGACGAAATAAGTGAATGCGCCCGGAAAACTTCACTTCAAATCCAAATAAGAAATACCGAATAACAAACAACCCCGTAGATAACCTAGTTCCAATAATAATTCAGGCCGAGACAAAATACCCATCGTGAAAATGCATAAACCAAAGTATCAAACCGCAAAACACATCAAGTCTCATCATTAAATCTCATCATCAAAACACGTCAACAAAACACATCAAATAGCAAATCTCAAATCTCACAAAAACCACATATTATCAAATATTATACCTTGTGAAATCTCATGTGAACGATCCAATATTGAGAAGCCCATCATCTCAACCTAAAGTCCAAGTCCAAGTCCACGAATTAAACCGTCACTTTGCTACCATATCAATATTACCAATCAAGAACCGTGAAGTCATTTCGAATGTGTCAATGCAATTCTAGACGTGAATTGTGTATTCCCGAGAAATTATAAGTCAAAATACCACACATCAAAAACCTTGAATGAACCAACTTCAAACAAGTCTTAGAAGCATAAACGAATATGTAGTTCAAGTAATCCAAAGATATGGTCTACATATCAAACGAAGGTGATAGAGAAAAAATACACCCCAACTTCCCAAGTAGTTACACGTTTGGAAAAGCCCAAAGATTATCTATCTCCCCACGTTTCAAAGCCCACACTCGTAACATCTGGTAGAATTACACTCCTCGGCCCATGTAAGCAGATTTCGGCCCATAAATATACTCGGTATATGGGATCCAAGGGTTACCCTAATTATTGGGGGTATAAATCACCACATACCCATTTGAAGCCCTAATAACCCTCTCATAATATCACGCCTCTTCCATCAGATAATGCTAACACAATAATCTCAAACCCTAATCACAAATTTGTACGCCTCTCTCCTGTACACTCACAAATCTGCTGCGTCGAAATGGGACCAAACATAGAATGATTCTGATTATTCAACCCTTCATCTCATCTCATCTCCTTCAATACAATCAAGTCATATCATCACACACCTAAGTACCTTCGTTCTTTGAGCTCGCCACAGGGATGGCTTGAGATGACGAATAGGCCACAGGGATGGCAAGAGGGTTTGTAATCGGTTATGAAGACTGACCCAAGACATAAGGTAGGTTTTGAATTCGTTTTGATTTTGTTTAAACTGAATAGAAAGAAGGATGATAACTAAATAGTTATTGTCATTTCTCTCAATTATTTCGGATATTCAAAGGAGTAAACTCCTGACAAGATCAATGAGGTAATGTTCCTGTGTGAATAGATCGAATGGTATCTATGAGTTTGAAGAACCACTCACATATGGAACCAAGCTGAGATCTAGTATAAGTTTAATTGTAGCTTAGAGTTTTTGTAAGACTGAAAACGAACAAGAAAAGGATAATGACATAAATGTTATTACAACAATTTTTAAGTTCGAATATGAATGAAACTTTGTCAAAAAAAATCAATGATGAGTATGTTTAATGTGTTAACCTTAAAAGGTTATGATTAATCTTAGAGTCGACACACCATACATCTGAGATTTGATTTGTTTTACCATTTGTTCGAGACATGAAAGATGATGTAGTATAAAGAGATGATGTAGTGGTTTGAACTAGTCTTGTGAATTAGAATATGTAACTGTATGAGATTTAGTTGTGATTTGAATTTGTTTAGAGTTAAATGATGCAGTTTGACTTGATCTTGATACAGTTTAAGAGATGTGAATGATGTTATAATAGTTGTGGTTTATGTTAGATGTGAATCTGAGTTGGTGATACCTTTGAAGAAGTTGTGATTAGCTTATGTTAAGTATGCTTCGAGTCAAAATGCTTTAAAAATTGCTCTATTAAATTTTTCTTGTTCTTGCAAATCGCTTCCTTGAAATTTTGACAAAACGCATTCTTGATTTTTAACACAAATCGCATCATTTTTTTTTCAATTCAACTCGCTTTCACCATTTATAGACAAATCGCTACTCACCTGTTTAAGACAAATCACATCATTGTAATTTAGACAAACCGCATCCGGTTCATCGAATCTGGACAAATTTGTGACAAACCGCACAAGTTAAGGGTCAAAACGCTTAACTTATATGACAAATCGCTTTCAAAAGAACAAATCGCATGCAAGAGAGTTCTAATAAGCCCAGACAAACAGCTTCGAATACCCAAAAAAAACATGACTTTTTGACCATTAATTGACCACAAAATGACCAGACAAACATGACTATTGGTACCAAACGATGTCATAACAGAATCAAAGTTATCTAAAACAATTATTTGACAAAATGACCAAAGATACTGTTTTTGACAACACATAAAAGGAACATGACTTTTAATTAATTTGGACCAAGGATACAAGAACAATGATGTTAAAAACAATGTTATTAACAGAAAATTTTCTGACTTTAAAACTTGATATAAAGAACAGCTTAAACAATGTTTCGAACCACAAAAACACAATGAACAAACACATCCCGTATCAAACCGCATCAAACCACAACAAAACTACACAAACCGCATACAAGAATCAACCAAACCGCATACAAAACCGCTTCAAAAACCATGCAAATCATCAAAACAACAAAACCTAGGCTCTGGTACCATTTGTAGGATCGTGTATAATATGTTGTTTGGATGATTCGGGGTGGTCTTGGATGATGGAAATACATGTTAGCCATTTAGAGAGAGAAAGATAAGAGATGGGTGTTTTCTAGAGAGAGAAATATTAATAAAAATGAAAGGTTAGATTGAAAAGCACCACCCCTTCCAAGGATGGAAGGGGTATTTATACTTACAAACAATACGACCTCCTAACGGCCTGTGGATCAGGTATATAGTGGGTAAAGACCCATCCTTCCTCCACGGTGATACTCTAAACTATTCTACGCTACTGACTAACTAATTAACTACTAAATAACATAAATAACTACAAGTCTACGAGCTAACATATGCTAGACCATAATTGGGGTGACCGATACTTTCTCATGGAATTTCCAATTCCTAACATGTTTCCTACGGAAGAGGAACTTTCACTCCACCCACACTTAGTACGCGACCTTCGTCACATGTATGTTAGGAGAAGCCCTCGAATCATCTTTGGAAATCCTTGAAATCTCAACATACCATGTTGCATAGGACATCTTTTCGTGGCAAAGGCCTACATTGATCGCAAGCCCCCAATAAACATCATGACTAGCACATACTATAATTGGGTGATGAAGAAACCTATCCCCATTAGGCAAGACCCCAATGATCCTAAAGTTAGTTGTAATTTTCTTGGTAGAATTAAGGGATTACCCGTCTATGTAGGTAGTTTCACGTACCTTACGGATTTCATAGTTGTGGAGGATAATAGTACATCCATAGATCCTAGCTTGTCCCACGTAATTCTAGGAAAGCCAATCATAGAAAACACAGGGATGACTTATGATCCGTTGTTAGGGATAGTTAGATTCAAGGATGAGACCGATGACGTAGCTTACCAAATGCCATTAATTTTCATCACTATCTAATGATGAAAAAGAACTTAAGCTATCGGTCTACTATAGGAATGAGGAGGATAATAAGAAAGGAGTAGATTATGTGATGAATAAGATTTTTGGGTTCTATAAGGATTGTTTGAAATTAGGACCGGAATATAGAACTGATTGGGGGAAAGATGATTTCTTAGAAAGATGCATAATAGGACATTACTATAACATAGAAAATCCCAATAGAGATTGTCATGAGGAAGGAGGTGACGGCAATGAAGTCACGTAGGAGCACGACTTTGAGTCTAGCTACAAGACTTATAAATAAAGAATAGCGCTTCATGAGAGGCAACCCATACTTAATTGTTTGCTTGTTTGTGTGTCATATATCTTTTTCATTGTTGTTTATTCTCATGTTTGAATTTGTGAAAATGCTTTATTTTGTCTTAATTACATATAAAGGTATTTACAAAAAGATAAGTGTAGGGAGGATTACATACGTTTTTAAAAGAACGTGAACATGAGAATTACACTTAGTGAAATTGATATATATGTGTGTTTATTAGAGTCAAATGCTTGTATCGAGTCATAATGGATGTTTTTCAGAAATTTTTCCAGATTCTAAAGATGTAATTTTTCTAGGAAAACGCAGCAGACCATTTTCTGTCAGGACAACCTGACGGCGTCAGGATTAGAACCTGACGACATCAGGTCAAGCAGAAACAACTTATAAAATTTTCTCGTTTTCTGTGCTACTTATAAATTTTTGGAAATTCTCGGTCTTAATTTTCCGTAAAATCTGCAAAACATCCATTCCACAAGAATTATATCCTAGTTTAGTCGTGTCATATATAGTTTTACCGCCGATTTTACGCGAAGGTTTCATCTATTTTCTTAAAGTGTGCAGGTTATATTTGGCAAGAAGAAGAAACTCAACATTGGATGGAGCTTATCACGTATACATTCTTCTTGAGAAAGAATTTAACTAATACTTCACACGGATCCTACCGAGCTAATCATGGGAGTACTAGTTTCTTTCTCTTTTAATTACCTTCCTTTATCATAACTTTGATACTTTCGGGGAACATTGGGGACAATGTTCAGTTTAAGTGTAGGGAGGGAGAATAAAACGGGAACTTAGAAACTATGCTTATCCTTGATTATTTGTCTTGTCCTAGTTCATTTGTGTAATAAACTATGAGAAATATTCGTTAGGGCAATTTTAGCACCAAATTTTAAATTTTTTATGACATGTACGAGCTAAAACTTTAGTCTTAATAAAGCGTCTCATGGATAGGAGTTATATGACTAGCACAAAAACCATTTACCACTCAAATTTCACCCCAAAAATGTGAGGTTCGCCCCTAGATCTTTAGGAATAAAAGCATTCACCTTTAATGCTTAGAGAGTGTACCGGTAGTATAATAGATTCTAGAACTTGTTTTGTGATCCATTTCGAGATCACTAGTGAGACTACACTTGTGTAGTTAGGAATAACTAAATGATAAGAGGCATTAGGATAACGCTTGTTTGAAACCCGTATTATAATTACTTCTTCCACATCGGTCGAGTAATTACCCCACACCCTTGCGATGTACTCATCTTTAGTACATGATACCCCTAGTTAACCCCTCAGAGCCTATCCTTTTCGCGGTTCTCGTGATGTTTCGGTTTTCCGGAATATCAATGAAGAGCATTGTTTACAATCCACCCTCAAATGTACACCCAAATCGCCTTAGCCTACCTTGTATGCACTCACCTTTAGTGCATTATTGTTATCATACCAAACCCTTAGTTCAATTATCTAGTTACTTGCATGGTTTCTAAGTCGAGTCATATCTTTTGTACACAGTTTTGGGATGATTGGGACTCATGGGTCAAAGTAATATTTTATGGAGTGACGGGAAAGAAAGTTAAATTCAAATTCCATTTATTTACGTAATTAAATACTCCAAGTGTTTTGATCTTTTCAAATCGGGTCAAATTAGTGTTAGAGTAATAAAAACTCAAGTGTAGGGATGCTCCTATAAATCCCTTATATTTTGATGTTATCTTAGAGGATGGTAGAGTAAAAGCGTATGCAAAAAAAATGGGCTACCATCCTACATCTATGTTTATGTTTATGTCTTTTAAATTTATATATGTTTGCTTCAAGTTATCTAGAGTTTAGTGAGTCGAGTCTTGGCTTGGCAACGCCATTCTTTTCATGCTTGTAAAGATTTTTGACTTGCCGCCACTAAATCGCCTATCCAACCAAACCCTTTGTTTTCCTACCGTAAGCCTAACGTTACAACCCTTTTTAAAGACCTCTTAGATAGTTGTTCCTAGGTGCTTACGCCAAAGCGGTGGAGGTTTGATCTAGTATCAAGCCTATGGTAATCTATGTACTATGCCAGGTAATGAGTGTTTATCTTCCATTTCCATTTACTATATTTCATATACACCTGAGAGATGAGACCAAACACCCCTTGTGAGGTGCTAGTATATAATTTCCATGCTTGTTATGACTATTGCGGTGCTTTTACTTGTTGTGAACTATGTTAAACTTATGCTTCATGCCCCCTAACTTATAAATTGATTGGCCAAAAGCACATTTTCTTGAGGACAAGCAAATACCAAGTGTAGGGATATTTGATATGGATTTAAAACGTACACTTTTAAGGGGTCATTTAAGCCCTTAATCGACCACTTTTATATCCGTTACTGCTTAATTTCGTTCCTTTTCACTTTTTAGGTCTCTTGGAAGCAAAATGCTGGAATGATGCATATTTGGACGAAAAGGAATGAAAACATGAAGAAAATGGCAAAGTCAAGATCGAAGACACTCAAGCTGCTAAAACTGAAGCTGACGGCATCCCAACTAAAGGGCAACGCCATCCCTCTCTACAGATTTGATAATAGATGCACCTGACGGCTCAGTAGACTTTTTGCTCAAATACACCTGATGGCGTCGGGCTTTGAAAAGGAAGGGCATCACTAAGACTTTTCATCTCAGACAGCCCAGATCCAGAATCAGACGACGTCCCTGCTGAAGCCCGACGGCATCACAACTACAATGTGACGCCGTCCCATCAATAACTTGGCCAAGATGAAAACCCTAATGACGGCGATCTGACGGCGTCCCACCTATAAGGCGACGCCATCGCAAGTGTAAATCTATATATAGAATTCGATTTTTCAGTATTTTAGGAGGTAGACTTATAGAGTAAAAACCCTAAATGTTTGTAGTCCGACTTGGACAGTATTTTAGGGTCCCAAACCCTATTTTACACATCAAGATAAGTGTTTTAATCCATTAGTATCATTATGTCTTCCATTGAATGTGTGTATGCTTGCTTGTTTAACATGTCCGGCTAAATTTCTTGTGTGTTTTCTTAGATCTATGTAACCTAGTTGTTAATTATTGATTGGTTATCTCTTATCTTAATTGTAAATGGCTTAGGAGTGTACTAGGCTATCGTTGTGTTTAAATGATTGAGTAATCTTTGTGAACATTAGTTTATGAATCATTTAGCGGATTTCATAGTCTAAACATCCAAAGATAACCTTAAAGTTAGTTTATGATTAATCTAGAGGAAATCATAGGAAATAACCTAAAGGTATTCTCAAAGAGTTAGGGCATAAGCATTCCCTACGACCTTAGAAAACACAACGCGTTAAGAATAAGGATGTGACAATTCAACCAACAATAAATGATAACTAGGGAATAATAGTATCTAGGTAAACACATTTTTAATCATCACACGAGCACACATCAAAAAGACATAGCTACCCGTAGTATAAGATAATTAGACTAGTAGAAATAATCGGTAGAAGTACCACCCCTCAAATCAATTGCCCCGATATTTTACCCTTAGCTTTCTAAAAAGAACATATAAAAGATAAAAAAAAAGAATCATCCTCAACCCCAACCTTAACGTAGTACACTTCTTGCTAGCATTCCTATTCCCCTAGAGAACGATATCAATACCCGAGGCTTACCCAATACTACACTACAATGATTAGGTTCACTGCCTAGGGTGTTGAAAAACTTGCTCGACGAAAAGGAAGTTCCTTTGACCCCGAACGCGCTTCGTACGCGCATCATAATCACATTGATGTCCCCCATTATTTGGCGAGGTTTATGGCTAATGGGGCAAAGGGTTTCTCCTGGAAGAGTCCATTTCAAGGGGCTCACTTCATTGGTAGGTTGGCTAGGAGTTATGGGTTGATGTCGGATGAGGCCTTAGCTTGGGTGACCCGTGCTAGGGAAACTAGTTTGCTTGGGATTAATAAGCTGATGGAGTTTGAGATTTGTACCCAAAATATGCTTGGTGAAGTTGAGTTGATAAAGATAGCCCCGAGGAGAGAAGTAGGGGAAGCTAGTGGTGCTGGATCGAGTGGTGGCCAAGGGGAGGCCGAGGAGCGAGTGCCTAGGGGTCGACGTAGGGCACAGGTGAATGTAGGGGATAGGTTACAGGTGATTGATGAGAGGCTCGAAGGGATGGAGACCCACATCAATGAAGAGATTGATGGCCTCACTGTGGGTTTATATGGGTTAAGTGACCATTTTGAGGGTTTTTTCATGTACACTTGATCAGGTGCAGCAGCTGCAACAAGACTTTTTTAGCTGGAGCGCGGACCGTACGAGCCAAATGCTCCAGGAGATGCACCTGAACCATCCACGATGGCATGGACCAGCCTACGTGTACCATCCCGACATCCCTGATATCGGCATCCAGCAAGGAGTGGCATTTATGCAAGCACAGCCGACTCCTGGTAGCACCACCAAAGACCCCTTATGACCAGACTCCATTCCATTCAATGGATCATGACCACCACAGGGACGAGTGATTCCCCTGTTATTTGAACAATTTCAAGACAATTTCAAAACAACTTATGTCTGTAATAACTATTAAACTAGGATATTTGTGTTGCCGTTAATCAATAGTACCATTAGGTACAAATTTTCCTAGTATTTGTGTGTAGGTTTTGAAACTGTGATGCAGTTACGACATAACCATTTAGGTTACTTACGCCGTAACAAGAGGGCAGGTAGAATTTGTTGAAGGTATACTAGTTAAGGCGTAGTCACCGGATAAGATACGCATTAGCAACCTTCTGACCCACCTTCATCCCTTAGTGAGACATCTTGGGCAAGCATTTGAGAGGGGAGTTTATTTCTTTCTCGGTTATTTTTCATTTCTATTTTCTTTTTCCTTTTTATTTTCCTACAAATGGGACTTTGTACACTTCAAGTGGGGGGATAGGAATAGAAATGAAGTGTATGATTACTTAGCCTACTTGCCCTGATTTTCTAGTTGGTTTTAAAAATTTTAAGCTCTTTTGAAAAAATTTTGTCATATTTTTAACCAATCTAGAATTTCATATAACCGAGCACACTATAACCTTTATTGTCATTAGTGAGATTTAGCCTTTTCGTTTCCCCTATTTTACCCAAATCTACCAAATATTGAGAGTGCTGATAGTATTGTAGACTTTAGAACTTAGCTTTTACATCACTTCGAGACCATAGACGAGTAGTGTATCAAGTTATCTTGGTGCATTTGAAAAAGGCAATTTGAAAAGGGCAATTGTTTTAGGATTAAACCCAAATAGCCCATATGTGTTTACTTGTGTGCGTTTATCGACTAGACGCATTGGCTTTTCGACCTCCATGATAACCCTTTTTGCGGCACTCACCATTAGTGCAAGTTACCCCTAGTTTCACCTATTTGAGCCTATCCTTTCATTTTCTAACCCTTATTTTCGTTACACCTTTACACCTTAGCCTACGTTGTAGTCTTATCTTACAATCTTGAAGTCATTGTTCACCCTAGTTCAAGGTTTAAGTGAAATTTTCGGAAAACGTGCCAAATCGAAGACATCCTATTGAATATCATTGAAGATCCCCTAATATTCTCATTATGCACATCTCAAGTGAGGGGATAACTATGTTAAAAAAATGAATGATGAGCACTATAATAAAAGTGCATATTAGTCTTTTTTGATAAAAGTGCAAAATATTATAAGCACTATGTGATTATAAGAAATTAGCATCGAGAAGCACCTCGATCACATTCGAAGATTGGAAGTTAGTCAAAGACACCATAAATGATGAATTCCCGTGGCGTATTACGATCTTGTTTTCGTATCTCGAAGTTGAACCTTGAATGAACGGTGGGGCGATGGTGACTTGGTTTTAAGCTAAGACTATTTGTTTTCTTTTTCTTTACACCCATTAAAATATCCCATGCCTTACCTAACCCTTTTTGTCGTGAAGCGTGTCTAGGTGATGCAGCGAGCAATCCTTGATGTCTTGGCCATGGATTTGGTCGTGTATCACTGATTTTGTCTACTTCGCCGTGACACGTTAGTAATGACACTACACCCATAGCCTTTGAACAACTATCAACCCAACATTGCCTTCTAAGATGGTCTTAACCTTTGCTCTAGTGGTGGAGATGTGTGTAATTGCCAAGCTTATGATAGAATACTTGCTATGCCTGTGCAATTGAGTGATCACCCTGAAATTAACACTTAGATTAGGATGAGCGTGAGAGTGTTTTTGTTCCCATTTCGTAAGGTGTTCGGCTCTTATAAATATTCTATTATGGAACTCTTAACTGCACATTACTTGGTTTACTCTGAGGATGTCCTTTTACAATCTAAAAAGTCTACTTGAGGGCAAGTAGAGTTGAAGTGGGGGGATATTTGATAACATCAAATAATCCTAATATTCTAAGCGTTAATTTCCCCCTTTATCATCACTTTATGATTAAAATGCTATTAGAAACATCCTTATTTCTTATTATTTCATTTCAGGAACTATTTCATGCAAGGAAGCGGTAATTGGACATTTCTAAGCCCAAGGATGATTTTCTCTCAACTATGGCGTAACCAAGTGATGGAGTTACGCCGTAATAAATTTCACGAAGAATACGGTGTAACAATGGAGTAAAGTTACGCTGTAACAAGACCGCTAAAATATGAAGCACCAACTTTACAAAGGATACGGCGTAACCCTCAGCTTAGGTTACGCTGTAACAGCCGATAAGCATCTGATTTACAAAGACTACGGTGTAACCCTCAGCTCAGGTTACGCCGTAACCATGTATAAGCACGAGATTATGATAAGTTACGGCGTAACTAGTTAATAAATGTTACGCCGTAACTGGTATCCGAGCCTATAAATAGATGAAGTTTTCATCTGTTATGGGCATCTCTCCTTTCCCAAACCTTTCTAGGGTTTGGGGAGATCAAACACAGAAGAAGAATCATGGTTTTAGGAGTATGAATAACGAAGTTCTCGTCTACGATTTCCGTTGTATTCGAGTTTGAATTCCTTTTATATTTTTCTAGGGTTTATATTATGGATTCATGTTATTAATTTATGTTTGCATTTATATTATTGATCTTCTCTTTATTTCTTTATAGACATTTACTAGTCTTGTCGTAGATCGCTAGTCTTGGTAATATTATAAGCTTGTTAGTATCTAAAGGGCTGGGACAATTGACCAACTTACCTCAGCCTAATAGGTTGCGAAGTATGGAAGGAATTGGCCATAGTACAACCATTCTTCGTGTGCGAACTGACCAAATGATCACCTATCAAGTGGAGGTATTTAAGAAGCTAGGGGAAATCTAAGTTCCTAACGGCCGGGTTTCCATAGACTTGATCTAGTAGATTTGGCCCTTAATGACTGCTATTAGGTTGCCGAATGATCTCGGGTGACCTATTCATCTTGGTGAGGAATCTAAGAACCATAGGCCATGACGAATTGACCAAAGGAGTCTGGCGATAATTAACCACTATATTGAACCCTTATATCGAGAATTGGTTCTTATGTGTATTCTTTATTAAGCTTTGCTTTTCTATCTCTTTATCCTAAATTCTTGTGTCTGTGTGATTGGAATAATGAAATATATCTTATCAAATCAATATCATATCATTTCTAATCATCTTAGTTCTTTCAAGGTCACAGCTCTCTTGGGACGACACTCGGATTTACCTAAGTCTTTACTTCATCTGATAGGGTTCTCTGTCCGTTAGTATGTGTTTATCCTAAGTTTGTCTAAGTTTTATAAATATTAAAAGCAGGATGAAATAGCACATCAATAGCCAAAAGGCTAAAAACATGGTTTCCACATCTAAGTGTCTAGAGCTTTTGCACATGGACTTGTTTGGTCCATCCGCTATAAAAAGTTATAGAGGCAACTTCTACACTTTGGTCATAGTAGATGATTACTCAAGGTTCACTTGCATAATATTTTTGAAAACTAAAAACGAAGCCTTTGATAAATTTTTGAAATACTTAGTAAGAAAATTCAAAAAATGATATAACACATAACTTTCCGGCTCCTCGAACACCCCAATCTAATGGTGTTGTTGAACGTAAGAATAGAACTATTCAAAAAATGAGTAGAACAATGCTTAATGAACAAAAAATACCTCAAAAGTTTTGGTGTAACGCCGTTGACACTTCCACATACATTTTACATAGAGTCTTAATACGTCCTTTCTTGAACAAAACACCTTATGAAATCTATAAAGGCAAAAAGCCTACTTTAGGATACTTTAGAGTGTTTGAATGTAAATATTTTATTCTAAATACCAAAGACTATCTCACCAAATTTGACCCAAAGTCTTATGAAGTTGTGTTTCTGGGTTATTCACAAACTAGCAAAGCATACATAGTTTTAAACAAAGAAAGAATGAGAATCGAGGAATCGTTGAACATAACATTTGACGAAAGTCCACCTCCCTCTAAGACATCACCTTTGGTAGATGATTACTTAGTTAAAATTCAACTTGTTGAAAGTCAAGAAATTAATGATAATAACAAGGAAGATGAACCATTAAATAAAGATATTATAAATATCAAAGAATCCAAAAGTCATCCTTTAGAAAAAGTCATAGGACAATTAAATCAAAGAACATTAAGATCACAAGCCCAAACTCAAAGTAACTACTTTTGTTTTGTATCATCCATTGAACTGAAAAACGTAAACGAAAGAATAAAAGATGAATCTTGGGTAATTGCTATGCAAGAGGAGTTAAACCAATTTGCTAAAAAAGGCATTATACGGACTTAAGCAAGCACCAAAAGCTTGGTACGATCGGCTTAAGACTTTCTTAGTTGAACACAAATACACCATGGGATTAGTAGATAATACTCTCTTTACCAAGAAAAAGGAATCACACATTATCATAGTTCAAATATACGTTGATGACATCATATTTGGATCAACTTGTCAAGAGCTATGTGATGATTTCTCTAAAATCATGCACGACGAGTTTGAGATGAGTATGATGGGTGAGTTAAACTTCTTTTTAGGACTTCAAATTAAACAACTAGAGGATGGCATATTCTTTAATCAATCTAAATACATAAAGGATATGCTTAAGAAATTTGGTCTTGAAAACTCAAAACCCATTAAAACACCCATGTCATTGGAAACGAAACTCACCAAGGATGAGGAAGGTGAATCCGTAGACAACACTAAATATAGATGAATGATTGGTAGCTTACTTTATCTCATGGCTAGCAGACCCGATATTATGTTTAGTGTCTGTCTATGTGCACGCTTTCAAGAAGATCCAAAAACATCACACCTAGAAGCCTTAAAACGAATATTTAGATACATTAAAGGCACTACATGTTTAGGATTATGGTATCCCAAAGGAACGGGTGTAGAAACCATTGTGTATGCCGACTTGGACCATGCCGGTGACTATGTCGATAAAAAGAGTACAAGGGGTATTTGTACTTTTGTTGGACAATGTCTCACCTCATGGTTCGCAAAGAAACTATTAGGATTTAGAAAATCCGGTAGTTAAAGAGTCGGTCACCTCAAGTATATGTAATCGTTAGAAAGCTCGTAGTCGTAGTCATTTAGTGATAGTTAGTAGTTTGTTATGTAACACCATGGACGACGGACGGGTCTTTACCCACTGTATGCCTGATCCACAGCCCGTAGGAGGCGTTTCATGTAAGAACCTATAAATACCCTTTGCCTAGCAAGGCAAAAGGTTGGAGCTTTCATAATATTTTTCTTTGTCTCACTAAAGTTCCCAACACTCTTCCACTTTCTCTCTCTAGAACTCATTATATTCGACCCATTTTAGTGCTTGATTATGTGTTTGTGAAAATCAATATGTAACAATTGGTATCAAGAGCCATGGTTTGATCATCTATCTTTCATGTTCTTGGATTTCTAGTGGTTTTCATAGGTTTTTGGGTTTGAATGAGTTTTGAGTAGTTTTCATCATTTGGATCATTTTTGGTGTTAAAGTTTGAATTTTGATAGTACTATTGTGTTTAGAATCATCATAAGTGTTTAGGTTTTGGATTGGAAGGTCACAATCATCTTGGTTTTAGTGTTTTGGATTGAAAAAGTTTAGTTTTTGAAGTTTTGCTAGGAAGCGGTTTGTCTCTCGTAGTTCATTTCTTGGAAGCGGTTTGATCAGAATTTTAAGCAGTGTGTCTCTCGGGTTTAGTTTCTTTGAAGCGGTTTGATCTCACTTTTAAGCGGTTTGTCCTGTTTTGTTGAAGCAGTTTGTCACCAAAGCGGTTTGTGTGTTGAGACAAAGAGACAAGAAAGGACAAAGTAGTGGATGTACTCTTGTTCCCCTGCGGTTTGTCACTTAAGCGATTTGTCACTTAAGCGATTTGTCACTTAAGCGGTTTGTCAATTAAGTGGTTTGTCACTTAAGCGATTTGTCACTTAAGCGGTTTGTCAATAAAGCGGTTTGACACTTAAGCGATTTGTCAGTTAAGCGATTTGTGTAGAAAGCAATTTGACAAGAAGCGATTTGTCAACTGTGAGATTTGACAGAAGCGGTTTGTCAGTTGTGCGATTTGTATTTTGAAACTTGTCATTTCTTCGTGATACGTTTTACTGTTTTCTCTTTATTTAGTAAAATCTCGTGAAAGAATCTATTTCCCGGTTTAATCAAAGAGTAGTAAAATCCAGTGGAATTAGTAATCATGTCTACAATCACTTCTTTCGTTGCTGATGACGTTCAAGCAGCAGGATCCGATACTCGTCCTCCCATGCTTGATAGAACCGATTATGACTCTTGGGTTCAAAGAATTAGATTGTATTGCTTAGGAAAAGAGAATGGGGTTAACATCCTTAAGTCTATTGATGAAGGACCATTTCAAATTGGAACGACTAGGGACATTCTCGAAACTGGAACTGATGGAAATGTTACATTAGGGTTGGATAGACCAAGAATGTATGATGAGCTTGATGATAAGGAAAAGAAGAGGTATAATGCTGACATTAGAGCCTCAAACATCATACTTCAAGGTTTACCAAAGGACATTTACAAGCTGATCAATCACAACACTGAAGCCAAAGCTGTCTAGGATAATGTCAAGATGCTTCTCTCTGGTTCGGAACTAACTAAGGAAGATAGAGAATCTTAGTTGTATGATGACTTTGAGAACTTTAAAATGAGTCCAGGAGAAAGTGTTACTGAATATTATGTGAGATTCCACAAGCTTGTGAATGACATGAGGAATATCAAGATGACAATGCCAAATATCCAGCTCAATTCAAAGTTTGTGAACAACATGAATCCCGAATGGCACAAATTTGTCACTGCAGTCAAACTAAACAAAGGATTGAGGAACACCAATTATGAGCAATTGTATGCTTATTTTCTCCAACATGAGAAGCATGCTGCATTTGAACGAATGATCATGGAAAAGTTCAATACCAATGCTGGAGATGCAAGTTCTTCAAATGATTCAACTGCATTATACACAAATGTGGGAATAACTACCAAAGCATCACAAGTCATACCAACTAGGGATGGTAATCACAAACTCATTCTAGATTCAGGATATAAGCCTTCAGACTCATTCATGGAACACCTTGTCAATCAACTGACCCTAATGGTTAAGCAAAACATGAACCTTACTCCACACACCAACAATCATCTCAGAACTTCATCTAACCTACACAATCATGCTACGGTTAAAGATGGAAGGGTAGTAGTTCAAAATGTGCAAGGAAGCCATAATGCTTATCTACCACATAATGAACAAGGAAATGTTGGGGTTGGAACCGGTTATGGGAATGCAGGAGCCAGTGCAGGTTATGTGGGAATTCAGAATCGAGGAAGGATTGCGGCTCAAGGTCAAGGGAAACCAATCAAGTGTTACAACTGTGGAGGGGAAGGACACATTGCTAGGAACTGCACTCAACCAAAACGTCCACAGAATGCTAAGTAATTTAGGGATAAGATGTTACTGGTGCAAGCTCAAGACAATGGAGAAGTGTTTGATGAGGAAGAGCTGTTATTTCTTGCTGAGGGAAATGCCAAAACTTATTATGCAGATGTGGATGAACAACCAGTGCATGGTGTAGCCCAGAACAATCCCAATGTCTTTCAAGTTGCAGATTGTGATGCATTTGACTCTGATGTTGATGATGAACCAACGGCACAAACCATATTTATGGCTAACATCACTCCAATGGTCTCTCCACCTCAGCAAGCTAGTCCCACCAAGGAATCCATCATATCAGAGGTATTAAAACTATACGAAGTGGTTGATGTGCAAAAGATTCACGACAAAGTACAATCAACTGAAATAATTGAATCAGATATTGAAAATATGGGCAATAGCAATGTTGTCCCATATGATCAATATGTGAAGCAAGATGAAAGTGAAATTGTACCAAGTGATGCATCTTCTGCTGTCAATGATGACTATATTTTTTATGAATACACTGAATGTGCACCTGATAATTCCATAACCTCTTAACTTAATGCCTATAATAAGTTTGAATTGACTACCCGTGAGCAGGAAATGGATAACCAAATGCGTACACTTATCAGAAAAAGTAATTTTAGGGAAGAAATATTAAAACAAGAGTTAAATTCCATACAAGATAAGTTTAATAAAACTGTTAAGCAAAAACAAGAACTTCAAGAAAATGTAAAGGTGCTTAAGCAGGAATTCAATGCTAAGGAATCAAAACTTTTAAATGATTTTTCCAACCTAGAAAATTTGAAAAACAAACTTGAAAACAAGTTGTACGTACAAGGGAACACCATTCATACTGCTCACATGATCACTAAGCATAGAGTATTAAGCGATAAGCATAGTACTAGCCTTGTAGAGGAACCCAATCCTGAGTTTTGTAAGATAGAAAAAGCTGCTCAAAAGGTGATCTATGATGGCAATGAAATCTTTAAGCCTAAACAAAAGCCTACTTGTGTAGAAAGCACTGAAGAGGATAGGAAATTTAGAAGATGCCTCTAGGGAGAAAATGGATAAGAAACTAAAAGATCCTTGGTGCATAGAGTATAATATCACATTTAAAACACCAAATTATGCTAAGGAAAACTAGATTGCCTTCAATAAGTTTATACCTCAGACTCAGCTGACCCCTAAACAAGTGTTTTGGAAGAAAGATATGGATAAGAAAAAGGCTGATGATCTTGTTGAAAAGAATCCCCCTGTAGGAAATTGCCTCCAGCCACTGTGTATCCCCCAAATACACCTATCCGTCTAGTGCCTAGAACTCTTCCCACCCAAAGCAAAACCTTAGTCAGCTTGTATGTAGTTTACCAACTATTTGTTGACTTTGAGAAAACATGTAAGAAGAGAATCCCTCCAACAGGAATTACTGAAGGGGAAAGAGGTTTTGAGCAAACAAAAGAATGTTACTGAACTGAGGCCATGCCTTTCTTTAAACAACTAAAAGAACAATTTGAATCTCTTCAAAAGGCCATAGATACTGAGGTTAAAGATATGAAAAGAATGTTTAGTGAAATGGAAAACGAGGTCAAAATTTATGAATGTGAGCTCAAAAGTAATGAGATTGAGAGGGAGAATCTTCGTATCCTAAATGATAATTTGATTTCTAGATGCATTGCCCAAGATGTGTTTTACACTGTTACGAATTACTCTATTACTGCTTCTCAATTTCATGAATTATCTGTTGCTTTGAAAGTCTCCCACGATCGTGTCGTTGAGCTTGAGACCACAAATTCAAAATTGCATGATAAAATCGAAAGGGGTGATCATGATAACATGGTCAAATAATTTTCTAAATTGGAAGTTGAATATCTTGATTTACAATTAAAATATCAACATCTTAAAGAAAATGTTAAAACCTCGAATGCCAAGACATCTTCGGATGCTCCTGATTTTGAACAGATTCGAGCTCAGTGCAACACGATCAAAAGGTTGAAAGCCCAAATTTCCCAATTGAAGGGAGAAAAGAATGAAGTGACTGGATCCCATATGCCTCCTCTTTTAGATTATCAGAATTCTCATAATTTTCACCTTCAAAACATCATTAATGTTTTACAATATGAAAATGAATGTTTTCTAGCAGAAAATGAAAAAGTTAAACTGCATTTCAAAGAGTTATATGAATCAATTAAGGTCACTCGTGACAAGAACAATGAAAAGATAACTTATTTGCAAAATGAAATTGAGAATCTGAAGAGTCATGTAAACGGGAAAATGCCAATCACCGGTGGTGAGAATATTGCACCAAAGGTGCCTGCTTATACTAAATATGCTATGTCTGTGAAGTATATTCCCCCTCATCTTAGAAACAGTGAACTTGCATGTCAAACATAATTTTCGTAACTTAAGGATAGACTAGAATGTCTCCGTGAGATTGTTGAAGAGGATAAGATAGAGAAACCACTTGATAATGCGATTAGGGATGCATGCTTATATGCCAAAAGATCTCAAGAAATTTTAGAATGCTTAATAGAAATATGTCCTAAATCTGGTACTAGGAAAGATAGTGTCGTTATGCCTTGCTCTATGCCTAAAGTCATGCATGTGACCCTTAATATGCCTTGTTCTATGCCGAAAGTCAAGCATTTAACCATTGATGTGCCTCCTAGAATCTCAGATCCCAACACTTCTAGACCAGGAATGCAAAAAAGTAGTGAAACCAACTAATGTTCCCATCATTCCTTCTACAGGAGTAATCAGTGACACTAAGGAAAGCGGGTCAAAGCCTCCAGGAAATATAAAGCAAGATAAGATCTCGCAAACCAAGAGTGATCAAGGGAAGAAAGTAGAAGACCACCTTAAGAACAATAAGTTTGAGTTGAATAAGACGAATCATGTTGATTCTAGTATTAGCTATAAGCGTACTGTAATTAATTTGAATTCTGCTACTATTTGCAAAACATGTAATGAATGTTTGGTTTCTGGTATTTATCATGAATGTGCTGTGAATGAGTTGAAAAATGTTGTTAAATCCCTAGTCAAAAATGTAAGAAATGCCAAACAGGTTAAGGGTGCCAGAAAGCCAATTTGGAAAAAGGTTAGTAATTATTGGAAATCTACAGGGAGAAAGTTCAATAATGTGGGTTATCAATGGAAACCCACTGGCCGCACATTCAAAGTTAATGAATTTTGGCCTAATAGGAATAGTTCTATGCGCACTAAGGAATGGAAACCTACTGGTAGGATCATCCCCTTAAGAAGTAGTCATACTACACATAGGCCAAGTGCTTCTACTAGTATTGCATCCACCTCTAATGATGTCATAAATTCTATTTCTGATGTGGGTGTTCCAATCTCATTTACTAACCAAGTGGAACCCATTCTCGCATAGGGATCCAAATTATCTAGTCATCCATACTTGTATGTGTTCAACTGTAGGTCGTACAAATCGTTCTGTGGTATTTGGACTCAAGTTGTTCAAAGCATATGACTGGAGATCGCTCACGGCTCAAGAAATTTGTGAATAAATTCATCGGGACTGTTAGATTTGGGAACGACCACTTTGGGGCAATTATGGGTTACGGAGATTATGTATTTGGTGATAGTGTAATCTCCCGGGTATATTATGTTGAAGGACTCGGTCATAATCTGTTCTCTGTTGGTCACTTCTATGACTCAGATCTTGAAGTGGCCTTCAAAAAACACTCTTACTTCGTTAGAGAACTAGATGGTGTTGAACTGTTAAAGGGAACACGTGGCACTAATCTGTACACCATCTCTATCGAAGATATGATGAAGTCTTCTCCAATCTGCTTGTTGTCAAAGGCTTCTAAAACAAAGTCTTGGTTATGGCATCGCCGTCTCAATCACTTGAACTTCGAAACCATAAAAGATCTTTCTAGAAAGGACCTCGTAAGAGGGTTGCCCATATTAAAGTATGAAAAATATCATCTTTGTTCAGCATGCCAATTGGGAAAAAGCAAGAAATATGCCCATAAATCCAAACCTGCAAACTCAATTATGGAAGTTCTTCATACTCTTCATATGGATTTATGCGGACCCATGAGAGTGCAAACTATAAACGGGAAGAAATATGTGCTAGTCGTGCTTGATGACTACTCTCGTTTTACTTGGGTTAAGTTTTTGAGGTCAAAGGATGAAACCCCAGACGTCATCATCAAACTTATTAAACAGCTGCAGGTTCGACTTAATAAAACGGTCAGAATTATCCGAACAGACAATGGAACTGAGTTTGTAAACAAAGTACTAAGTCAGTTTTATGAAAGCATTTGAATCAGCCATCAAAGAAGTGTTCCACGTACTCCTCAATAGAACGGTGTAGTTAAAAGATGAAATCGAACTCTTGTAGAAGCTGCAAGGACTATGTTGATCTATTCAAAGGATCAAATGTTTCTCTGGCCAGAAGCCATTGCCACTGCATGCTACACCCAAAACCGTTCCCTAATTCATACAACTCATGGAAAAATCCTTACGAACTTGTCCACAACCGAAAACCGGATTTGTCTTTTCTACGTGTTTTCGGTGTCTTATGCTATCCTACTAATGAAGGTCAAGATTTGGGTAAACTAAAAGCTAAGGCGGACATTGGAGTTTTCGTTGGTTATGCACCAAATCGGAAGGGTTACCGAATCTACAATAAAAGAGCCCAAGACATCATGGAATCTATTCACATCATGTTCGATGAGCTGTCTGAGCATACGGCTCCAGTACAATCCAGTTCTGGACCCGCACCTCAATATTTGTCAAGTAGTCCCATCGGTTCTTCTCTTGTACAGAATCAGTCCCCTGCCGATCCTTATGTACCTCCATGAGAAGAAGATTTGAATAAACTGTTTGATCCGATGTTTGATGAATACTATGAACCTCATACTAATGACAATTCTGTATCACCAACTGTAGCTGCTTCTAATCCAACCAATATGAATGATCCATCCGTTTTAATGTCTTTATCTCAAGAAACGCCAGTTGCCGATCACTCATCATCATCTTCGAATCCTCAATCTTCGGCTGTATATCATGGAAATATAGCTGCTAATTATGATGAAGATAACCCCTTTGCTACCCCTGAAGATGCTCTGTTTGAAAACATATTTGCCCTGGGACCAATACCTGAACCATCTTCATCAGGGGATCCAAATTCTGCTACATCAGTTCCTCATCACCAACCACATGAACATCTCAGAAAAAGATACACGTCGAAGTACGTCAGGAGGTGCTCAGTTTTTAGGAGATAAGTTAGTAAGCTGGTCTTCAAAGAAACAAATGGGTACGTCTATATCCTCTACAGAGGCTGAATACATAGCCATGTCATCTTTTTGTGCTCAAATCTTATGGATGAGATCCCAATTATCTTACTATGGCTTTGTATTCAACAAAGTTCCTCTGTATTGTGATAACAAAAGTGTCATTGCTCTCTGCTACAAAAATGTTCAACACTCAAGAGCAAAGCACATTGACATTCGACATCACTTCATCAGGGAACAAGTGGAGAAATGTGTGGTTGAACTATATTTCGTACGGACTGAATATCAGCTAGCAGACATCTTCACTAATGCTCTTCCTAGAGAACGGTTTGAGTTTATCCTTCCACGACTTGGCTTGAAGAACCTACAACCTAAGACACTCAAACGTCTTTAGGAGGAAGACGAGGAGTAAAGGTGTTTCCTCATCTATTCTTTGTACATATTTTATTAAAAAGCAAAATACAAAATTATAAAACCAACAAAAGGAAAATAGAAAAATATAAAATTTCAAAACCCATAAAAAATCAGAAAATTTTGAAAAAAAATCCAAAAATATTGTTTTTCATATCATGTTATCTGGTTTCGATAACATCTACAGAATTTGGACTGTCATCCAAAAATGGCACGGGTCTTTAGATGAAGTTCGAACAGAAATAATAAACATTTTATTTTAATAAAAAAAAATGAGATGGAGAAAAATGTAGGTTTACTGTCATTTCAGGCAGTAAGCCGTCTTTAAAAGGAAAGAACGGATCCATGCTTAATCAATTTTGAAACCTCATGCTCTGATTCTAAAAACAAAAGCTCATAAGGAAAGTTTTCTTGCCAAAACAACAAAGGTTTCCTCACAAATATTTTTCCTTCTAAATATTCTTCTGAAAAATATTTGTCATCTAATGAAAACAAAATTGCTTTGAAAATAACTCGGACTTTATTTTGAAAATCATCTGGACTTATCATTTGTCAAAATATCTATCGCTCAATCAACAACTTACGTAATTGATTGAAGGGGATAATGATTTCAAATAATTCAAAAGGTTATTTTTTCAAATAATTGGCACGTAAACGAACAAGATCTCCTTTTGGATAATCTAAAATAACAATGTTTTTGTACAATTGGATCCAAACCAAGACTAACATTGTGTTTTCATAAGATACCTAAGCATGTTTGATCGTTGGAGTTTAAAGTCTTATGATTTGATCCTTATCAGTTAAATGTTTTAAAAGCAAGTCAAATTTTCTACTCAAAATGCTTTCAAAAATAATTTAAATCAATTGAGATCACAAATCTCAAAGGGTTTGAAAATTGTGATCGGGGGAGAATTTGTGATTTAAATTGGATATAAACTGATAATTCGATAAGTGGTTTGTGAAATATAATAACAAGCAATCCTCCCTACATATGCCAAACGATTTCAAATTTTTCATGCTCATGTTAAGGGGGAGCATTTATCTTAAACCAAAAAGGATTGAAACGTGATTGATTTATCTCAAAGTGCAGGTTCCCTCTAATATGTGCAAAACACTTTCGAATCTTGATGCACATATTGAGGGGGAACAATCAAAAGAAAACCACGTCCTTCCCAAAAATGTTTTATCCAAAGTATTTTAAATACTAGATTTGATCAGGAAGTGATGATGATTATTTTAGAAAATGTTGATCAAGAATTGGATCTTTTCAATCTCAATCTAAGATTTCAAAGTCCTCTTGCCTCCATGTGCTAAAATGATGTCTAATACCTAAAGCACATGTTGAGGGGAAGCATTTCTAAAATATTGTTAGGAATTAGAAAATTCCATAGTGAAGAGTCGGTCACCCCAAATATTATCTAGCATAATTTAGCTCGTAGACTTGTCGTTATTTACGTTATTTAGCAGTTTATTAGTTAGTTTGTAGCGTAGTTTAGTTTAGAGAAACACCGTGGAGGAAGGACGGGTCTTTACCCACTGTATGCCTGATCCACAGTCCGATAGGAGGACGGTATGTTTGTAACTATATATACCCCTTCCATCCATGGAAGGGGTGGTGCTTCTCATTCAATCTAACATTTCCTTTGTGTAAACCTCTAGCAAGAATACCCTCTCTCTCTACTTTCTCTCTCTAAAATGGTAAACATGTATTTTGATCATCCAAGACCACCCGAATCATCAACAACATAAATATTGGATCCTAACAATTGGTATCAAGAGCCAAGGTTATTGTGTTGTGTTGATTTGTGGGGGTTTCATACCATGGTTATTGTGTTTCATTGATGTATGTTGGTTCGGTATCATGTTTAAGCTGTTGTCACACCAGTTTTTATTGTCCAGAATTTTTATTAATTGTATTGTGGTCAACAGTTTTGACTGTTTTATTGTATCCTTTTTAGTTCAAAAAGTCATGGAGTATTTGTACACATCTGTTTTTTTGTGTCTAAATTTTATGTCAAAACAGTCTTTCATGACTTTTGTTACCAGTCAAATGATATTCATGTGGTCACTTTCTTGTAGTCAAAACTGGGTCAAAACAAGTTTTCTGGGTTTATATATGAATATGGTCGGAATAAGGGTCGGAAAACTCATCGGAAAATGTCACATATCATGTTAGCGAGTTGTACATAAAACTGTCCAGATTCATTGTTTCTAAGTGGCGACTTGTCTTTACAAGTTGTCTATATTCATTGTATTTGTGCAGCGAGTTGTGTTCAAAAAATTGTAGCGACTTGCCTAGCAACTTGATATTTATCATGTAGCGACTTGTTGACACACTCTTAACCGTTATGCTAGCGATTTGGTTTGAATGCTAGCGACTTGTGGTTTAAAAGGAGGTAGCGAGTTGTTGACTCGGTCAAAAGCGAGTTGGAACTCAAATGGTAGCGACTTAAAAAGCTTAAGTGGTAGCGACTTGACAGTTAAGCTAGCAACTTGACTCACTAATGAAAACCGTCAACTAGCGACTTGTGACCTTAACCAACATGACAGAAATGATGAATGAGAATGTTGACCACGACCACATAACTTATGCCAAATACCAGACAAAAACATCGACCTCAGTTCTTTTACATCATTGGCCCAACAACTATCGAATCTGAAGAAAGACCCAAACAAACATCAATCTCAGCCTCGCCTAATCCTCATCCATTTCATAAACTTAACCTAATCAATCTTTCAATATAACTCGACATGAATTACAACAAGATCTCAGACATATTTAATTCGTGGTTATCAAAGATACTTCAAGACTTGTTAATGTCTAACCCATGAAATTAAACCATCATCATCGATCCTTTATGAAGTTCTCACTTCAGTAAATATTCGAAACATATACGTGAATAAGAATTATAACATTAGTGTTATAATCCCTTCAAGTTTCGTTCAAAGACCAAAACACAAAACAAAATCACATACACACCTACCTTTGACCCCTAGAGGTTCTTGACGCCTTTGTCTTGCTTCCTTGATTTTGCTTGAGCTGAAAACGAATATAGAGGAGCGTACATGTGTTTTTTTGTTTTTGTGGGTTTTGATTAGAAGGATTTGTGTAATCAATTTTGTTGAAGACGAAATGATTGAGATGATGATGATAAATAATTTGAGTTTGTGAGGAGATTTTTATCTCAGATTATGTTTGAGATTAGGTTTAGACAAAGAAGAAAGGGGGCGGATTCTTAGAGGATAATGGGATTAGGGTTTGATAAGTGTGTGAGATGGTGGCTGGATGTGTTAAGGATTAGGGTCTGCAAATGAAGAGTGAAATTAGGGTATAAATTTATATCAGTGTATTATGTATGGATCGGGTCACCATGGATCTGTCTATTTCATTTGCTTTGGGCCGAGTTTTGGTGCATTTATTGGACGTTGGGCTGTGATATGTTATGGGCCGTGAATAACTATATTATCCGTTTATGTGGACTGATTTTCGTGAGAAATCCTAATGTTGAAGAGCTGTTAATGATTTTTTATCCAAGTTTTTCCTTAAACAAAAATATTGGATATTAATTTTAATTTGTTGGCCAATTGATTGATATTTTGGTCATGATATATTTTCACGGAGGATACAAAATTCACGGCTTGAGCTAAAAATTTGATGAGTCTTGGTTAAGTTAATCTCACGATGCATTAAGCGTTGAATTGGATTTAGTGATTTGCTTTCATGAGCATTGAATGAATCAAGAATGGATGAGTATATGATATTGTATGAGTGATATGGACTGGGCTACAGTTTTGACTAGTGAGTTTGGCTATGACAATGAGATTTATCATGTTATGGGGTTTGATACTTTGGTTTATACAGCTCCACGTAGGATTTTTCATCACGGCTTGAATTGGTTATCGAACAAAGTTGACTACAGGGATGTTTGTACGGTATTTCGTATTTGGATTTGAAGTGAGATTTTCGGGTGTGTTTACTTATTTCGTCTTCTTCCTTTTCATTCCACGAAGATGACTTGTTTGGGCATTTATTGAGTGTGTTAAAGACTTGGCAATTTAGTTACGGTTGTAATTCTTTCTCGCTCAACCCACAACGTAGCTATCACTTCGGTGTCTCACGCAGTTGAGGATTTGTCAAGAGGTTTTGTACATTGGGTACACCGTTTCTTCTTCACAAGGATTAGAACAAGTTTAAGTAACTAATGTGGGGAGTTCACTTCATGATCAAGTTTGACATATCGGGTTTACTTCTCCATGTGGTCACTGCAACAGCTGACAGAATGCGGAAATGATGTGTTTACCAAAGTGTTTATTGGATGATTGATGTTATTGTTGATGTCGGATTATGAACCGTTGATGAACCACTGCATGTTCCCCTAAAACAGATATTCACCGAAACCAAAGTTGTCATAACGCATTCAAGCTGACATTGTTTACGGTTTTGTCTTGATTTTGTAAAATCCCGCGAAAGAACCTATTTCTCGGTTTAAATCATAGACTTGAAAAATCCCGTGACAATGGAAACATCCTGGTATTAGTAAAGTGCATTTCCGGATCTATCTTATGGTTTATTCTTGGTTTTGTAAAATCTCGCGAAAGAAACTATTTCTCGGTTTAAACCACAGAGTTATAAAATCCCGTAATGATGGAACTATCTTGGAGAAAGGAAAGTGTATTTCGAGATCTCTTTTGATGCTGGTGCTACGGTTTCTGTTTCGAAGAAGGGATAAAAGAGTGTACTTCATGAATTGGATGTGTGTTTGGATATTCGTCATGGCAGTTTGGTTATTACATGGTTTTACGGGGTTAAGTGCTTTTAACCATGGTCGGGATGAAACCATTATCAAAGTTCACTTTTAAGATCAAAAGAGGCTAGATTTGAGCTTTTAACAAGATGTGACAACGGAGTTAATTCACTATTATTTATTTGAGGTTGAAGTGAAATATCACGGGCAAGTGTACTTAGTATCTGAAGGTATCGGGGATGGTTGGATGAAGATTCTTCATGATCCTTGTTCGAGCTTTTTTTTTTTAAAACGAAGACTTGGAAATCTAGTTATTGTTGGGTGTCTTTTACCTTTTCTTTTACCACTTGGGGGAATTGGGCTCATACCACCACAAAATAACTATCACTTTAAGGAGTTACATTGTAGTGCTCAGTGTCACATTCAATTGTGGATTTTCAAGAGGTGATATACGTCTAATACTCGATGGTTGGTTGGTTGAAGAGTATAGAGTACTTAGAGATTCAAATGGGCATGAATTCTCGGCACCGCTCTTTGTTACATATGTGCAAGTTTAAGTCACTAGTTCGGGGTATTTTACTGTGGTCAAATTCATCATATTGGGTTTTCTCCATCAGTTGTCACTTCAAAGAGCCTACTGAATGATAATGGGGTTGATTATATGTTTTGCCTAGAGATTGAAAAGAGAGAGATTATGACGTATGAACACAACAGTTCAAGCCTCGTTCTCTAAAGAAAAGAAATGTGTACGCTTCAATGCGCATTATCTTCTGAAGAAGAGAAATCTTCTTATTATGACCATTCTCATCAACATGCTTCATGTTTTCTCCATGCGCTTACCATCAAGTGAACCGGGCTACCACTGATTGTTTTCTCATTCCACGTGCTCGATTATAATGAAGATGGCGACATCATATGCTTATTTTGCGGGAGAGAAGTGTGAATAGAACATTCGGATGATTTTCACTTATTTAGTCAAGAATGGCATCTCCGTATGCAATTCTTGACGGGGAGAAGAAGTGTGAATATTTTGCATTGTTGATTGATATTTGAGAATAAAAATGGTCATACGGCTCTAAACTCATGTAAGAACCGAGCTTCTTCTTATCGGGTCATCTTCACATGGAGTTTTTTCTCTTCTAAGAGCCGTTGGTTGACATCTTCACTTGAATTGATGAGTTTATCGACAAAGTGCTTCCGGTTAATGCTTCACGTATACATCAACATGATGATTCCGAACAATCTCTCTGTTCTTGTTTGATGTGATTGGTAGTTTGGTGTTACCATATTGTGTGTTCGTTGCGGCCTGATTGCTGATTTTCTTGATGAACATCTTTCTGTTCTTGTTTGATTGGGAGGGATTTTAGTTAAGGGTATTTGCAAGATGTAAGTTAATTGGGATGCTTTTTGGTGAGATGCTTTTTGGTGTGAGTTGAAGATGTTAACTATCTATTCCCCAACTGGACAATCTTGAAGAAGGTCGAGTCTACAGTCAGTTCTATATTCTCTGCTACATGTTAGAAGACTAAAGACGAGTTGCATTTGATTATCTACAGACTTCTTCTTAATCTGGGCATTTTTCAAACAGATTGTCGGTTTATAGGAGGCGTTGATATTGACTATTGTAATATTGCAGTTGCACTATTGAATAATAATCCGCTCTTTGGTATTCCTTTGCCAAATCTTCACGGATTATTGTTGATAAAATGATCCGCTCTTTGGTATTCCTTTACCAAATCTTCACGGATTATTGTGCACTCTGTGAATCAACCACATGAACATTAAGGAAAATGACTTCCTCATCCGCTTGAAGACATTATTGGTGAATCTTCCAAATCAGTCTCTATATGTATATCTTTAGGAAGATGGAATTGATGTTGAGGAATCATTTGTTCCGGTTCATTAAGTGGGTCAATGTACATCCGGTTGTACATTTATTCACGTGTTGGACATTTGACACAAGTTGATTACTTCAGAGTTAATCATTTATCACTTATTTGAGATGGAAGTTGACTTTCACAAAGGCGTGTTCTTATTTGATAACTTGCTCGGGCTTAAAAATTTGAGTTGAAGACTTGGCTTATCTAGTTACCAGCAGTCGAGGTGGATGGTTGAAGACCTGGTTAACTATCACTATTAGGAGTTACTTTGTTTTACTCAGCGTCACACGCATATGACGGTGTGGATAATCGCAAGAGGTGTTAATGTCTCATACTTTGTTTGGGTAGTGAGTACTTAGAGTTTTGCTTGAAGCAGAAATTCTCAACACCGTTCTTCCATCATTAGGTGCAAGCTTAAGATACAAATGTGGGGAAGTTGACTTCAGCTTCAAGTATGGTATATCGGGTTTTCTTCTTCAGTGGTCACTTCAAATTGTCTACATAAGGGTTGATAAAAATAGTCAGAGAGAGTCTTCAGCAAGTTGATTCTCACAAGAGTTCAAGTGTTCTTCTCAACAAATTTCTAGTAAACGGGCTTATAATGATTTGCTGACTCTGAAGTGTCAAAAACCAGCAAGGCGTAAGGAGACAAGCACCTAAACGCGAGTAAACTTGATGAACTTAATACTTTTAAGTAATTGAAGATACCCCGGGAAGACAAATGTTATTACCGCAGAGAAACTCAAGGTTTGACTCATGACGAGTAAACTTGATGAAATTAATTCTTCTAAGTGATTGAAGATATCCCGGGAAAACAAATGTCATGACCGCAGAGAAACTCAAGTCTTTACTCATCAAGGCGGTTAGTGTTAGTATTTCAACCTATGGGGGAAGTGATGTTAGAGAAAGTCTCTCAAGATAAAAGAGTTACACTAGTGTGTGGTGATTTCGATGGTATCGCAATGATCAGGGGAGAGAGATTGTGTACATTGGGGATGCTCAGATGTTTCACTTGAGTGCTTAATCAGTGATTCAGAGATATAATCACTTATTCCTGAGTTGACATCCGCAGAGATTGTCATCCGCAGAGATAATCAGTGACTTGGCCCGCTTCTTCAATGTTATCAGTTATTCCTTCCTTGTGTATTGGTATACTTCGGATACTTGAGCTTCATATACGATCATCAGGGAAGAAAAATGTGAACATGGGGAGGTGTTTTCATTCCCTCATGATGTGTATTCGGGAGAGCTCTTGGGTATTGGTGTACTTCTGGTTCTTGAGCTTCATATACGATCATCCGGGAAGAAAAATGTGAACATGGGAAGGTGTTTTCATTCCCCTCATGATGTGTATTCGGGAGAGTTCGTGAGCATTATACAAAGAGGCTGACTACATCATTTCATCTACTTGGGGGAATTGTTCTCTTGACACCTTTTGGTTTGGATCGCTTCAGACTTTAGTGGTTATGAAACTTGAGAAGATTATTACGAGTGAGATGATACGCTGCTGTTCTTGTTGATGATATAACCTCGAACGAAGAATCACGGTGATTATTCTTGAAAGGAACAGCGGGATTTATAATAATGGTGTGCTTCTCTGTGCACCTGGCTAAGGCAAGCTTGAAATAGAGCTTTGAATCTGCTCAGCTAAACGATTTTCGGTTTGGGGAAGCGCCAAAGTCTCACTTTCAGATGGTTCAATTTCTTTCTTCGATTCAAGAGCCCTAGAAGCTTTGGTGGTGAATGTTTAAGAGTTGATGACTTCTATCTTCTATGACGTGCTGCTCGATATCCTTATCTCGGTACTCGTATCATCATCTTCTTTTACTATATCATCTTCTCTATCTTTGTATATATTTTTAAAAAACCATATACAAAAATATAAAACCAGCAAAAAGAAAATAGAAAATTATAAAACCATCAAAAACCCATAAAAATTAGAAAATTTGAAAAAGACCAAAAATATGTTTTTCTATGACATGTCTTCTGGTATCGATAACATCTACGGTCTTAGAAATGTCATTCAATAATGACACGGGACTTTAGATGAGTTCGAGCAGGAGGTGTAAATATTCTCTTCTTAAACATGTCTCAAAATATGGCTTACAGTTATTTCAGATCAGAACCGGCTTCAAAAAATGGCTTGCAGTTATTTCAGACTGTAACCCGTGCTTAAACTATGGCTTGCTATTTTTTCAGATAGCAACCCGTTCTTCATGAAAGGAAAGTGTTGCGCTAAACCAATTTTTCAAATATTTCGTGCACTTATCCTAAAAACAAAAATGAGGAAAGTATGTCGAAGGACTGCTGTTCCTACACAAATGTTTTTCCGTCTAAAATTCTTCAGAAAAATATTTGTTGTTTTCAAAAATGGTGGTAAATGAGTTGTTTGAAAATCAATCAGATTCAGAGTTTTTCGTAAAAATTGAAAACTCAATTAATGACTTCAGCGCTTTTAACCTTTTTAGAAAAATGAGTCATGGATTGAGGGGGATAATGTTTTTCAAATCTACATCATCTAACGGGCTTTCTTAATTATCCTAATATGCTTAATTAAAAATGATGTTAACCTATGTTGAAGGACTAGGTGCTTAGGATATGATTGCTAGAATTAGATGATTAGAGTTTGATGAACACATTATTCCCATACATTTATATGATCTGATTGATATGTTGCATTGACTTTTATTAGTCGATTGTTGTTTGGGTGATGTCGACCACCATATATATGTATGTGTGTTCACTAACGTATGCAGGTATATTGGTATAAAAGAATGTTCCCAATCCGGATCCCACAATTGAAGATGATTGGATGCCAAAAGGAAAGGGTAACTATATCTTGGGTTGACAAATGAAGAAACGGAGCTTAATTGGACTTCTATGGAGAGTTGGTATAAATGCAACGTAAGAGGTCTCACTGCATCAGCAGATGGTTTTCTTCTAAGTGATTGAAGAAACAGAGCTTAATTTGACCTCAGTTGGCATTCAAAATGCAACGTAAGAAAAAGTCTCACTGCATCGCACAGACGGTTTTTCTTCCAAACCCTACGGCAACAACAACAGAAGCTTCTCAACCACCTAACGTATCTTTATGCAGGATACCATTTTTAAACAATTTTGAATAATTTGATTAAATTGTTTTGAAAATGGATAATATTGTTTTAAAAATATATTGGACTAATTTTTGAAAATCACCGGACTTCATGTTATCAAAATCTAAGTCACTCAACTATTGACTTCTGTCATGGATTGAGGGGGAGAGTGATTTAAAATAAAATATTTTCAAACGATATTTCTTCACAAAAGTTCCGCTTTATACAATATAAGTGGTGATCTAAAGATTTAATGTTATGTCATGGTATGATTTTTTCTTTAGAATCAAGGTCTTTCAAAATGAAATTTTTTCTGTTCTTGTTTGATTGTGAAATTGTTTTATTTTACTAAAAGATCTCTTAAAAACAATCATACATGACACTAACAATCTTTAATGTCTTAAAATGGTCCTTATCTGTCATTTTTCAAAGTTAAATCAAGCCACGTCTTTCCCCAAAATCTTTTAAATGATTTAAATCAATTGGGATCACAAATCTCAAAAGGTTTGAAATTTTGATCGGGGTAGAGATCGTGAGTTAAATCTCTTATCTGTTTAAATGGAATTGGTTTTAGTCCTTTAAAGGCACTCCTGCCTCCATGTGCCAAACGATTTCATACACAATGCACATGTTGAGGAGGAGGATTTATCCAAAAACATGATGAGTATTTAAACCAGGCCACATATTCTCTCATGTTTTCTAAACCTAATTAAATCACTTGGGATCCAAAATCTCAAAGGGTTTGATATTTTTGATCGGGGGAGAATTTGTGATTTAATAATGAAATTTGATAAAAGGTGATCGTTTTGATTTAATTGTGCAGGCTGCTCTCTCATATGTGCTAAACGCTTTCGAATCTCGAAGCATATATTGAGGGGGAGCATTTTAAAAGAAAATAAACTATCTAGGTGCAAATGCTTTTATGTTTTAACATAAAGTACCTTGATTGAGTTTTAAATGGTTTCTTAATGGCTTGCGTGTTCGTGGATGTGCTTCAAAAGAACTCTTGCCTCTATGTGATAAAATGATTTCAAATATCCTATGCACATTTTGAGGGGGAGAATTTTACCAAAGAAATTCAAATGGCTTTTTCTAAGGAAATTGTGATCAAGAAATTATTTCAAAGAAATTATTTCAAAGAACTCTTGCCTCCATGTGTCAAACAATTTTAAATCATATGCACATGTTGAGGGGGAGCATTTTCTAAATGATCAAAACTATTAAGGTACAAAATGCTTTGATCTCGTATCACAAGTATCTTGATTGTTTTTCCAAATGATTTTTCAATTGGTTTCGAAAAGAAATGAACAATACCCAAAAGACCGACCTATTTACTTTATGCATGGAGTTATAAGGATGGTTATGTTAGGTATTCGTTCCCATGATCCGCCAGAACCGGAGGGATCTACCCAGGGATAATCCACTAGATAATGTAGAGTCCTTAGGTATGATGAAAAAAGGAGAAAAATGAGAATATGGGAAGAGTGCGGACTGAGATAGAGCTAGAACTGGAATAAACCCAACAAGGTTCTAGTTATGAAGTCTCGGTAAGCACTGAAGGGGTTGAAGAATGAAAAAGAAATGAATATGAAAAAGGGTGAAAAGAAATAGCCCTCCTATAATTCAACCTTAGGCGAAACCGGTTCAATACATATGCTACCTGGTGTTTACTAAGGTAACACCGGTATTGAAGACAAGACATCCTGCACTAACCTTCCCAAGCTACTCAAGTTCCTCTTAAAAGGGCTTGTTTCATTCTCACGGGAACCTACATAATCTATCGACTTTCTCTTAGAGATTGTTGATATTGAAGAAGGAGACCCTCTCCCTAGTCTCGGCATAGGAACCAAATGTGCACTATTGAGTCTAGAGCCAAGAGATCATCCACATCATCTCATTAGGACACTAAATTCTTGAAGCTTGTGTTTCACACAATGTGGAAAGTAAGTATATATTAAGAGTCCTACGCATTAGTATTGCCCATCTATGTAAAAATATTCACAATGAAGATGGAAATCCTTCTTCAAACAAGCTCTTGGTGGGTGACATGTGAAATCTTGCAAAAGATCAAGCTGACAACACAATGGGAGATTCAATCTTGAATCAACCTTGGTCCACGAATACTTTTTTCTGCAAACCTTCTTTTCTCTAGCACGTCGAATGTGTATTCATGTTTTCAAACACAAAAGTATCTCTGATTGAAAAAATACTTTTGATAGCACATCGAATGTGTACTCTTTTAAATACAAAAGGTATTTTTGATTGAAAATTGATATTTCTCATAAAACCTTCGTCGTATTGGGCTTGTTCACTCACTCGTGTTGTCTTCTTTGAGACCTCAACGGGAACCGTGGGCGTGCGAAAGTGAACACTTGTGTTTGCAAATTGAGGAGTCAATCCAAAGCCGCATGCTCACATCATCCACACTTAATATGAAGAAATCATGACTGTGTAAAGCTTCGCTACTCATGTCATGATCCATGTCGGTCGAAAGTCACAACTTCACATGATGGCAACACAACAAAGGGTGATCCAGAGATGATCTCAAAGAAAGCTCGAAGATCATCAAAGATGTGGATCAGTTAAAGGCCTCCACTAAAAGTACAAATCAGTGTGGACTTTGAAGAATCACTACTAAAGCACAAAGATTGTTGAAATGAAGAATTGAAGTCTACGAGCTCAAGAACAAAGTCAAGAATAGAATGCTAGGATTCGAAATGTAAAACATGGGGTGACCTCCCTTAGGGGGAGATTGTTAGGAATTAGAAAATTCCATAGTGAAGACTCGGTCACCCCAAATATTATCTAGCATAAGTTAGCTCGTAGACTTGTCGTTATTTACGTTATTTAGCAGTTTATTAGTTAGTTTGTAGCGTAGTTTAGTTTAGAGCAACACCGTGGAGGAAGGACGGGTCTTTACCCACTGTATGCCTGATCCACAGTCCGATAGGAGGACGGTATGTTTGTAACTATATATACCCCTTCCATCCATGGAAGGGGTGGTGCTTCTCATTCAATCTAACCTTTCCTTTGTGTAAACCTCTAGCAAGAACACCCTCTCTCTCTACTTTCTCTCTCTAAAATGGTAAACATGTATTTTGATCATCCAAGACCACCCGAATCATCAACAACATAAATATTGGATCCTAACAAATATCAAAAACAATTAAGGTACAAAACGCTTTGATTTTATATCACAAGTGCCTTGATTGATTTTCAAATGGTTTTCAATTGGTTTCTAGGCGGAATGAACAACACCAAAAGACCGACCAATTTATTTTGTGCATGAAGATATAAGGATGGTTATGTTAGGTATTCGTTCCCACAATCCCGCCAGAGCCGGAGGGATCTACCCAGGGACAATCCACTAGATAGTGTAGAAGTCCTTAGGTATGATGAAAAAAGGAGAAAAATGAGAATATGGGAAGAGTGCGGACTGAGACAGAGCTAGTACTGGAATAAACCCAACAAGGTTCTAGTTATGAAGTCTCGGTAAGCACTAAAGGGGTTGAAGAATGAAAAAGAATTGAATGTGAAAAGAGTGAAAAGAAATAGCTCTCCATTAATTCAACCTTAGGGCAGAAACCGGGTTCAATTCATATGCTACTGGTGGTTACCAAGGTAACGACGGTATTGAAGACAAGACGTCATGGACCCAGTGACGCACTACACTAAAACTTCCCAAGCTACTCAAGTTCCTCTTAAAAGGACTTGTTTTATTCTCACGGGGAACCTACATAATCTATCGACTTTCTCTTATAGATTGTTGATATTGAAGAAGGAGACCCTCTCCCTAGTCTCCGGCATAGGAAACCAAATATGCACTATTGAGTCTAGAGCCAAGAAATCATCAATAAATCTCATTAGGACACAATTAATGAAGGCTCACAGTTTCACACAATGTGGAATGTGAGAACATATATTTTGAGAGTCCTAAGCATTATCCTTGTGGTATTTCCAGAACATCCGAGTGATATGTAAGAATATTCACGATGAAGATGGAAATCCTTCTAGAGCCAACATCAAACAAGCTCTTGGTGGGTAACATGTGAGATCTTCTCGAAAGATCAAAATTGTGACAGCTGGATAGAAACGATGGGGAGATTCAATCTTGAATCAACCTTGGTCCAGGAAATGGATTGACGGATACCTTTGAAAAACCGGTCGTTGTGCTCAACAACTCTTTTCTCTAGCACATCGACTGTGTATTAAGTTTTCAAAAATAAAAAGGGGTATTTATGATTGATAATTGATTTTCCTTAAAACCTTCGTTGTATTGCAAAACCTTTCTATTAAGCAATACACGATTTTTTTTCAAATCATTTTTCATCAACCAGTGAATCTCAATTCGCTGGTTCACTCACTCCGTGTTGTCTTCTTTGAGACGTTCCGGTTTGAGAACGACTTGATTAGATGCGAAACCCTGTCAAGGAGGTTCTTAGGAACTCTACCTGATCACAGGCAGTACTTGTACTGATCAACCGGGAACCGTGGTTCTTGTAACCCCATTCAACGAAAGTGATCAAAGACACCTTCATGCGCTTTATTGCTAACTTTTGTTTGCAGGAACACCCAACGGTTACAGCTTATCAGAATTGAAGAGTCATTCCATAACCGCATGCTCACACATCACATTCACTTATAAAGAAATCATGATAAGTGCATATCTTCATCAACTGGCTCTGATATTTTCAAACCATGCTTCTGCTACGCTGGTGCAAATATCATGAATCAACAAAGCTTCCGCTACTCTGATGAGAAGATATCATAATCCAAAATGTGAGCATGTCGGTCCATAAGTCACAACATCACATTATGGCGACACGTCAAAGGATGAGTCAGAGATTTGTTGTGGCTGATGATCTCAAAACTGGCTCAAAGACTCACCATCACGTGGATCAGTTAAAGACCTCCACATAATGATCAAAACATACAGATCATGAAGAATCAAAGACTACGAGCTACAGAGCAAAGAACTTATCAATAATCCAAGAACACCAAAATGTAATATCTATTTGTAATTGAGGTGACCTCCCTTAGGGGGAGATTGTTAGGATTTAGAAAATCCAGCAGTTAAAAAGTCGGTCACCTCAAGTATATGTAATCGTTAGAAAGCTCGTAGTCGCAGTCATTTAGTGATAGTTAGTAGTTTGTTATGTAACACCGTGGAGGACGGACGGGTCTTTACCAACTGTATGCATGATCCACAGCCTGTAGGAGGCGTTTCATGTAAGAACCTATAAATACCCTTTGCCTAGCAAGGTAAAGGGTTGGAGCTTTCAAAATACATTTTTTTTGTCTCACTAAAGTTCCCAACACTCTTCCACTTTCTCTCTCTAGAACTCATTATATTCGACCCATTTTAGTGCTTGATTGTGTGTTTGTGAAAACCAATATGTAACAGAAACAAACGGCCCTCGCTATCTCAACTACAGAAGCCGAGTACATCTCAGCCGGAAAGGCATGTCAACAAGCTCTTTGGATGAAGTAAGCTCTCGTGGACTACGGAATTCATCTCAACGACATTTCTATACTTTGTGACAACAAAGGAGCCATTGATCTCAGCAAAAATCCTGTCCAACATGCCCAAACAAAACATATTGAAATTCGCCATCACTTCCTTCGCAACAATGTTCAAAAAGGAAACATCTCAATCGAGAAAGTCTCCTCCGAAGATAACATTGCCGACATCCTAACTAAACCTCTTAAACGAGAACCATTTAATCTTCTTAGACTTGGTTTAGGATTAATGGAACCAAACATATAATCAAAAACATAGCTTAAAACTTAGAATGACCAAAACACAACAAATTAACAAAATTTGCTGAGGTTCCCTCGGAACCAAAATTCAAAACAAACGGAACCCTAAATTTGGATCCGTCTGGTTCGTGGTGTTCACAGTAGCAAATTTTTTTTAAATACAAATCACCTTCTACTTCACAACCCACATAACCAAACGACCTACAAACACACCTAACTCATAATTAAGGTTTCTTTTTCAACTAATCACAGCCAAAATCATCATTGTAAGTATCCTAACTACATTACTTCTCTTAATTCTGAGTCTAGGATTCTAATTTATGCACAAAACCAAAACATGGGGATTATGCACAAATCATGAACTACATTGTTAAATTGCATAACTAATTGCACAAATCATGAACTACATTGTTAAATTACATAACTAATCATGTTTTCCACTAGTTAGGAGTTACATATCATAAGGCATTATCTTAATTAACTAAAAACCCCATGTCAAAATTTTAAAAAATTTCTCACTTGTAGGAAAAACAATTTCTCATTGTTCATACAAATTAAAACGTTATTTTCATCACTTGCATAATGTCTCTTGAATACTAAAGGTAATGCATAACTAATATGCATTCCCGGGTATATTCAAACGAAGCCACATTGAATTAGGAGCATTTGGGTTATCTCTTGCATTTTGCCAAACACTACTAATAAAAACTATTTTATACATAGTGTGTTGGAAGTGGTTGTACCCTTGTAAAAGAACTAGACATCTAGCTTTGTTTTGGAAATATTGTGTAAGCGACATGTAAAGGTTTTCTCCGCCGGTTAAAGGAGCTTGTTGATTAGTGAAGATAACTCTCGAGTTGGAGACTCGGGGAGTGGAGTAGGGCAAGGAAAAAGAGTCCTTGTAGACCGAACCACTATAAACAACTTTGTCGTGGTTTGATTGTTTCTTTCCTTACTTACTTATTATATATTGCTTGCATATTATTTATTCTTCACTAACACATCATTTATCTATATTGATTGATCTTACAATAAGTTTTCGAAACAAATTAAGATTTTAAACAGTAAAACTATTCAACCCCCCTTCTAGTTTTCCACAAAATATATATATTTTTTTTGGCAATTATATACCCACTAAACTTGCATATTTGCATATATACTCAAAACTTGCTTAAACATCATTGTACATTGTGCATTAAAAACTTGTGTTTTGGAGAAATATGCAAATATTCATGTTTTAGCTAGCGGGTATACATGCAATTCCTTATATATTTTTTTGTTTACCGCAATATTTTTTTAACTAACTAATATATTAAGTGGATATTTATTTTGAGACAAAGAAAAATTAATATGGCATACATTTAGAGCGTGCTTGGTTGAAATATGGGAAATAGAAAAGCAATGGTAATGGTAATACTAAGGAATACAATGAGGGGTTTTCATTATATTAATGTTGCTTGGTTAAAAAGTTAGAGGCATGATTTTATTTTTATTTTTTTGATCGTCAATCTCTCTAAAATAGCTTAATTTGTTAAATGATTATTTTTCCTTACCCTCTAAAACCACCAACCAAACACCACCTTATTCTGATACTGAGAAACTAGAGATGTGCTACAATCACATAAACTTTAACACCAAATAAATAAATAAATAAATAAAAAGATAATCCTAGCCACTCATTTCCAATCGAGATGAAAAACCCAATTACGTTCTCTTTAAAAAATATATATATATTTCATACAGAGTTGATCGTTAAGTAAAACTAATTACACTATCATGTCGAGCATAAAATCATCTTTTATTAGAGGGACAATTCCATATACTTTTAACGAACCTTTTTTTGAGTTTTTTTTGTAAGTGTTAAATTAACGCTAATCACATGTGATTTGTAATATGAAAAATCGAATGTGATTTGAGCTTTAAAACACGCATCATAAATTACATGTGATTTCGTATTTTTCTAAAATTTAATACCCATAGAAAAGCGAAAAAAAGTTGTCCAAAGTATGAAGTGTCCGTCTACTAAAAGATTAAAAAAATATTCGTTGCGATGGTGTAATATTTGTCGCTTAACGATTTAGCATTTGTAATATATATAGTTTATCTTCAAAAATTAAGTTGAAAAATGACTTTTTTTTTTTTACTTTGATAAATGAATGGTCAGAATTTGTGCATTTAATCTTTGATTTTTATTGAACTCATCCCCACTTGGATCACTTATTTAAGGTATGTTTGGCAAAACTAGTTGTATGATGTAAGTTGAAAATAGCAAAGCTGTTAACATGAGCTACAAGCTGTATCTTTTTTTCAATAAAAGTCTTTGGTAAATTAGTTGTTAACAATAATTATAAGCTGTTAATAGTAATTTTATTTTTTAACAGCTTCGAAATATTTTAAAAGTTTCATGAATCAGCTTTTTATTTTGAAACTACTTATTTAAAATAAAATTTAAATTTGATGCATTCAAAAGGAGCTACTTGTTTTGAAGAAGATTATTTTCGTAACAAAAATCTTACGGCTCGAAAAAAAGCTCTAAATAAATGCGTATCAGACAAGCCCTTACTCTAAGTAACTACTCCCTCCGTCCCAAAATTATTGTCCTCTTTTGACTTTTTCGGTCTTTCATATACAACTTTGACCTTAAGTATTTTTGTTTGTGTTATATAATATTTAATACAAAATATATGAATAGATTGCGTTTTAAATGTATTTTCATTGGTATAATTTTCATTAAATATTGTATAACACAAACAAAAATATTTAAGGTCAAAGTTGAAAAAGAAATACCGAAAAAGTCAAACGGGGACAATATTTTTGAGACGGAGGTAGTATTTATTTTATAAAAGCATGCGGTATGGTCATGTAGCCCTGTGTCATTTCTGACGCGTTAGGCGAAGCGACGCCACCACACCGCTCCCGCCAACGCCATTATCGGCGTGAAGAAATTGGCGCAATTCCAACTGTGATATAATAATTTTTCCTTTTTTTTTTGTTTTTAATTAAGTATTGTTGTTAAGTTTGTGTTTTAATTAAGTAAATATGAAATGTGAAATGTTAAATGTTAAGACCCGCACCCCTTCCTCTAACAAGTAGAGCATTATTGCGCGTGTGAAAGCTTTCTTGTAAAATGATTTTATTTCTTTATGTTTGGAGAGATGCATTTCCACGTGTCAAACTTTAAGTGACCAACACCGCCTCCACTTGAAAAACTGATTCCATTCCATCTCAACAACAAACATTGTAACTGATCTAAATAAACAAGATAGAAAGAAAGCAATGGCGCGTGTAGTGACAGTGGCGCGTGAGGGAAACGGAGACTACCGTACAATACAAGAAGCAATAGACTCAGTACCATTGGGGAACACATGTCGGACAGTAATACGTGTGTCTCCTGGGATATATAAACAACCTTTGTATGTTCCTAAGACTAAGAATTTAATAACACTTGCTGGGTTAAGGCCCGAGATCACTGTTATTACTTGGGATAATACTGCTACTAAGATTGATCATCATCAGGTTACTATGTTTTTAAATCCTAAAGTTTTATAATTGTTATGTAGGTACTATATGATTTCGGCTTATATTTCATAAGCACTACAGTATTTGTTTGGCTTATCTTGAAACTTGTGGGGTCATATAAGTTTGTTATCACATAACAAACTAATATTAGCTTAGCCCATAAGTCCCGAGGAAAATTTGAGTTTATGAAACATAAGCCGAAATCTCATAAGCTCATAAGCCCAAAAATAACCACAAACCAACACAGTATAAGTTAGCTAATTAATTTTTTGTGGAGTCAAACAGGTAAATGGAGGAGGTTAGTTCGAGTCTTTGACTTAGATATATGCTGCCTAACTTGGGTATCCATGACTGTTTCTGAACGTTTTCCCTGGGGACTTCAGATGTTTACGTAGTGAGGTTTGAACCTCAGACCTCTTGTGAGATCAAGACGCCTAGATATCTAGCTTTGTGTTGTGTCAAAAACACAGAATGTTGATCGTGTTTTGAAACAGGCTTAGGAGCTTAGAGGGTGTTTAGGATTGCTTATTTTTTATGCTTAGAAATAAACGGCTAAAGAAATATTTAGTGTAAAAATTTGTTTATGCTGTAAACCATAAACACTATAAAATAAGCATGTTAGGACAATCTATTTTACCCCAAACTAAGCAGAAACAGTTTGTTTTTAACCAAACACTGTGAACTGCTTATGTGCTTATAAATAAGCAGAAAACAATAAGGAATCACAAATACCCTTTAATCTGTGTAACAACTTATTGAAAGAATTTAGTTAATCTGATAAACCTAAGCTTTGGCACTATCCAGACATTTTTTAGCTTTTATTAGCTATATCAAAATTCAATAAGCTCATAAGCTATCTAATTAAGACTTTAAGCCAAACACCTCCTTATGAAGTTGAAGCAACTTTGCTGCTTAATAAAGTTGCCGATTTATTAATTGTGTTTTGGCACACGTAGGCAAGTTTTGAGGGTGTTTGAGATCTGCTTACCCAACTGCTTATCTGATTACGTAGTGAGTGAAATAAGTCATTATGAATAACCAATTTGAAGTTGTTTACTTTATAATTATGCGATTTTACCAAAACTACTCCAAAAATGAGCCATAAAACTTTGAGAGTATGACATGCTATACTCTCAAGAAACTAACATTTGATAGCATAAAACTTGTGTTTTTATGCACCAAACGCGACCAAAACACAGCATCTCTTGCAGTTGTCTACTCGTCTATTCCAAACTGCTTTTTTTAGAAAGTAAGAAGCAGATTTAATAAGAAATACATGGTCACTGGGGGTGTGTGGATTTCTTTTTAAAATACTTATATGCTTATTGCGTTTGGTATGACTGATAAGCAGTCTTAAGGGTGTTTGGTTTTAAAAGCTCGAAACTACGCACCACTTATGACAAAATAGTTATTTCAAAAAGCAGTAAGGAGTTCAAATAAGCAATCCCAGACACCACCTTGTCTTCAACATTTACTATAATCAATTTAGGGTTTTGTTGCTTCTACAGAATTGAAGCAATTAAGAATAGAAAATGACATTAATTTTCTTTAATTGTTTAACTGATTTTGTGTTTTCGTTGTTTATGTATAAGCAGGCACCACGAGTTATTGGAACAGGAACGTTTGGATGTGGGACTGTCATTGTTGAAGGGGAGGATTTCATTAGTGAAAATATTACATTTGAGAATTCGGCCCCTGAGGTCATCATTCTTTTTTGATAAATTTCGTGATCAAACACCTTAGAAAACATTACGTGTGAGAATTATGACTATTTTAACTTTCTCAATTCAGGGTTCTGGCCAGGCAGTGGCAATCAGAGTAACCGCTGATCGATGTGCTTTTTATAACTGCAGATTTCTTGGCTGGCAGGTAACAACTATAATTTTTATGGCATGACGAGCTAGTGTATATTCTTGGTAAATTTGTTTGCTATTCAATATTTCAATGTATTAAGCGAAACTAACTTGAATCAACACTTGGAAATAAAGTAAGCCATGGTACTGCTTTGCTGAGATCGTCATGCCTTGTTGGTATTGATTGTGATCTGTTGGACCTTGATATGTTTGCAGGATACTCTTTATTTACATTACGGGAAGCAGTATTTGAAAGATTGCTATATTGAGGGAAGTGTTGACTTCATTTTTGGGAATAGCACCGCATTGCTGGAACGTTGTCACATCCACTGCAAGTCAGGTGGTTACATAACTGCCCAAAGTAGAAAATCTTGTCAAGAGACAACTGGTTATGTCTTCTTAAGGTTTGCGTTCAATTACTCTGGACCTCTTTTTACAATAGATGTTAATGAATAGGATTATGTTTGTTGAAATATGTCATACCGAATAAAGGTTGTGAGTTGAAATTTGATAGCTCGGCTAAAGATGCACATATAAGCTATTTACTGTGTGAAAAATAATATGCGATTTCACTTCTGTTCAAAATGATGCAATTCGGTAACTCCAACAACCCATAGATTTACACACACCAACCTTTGACTTGATAAACTTGAGATAAAGACGGAGCATACCATTCCCATTTACTTTTTTTGGACTTTTCTGATACTTAGATATCAGAAGTTATAACAGTCAAAGTGCGTCAATGAAGACACAAGCTATTATTTCTTCATGGTCATATAGTTTCTTAGTTCTTGCTCATTTTGTTGGGAGATAGGTTGCATATACAAGGATTCATTACAAATGTGTTTTTGAAGTGATTATTTTGACTCTTAAGAATCAAAATTGGATATCATGTGATTAGTCGCAATAATAATTAGGTAATTTTACATGAATATTTATATCAGTATCAGTATTCTTATGACTAGTCCTTGCCAACTTCTCCTAAGCTGATTTTTTGTTTACCTAAATTCAGAATCAACATTGGTCAAACACTCAAACATATTAATACGACTATCACAATAATTGTTTTGAACGCACATACACACTCAAAATCTGAAAACAAATGGAGTTAGGACTAACTAATTGAGAATGGAGGAAACTGAATTGAACTTTGAACTTGCCTATGTAGTAATATCTGGTAGACTGTAGTAACAATTAACACTATGATTTGAAGCTGACTGACGTATGCAATTATAAAAGGGATGTACTATTCCCACCCTCCCTACTAGGGAGGGTTTGTACTTTTTATTCCCTTTGTCCCCCATTTGTTTCAGTACAACACAGTTTTCTGTCAGTTTCTGTTCCGTATTTCTGACAGTTTTAAGCGTTTGACTTGTTAAACTTTATATTTCCTGTTCTGCATTTTCAGGTTTATAGTTTTTGGTATAAAAAAATTATAAAAAATAAAAAAATGCAAAAAAGTAGGGGAATATAAGAACTAGAGAGGGTGGGAATATCTTGTCCCTTTATAAAATTGACCTCCTAGCTTTCCCCTGATGCTAACTAAGTACCATTGGAATCAATGCAGATGTGTCATAACAGGGAATGGAGGTACGTCATACACTTATCTTGGGCGCCCATGGGGACCTTTCGGGAGGGTGGTTTTTGCGTACACGTACATGGATTCATGTATCAAACACCATGGTTGGAATAATTGGGGAAAAGCCGAAAATGAAAGAAGTGCTTGCTTTTATGAGTACAGGTATATATAATGGTTTATATTTCAATCATCCCGCCACAATCCTTTTCTTATTGGTGTGTTTGTTAAACTATGCAGATGTTTCGGTCCAGGGAGTTGTCCAGAAAAACGTGTAACATGGGCAAGAGAACTCATGGAGGACGAAGCCGAACAGTTTTTGGTGCATGCTTTTATCGACCCGAACCCAGAAAGGCCTTGGTTAGCACAGAGAATGGCACTTCGGATACCTTTTTCTGCTTAAGCAAATAGTATATCACACGTGTTTTTGACTTTTTTGTAATGATATATACAACTTTTATCTATGGTGTTGCGATAAATAAAGGAGCAATAGAATTGACTATCAATCAAACAAATATTGTTGTGGAAGGAGCCTGCATGTTTAGCTTGTTATGAGATCAGAATCAGTTAAATATGAATCATGTATAACATCTTTATTGCCTTTTCTTGCCATTCAAATGTGTGTAAATGGTGTGTTTTCCGGCTACCAGATCACATTATTTACCTAGTCGACTATGTTGGTGTCAAGCAACTATGTAAACTATGGTTTGACAAGAGTGTAATGCCCCAAATAACATGGACAAGTAGATAATAAGTTAATTAAGTTAGAGAAATGGGTCAATCTGAGTCTGGTAGGATTGACCCCGATAATAATATACATAGTTGATAGTTCTACTAAGATTTGATTGTAAAAGGGTTGATGTAAAGAAAGTAATCTTCTAATACTGCATGTGTGGATGCATCTCATTACAAGTGAGGCTCATTTTTGTTCAAGGATCACGCGTGAAGCTTATTACAGACCTCGCCTCACACGTTAAGGGGTGTTTTTTTTTTTGCCAAAGGCTAGCTGGCTCACTGGTGAGGGGGTTTCTTTTGTGTGTATGTGTGTGTTTTATATGAGGTATGGGTGAAAGAGGATTTAGGGTTACGAAAATCTGAGTGATATATATATAAAAATAAAAGTGAAAGGAGTAACGTGTATTTTGGTGATAACTATAGCAACTAGTCTAATAATGACTACTGTTAATTCGTGTATTTTACTTTTGAACAATAAAACCAAACTTACTTTCCAACAACATTAAAAAGATTGACATGCAAAAAATTTGTAAATATTACCTTTCCTGAGTCGAAGTTTCATAACTTGACAGAAAAAATAATTTAAAATGGAGATGCGGGGGATCGAACCCCGTGCCTCTCGCATGCAAAGCGAGCGCTCTACCATTTGAGCTACATCCCCTTTTTAATATTTGTTTTAGAGGAATTATATATTTATAACTCTAGTAAATCATCTTTTCTTTTTCTCAAGAAATGGAATGTGATTCCTTATAACGAGCGTCTAATAAACCATCTCTCTTTCTTTCGGTACTTTTTTGCCCTAATAAACGGATTGTGATTCCTATCTATGAGAATATGATTTTGATAATGTAGCAAATAAACGATCATTAGCAGGAAATGGTTGTCAATTGTAGTTTATTATCACGAATATTAGAGAATCTCTGTTAGATTTTCTCGTAACTCAATAATAAAATCTTAAATATTTTATTTTTTTCTTTACTTGAATATACTATTTTTAACTGTGGTTTTTTAGGGATAGTGATAGTGATTCGGTGTGCTCTATTACTCATAAGAACGAGGCACGTGAAATCCTGTATATTAAAGGGGGTGTTTGGTTAATGGGTTTGGGAATAAAGGAATGGGTTTCATTCGAATCCAAATGTTTGGTCAGTAGGTTTAAATTATAAAAGTAGGTATGATACCCGTAAAGCTAGAAATAATCTAAACCCAATAAGGGCAGTGGGTTTACAAAACCCAGACCCATTATGACGCCCATAATGATTCCTTTTACAAACCAAACAATCAAACATTGCACCTCTGTTAGATGAAGCTAGTATCCTTATCATGTTACCAGTTCTACCTCCATTTTCTCTTCTTTTTTTATAAGAAACTTTTACATAACCATATACATCATCATTTCTGTAAAATATTTTCTTATGCTCATAAGCATAAAAACTGGTATAATTGGTAGCAAAAAAAGGCGAAATGGAGAAAGGAAAAGGGACAAGCCTTGGTGAACTGTTATAAGACCGATTTGAGATGGTCAATCTCCCAAGAAGTAGATTAAAGAGGCGGATTGATAAGGCCCTTAGAGCGGGCAAGACTCCAAGAAACTAGAGAGGAACTAGACTTTAATATTCTTCTTCATTCATTTCTTCATAAAATGCAATGCTTACATATTTATAATAAAAATTGTAACTATTACTCTAACTGCCAACTATCCTACATACTCGTATATAACTTCCATGCATGTGTTGACCACTTCTTCAATATTAAGTACATGCATATATAACTAAAAGGATAATTAAGTAAAACACTAAGCTTGGCCACGTCTTCATCTTCATCTAGTCAAAATAACATGCAAGCTACATTTGATCACGTATCATGAACACTGGTTTAGCGATGCGCCGTTTTGTCTATTTTTTAGCGTTATTCTTTATCAACTTAACTCATAATCAGTTTCCTTATAGACATATAAATCAACCGTATCCTTTTATGTACTGTTTTTATACAACTATGCATACAGATATGGCTTATCTATTAGCATCTACTTGATAATCTTAATTTAGAGTGGTGTTTTATTATGCAAAATGTTCATTTCAAGAGATTTGTAAGCTATCTGCCTATCATCATGACAGTTTTCTTCTACATCATGCGTCTAGCTAGTGAAGTTTCTGTTAGTTTTACGTATGAGAAGTCGTGAGTTATGATCGAACTCGAGACCACGGGATTGCACGCTTTACGTATGAGAATTAAAGTTAATAATTAGATGTAAATGTTATATTTATTTATTAATTACACGAAATAATATAACAGACGTTAAGTTAATTAAGTGTAATGGACTAACGATCATTAAATATTAATTGGAAGGACTAGATTGCAAAATAGAGATTTGGAAGGTTCCGGAATCCCTTTGGGATAGCCCACCGATCGGCCAAGAGGGTTTCCCAACCCAACCCAAACTCAACTTGTTCACCAAGTTATATTGAGTATAAATACAAGGCCTAGGGTCTTTGTAATTTATCTCTTGTACTCATAATCTAAAACCTAAAAAGTGTTTTGTGTGTTTTCTTTGTTCCAATCGGTCAACCACTTCCCAAAGGGTGTCGACACACTTGTTTTTCCAAAACAAATTATTTTGTGTGATTAAAACTAACATTACTTTAATTTGATTTAGTACGTGTGTACAAGAACGTGATATTAACATACTTTTGTTGGTATCTTGGATTGAATTACAAAATTGGTAAGGGGTAATTCTTTTAATCCTATAAACCCTAATTAGGGTTCATCACTTGCTAGTTTTGTGGAATTGATTCTTGTTCGGCTAGAAACAAAAAGGTACGTATACTTTATGTTTACGTTAATTAATTATTCATTAATCGTTCCTATACGCTACCGCAAGTTTTCTTTGATGTTTTTGTGTTTTATATATGATTGTCATGTTATATAATTCCAACAGTGGCATCACGAGCCATTGGTTTAATGAGTAATTAATTACGAAACACGTAAAAAACGAATATTGTATGTTGTTTGATATTATTGTTCTATGGTTTTGGTTACGATTATGTAAACCCTAATTTTAGGGTTAGGGCTTTTGCCCTAATTTGTTTTAAAAAAAATTTATGGATCAATTTTTTTTTATGGGTTGAAACCTTAAAAAAATTTGGTCGATTTTTTTAAAATTGTTTTAGGGTTTATATTAATTGTTATGTTAACCATATCGAAACCTAGAATTAATATATTTGTTACGTGATATATTCATGAATAAATTGTTATGTGACATGGAATTGTATGCGATCTTGTGACTTAATTGAATAATTGTTATGTTATATCCATGATGATACATGCATGTTCGTCATGGATGGTTGCTTGAATTTTTAATTGTTAAGTTATTTTATCACATGTATTGTTTTGATAAATCTTGAATTGGGGAAGACTCCAATAATATATTAATGAATCAATTATGTGCAATTTGGTATATTTTTAATTATGGCTTACGCAATCGATTCGTCGATGTATGTGGCTCACTTTCAATTGTGCGAGTGAAAACCCTAGTTAATATATACGTTAATTAACCTAGATATAGATTATTAATAGGTTTTATCAAATAAGTTGCATGTGGCTATTTGTTTACACGTATTAATTGTTAGTTATGTGTGCATTGTTTTAAATTGTTTATTTTTTATTGTTACTTGTTTGTTTATTATGTGTGACAAGTTTTAAGCAAAAGGTAATTTTGAATAGAAAAATAAATTGGACTAAACAATGGTGAAATTTGATTTATTTTTGAAGAGTTAAATTTTCAATAAGTTTAATTGATTGATGATTTTGGTACAAATAGTGAGAACGGCTCACCCAATTTTGACGGACTATAAGAGGGGTACAAGGAGGGGAGCGCATTAAATTGTGACCCGAAAGAAGGAGGTTATTGCTTTAGCGCTGACCAAATTATCCGCTTCTTTGCGAGTCAAATTGGAGTTACCAAGTAGGCTATAAGTACAAAATCATCTTAAGGGCGAATTAGCTTTAATTCCATGCGCCACTTTTGTGGTAATTATCCGAAACACTAAGTCTTTAGACTTATGCAAAAGTACGATATAATGGAAGATAATTAAAGGTAAATTCCTTGATTGGCGAAACTAATACCTCAATAAAAACTTTGATAATTTGATCTTTATGAATAGGTTAATAAAAAGTTTTTTATTAAAATTTATGCTACAAGATGAATGCGTGACATCTTAGTACATATTTGATTTGACACCATAAATCAAAACTAGTACCCCTAATAAAATTAAGTTAGTGCCATCTAGTTAAAGAAACACTTGAAGTTGCAATTTACGTCATGTGGGAACTTGGCGAGATTGTGATGGAAAGGTAAATCTTTATGTAAAGTCAGACCTTACATAAACATATTTGCAGTTCTTTAAGTTAGACGGCTTAAATTGAGTAGTAAGTGGACCCAAGGCACAAGATGGGGATAAAACATGTTTATATTTGCAATAGCGTTGGAAAATATAAATCCCATAATGATCCAGGAATTGGAAAATGTTTGCCAATTATTATTCAACAGATTACCTTACTATATGCTTTCGTTACTAGCAGATCAACTGATGTAATAAACCTATGATAATTTGGATCCTAGTTTTCGAGAAAATTATATGGTTATATGTTTATATTACCTTGGGTATATTTTATTTTCTTGAAAAATTGTATTATCGAAAATACTAATACTTGAACTTTTTCTGTAGAAATGGCTCAAAACAACGATAACACTGCACTAAGTTCTGCGTTCAAAACCTTTTTTGATCGAGAAAAGTTGACTGGCTTTAAGAATTTCAATGCTCTTTGAGAGTTGTCTGTAGAGTTGCTGATCGTTTGGATTATCTATACACGCCTTGCCCTGATGAACCACTAGCTGACGCATCTGACGAGGTAAAAGCTGCGTGGAAGACTGAGTATAAGCGTTATAATGATGTGGCTTGCTTGATGTTGGGAACGATGGAATTTGCTCTCCAAAAGCAGTTTGAAAATTACTTCCCATACAACATGCTTAATGAACTCAGAACTATGTTTGAGAAACCTGCGGCTGTAGAAATATATGATTTGATTGATGCACTTCACAGCTGCAAGCAGAGAGAGGGTAAACCCGTAAGTGCTCATGTATTGGAGATGAAAGGATACATGGACCAATTACAAGCACTTGGCAAAGTTTATGAAAATGACATTGCTGTGAACTTGATCAACAGATCCCTTAACAAGGATTTCAATGGTTTTGTTCGAAACTTCAATATGCACTGCGTGGGGAAGACAGTTACTGACCTACACGCATTTCTAATTGATTATGAAAAAGGGTTACCTCAAAAGGCTCCTACTCCCCAGGTACTTGCTATTCAGGGTGGAAGGATTAATAAGCCAAAACCGCAGCGTGCGAACAACAAGAAGGGTAAGGGGAAAGGGAAGGTTGACAAGGGTAAACAAGTTATGGCCTATCAACCAGAACCGAAGAAGAACCCTACTCAAAGGAAGGAAAATCCTAAAAAGGATCAAGCATGCCACCACTGCAAAGTCGTTGGGCATTGGAAGAGAAATTGTGCTCTCTATCTTGATGAATTGCGGAAAAATAAGTTGAAGTATGCTGGGTCCTTGGGCGCCGGTTCTTCAGGTAACTTATTTATGATTGAATTATTTACTCTAAATCATAAAAAATCCTGGGTATATGATACTGGATGTGGTATTCACATTTGTAATACACTGCAGGGGTTTATAGTGGAGAGGAAGCTGGCCTATGGGGAGCAATATCTACATGTGGGCAATGGGGCACCTGCAACTGTTGAAGCCATAGGAGTGTTTAGTTTAGTATTGCCTTCGGGCTTAGTACTGTTATTAAACAATTGTTATTATGCACCTTCTATAATTAGAGGTGTTGTTTCCTTTTCAGTATTTTTGGATTTTGGTTTTGCTCATACTATTTCACGTAATGGAATTTCTGTTTCTTTAAATGGTGTATTTTATTTTAATGCGGTTACTGTGAATGGTGTGTTTGAAATTGATATAATTGGAAATGAATCTAAAAACTATAATAATTCAATATTTAGCATCAATAAGAAAATGAAGTTGGACTTGAATTATTCTTATCTTTGGCATTGTAGACTTGCTCATATAGGCAAGACTCGCATACAAAAGCTACAACATGAAGGGCTTTTGCAAAATATCAATGAATCATTTGATAAATGTGAGTTATGCATATATGGGAAGATGACGAAGAAACCTTTTCATAGCAATATGGAGAGGGCGTCTGATCTACTTGGTCTTATTCATACTGATGTGTGTGGACCACTTAGACATGTGTCAAAGAGAGGTGCTAGCTACTTCTTAACCTTTACTAATGATTTCAGCCGTTATGGTTATGTTTATTTACTTAAGCAAAAACATGAGGTGTTTGAAACATTTAAGGTTTTCAAAGCAGAAGTAGAGCTGCAATTAGGAAAGAAGATTAAAGCTCTTCGATCTGATATAGGAGGCGAGTATCTAAGCTAAGAGTTTAAAGATTACTTAGCTGAGAATGGAATTGTCCAGAATCTCACATCTCCATATACTCCACAACAAAATGGTGTATTTGAGAGAATAAATCGTACATTGTTAGACATGGTGCGATCAATGTTTAATCTTACTACTCTAGCTTTATCCTTTTGGGATTATGCTTTAGAATCAGCTATTCGCATTCTGAATATGGTTCCCACAAAGAATGTTGATAAGACACCATATGAAATATGGCATGGTAAAGCTTCTAACTTGTCTTATTTAAAGGTGTGGGGTTGCGAGGCGTATGTTAGACGTGACTCAGCAGATAAACTCCAACAAAGATCTGTCAAGTGTATCTTTGTAGGATACCCTAAGGAAACTATGGGTTACTACTTTTACTATCCAAATGAAAAGAAAGTAATTGTTGCTAGGTATGAAGATTTTCTTGAAAAGGATCTCGTATCTCAAGAATTCAGTGGGAGAGTTTATGATCTGGAAGATGATCATGAAGATACATTACCTTCTGAAAACACTAACCTACTTCCGGTAGAACTTGAAATTCTGGGTTCTCCACCAGAAGTTGAAGTGATTCCCATTCGTAGATCTGTAAGGACTACGCATGCACCTGAACGTCTATGTCTTAACGTAGAAGTTGAGGAAACTATATTAGGAGATCTTGGAGAGCCTACTAATTATAGAGCTGCCATGGCAAGTCCTGAAAAGGACAAATGGCAAGCTGCAATGAATGGGGAAATGCAATCCATGAAAGATAATGAAGTCTGGGAAGAGGTTGACTTACCTCCAAATGCTACGGTGGTTGGAAGTAAGTGACTCTATAAAATAAAGACTGACATGGATGGCAATGTACACATCTATAAAGCTCGTCTAGTTGCGCAAGGTTTTACTCAAACTTTTGGCATAGATTACAAGGAGACCTTTTTTCCTGTAGCAGGCATTAGAGCTATTAGAATTCTCATAGCTATAGCAGCGTACTATGACTATGAGATATGGCAGATGGATGTCAAAACCGTCTTCTTGACTGGTCGCTTAGATGAAGACATCTATATGAAGCAACCTGAGGGGTTCGTGAATCCACAATTTCCAAACCGTGTATGCAAACTTCAAATGTCCATTTATGGATTGAAGCAAGCATCAAGTCAATGGAATAAGAGATTTGATGAAGAAATCAAAAGGTATGGATTTATTCAAAATCTTGATCAGCCATTTGTATATCACAAAGTTAGTGGGAGTGATGTAATTTTCCCTATCCTTTATGTCGATGACATATTAATTATGGGAAAAGACATTCCAAGTTTGCAAAGTGTTAAGGTATATCTTGGACAATGTTTTTCCATGAAGGATTTAGGAGAAGCTACATACATTCTGGGAATCAAGATCTACCGAGATAGATCAAAGCGGTTAATTGGTTTAAGTTAAAGCGCTTACATTGATAAAATATTGAAGAGATTCAATATGCAAAATTCCAAGAAAGGATATTTGTCGATGGAAGTAAAGCATGGCTTATGTAGCGATATGTGTGCTTCAACACCTGCTGAAGTGGCACGCATGCAGAAAGTTCCTTATGCTTCGGCAGTAGGATCTATTATGTATGCTGTGAGATGCACAAGGCCATATGTGGCGTTCGCTCAAAACATGACCAGTCGATATCAACAGAATCCAGGTGAACTTCACTTGACTGCTGTTAAACATATTCTAAAGTATCTTAGAAATACGAAAGACATGTTTTTAGTGTATGGTGGAAATCCAAACACAGAGCTTGGTGTTACAGGTTTCTGTGATGCGTCCTGGCAGTGTGATAAAGATGATACGAATTCTCAGACGGGTTATGTCTTTGTCACAAATGGAGGAGCAGTTGACTGGAAGAGCAAGAAGCAGAGCACGATTGCGATGTCTGCAACAGAGGCCGAATACATAGCTGCTTCGAAAGCTGCAATGGAGGCTGTTTGGATTAGGAAATTCATTTCGGGGCTTGGTGTTATGCCTTCAATTGAATCGCCTATTGATATGTATTGTGACAATTCTACTGCAATCATATTTGCCAATGAACCTGGAGTCATGAAGGGCACTAGACATTTTCTACGGAAGTTTCACTATGTTCGGGAACAAGTCCGCGAAGGTGAAATTAATCTATTGAAAGTTCACACAGATGACAACTTAGTTGATCCTTTCACTAAGGCTTTACCTAGACAAAAGCTTATTGGACTTGCCAATGGCATTGGACTTCGTTTGGCTAATAGTTTCATGCAAAACTGTGATTAGTATTTGGATAAAGGATATTGTAAACATTTATTGTTTTGATGAAATAAAATTTTGATTATGTTTATTTTCATTTATAATATTGTTGTCCTATATTTGCATGGTTAATCCATGAGTAACTAAGTTATTCTAAATTGTCCGTTGTCGGTTAATGATATGGGAGTATCATTAAACTAAGACAAATCTGAGAGATGTGGTAAAATATACTTGAAAGTATATTGATAAGAAAGCATACCAATTTCAGATGATATTTAAAGAATTGAATATAGGACTTATCCCAACTACATAATTTACTTTGTGGATATTGTTATAAGTAAATTATGAATATTTATCCTCAGACTTGAGATACCAGATAAGTGTCAAAAATTTAGTGCATTTATGTGGGGCAACTTAACATTATATGTAACTGGTAGTCATAAGGGTTGTTTCCAGAAGTGTTAAAAAGTTTGTGGGTTAGTCTCGTAGTCAAGATAGAATTTGTTCCTTCAAATTTATTTGGAGTTTAATATTGTTGGGCCCCTCGTAGGGTTGACAAGATGTTTGTGTGGCCACACCCAATATCTCCCCTGAATATGTTCAGAAGATTTGATAATCTTGGCCAATGATAACATCAAATAGTCCTGAATATTAAGTGTCAATTTCCCCCGATAATGCTTGTAATTTATATCATTTATATAGATTTACGCTTGTTTTCCATTGTTTTCCACTTTCAGGTAAATTACGAGCATTGGACCTAAAGAGATGCGGAATTGGAGAAATATCTAAAGATTTATCACAGTATGCTACTTTGAAGAAGTTACGGCGTAACTCGTCTCTCACATTACGACGTAACTATTGCGTGACTCAGAAAACCAACTTATTAGAAGGTTACGGCGTAACTCTTCCCAAAGGTTACGACATAACTATATTAGGTCAAATGAGGTTCCACGCCGCTGATACTCACGCCATAACTACTGCATCTACTACGACGTAACCGAGTTTATTGAAGACTACGACGTAACCACTCATCAGGTTACGCCGTAACCAGCAGATCTAGTGCAAAATATGAAGAAATAGAAGGTTACGGCGTAACTCTTATATTAGTTACGCCGTAACCCATATCTGGCCTATAAATACCCCACGAATTCCAGCATTTCTAATCATTCCATTCCACACACAATACTCAGAGAACGTGGGAAAAAGCTCAAGGCAGGTCTAGAGGAGCATACGGAGCTGTCTCCAAGGGAGAAATCACTCTCCTACGATAAGCATTAGCGTTTTATATTTCTTTTACTTTCAATTCATGTATTTCGTACCTTTGAATATTGAATTGATTTGCATGATTAATATGAGCGGCTAAGCACCTCTTGGTGCTGGCCTAGTTATGATTCCTTAATTGTTTTGTTTGCGTTTACTTTACTTCCGTACAATTATTTCTAAGTGTATGCATGCATAGTTTATTGGTAGTCACCCTTGGTTCGGTAGTTTTGAATGGCAGTAGAGGCCAATTGCCTAGGAGATATGACCAACTGACCCTAGGTGAGCGGACTGAGACGGGAAGGGTAAGATATGACCAACTGACGACCCTTTCTACTTGTGCGATTTGACCAACTGATCACCTATCGTTTGGATGAACTTAAGAATTAGGGGGTGCGTGTTTAGTTCCTAACGGCCGGGCATTCACTATTATAAATCTAGCATGTAGCGGTACTTAATGACTTGGCTTAAGGGACCAGGAACAACAGGACTTATGAGGGGACTCCTGACTTCTCCTGTGGTGGCATCTTTGCTGATAGGTTAGGGCGAATTGACTAAATGATGTCCTCTCGACTTTGACCCCACCTGAAGTAATTGGAAGTAAGTAGACGTAGACATAACTAGCTAGGAGGATTAACTAGGTTAGCACCACTCTCCTCTATTGATTTCCCTTTATCATTTACCTGCTTTTATTTGCTTTATTCTGTTTTAGTAGTTTAATTAATTAAATCCCTATCGAAACCATTATTAATCTGTGACACCTAGACTTAGTAATAATCCATCACACATAGCTCTTGGGACGACCTCGGCTTTACCGATTACTACACTACAAACGACCGGGTACACTGCCCATTAGTGCACTAGGGTAGACCATAGGTATAACGAGACTTTATAAATATTAAAACCTGGTCAGTAAAACCTGCATCAGCCAATCACTTAAAACGAGAAACAGAATAGTTGAATAAAGAATGACTTAATTTCATATCTTTATTTAACATGGTATTAGAAACAAAAGGATAATAATAATGAGAAATCATTAAAAGGTTTTCCAGGAGCATTGCTCGAGTTGTACTAGAGGCATCGAAGTGTTGCTAGACGCTAACCGATGTGATCACTCTATTAAGATATATCCAAGTGGGAGCTGTTAGTTTTATAGATATAAATTAGTAGTCATGAGTTATGATCGAACTCGAGACCACGGGATTGCACGCTTTACGTATGAGAATTAAAGTTAATAATTAGATGTAAATGTTATATTTATTTATTAATTACACGAAATAATATAACGGACGTTAAGTTAATTAAGTGTAATGGACTAACGATCGTTAAATGTTAATTGGAAGGACTAGATTGCAAAATAGAGATTGGGAAGGTTCCGGAATCCCTTTGGGATAGCCCACCGATCGACCAAGAGGGTTTCCCAACCCAACCCAAACTCAACTTGCTCACCAAGTTATATTGAGTATAAATACAAGGCCTAGGGTCTTTGTAATTTATCTCTTGTACTCATAATCTAAAACCTAAAAAGTGTTTTGTGTGTTTTCTTTGTTCCAATCGGTCGACCACTTCCCAAAGGGTGTCGACACACTTGTTTTTCCAAAACAAATTATTTTATGCGATTAAAACTAGCATTACTTTAATTTGATTTAGTACGTATGTACAAGAACGTGGTACTAACATACTTTTGTTGGTATCTTGGATTGAATTACAAAATTGGTAAGGGGTAATTCTTATAATCCTATAAACCCTAATTAGGGTTCATCACTTGCTAGTTTTGTGGAATTGATTCTTGTTCGGCTAGAATAAAAAAGGTACGCATACTTTTTGTTTACGTTAATTAATTATTCATTAATCGTTCCTATACGTTTCCGCAAGTTTTCTTTGATGTTTTATGTGTTTTATATATGATTGTCATGTTATATAATTCCAACAGTTTCAATCTTTGTCGGAAACTCATTCCAGAGTGTTTATGTGAAACCGCCCACATTCACTTAAATGAGATTACAGATTTACTCTATCTGAATGGCGGGCATAAGTCTATCGCATGCCTCCCAAACATGAGTTTGAACCTTGATGAAGGCATCCTAACCTATTTGTTAGTTGTAAGATAATATTATTGAATGATTTAATTGATTGATTACAATTACATCGACTCTATAAATAGCACTAGATGGAATATTCTAGACTCGGGCTTGGCCCGTTACATAATACATGCTATCACTCGCTTGCAGTCCGAGCGGCGAAATCGCGAAAGCTCGGACCGGAGTAGTAAAACTAGAAAAGAAAAACAAAACATTCACATAATAAAAGTGTAGAAAACTATAAGGGGGGTTGAATAGTTTACCAATTAAAAACTTTGTTTTGAAACTTATTGAAAGATCAATTGATATTGATCTTAGATATGTTAATGAAATATGCAAGCAATATGTAAAGAGTAAATAAGGAAAGAAATGACCAAACCACAACAAGTTGTTTATAGTGGTTCGGTCTACAAGGACTCTTTTTCCTTGCCCTACTCCACTCCCCGAGTCTCACACTCAAGAGTTTAACTTTACTAGTCAACAAGCTCCTTTCACCGGCGGAGAAACCTTTACACTTCGCTTACACTATTTCCGACACTAAGCTAGATATCGAGTTCTTTCCAAGGGTACAACCACTCCCACACACAATGTATTTTGAGGACTAAAATACTAACCACTCACACTCACAAGATTATGATGGTTTAATACAACAATGAAGTATGAATCAACACAAGATCATACAACACTAAACAAACAAGACTTCCAACTTCTCGTTTGAAGCTTGAATGTGACTTGATCTTCTTTGCTACAAAAGAGATCACTAATATGATATGGAACTGAGTTAGAAAGGTTATAGAGAAGATATGTAAGAGAGTATGATAGAAAGGGATGAAAAACTACTTGGTTTGGCTTTGCTATTTATAGCCAAAACCATCAACAGGCACCACGGACGGCGGACCCCTTGAAAGGGTTCCGTCCGTTATATATTTTGGTGCCGCCAGGTCTGACAGTAAGATATCAAGATCTTTGCCAAAGTCAACCATATCTATGTAAGATTGTGTAAGATATGAAGAGTACAAATATACACAAAATATCTAATGAAATCTTCCAATGATTTCCATGATGCATCACATGATGTCATGTGTTTTTTTTTCTATTTTTAGAAATATGCAAATACATAAGTAATGTTTAGTTTTTAAGAAACTAAAACATTCTAAAAACTACTATCATACATTATGCTTAGACTCATATTAAAATATGATTAGTCACAATGTAAATGCTTAAATGATGAAGATATTGTTTGAAAAAACTTGTTTTAATATCTATTAAACTTGACAAGCTTTAAGCTTTATACAAATTAAATTTACTTTTGTCGTTAACAAAACTTAGGTAAAGATCAAAAATATAAATAACGTTTAATGACGATATTTGTATTAACAAAAAGCATAACTTTAGTCGACTCGTAACAAAACCGTACCAACAATCGACTTTAATCGACTGGTACCAACGGTCGGCTAAGTCGATTGGTAACAAAACCGTACAAACGGTCGACATTAGGGACTGATACCAACGGTCAACTTTAGTCGACTGGTAACAAAGCCGTACGAACAATCGACTAACAAACAAACAAACAAACATTTTTTTTTAAAACAAAACAGAAAGTCAAGAAAACGAAAGTTGGTTCTAAAACTTCAACCCCCAAAGAACCTTCCAAAAAAAAAGGGGCGTGTTTTTCTCTAGAAAAACTTAAAGATCCACAAATTTTTTTTTTATTATTATTTTTTTTTGGGACATAAATGTAAGATAATATTATTGAATGATTTAATTGATTGATTGATTACAATTACATCGACTCTATAAATAGCACTAGATGGAATATTCTAGACTCGGGCTTGGCCCGTTACATAATACATGCTAACATTAGTGATCCACCATAGTTTCAGTTTCATTCACCAACTCTATGAGTGTGTGTTGAAAACAACATTTTCCCCCATTTTACATGGCTCGTAGCTCCGATCAAGTAACATGCCCAATAGACACGTACAAGTGTACAACAGCTAGATTAATCACTAGCAAATTCGTGCATTCTCCTTATTCAGAGACAAATTTGAGTTCCAGACAAATAACAAGTGACAAAAGTTTAAGGATGGCGATGGACGAGAAAAAACCTACAACCCGCGGGTACCCGCACATAAATGGGTGGGTAAAATTGTTAGTTTTTACTCACGGGTGGGTCGTGGGTGAAAATTTGTACCCATTAGTGGAAGGCGGGTGGGTGACGGGTGAGGCATACCCATCACGGGTAAACCCATGACACCCATTTAAAATATCCACGGATACACCCTTCAAAATACCCGTGGGTGCACCCATAAACACATGTTAAAATTAATTATACTAATTAAAATATTTATGATATTGCATGGTATACATTTAATAGTTATCAAGTCTCAAGAAAACACATTAACCTAAAAGTTTGTTTGAGTTTCAAGACTAAAAAGAGAATATGAAATATCAAATAATCAAAGTTGTATACATGTGATTTGGTGTAATGATGTTTAATTGCTACTTTCAGACATGTGTTTAAGTATTTTGTGAACTTGGTATTTGGAAAATTGATTGGTGTCTTGTTATGCAATTTCATATTTGTTATGCAAATTATTCAATCGGATACAATTCAGAGAATGAGAATTTTCTGTATGTGTTTATCTGAGATATAATGAACCAGTATTTTAATAATGACCAAATAAACCGAATATAAACATGATACGGGATAACTGCCAATGACAGTTTTAGGGTTTCCAAGTTGTCAAATTGTGTCCCTCAATTTCTGAAACTTAATTTCTGAAGAACAACACTTCAGCAGAATCAATGACTTCAGCAGAATCCATTGTATTTCAGCAGAAACACAACTTCAGCAGCAATTTTTACAAAGCAACATGTCGACCCGGCCGGGGCTCTGCCCTTGGACCTGCCGGGCTGCCGCCCTTTGGACCTCTACTAGGGGCGCTGCCCCGGACCCTGTCCCTTAAGGGCTTCGCCCCTAAGATCATAATAAACTCAAGTAGGTGTGCACTCCGCACCTCCAAACCTAAATGATGTATTATCATGATAAAATTGGTCAAACAAGTTAATCCAATTACACTAAAATATCCAACACCTAACAATTTTTAGTGGAAGGGCATCGATACAATCCAATAGACATTCACGCCATACAATTTGCAGGAACATCCTAGCATTCACCTTCAGGCCATACAAGCATGAGGGTACAAAGCAAAAGTACGAAAAAAAGTTGACTCCATTTTTTAGTACTTATATAGAACAAGTGCATCTTTCACCGGTAGAACAAAATCACCATTATCTAAAGGCCATACTTTTTGTTAAAGAAATTCTAGCAAATTAGCGTGCTAGAAAGATGTGAATTCAAACTAGTGGTGTTGTAAGCATCGTCTTGGTAAAAAAAACTCACAACACTAACGAACTTTTACCAAGACGATAGATGCAAACTTCAAGTCCGGTTCTGAAAGCTCCATTCAGAAGTCAAAGTTTCATAACATGACAGAAAAAATAATTTAAAATGGAGATGCGGGGGATCGAACCCCGTGCCTCTCGCATGCAAAGCGAGCGCTCTACCATTTGAGCTACATCCCCTTAATGAGCTCTAATAACCCATATCTTTCTATTAACAAGGGTATATATTTCTGATAATAATTCTATTGAATTATCTCATTTCTCATTACCTAAGAAAATGTTTTGATATTTTAGTAAAGAAACAATCTTTAGCACGTATTGGTATAGTTGATAATGATATAAACGTTTCTCAAGTCTCAATTGTATTTTGTTAAGGACTTTGAACGTCTTGTATCTGTTGTAAAAATCGGTTCAGGCGGCCGATTAATCCTCGCATAATCGTTGATCGCTCACTAAGCGTTTTGATTTATCATAATCGGCCCATTTAATCGGTTTGGTCAAAGATCGCTTAAAAATCGGTCAACAAACCGATTAATCGGACAAAATTGGTCTAATCGGATTAATCAGACAAAATCGCTTAAAAATTGGTCAACAAAATCGCTCAAAAATTGATTAAGAAACCGATTAATTGGACAAAATTGGTCAAAGATCGCTTATAAATGGTCAACAAACCGAGTAATATCTATGTTTGACTTTGAACTTTGAATAATTATGTATTATATTTATATGTGAACACTTGAAATATTTGAACTTTGATGCATTATGCTTATCTCATACATATAATATAAAACAATATCTAAATTTACAATTTTGTGCATAAAAATTCCAATCCGATTAATCCCCGATTAACCGATTAATCGTTAGGCCCTGCCCGACCGCTTCACTAGCGCCTAGCGATTTTTACAACCTTGGAAGTATTACTGATGAGGACGAACGTGGAGTCATGGATGTATAATCAAACACTGCACCTTCCCACGGTGCTACCAGTATAATTGTTTCCTTTACTTATCTAAAAAAAAAACTATACCTTTGTCCTGCAAAATAACTAATAATAAGTTCAGTTATACCTAAAGTATTTTCTTATGCATCATCAAAAATAAAAAACTGGTATAGTTGGTAGCAAAGAAAGCAGGCAAATGGAGAAATGAAAGGGGAGAAGGCTCAGTTAACACTCGTTTAGTGATACACTTATAATCAGTTAACTCAACTTATAATCAGTTTCACTCGAAATCTTATAGAAGTAACTATAGCTTTCGTAATATCATTCAAGTACCTTTTACATACAACTATGGACATAGCCAATGCCATGGCTGATCTAGTGGTTTCTAGTTTTCTACTTGCTAATCTTGATTGAGTGGTGTTCTTTGTAATAAACACAATGTTCCATGCAAGTGTTTTGTTAGCTATCAGATAGGAGGTTTTCTTTTACAGTACACATCTACTTCGTCAGATTTCAATTGTTTTCGGTTGTTTTCGGAATCTCGTTCCAGAGTGACTATGTAAATGTGCCCCCTTCATATGAAGGAACTTACTCTATCTGAATGAGTCTTCTGCATGAGTCTCAGATTGATAAAGCCACTCATCAATTGTATAAGTGTGTTAGAAACAACATTTTTCCCCATTTCACATGGGCTTATAGGTCTGATCACAACATGACGTTCAGAAACTGAATCCAGTAGCAAACTTCTTAAACAACAGCTCAATATCGCTAGCAGATTCGTCTATTCTCCATATTCACAAAGAAGAGTTCCATATCAACAAACAAGTGACAAGAGTTCGAGTTGTTTCCAATTGAACAATAACACAGGAACAGGATATACAAACCAACTTATTTTCAAGTATATGTAAAATCCCAAAAACCACAACAGAGATTCACATTTAGAATTACATACGTTGCAGGCAGAGAATATAACAAGTATCTTAAATCCACAATAAATGACACACTTTGCAGTAAAACAAAAGAAAAAAAGACAAAGCCAACAAAGGGAACAACCTTGAGTGTCATCTACTTCAACTTGAAGTACAAGATCAAGATGATGGCAACAATAAGTACAGCAACCACAGAACCGATTATCCACTTGTTTCGACTCATCCTTCTTGAGATGTTTGTCATTATCTTTTTACTCTTGCTTATGTTCTCATCAACTCCATGAAGCTGAAATATACAGAATTTCAATAATGATAAACTTTTAATCTTTCTAAATAATGACATTAACTTAAGGTGGCAAGTTTAGCCCACTTATAAGAATAAAGGTATGATTTGGGCTGAAAATTGTTTATGAAGGGTCAATCGGCTAAAATTTAAAAATAGCTAAAAATGAGATAGGTCAAACGGGCTCAATGTTCAAAGGTCGTATAACAGGCATGCATTTGCTTACAAAGTCCATAAAGGTTTTTGCTGGTCTAACCAACCTGCAACCTGTTGTGACATACATATAATGATATAAATATGATCTGTATTGACCCATCACCCAACCCGACCATTTTGCCACCTCTAAGTCATAAACTATCATTAGATTGATAATGGTAATTGCAATGTGAATATTCGATAATGGTAAGATTTATTACGTTTCCATGGGCATGCAAGAGAGACTGTCGCTGTTGGTGAAGATCTTGAAGAAGTGAAACTCCAAGTTCTTCAGTCTCCAGCATTGTCCTTCTACTGTCCCTAACTCTGTCACTAGACTTGTTCAATCTTTCGGTTGCCTTTAACAGTCTTCCTTTTTGGTCTGCAGAAACCTGTGACATTCACCATTTGTTGGTTAAACAATTCTACACATTTATCAATAATTTGTCAGGATCTATTAAGAAAAGAAATATGTAGATAGCTTAGTTATCATACAGCTCCTGAATCTGCCAATCCTGATTCCAATAATTCATCTCGAGCAGCTTGGTTTAAATTAGTTGACGCAATTCGTTTAATTTCACTCTTCAAATTATTCAGATCAGATTTGTATTCTCTTAGTTTGGCAAGGAGCACAGCCTTTACATTTGGTTGCAAGCTTCTTGCTTCGACGTCCATTTTTCGTATCTGAATTAACACCAAGTTTAAATCAAACCACAAAATGGCCATGAATGCAAAGGAACGACAATACTGTACTAACACAATACCAGAGATTCAGCTTCACCAATTCCAGCTTGCACTTCAGATATTTTTTGTTTCTTTTGCTCTGAAATAAATAATATACATCAGTTTGCCATCAGTCTTTTCCAGAATCCATTTCATATGGGCTTGCTAGGATTTTTAATATCATACAAATATTATGTCTAAAAGATATCGCAGCTTCTTTTTCTTTCTGAAACTATCAATTCATTAGAACTGAGACTGAGAGAACTGAAACATCGAGTAGAAAAACCACTCAGGGTGGCCTAGTGGCAAAAGGACTTGTGACTATCACTCTAAGATGTTAGTGGCAAAAGAACTTGTGACTATCTCTATAAGATGTGTGAGGTCTCAAGTTCAATTCCTGCTAGGTGCAAACACCCCTGAAGTGGTCACAACAACCTCCTGAAAAGGGAGGGCTTTACCCGGTTTGAGTCTGTGTGGCGATGGGTTCAAACTCCGTGGATTACTCGGCCAAAAAGGTCAGAAACCATACCCAAAAAAACATAGAGCAGAAAGAACAAACTAAACAAGAAAGATACAAAAACATGCAAGATATCCCACAACTAATAACCAGAACACATCTAAAGATAATATATAGAATATCTAATCATGACATAAAACATAGGCTAAACTAATATAATAATTTGAGAAAACTTGAATCATATAGACTGATTAACTGAAACGAATTTTCCTTTATAAAAAAAAAAAAAAAAAAAACCTACCACCATCTGAAACTGATCAGAATCATCATAAATTATCTCAGCTTTTTAGTCAACACAGAAACTACCTATGCCTCTAAATCCAAGGTGACAGAGTCTTCTTCCTTGTAGTGGCGTCAAAATCATAATTAACTTAGAAGTAGGAACATAGTGATGGCCACCGCCACCAATGTAAGAAAATCACACGTAATTCAAATTTCACACCATGATCTTATGTTTTGTAGGAAATTTTGTTTTACGGGACAATTACCTATGTTGAATAAGTATGGCATACATCCTTCCAGGATTACTGAATTTTTAGCAATCTACGCATATCTTTAGTTGCCTAAACAACAACAACAACATACCCAATCCCGCAAAGTGAGGTATGGGGGAGGTAGAATGTAGCCGGATCATACACCTACCCTCAGGAGATCTTTAGTTGCCTAAACAATATAACAAATGTCTCATTCTGATTACTTGAGATTTTATATCAAATACTGCGAAGAACACATGAACAATCAAGTCTAATTAACTTGACGTGGTGGTGAGTTTATATTTTGAGATGATTACCGACTGTGGAACCCTAGTCAAGAACCACAAGTTGACATACACATAGTAAACAGCCATCAGTGTACCCTAAAACCAACATTTGGGATAAACTCTTAGTGGAAGGGCATCTATACCATCCTAAAATACATTAAATTGTAGCTAACCGGCATAAAATTTGCAGCAACATCCTTGACCTTCTAGCTCAACAAGCATATGAGGACACAAAGCAAAAGTGTGAAAAGAAGTTAATTCTATTTTTTACTAATAAAAGGAAATCACGAAGAAGGATTTAAGCAAGCGCAAGCTAATCGATTGAACAACGAGACGACCAAGGGCCTATATTTGTAACGAATCTCGAGTAAATTAGCATGCCAGTTGAAGGCAGCATCGTATTAGTATACCATATAAAGTTGCAAATAATTCGAATTAGGTATGGCATATGTTCCTAAGGGGTTACTAATATGATGAATCAATAAGAGAATTAGAATTTTATATAAAATGAATAGGGGCTTATTGAACAGACCTCCATCGAGTAAAGAAGCAGAGGTACACTTCTTGGACAAAGAAGCTGATAACTCGCAGTACTGCCTTTCATATCCTTCAAATGTTTCACTCATATCTTCTTCTTCGCTGCTAATCAATCTATTTTTGCATCAATTCAAAGAAATTTAATTAAAATCTGATTCACACATATGTACAAAACAATTAACTGAAAACTTGATTAAACAAATTATGATCTATATTAGGTAAAGAAAGAATGAACCTGATCGGAATAAGTTAAGGTGATCGGAAAGGAAAATTAGGCGGTTCTTCGGATGTGTGTATATTAGAAATATTTTATTTTATTTTCTTAGTGTTTTTAATAATTGAATTTTTAAAGGTAGGGAAGCAAATGATCGAGTGGCAGGCCGGTGACGATACGTTTTTCACCCGTCTGCCTTTCTATCGGGTTCAAATAAAAATCTTATGATGCTAATGAGGCGGTTGGGTAGGGCCTAGCGATTAATATGTTAAGAGGTGATTAATCCAATTGGAATTTTTATGCAAAAAAATGTAATTTTAGATATTATATTATTTTATATGTATAGAATAAGCGTATTTTACAAAGTTCAAGTATTTCAAGTGTTCAAATATAAACATCTATAATCTATACTACATTATAAATCATTTGGAACATTCTTAAAATAAAAGGTTTAAAAAACTTAAGATTCAACACTTGCTTATAATGGCAAATTTTAATAAGTACATCTATAATAGCATTGGTTGCAACACTTTAAAGCACTTTTTGTAGACATGTTTTAAAAAAATAATTAATAAAATACAAAGTAATTTAATATAAGAAAAAAAAACGTCTAAAACCATAATTACGTAATAAATGTTATTTTTAAAACACCCCTAATATGAAAAGTACTTGTTATTATACATATTTTACAAACTAATTAAACACACAAAGCTTCATACAATTTATATGTAAACAAGTTGATGGTACATATGTTTTAAAAAATGGACCGGACCAACGGGTTTAATCGGGAACCGGAGTCACTACCGGTTCGGCTAGCCCATAAAAATCGTTCAAAAACGATATTATTAAATCAATAGAGTTTCAAAATGCATAATAAATTGCAATGTTCAAAAAATATTTTTAAATCGCAAGAGTGTCTCGAGAACCAACATATACATCTTTTAGAGTTTTGTTGATAAAACTTACCTTAAAAACTAAAAAATTTGTTTTATAAAAATTGGACAATTTTTTCAAAGCAAATGATGCAAAAGTGCTAAGTGCTAATTATATATTTAATATTTATTATATATATTTGTATAATAATATTTAGGGATATTTACATACATCCCCATATCCCAACCAATATTTACATATTTTCCCAAACACAAGTTTTTAATGCATGATGTACAATGCTCTTAAAGCAAGGTTTGAGGAAATATGTAAATATTGGTTGGGATATGGGGATGTATGTAAATGCCCCTAATATTTATACTCTTTAAAGTAACCCACATAACTTTTTGAATATTTAGTTTTTCTTTATCTTGATAAATACTATTTTACTTGTATTATCTATCTATGTGGGACAAATATAACAAACATTGTTTTTAGAGAACTAAATTTTCTTAGTTTAATGTAAGTGATTTTTAAAATTCGCAATGGTGTTATTATTTAATGATAACTTACGACTACGAGCCATTGTAAACTACTTTAAGCTGCACTTACCAACTCAATATTGTCAAAACATCACGTGGATAATCTACAGTTTTTAAATAAAAAATATTATTATTGGGTAAAATTATTAAAAACTTAAATTAACGCCTTTCGTATATCTATTGTATAGTAAAATATAAAACTGAAAAAAATCGTTGAATATTTTAATTGCATGGTACCCGGCGCTGCAACGCGCGGGTACCCTGCTAGTCCCTTATAAAGTGTTTAGGACATTCTAAATAAAGAAATCTTAAAATTTTTAAGACCAAAAACATTTATATTAAAAGAAAGTTATAAATAAAGAGATTTCAGCCTAAAGTTAAATGTATTAATTTTGCTATTAAAAATTCAGAATTGTAACATACTCTAACTTAAATGTATTATAACAACCTAAAGTTGTAACATCCTATTTGAAAAATAAAAGTAATAACTATCAATTTAATGCTAAAATTTGAAAAATAAAAGTGCCAATATTTACACTATTAATAATTTGGATATTCTACATTTGAAAAACATAGATCTTCTGCGTTATAAAGTATTTGGGACATGCTAAGAAGGTTTAAAATGAAAAATATTTGCTCGTTACAAAAATAGTTATCGGGTACCCGCTGCTGCATTGCACGGGTACCCTTCTAGTGATACATAATTCTTCAAAGTTCAAAGTCAAAAATAAACATTACTCGGTTTGTTGATCATTTTTAAGCGACTTTTGACCGATTTTTTCCGATTAATCGGTTTGTTGACCGGTTTTTAAGTGATTTTTTCCCGATTTTTAAGCGATTTTGTTGATCAATTTTTAAGCGCTTTTGTCCAATTAATCCGATTTTGTCCGATTAATCGGTTTGTTGACCAATTTTTGAGCGATCTTTGACCAAACCGATTAAATAGGCCGATTATGATAAATCAAGGCGCTTAGTGAGCAATCAGTGATTATGCGAGGATTAATCGGCTTACAACAGAGCAAATAGGACTGGACTCCTATTACTTTAGGCTCATGAACCGGTCAATGCTCACTTACCAAACACAACACCTCAACGTGACATTATCATTAATATATATCTACACTTACATAAACCGTTAAGGTTTCAAGATCGGGATCTTACTCATGATCATTTTCATTTTCGTCTTTGTAAGATCGTGATTGTAAAATCGGATCGGGATCTTAAAATTCTACTCTAATGTTATTTTTTAATAGTTTTTGTAATATTATACAAATTTCCAAATTTTTATACATTATAAGCACACAAAATACTATTAAAGTTTCATAGAATTGTTATTTAAAATTAGAATTATCAAATGTTTAAAAAGATTAACATGTTGTTTTTTGAATTTTACAAAAAAACAACCCAATTTGTGATCTTGTGCCCGCCACTCCGTTAAATCTTTTTAGAGTGCTTCAAGCTTCCAATTTCTCCTAGATATGGCAAAATGTGCAAGTCACACAACGCGGAACATAACCACAATTCACATCATTACTAGGGGCGTTTGGTTGGAGTAATTTGAAATTTCGGAATTTTAAATTCTTGAGAATTTAAAATTCTAGAATTTAAATTACCTTCGCATGTTTGGTTGACGGAAATTTATAAATATTTTTTATTTTTTTAATATAAATTTCATAAATATTCTATTTAAAAGTTTATAAAAAATTATAAAAAAAGGTTTATAACAAAATTTATAAAAAAAGTTTATAAAAAATTTATAAAAAAAAAGTTTATAAAAGATTTATAAAAAAAGTTTATAAAAGATTTATAAAAAAAGTTTATAAAAAATTTATAAGAAATTTATAAAAAGAATTATAAAAACAAAAGTTTATAAAAATAGTTTATAAAAAAAGTTTAGAAGTTTATAAAAGATTTATAAAAAAAAGTATATAAAAAGTTTATAAAAAATTTATCAAAAAAGTTTATAAAAAATTTATAAAAATAGTCTATAAAAAAATTTATAAAAAATTTATAAAAAAAGCTTCGAAAAAAATTATAATAAAAGTTTATAAATAAAAGTTCATAAATATTCTATTTAAAAGTTTATAAAAAAACAATAAGAAAAAGAGTTTATAAAAAACTATTTCAAGTAAATTAAAATTCTTCACTTTTTGGAAGGATTCTAATTCTCTCTATTTTGACAATTCATGAAATTGTAAATTACTTCAAATACCCCCATTTGAGTTACCAAACATGATGTTTGAAGAGAATTGAAATGCAAATGCCACCAATATACTTCAAATTACCCCAACCAAACGCCCCCGAATAATGGTACAAAATGCTCAGATTCCGCAAATCTCTTTCTAATGAAAATTGATAAAGAAATTATTACAACAAACTCAGAACTAAACTAATGGAGAACTTTGCTTAACACAAAACTGGTATGACAATACAATGTTCTGAATTTAGAGACTATATATCCATTTGATGGGCCAAAGGGCAACAAATGTCAGAGTCAAACAAAAAAAATTAACAGCACTTGTTCATGGTTCATCTGAGACCAACAATTATACAAGCCACTAAAAAAGTATACAAATATATATGAAAAAACCTGCTCACCTATAACTCTTTTCTCATTCTGCTCATCAAAAAATTTAATGGAACAACAAACCACAATCACTTTCAGACCAAACCCACCTCAAGGAGCCGGACTAGCCTCGGTGGTCTGTGGTTCGTCATCAGGGAATACCTCCGACTGCAAAGAAGGTGCTATGCTTTTTACATGCAACCAGGTCTGCTGCCAAAGACCGTTAGGACCGGAATCATCACTTGGTGAAAGTACTCCCGTAGATTTCATGACAAGCAGAGTGTTCTTAAGAAGTTCCGGAACTAATTCATGAATCTTTTCACTTCGTTTCCCTCTAAATTTAACGTTTGTGTAACGGTCCATACAACTTAAAACACCTACCCAGACTTTACTAAAAGATATCGAGCTAGAAATACTAGGCAAAGAATGTAAAAATGCTTTTGACAAGAGCTTCAAGGATAAAACAAGAGTACCTTCCATGTTTCGGTACTCTTTAGCAGGTTTTTCTTCCACTATTTCTAACAAATCGTTTACTAACGCGAAGATCACCAAATCAAAACACTGTAACCACATCTCGTCTTGTAGTTGAATCCCTTCTAAACCCGTCAAGCACCGTTGCAGCATCAAGACCGCGTGGTTCCTGATCTCTTCCCTCGAGTCTATACATACTTTTCTTAAGCCTTGAACCAACCGAACCCACATCTCCCCAATATCTTTATAGAGCTGTAAAACAGCTTCTGGTTCTTCCTCAACAGCTTCATTGGACCACTTCACGAGACAAACCGCTGACCCGGCCATTAAATCCAAAGACTTGACCGACCGTGCCACATCACCTACCCGAGACTCGGCGAATTGTCGGGCTGCATTGACACACAATATAAAGTTAGCCGGAAACAAATGGGCTCCGTCAAGCATGAGGAATTCGAGGATCTCAAATCCGGCGTCGGAAGCTTCGGGATGTATAGCGGTGATAGAGATGAGAGAGGTGATGGTACGCCAACCCATTTGAGATTTTATCTGACCCACATTTGCTTTCACGAGACGCATAACTTCTTGTGTGATGTGTTCACAGTAAGCATCTGCAACCCGAGCATCCAGTTTCAAAATTAACTGAAGGGATTTAAGTAAATCATCAGTTAAATCTTCTTTATAAGGAAGAAGCCGTCTACAAATCCGAATAAGCCCGAAAACAGCCTTTTCTACTAAATTACTCGGCATCACAGCTGATTGAACAATATTAGCTATGTACTCGTAAACACTTTGCCATAGAATCATAATTCGATCCCGGTTATTTAACGTGACAGTAATCAATAACTCTAAGCAAAATATTGCACCATCTTCATCTTCATTTGAAGCCAAGATCAAGGCTTTAGAAAGGCTCAAAAGAGACTCGGATTGAAGAAATTTACTTTCGGTAAACACACTATCGATATTGCAATCTTTAACAGTTTCGGTGGCACGTTTACGCGCTTCAACCTGTTCCTCAGAAGGTTGTGGAGCGGGCTTTTCGGTATCATAACTTAGAAACTCACTAAACCGATACATTAAACTCGTTTTCCGGGCTGGGGGTAAAGTTGGTTTCACTACCAAAGGAGACACTCTCGATTCGGGTTCAGAATTGGGCTCCAAATCATCAGCTGCATCACGTGCCAAACGAGCGGGAAGAAGACCTAATTTGTGCAAGCTCAAAATGCAATCAAGAATGTTTCGCCAACCCGAACGTATATAATCACCGTACATATTTGCTATATTGAAAACCGCTACGGTTGCCTTCCGGGCTTTAGTATCGTCACCAAAGGCAAGAACGGATTCTTCAACAGACATTGGAAGCAAAAGTGTTGTAAACTTTGAGAGTGAAACCAACAAGCCATCAAGAACATCACCAAGATGATAACAACCTGCAATCTTAGCAACATCCAGGAACCCGTCGATACATGTTTGCAGCACGTCCTCTTGCTCTACAAGATCTAATACAACAGAAAGAGCAGCTACAGTGGGCCCCGACAGAATAGCAAACATTTCATTGTTGATTCGATCTCCAGAACTGCAGATTATAAACGGAGCTGTTTGTCGGGATTTGTGAATTAAACCGACCCAGTTATCATGGGTCATGACCCCTTGCTCTGGTGTCATTCGGATCTCGTTGTCACAAATCGAGTGGTAAAGCTCAGATAAATACTCTCGTGGGAGATCATTGCCGCCATTTATCAGCCGGTTGTTACGGATAAAATCTTCTTCAGTCATCTTCTTCTTCACCTGTGAATTGTGCTGGTCTGTATTCAGCATAATTAAAGAATACGATAACAACAAAGCAGCATCTTTATTAGCTAAAATATGAGGTGACTGCTCATAATATCGTTCAGCAAACGCCTCCACCACTCTTTGTATCTTCTGGGATTCACCCGGTAATCTAAAAGTTTCCAAGAAAACCCGCAACGCAATGTCCAAATTCATTTCTTGGAAATCAAACGTTTTTGCAAATTCTTGAAGCACATCGACACAGAACTGATCATGATTCCCGAGATAGTCTCCAACAAGATTCTTATCTAACCCACTTGTGTACCTTAGAAAACAAGCTACACTTATAGGATCGAGTCTATCTGGTAACAAAGACATTGCTTGAAGAAACTGGAAACCTTTTTTAGGATCCCGGTTGAAGTGATCCGCACCAATCATCAACTTCTTCTTAACATGTTTCGTCTTATGAATATAGGGGACCCAACAATCGGGATTCTCATAGTTCCCACACTTCACATTCCAGAATGGCTCGTGATCTTCAATGGTCGATGCATCCATCTCTAGAACCGGGACTTCATTACTGACACTTTCCGCCATACCACTAACCATAGCAATCAATCCTTCAAGAGCAAGAACGTGTACGGCAGAAAGAGGGCTATTAACCGGAAACGCACTTTTGGATAACAAATTTGCAAGATCCTCAAAGATATTGCTACATGAAATGTCACAATCATAATTGGCATACATTTCGTGAATGAAAGTTGGTTGTCTACAAAGATCGACAATAATTTCCATAGCAACTTCCTGTTGTTGATACGAAGCTCCATGCTTGTTAACTGCAATCTTCATAAGCACACAAGAAAAAAACGCTTCTAGCTGCAGCTTGAGTTTCACGCGCATAAGGTGATAGAGATTTAAAACAATGCTACATACGGTAGTAAGAATTAGCGAACTTGGAGACAAGCCAAACTGCATTAAGCTATGGAATAAATCATTTTGCACCAAAGCCAATATTTCAGGATGGTGGCCGAGAGAGGCCCCACCTAACTCAATGGCTGAGTTGATCAAGCCGAGGGCAAATAAGGGAACGTCTTCGTCATAAGCTAGAGAGTTAGATCTGGGACCCACCCCAACATGCTCTACTGCATTCAAAAGAGAACACAGGAAGTTGAATATTTCCACCATGCATGGAACACCAAAGGGATCTGTTACAAGATGGTTTTTACTCTGACCAACCTCCCCTGCAGTTTCATCCATCTTAACTTCAGGCACCTCGGCGGAAAGATTTAAAGCACCTCCAGCTATTTCAATTTTTGAGCCCGTGTAACCATTATCCTGTTGTTTACTGGCGGCCGAGTCCTTATCAGGCCCTCCAACCTGCACAAGGGAAAACTGGGTCAGTTTGGGTTATATTTCACTGATAACGGGCCAAACAGGTCATAGATAAAAACAGAATGGCTCACATGATTTGGAAATCGCTTTATTGGACAAAAATTCACTTCAAGTGCTGACCATTATACTTATAATACTAAATTATTTATTAATTCAACAGGATGGAAAGAACTTTTGGCAGGCCAACACAACCCCTTTTGATCCGTCCTAAATTTTTTACCCATTTTGACCCATTATCCAACCTGCCTGACTGCACATTTGCCACCTATACCTAGAGTCATAAAGGCTGTTGATCTTGCCTAAATCATAATCTATACATGTACGGTCAAATAAGTTTAGTCAAGTAGCAACCATAAAACAAGAAATGTCGATTTACCTCGTCACCACCATGTGATCGGCCTTCCTGAGTAAATTCTTGTTGATTAGTAGAAACATCAGGCAGATGCATAAAAACACATCTAACCAGCTCATGCATTGTATGTCGAGCTGTTCTTTGCAACAATTCGCCTTTCGAGCTTGATTGATGAACTATCTGGAAACAAGTGTTTACTATGTTGCACACATGCTGGTTACTCAATTTAGCCGAGGCCTTATTCTTCATGCAAGCCAACAAAACCTGAAGTATCTTCATCAGTACCACCTCCTCGGATGCAGGATCTGTCACCTCAAACCGACAACTAGTAACAGCATTAACTATCAGATGCAACGCATCAGCAATATTAACCGTGTCCATATCAAGAACTTCAAGGATTAAGAATTTATAAATAGATGAAAGGGCAACACCAGTTATTGGCGCACTCGTTTCATCTGATTGAATGACATCTAGAAAGGGCTGTAGATACACAACTGGATTGATGGCATGCCATTGACGCTGCCACGAGAAGACTTTTTTTCTTATTTCCTTGAAAGATTTGATTAAAGGGTGCTCCAGCTGATCTTCATCAGCCATGTAGTGAAATCCCCACCGTACATTTCTTCTCATAACAGCTAAAACTGCACCAATTTCCGAATTAACCATGAAAGCTGAAGAAGCTCTGGGAGGTGTACATGAACAATCTTTAGTGTCTCGCACAACTGCAGCTACTTCAACTTCAAACTGTGGACTTGGACACCCCATCTTTGCAAGATTTTTATAACTTTATCAATTAACTTCACATCAAATCCGATTTTGGTAGATCATAACCACCTTCAAAATGAAACATGGAAGATCATGAGAGATGTTAAATGTGAATAAACCAAACTGAAGACCAGATTAACAAGCAACATACGCAGATTACATATGCCAGTGAGATATAATTTAGCATCAACACTTTGTCTAGTCTCATTAAGCAACATGCTGTGATTTGTGTAAAGCACAATGATTATATAAGCTCATCCATGACTAACCAAAAAAAAAGAAGACAATAACCCCGTGTAGACTGTAGAGAGGAAAACATCTATTCATCATCATATGCTTTCCATTTGCACTACTTGTTACCCTATACATATCTAATGATGTTCATATACGTATTACATGATACATAACAAGAAATAACATGTTCTCAAGAGGTCACCACATTTCCTTGATTAACAACACTTCATACCTTTGCCCAAAATCAATAAGCATCTTACGCAAATATTTTAACATCCTCTTAACCTCTCTATAAATCATCTGATCAATATAATAGTCTTATTTGCTGAAGACATAAAAACTATAAACAACATTCTAGCCCCTTGATCTATGCTTAATGACATGCTGTCTTAGCCTAATCCCTCGATAGTATGCACAATCTGGGACATCTTATTTTTCTTGTACGCTGGTACAAAAGTATCCACTATTAAGAAAGGATCCCCTTTATGTTATGAATACGTCCTTAATGCCGCATCCTATGACTCTACATACAAAATTCTAGTAGTATCATCAAAAGGTTCTCCTAAATCACTAGTTCAGTAAACAAGTCTTTCGCAACCTTGCGTCATTCTATAACCGCATTACCTTGTACCAACTACTAAGTCTTTCACTCTCATACTTTAGAGTGTCCCCTCGCCTTATCTTAGTCAGCTTTCCTCAAAAGGTGTAGATAAGTGGGGACACCCTAACCAAGGTGCCGACATGACCCTTCCAAAGGACCAAGCCCAACGCAATGATCTCCTGTCCCAGCAACCTAATTAGTCAGGAGTTGGGATTGAACCCGGGCCATTTTCCTAAAAATCCCTCCTTTGACCAGTCAACTGACGTTTGCAGTTGACAAAATGATAGATAATTCTCAAAGATAGATGCATTTGGTTCTTTAGCACAATGCAGTTGCATTACTATTAGTCGACCTTGAATGTATATTAAAATCAAAATTCTTTTGAATTCGCTTAAACTTTTTCAGTAAACGTAACGAGTGATAGCTAACAGATCCGCATCCTCTATGTATATTTGTTCCAACTCAGGCATTACGTTTTAAATCTAATTCTCATTATATAAGTAATTCGCAAAACGCGACAACTGGAAAGAACAAAACCCAATGCCAAACACCCCTAATCAAAACCCCTAGATCCCAATCACCATAACTCAAAACAACTTAACTTAACAGATTTTAAACAAACAGTAACTTAAAATGATCATCCTAATTACTAAAATGCATAATTGAATTAAATAAATAGCAGATCGAAGAAGAAATATAAATATAAATATAAACCTGTTTTGCTTAACCTCCTCCGGTGAAGAGCGAAAGTGGACCTCACGCGCTGAGGTGTAAACAAATTTTTGGAGTTATGATCTTCCTTCGTTGTGTTAATTTTGGGAAATTATTTGATTTGATTTGATTTGATTTGATTTGGGGAAAAATGAAGAAAGATCACAATGGAAAGCCCATTTTTCTTCTTCAAGTTGGTTTTATTAATACTATTTTTTTTTTCTTATATCTTTTAATTTTTTAACAAATGTATGTCATGAAACCATACCCGGCCCCAGGCGGAATATTTGTTGTTAGAGCACAAGGTATCGTGGATACCAATAACATGTTATTGGTATGGCACCTCAGCGATACATCATACACTTCTCATTAACACACCAATAACTCAAACAACACTCCATCATAACACATCACTAACATATTATTTTATTACATTAGTTATTACATTACTCGTTGTGGTTGTTAGAGCACAAGGTATTGTGGATACCAATAACACGTTATTGGTATACAACACTCCCTCATAACACATCACTAATATATATATATATATATATATATATATATATATATATATATATATATATATATATATATATATATATATATATATAGTGAAACTTTATTTTCAGAACTCACTTTAAACGCGAGAACTGCGAGAACTCTTTTTTAGCCATTGGATAGTTGATCAAGGGTCAAAATTGAATGTGCCAATTATGTATATAACCAAAAGATCATGTTGGTTATTGTAACTAGTGTAAGGGTAATTAAGGTATCACACTTATATTAAAAAAAAAGAAAAAAAAAGAAAAAGTAGAAAAAAAACCGTCCCTATGTTTAAGGGTTAACATTTGTTTTAACCTAAAAAGAAAACCTCTCACCCTGCTCAGAACTCTGCCGCCTCCATCTCTACAAAAATCCACCACCTCATTTTCAGGTTTGATTCTTCAAAACAAGAATGACAAACACACTTTTGTTGCTCGTTTCTTTTCTAAGCCGAAAACAAGTTACAGCCATGTTTCGATATTTCTTTTTCGTTCAAGTTGGCTTCAAGATCTTTATAGATCTAAGGTAGGTTATATTTGTTTTCTCATTTCAATATATAATTATGGATCTACGACAATGGTTCCATAATTTGTTCTATAAAAAAAGACCTTAGTTACCACCATAGCCACCATCATCTTAACTGCCTCTAGTTCCGGTTTGAATGGATTGTGGATAAAACTCATGGTTTTATGTGTTGTTTAGATTTGGCTCGGGCTGTGGTTGCACCAGATACGGATTAACGTCAATGGTACATGGGGTACAAGCACCGTAACATGTTTGTTCTTCAGCAAAGATGTTGCCTTCTTTGATCAAGATGATAATGGTATCATCTACCCTTCTGAAACTTTCAAAGGCATGTTCTTCCATATTAACAATCTTACGTTTTAGTAAATGACCGGTACTTTTAATTATTAGGGTGGTATATGGAATCCCATATATATGAAAACTGTTGTAGAGTCGCTTACTTAGATCGTGGTGTCCAATCAGTTTAGTTTCATGTTGGTACTGTTGTGTTCTTAGTTCATTTTCGTGTCCAGATCTTCGATTTCGTTTGCTTTGTTTGTGTTTTAGATTGGGGGTCGTGGGATTTAGTTTCGTTTCGTACATAGGTTAAGGTTTTGGCTAAGTGATTGGTACGTGTGGTCACTGGTTTTTGGTTCGATAGTGTCTCATTGATTCATGTTGTTCATGCTTCAATTGGTTTCGTACTCGTGTTTGGTTTCGGTTTCATTGTTCTGATCTAGCAGCCTAAAGGTCTATATTGAACTATTATTTTAACCCATGCTCATGCACTAATCACAAGTATTACATTAAGAAATTCTTGTACATAGAAACTTGATATACGTATACGTAAGTATTAATTAGGATGTTAGTATGCATGTACTAGTTATTACTAATTTTGTTGTAACAATGTCCTTTTGTCATCTATTGTCATGTTTGTCATCTACTAGTTCTTATTTAGCACGCAATATTAAACACTTTTTATTTCGGTTCTAATGGCTCACATAATTTGGTATAAGTAAATATGTGTGCATATTTTCAGCTTGTACAAAATCAATAAAAGTGACGTGCAGACATGTTTTAAAGTTAATATAAATTTAAAAATAAATGGATGCATATATGTTTTTAAACTGTGCTAAACATGTATGTTCAAAACATACATGTTCAAAACATGCATGTTCAAAACATGTATGTTCAAAACATACATGTTCAAAACATGTATTTTTTAATTAGTTATATATGTTTGAGAACATGATGTTTTTAAACATGTATTTTAACAAGTGTGCATTCATGTTTTAGTAGTTGCATATATGTATTTCAACACAATTCTTTTTTAATAAAATTATTGTTGCTAATTTTTGTAATTTTTTTTGTATCAGGTGTAATTACAAGAATGTTCACGGCTATGAGTGTGCATGTATGTCCGATTTTTAAGAAAATGTTGACGGCTATGCGTGTGCATATATGTCCGACTTCTAAAATGATGATAACAATGAGTGTGAACATATGTCCATTTGTGTTGAATATTATTAGTGCTCACGTGTATAGATCGATTAGATTCATGTATTTATGCTTTTTAAAAATTTGTATTTTAGCTGTATTTCAATCAATATCGAAGTTTGTATGTAACATTTATGTTATTGGTTTGTTATAAATTTTATTATATTAAAAAAACTCATATGCACCTAACTACTTCTTGAAACATATATTGTACAAAATCTGGAATATGCTGTTTTAAAAAAAAAAAAAACATATATGCACTAAACATTCTAGCTTAAAAACATATATGCACTAAATCTGGAAAATGCTATCTTAAAAAAAATAAAAAAAAATAAATAAAAAATAAAAAATTAGTAAAAAAAATAGTAAAAATTGTATTTTACCATTATACCCTTTCTTATTAAATAAAATGTTATATATTTAAAAAGAAAATTTAGATATTTTCAAAAATGCCATTTTGCATTGATATGTTGCACACTATGCATTATTAGGAGTACATAATTGGTTCTCGCAGTTCTCGCAGATAAGGTGGGTTCTGAAAATAAAGGGACTCTATATATATATATATATATATATATATATATATATATATATATATATATATATATATATATATATATATATATATATATATATATATATATATATCATTTTTTAATTAAAACTAAGTCAAGTAATCAAGTTCATTAAATTGTCGTCTAATTTACTTTTTATATCCATCAAATTATCGAAAAGGTTAATCATGTCTTTAAAATAATACATCACTCGTAGTTTTTTTTTCTTTTAAGACAATAAAATTCTACTTAGATTATTACATTAGTTAATACTTTAATGTAATAAGGAAAAAAAATACGTAGTAGTATTATACAATGAAAGAACTAATACCAAAGACATTTCTTGTTTTATAAAAAAAGGCCTTCAATTAAATTTTTGTGGGGCATCTATTTTATTGGGAAATGAAATTTATACTGTAGTAAATAATAATACTATGACATTTTTAGTCTCCCTATATCCCTAACCTTCATCTTTCTTCTTCCCTTTCACCTACAAATATTCTTCATCTTTCATTTTTTTTAAGTTCGATCGATGTAAAACTTGATTGCTTGGGTTGAATCGAAAATTTCTTACTATGCACACCTCTCTTAGCTGTAGATCCGCCTCTTTCCTTCCAAACCTGCGAAATCCAAAAAAAAAAGCATGAAACAGTTGGTTTTTTACGAATGGCGTGAGCCACTCAACTGGCTCAAATCATTTTGGAACGAGTTTGGCGGACGAATGGCTCAAAGCCTGGTATGCTTTTGGCGCGCCATCAGATGCATTTGGCGTGTTGTTTGCGTCGATACTGTCTGCTCTTATATGTCATGAAAGTTATGAGACTTAGATGACAAAAAAAACTATAGTACAAATTTTGATTAAATAGACCACTATAAATTTTAACTGTTCAAAGAGAATATTTCTTTAAGATATTTTTTATTTTTACTTAAAAAGAAAAATAAACAATTATTTTTAGACATTTCAAAAAGAAAATTAGACTATAATTTTGAGATGAAGGGAGTAGTAATTTATTTAGGCCGTTTGGTTTATAAGCAAGTTCGGATTAAGATTTAGATTTGATGCAGAATTTTGATTTTAGGTGGGTTTAAGAGAGATAAATTATATTTATTTAAATATATTTTATAATAATTTTAAATAATAAAAAAATTATTTAAGTTATAAAATAATAAAGAATATAGAATAAGATAAAAATGATCTCACATATAATAGAGAGAAAAGGGTAAAAGGGCTCATAAAAATAATTAGTCTGTTTAATTTATAGGGGGAATTGCATATATATCCCTCCAAAGGTGAATAATTTCATATATATCCTTCTTACAAGTTTTTTATGCACATAGTACAATGATTTTTATGCATGCAAAGGATATATATGCAATTTTGCATCTTTGGAGGGATATATATACAAATGACTCTAATTTATAAGTGGGTGTGGATTAGGATTTGGATTTGGTTTAAGATTTGAGGCCCGTTTGGTTTGTAGTTGGGTTTAGGATTAAGATTAGAATTAGGATTTGGATTTAGATTTGGATTATGATTTTAGATTTGATGTAGGAGAGAGAAATGTAAAAAATGTTTGTTTTATGTAAATTATAATTGAAATTTATAATTATTTAGAAATTAAAATATATATATATATATATATATATATATATATATATATATATATATATATATATATATATATATATATATATATATATATATATATATATATATAAAATTTAGTGAATGGGGTCCACATTTTGTAAGAAAAGCACAAAATTACAAGAAAACAATGAAAGAGAAACAATAAAAAAAATAAAAGAACGATATAAAATGTACAAAACCAACCTCTTGCCCCTACTTTTCTGCAGCCCTACGTTCAAGGGTTGAACCTAAATTTTCATAGATGGGATTTCAACCAAACATGGAAAATATACTTTCAAGTCAAATCTTTTGCATAAAAACCTCAACCAAACGGGCCCTTGGATTTTGGATAGATTTAGGAGAGAGAAAATATATTATTTAAATATATTATATATACATACTAAAGACCGTGTATTGTACAACTAAACGCCGGGTCGAACCGGGTCAGATGAATCTTCGTCGTCTGATTAACTCATTGAGCATTGTTCATTCACTAGATCAACCCGGTTGTTTTTTAGTCCGACCCGACCAACGCACTCTAAACCCGCTACAATTGCAACTTTTTTTGCTCCGGTTAACCGGAACTCCAGCGAAATCCAAGTGTGTAGTATGATCACTTTTATTTTTTTAATTCGAATTGGTTGTACGACCGGCTCATCTTTTGCCACCTAAATGGTGCTATAGTTCCAACCTAAACGCAAGATATGTTTTCTTCTTATATTGATCAGTTTATGTATTTTTTTACCGGACGAAATTCGTTTGATTTTCATGCGATTAGAAGTAAAAAGATACAATCTAGGTTTATTTCCTATGTTTCTTAACTAGATTGTATGTGTGTTATAAAAAAAATTAGGTTTAGTGTTTTTTTATTATTATTTAATATATGTATCTGTCATTGTATATGTATTATCAAATTAGGGTTTCATAGTTTGTTTTTTGTTTCTTTATTTTGTTTAGGTTTTATTGTATGTGTGTTATCAGATTATCACTCTACAATGTTTTTTTTTATTATTTATTTTCTGTATTTGCTGTTTTATATGTGTTATGAAATTAGTGGTTGATAATTTATTTAGGATTATTTTTTCCTGTATCTGTGATTGTATATGTCCTATGAAATTAGTGTTTCATGCTATTAGTTTGATTATTTAGTGTCTTTGGTGGTATCATCATTGTTAGGTCACCATGTTAGTAACACAAGCATCAATATAAGAAGTAGAGATGAAGAAGGATCGGATGAACACTAAACAACACACACGAATAAATATGATAAAGGTTATGCGTAGAGTAATATTGTAAAGTGAACAACCAACCCTCAAGTGAGGGTTTACAAGGATTATTTATAGGGCAAGGAGCTAGGGCAACACAACTAGCATCCTTCCCTTCTTATGGGCTTGGGCCAAGGCTTATGGGTTTTCTACATAAGCCTTGGCATGATAACTAACATAAAAGCCATAATTAAGCTAATTATTACATATTAATTACTAACACTTTAATTCTAGTTTAGGAGTGATTCCAACAATCTCCCCCTAAGTGTTAGTGATTGATAATATAAACGTTGTAGGTGCTGATGTAATAGAAGCTTTGACGTCTTCTGACATTCTTCTTTCTTGTGAGAAGAAGTGCCTTGATTCGAACAATCTCCCCAGTGTAGAGAAATTGTTTCCTTTGAAGTATTCTGCTTTGACGTCTTCATTATCTTTGTTCTTTATGATGGAAGTGATAGTATGTTGTTGCTGTCTGCATCAGGTCCGCTTCGTTGCTCTAGTGTCTCCACGTCTTTCTCCAACATGCTCACATCTTTAACGTTGAATTACAGTACTGATGTAGTTCTCTTAGTCTTTAGACTTTGTAGATTCTTTGACTTAGACGAAGAATCATTCTGACTTTGTGTTGCCTTTTGAGAGAACTTCAATTAGTGATAATGTTGGCATGAGCATGTGGAGAATCTGCACGATCTTTTCTACCCGCAAGCATCCATAAGAAGAAAACATAAAACATGGGTTAGAAATAATCCAGCACTTACAAGTTTGAACTTCGAGAGTGTTAACAACATAGTGTGAAAACACAACTCTAATTCTCACAAAGGTTGTTCCTGAACTGGAGTCCTACAAGTGAGATAACGCGATGTACCGAAGTACACCTACAGTTCAGATGAGTCGCTGAGGTACACCGAAGCATCACCTCACGACTGTAGACCATTTGAGACACACTAAGCGTAATCCACGGGGAGTTACCGAAGTGACCTGCTGTCAGGGCTATTTGATGTTGACCCTGGCAGGAGTTTCCATTCAATCACTGAGGATCACAATTGTGAACCTCTCATAAATGTTCTCGACAGATTGCTAAGATCTGTGAAGGACTCGATAATGTATCACTTGCGTCCTTATTGTTGAACGACAAGCGATGAATTGTCAAGTGTACCTAAGAGATCTTTTGATGAATCTCGTGGCTCTAGACTCAATAGTGCGCTTTGGTTTTCCTGAGCGGAGACTAGGGAGAGGGTCTCCTTCTTCAATACCAGCAATCTCTAAGAGAGAGCCGATAGTTTACGTAGGGTTCCCTGTGAGAATGAAACAAGCTTCTGTTGAGAGAAACTTGAGTGGCTAAGAAGGTTTAGTGCATGCGTCACTGGGTCCATGACGACTTTGATCTTCAATACCGGTGTCATCTAGTGACAACCAGTAGCATATGAATTGAACCCGGTGTCTGCCCTAAGTTGAATAATCTGGAGGGCTATTTCTTTTCACCCTTTTCTTTACTTTTCTTTTTAATTCTTCAACTCCTTCTTTCTCTGATTCTCATTTTCTCCTTTTTCATAATCATACCTAAGGACTTCTAATTCTAACTATTGGTGGGTGTCCTTGGGTAGATCCCTCCGGCTCTGGCGGATCATAGGACGGTTATTCCTAACCTTAGTCACCTTATAACTCCATGACTAACCTATGTTGCCATAAAACCATTTTCATTGAAAATCTCTCACAGTGGTTATGAGTAAAAGCATTTAATGCCACTGTTTGAGAGTTTTAAGATTTTGCATAATTACTCCCCCTCCACACGTGCTTAAGAGTTTTGACAGAAATCTGCACGGTGAAAGAAGAGCGCGCACTTTTGAATTAATCGACTCAAGATAGACAATTCCTTGCGAGACATGATTACGTTGAATAGTTAAAGAGACACATTGTCAGCTTTTAGGTGACAACTAGCTCTAATAACTACCTTGAAGATGTGGACAACCCCGAAAGGTTGTCAAACCCGTCAAAGTTCATGTCTATCGAGAGCTTCTCGAAAGGTACAATCTACTCGGATAAGTCTTGGGAGACAAATCTTTTCGACGTATGACTGTTCAGATTTCGTCAATTCAGGGTTTGAAGTCTTATCACACGAAGATTCAATAGCAATTCACAACATATTTCTTATCACATAATTTTTCTCCCCCTCAAAAATGGCATATAAATGTTATTTTTGAAGAAATTTTGATATTGAATATGTCTATTTTGAGTTTTACGGGAATATTATCACAAAGAACAATTTAGTGAACAAAGTTTTTAAGCAAATACTCCCCCTCAACAAGTGATATAAACGTTTGAGGTTTTGAAAAACACAAGGGGAAGTACTTGATCTTTTGAGCAAAACTTTGAAAATGAAAATTTTGATAGTTTTACTCAAAAGTAAGAAGCTTTCGCTCCTTTTATAGGATTGTTGCACTGAAGCATACCACAGAGTCCTTTCATTACAAGTACGGGTTGTACACTGTTATGTGTGCACAAGCCATTTTATAGATAAATCACACAACCAAGTAATGATAGTGAAACAAATCAAGGGTTACCAGGAGAATCTGGTAGTCTAGCAATAACTCCAGGAATGCGTTCTGGACGTTGATAGCCTGTGAGAGAAATGCTGGGACGACCACCTACGAAACTTTCCAATGTTCTGAACTGGTCCCTTCTGAACAACCTTTCATCAATCCGTGTGATGATTCTCTTTACATCCCTCTTCTCCTTCGAATTCCATCTCTTCGGTGACCCAATACCTTGTTGTATCTCCTTTAACCGATAAGCTAAACCATCCCTGACTTTCTTCAGTGTATGATCCCCAAACTTATGAAGCTCGTTGCACGCCATTAAGCAATTTCGGTGTAGTTCACTGCGGTAGACTACTCCAAATGGTTTGCTGATTAGGGTGTACTGAGGAAGGTGGTTTATGTCGGGAAGGTCAAGCTGTGGTTTTGTGAGGTTAACACGTGTCTGATACGATTCCACGGGAAGCTGAATGTCTTCTACACGTTCTTGGATGACAATGCTTCTGATGTAGATGAGTAAGGATTTGATGTATTCGCGTTGGATAAAAGTGGAGAAGTGTCTCATTCGTCCTTGCACCTTAGCGAGATACATATCTTCAATGTCTTTCAGCGACAGTCTCGAAAAATCCGCTTCACAGAATTCATAGTCCTCTTCGTCTTGTCTTTTTACCACAATGTTTTTGAGAAATGTGTAGTCCCATTTAGACGCAAGAGAGACATGCCTAATAGCAACGATCTGTTTATCACTATACACTTCGTGTTTTGACTTTAGAACCTGGCAGCTTTTGTAGTAGATTCTTCGGCGTTTCGGCCAACGGTGAATCCCATACATTGCATCAATGTCATACTTTTCCACGCTGTTGGCAAACATGTGAGTAGCCTTTTCCTCGATGGCTATGCAGTTGGAGTATATGGCTGCCGGGAACGGAAGTGTAAGTGATGTAGCGTATTTCTTTGACACATCGCTTCCATGTAGAAGAAATTCCAGGTCATTGTTGAAGAAATAACTGAATGGAATCTTTGTTTGATCTGGTTGGCCAATTGTAGGTAGAGGTATTGTCCAGTCTGTGTAGTATGGAGCTTTATCTTTTCGTGTGAAGTCAATGTTAGCTTCAGGGTTGAGGCAATCGATGTTGTTAGACATGGCTCGTGCTATGTTTTCAAGATGGTATTCAACTTCAATAGCACTTTCAAAGCTGTCTTTGAGCAGTTGAAAAGCGTCATTCTTGATGCGTCTCAACTCTGCTTTAGTCATCTTCTTCACCCGAAACTTTTCTTGAAGTAACTTAGCATGCTCCAATGTTCGACCATCTACCATTTCTTGACCTTCAGGTAGTGAGGGAGTAGCATCAACAAGTGTAGAAAACCAGTCGTATTCAGCGGTGTCATCTTCGTCTAGCCATGAGACAACATCTGTCTTTGTCTTCTTCTTCTTCTTCTTTGGCTTAGATGAGGACTCTGGTTCCTTTGTTGTGGTGGGAGAGGTGGGTTGTTGTCGGGGCTCAGGTATCTCTTCATCGTCACCACCAGTGTACTCGAAGTGATCACCGGTTTTCTCTGTCTGAGGTGGTAACTCAGAGTCCTGAGGTTTTTCAGTAGCAGCAGAACTTGGTGGAGAACTTCTATCAGTTGGAGTCCTTTGGGGTGGTGGTGGCATGGAGGATGATTCACCAGTTTTCTTCGGAAGTTTAGGCTCTGTATCTTTGTCTTTATCCTTATCATCATCGTCTCTTGGACGCTTAGGCCTTTCAGCTTGCTCCTTGCATGAAGTCTTGAGTTGATATTCCAGTAATGCCTCAAGTAGTTTACTTTCGTCAGAGGTGAGAGTTGCAGATCGTTGAGATAATTGTAGCACGAGCTTGGAAATCAACTCTGCATCAGAGAGAACTGCAGGCTCAATTTGATTGATCGTCATTGTTACCAGGGTGGATTGCATTGTTTGCTTGACCAATTTCATTAGATTTGGATAGAGCTGTCTAGTAAACATTTCTCTTGTCACGCTAGGAACAGTTTCGAGTAGTAATTTGTGAGTATATCCCTTGATCATCTCGTTCATTTCCTCTTGTACATCACGTTGCATAAACTTCTGGATATATTCCCTTTCACTTGACATCTTGTCTATCTCGTCATGTAGAAGATTGATATTGTCAGCGAGTTGATTTAGCTTTTTGTTGAGCACGTCTTTCTTCCTGACTTGCTTGACAGCTTTGACAATCTTTGTCTTAGCCCGGGATATCCAAGAGTCAATCGGTTTCTTCACAGACTTGGATGTGGATCTGGTTGTGCCTTTGGATGGTGGAGGTGAAGAGTAAGAAGACGAGTCTGATGATGATGAGACATGAGGAGACTCAGGGTCTTTTGGTGGCTCAGAAGTTTGTTCCTTGGAACGTGTTGGGCTGTCTAGAAGAAAGTCATCATAATCAACTTCGGCATCATTTCCAGACTTAGCCATTTCTTCATCCTTAATCCTGGCTTCTTCATCTGCTTGAGCTTGAGCTTCTTTATCTGCTTTTTCTTTAGCTGCAACCTCATCATCTTTATCAGAAATCTTCTCCGTCTCTTCCTTTTCTGGCTCCTCAAATTCATAGGTGATGGTGTCCTCCAGTCTCCGTTGTTGTTGATCGTGGGTGGTGATACCAGTTCCCTTATCGGGTTGATTAACCGCATCAGGAACTGGTGTAGATAGTGCACCACCACTTGACCCTCCGGGGCCACGAGTTCGTTCACGGGTGAATTCCTGAGCAACGTGTTGGAGTCTGAGATTCTTCACCTTTTTCCTGTAGTCTCTGTCCAGTTGTTCTTCATCCGAGCTCTCCTCTTCTTCTGGCTCAGCAACTGGAGTTTTACCTTTACCTTTATCAGCTTTTGGACTGGGAGGTTTTGCTACTGTTTGAGTGTCATCGATTGGAGTTTCAGAGTAGATGACCTCTTTGTCCGTTTCAGTATCCTCAGAGTCCTCGTCCGTAAGCTTTTGTTGCGGTTCAGGTTTGGGAATAGGGATTGCTTCTTTCAGTGGAACTTTACTTTTGCGGGAAGGACTCCTCTTCGGATACTTCCTAACACTCTCAGTACTTGTAACACTTCCTGCACTGCCTCTCCTGGTTTTCCTGGTAGGTGTACCAGAGGACTTTTCATAAAGGAAACCTACTTTACCAGCTTCAACTGCTACCAGATATCGTTTGTACGAGGAAAGTTCCTTGAGATCATCATTAAGAAGATATTCTGGTAACACTGCACCTTGTTTCTTTGTTGTAGAGTCCTTAAATCTGACAGTGAGTGTGGGCTCATACAACACAGAGTGTTGTTTGGGGTCATCAAGTCTCAATGGAATATCAGGATTATACCCTAGAGCTCTTTGGATCAACAGTTTGGTGTATCTGATATACGGGATCTTGGTGCCAAGCTTTTTAAGGAAAGTCATCATGTCGTCTGATGAGTGTCTAAATACTCATCATTTTTGTACCAATCTAAACTGCAAAATCATCTGAAAACACTCAAAAATGCATCAAATTGATGAAAATATCACAAATCAGTGTTTTATGTGTTTTAAATGCAAAAATATCAAAATCAGATGAAAAATGATTCAAGTTTGCAAAATTGGCAGTTTTAGTCCCCCAAGTTTTAAAAGTTGTCAAATCTAGTCCCTGGAATCCAAAAATGTGGAATTTTATCATTCAAGGTCCCTGAAATATTCTAAGTTGTCAAAAATGGTCCTTGAATGATTCTTTGGTCAAATGGCAGAAAAGGTCCTTAAACTTTGAAAAATGTCAAAATTAGTCCTTGGACTTATAAAAATGGAATTTATGCAAAAAGGGTCCTTGTACTATCAAAGTTTGTCAAGTTTGGTCCTTGTGATAAGTTTGGAAAAGTGTCATGTTCAGTCCCTCAAGTTTGGAGAATTTGCAAAATTGGTCCTTGTGTATACTAAACCAAACCGGACATCTTTTAATATTAAAAGCCCAAATCCAATCCATGGCCCAATGCATTATCCAAGCCCAACACCCTTGACCCCTTGAGCCAGTCCAATATTCCACTTGACCCCTGCCATATCTATTTTTGACCCCTCCCACGTTACTAATACCGGTCAAAGAAGTCAAAACAGGGCACTGTTCATCTTCCCTCACAGAATTCGCGCCAAACCAGAAACCAGAGCTGTTTCCTTGATTTACTCCATCTTCCCCCCCTTACCTTGTCCCCTCCACCTCCACTAACACCAAAAATCTTTAATTGACTCAAACCAACTCCATTTATTGTTCAAACCTGCTATGTGACTTTTGGCGCCAAAATCCACTTGGACGGATATGATGAGTTGGATCAATCCAATGGCTGGAAATGAGTGGGATTGTATCAGAGGTCAACAAGGATTCCAAAAAGGCTATAAAGAGGAGCAAGGAAGCTATGTATCAATCTATCTAGTGTAATTTTAGCTTTTCATTGTCGTTTTTATTATTTTCAAATCTCCAGTGTAATTTAAGTTTTCCTAGCACTTTGTTTATGTTATTTAAAGTATTTGTGAACTATTTTCAGTTTCAATTTCAAGTATTAAGTTTTAATATCAGTTTATGCAATTTCAAATTTCAAAAATCTCATGTGAATCAAATGTTGTTATAAGGTGTTATCTTGGACTAAATAAGACACATAAGCTCCTATAAAGCTTATTCAAGCTTTTAGAAACACTTAAAACCAGTTTAGAAGTTAAAACATAAAAATACCAAAAATACCAAATAATTAGTGAAAAAATCAAAAATCATTGGAAATGGTGTACACAGCTGGAGCAGGGTGAATTATGGATGGCCTTGGGTTAGTGGCTTAGTGGTAAGCCTTTAGGATTGGTCTTGATCATTGGTTCTGTGATTGCAGTTGGATACCCATTTGTAAGCTTTTTGATCATTTTAGCATTTCACTGTTGTAGTTGTTCATTAGCTTAAATTTCTGTTTCTTTGTGTTAATTAGTCTTAGTTAAGTGTATTTAATCATTAATACCAGTCAGTTGTTCTTTTAAATTTATAGTTTACAAAAATATCATCTTAACAGTTAAAAGTGCATCATGGTCATTTCTGAGTTTAATGTTGTTATGGTTGTTGTTTTAGGCTTCATTAGTCCTAATAAGTGATATTATAAGGTCTGCAATCAGTTTTATGGTTTAAATTTGTGAGTTGCTTTGAAAAGTTCCAAAACTGTCACTTAAAGGGTGTTTGGATTTGCCTGTTTAAACTATAGAAGGTCTTGTTTGTGTTTATTGTTTGTACTTGCTTTGTGTCACATACACACCTAATAACTCATCTCAGTCATAAAAAAAACAGTGGTCATTCATCAAAAGTCAAAATCTCATTTGATTACATCTCTCTTGTTAACTGTTGGAATTTTAAGTTCTATGATCATGATTTTGTGTTAGTAAGTTGTTAGTGTTGATCTAATTAGTCTTAGTTTACCTTAATACAACATATTCAGTGAGTAGTAGTGATTTAAATTTCATTTTAGTCAACTTAACTAGTTTTTTATAAAAGTCAAAATTTTCATTTGGGTCGTTTTTGATTAAAATAGATAATTTCACTGTGTGTTTAATATTGAGTTTTATCTTAAAAGCTCTTGGGATACTAAAGTTTAGTAGCTAATCTAAATTAGAAAAATACTAGTTCTCTTTGAATCAGCTTTTTAAGTGCTTATTTTCCAGCTTCTTTAGAGTACCTTGTCTGAAATGGTGCCCTGTGCACAGTGAGTGGTACCATCTTGATAAGCTTGCACAGAGCTTATTAGTTAGTCATATTTTGTGATTATTGGTTCTTTGGATAGCTGACCTATCCATCTTGAGGTCTCAAGTTTACTTTTTCAATTTCTAGCTTGTTTACTAGGGCTGCATCTAGCTTTTGTTTCTGTCCAATACTCAGTTGATACTGAGTCAGCTTAAGCTGAGCAGTGATTTGGTACCATCTTCATAAGCTCACCACAAGCTCTACAGTGGCCCCCACAGTGTGAGCTTGGGCTTTTTGGATACCCAACCTAGCTAGCTTGTTGACTCAAGGCTTGTTTTCAGCTTGTGAGCTTATTTACTTAGCTTATTTTAGCCTTTAAAAAGTCCACAGGCCTGTTTGTTTAGTAGAATAGCTAAAGTGCTTATTGTCTTTTTTCTAGCTTATCAGTGTGCTTATCTTTGTCTTTTTGTTTTATTTGAGTAGCATTAGCTTATTTGTAGCTTATTTAACTTTTGTTTTCAGTTAACAAGCTTGTTTGAGCTTATTTCACCAAGAAAAGCTCATAAGCAAATCTGTTGTGATCATAAGCCCACAAACAGCTTATTTGTAGTTTGTAAAATTTTTGTGTTTATTAAAATTTCATATAATCAGTAGTTAAACAGTTTTCAAAAAGAAAATCCAGAAAAACTTCATTTTTAAAACAGTGATAGTGTTTATTTAATAGGTTTTAGCTTTTTGATTTTTCTTTTCATCTTATTAATAAGCAAATCTAGGTTTTATATTTTTTTTAAGTTTCTGTCACCTTAAGTTATTTTTAGAAAAAGTTTCATAATTTTCCTAATCTTTTTAGTATTTATTAGAATTTTAAATAGTTAAAAATAGTAAATAATTAGTAATAAATAATTAAAAAGCATAGAAAATATCTTTTCAGTTTTAAAATTAGTTTTATCATATTTTAGATTTTTCCAAGTTAAAATTTTATTTTTCCAGGTTTATTTTATATTTTCTAGTATTTAAGTGTATTTTAAATAATAATTAATTAGTAATAATTAGATAAAAAGTGTAAAAAAATATATTTTTAGTTTTAAAATTAGTTTTATAATATTTTAAGATTTTTCTCAATTATAATTTTATTTTTCTAGCCTTATTTTGTATTTTCTTCTATTTTAGGTCATTTTTAAATAGTTAAAATAGTTTTTAATTAATAATAATTAATTAAATAGTAATAAAAATAATTTTCTTTTTCTATAAATTTTCTTTTATTTTTAGGTTTTCAAAAATGTCATTTTCATATTTTTTAGGTCTTTTATTTCTTAGATCTCACTTTTTATTTTGTACGTTTACGTAGTTTTTAAAACTTACGTATTTGCATTTGTTGTGTCTGATTGTTGTGTTTTCCAATTCTGTTTCCAAATACATTCCAATCAATCAGTAGTGTAATAATTCATCAAAACCTTTACTGATCACTATCCTTAGTGATCACTCTATCATCTGATCAAGTGTTTACACACCATTGAGTCTCCGTGGGACTTAACGACCCGGGAATTCATTCTATTCTCCAGGACTTCATTGTATTTGTGTTTTAAGCAGTTTTAAGCTTCTTACGGTTAGCCATTCACAAGTGGCTAGCTTGTGTGAGGTAGCTTGACGGTTTAGCACAGATCAAATTTTGGCGCCGCTGCCGGGGAGGCTTTAGCGTGTGTTAAGCCATTTACAGACTCATTCTTGCACATATACCACCATTTGTAAAAAGTTTTTTTGTAAAGTTATAAGAAAATCAAAAAGTTCATTAGCACTTTTCCTAAAGTGTTAAAACCCCAAAAAAATATAAAACAACAAAACAATCGTAACGTTTTCTATCTTGTATTTTCTTTGAGGTGATTCTTAAAGAGATACGATTTGGTTAAACGAGACGATACCAAAAATATTGTCCAAAAGTTTTTAAACCCATTTGCACAAATCTATACCTACGTCTTTTCAGTGGTACTTAATATATACATAAAAATCAACCACCGCAAATCAAGGCAGTACACCTACTAACTGGGGGTGTGACCATAATAAGTTCCCGAACAACAGATTTAAAACTTGCCTTTGTGTCCTTGTGATTTGGTGTACCTTTTTCAAAGAAGCCATTTCATTTGTGATTATTGGTTAAGTTCACTTGTCGTTTTGCCTCGCATTTGTTTTGAAAACTGATCTTTATACTTAGTGCATGCGCACTCGTTCTTCCAGTTCTACAAGTCCACTTTCAGAACTTGGAAAGATTCCTCGTAGACGTAGAGGACGTTCAGCTCCTTCAGCCGTGACTGAGGAACGTCTACCACCACCACCACCTGTCGTAATGGCAGAAGACAAACCCATGAACGAGCTTCTCCAAGCACCCATCGAGGGTTACGGAGATGCTATTGTTGTTCCAGCCATCGTGGCTGACACTTTCGAGCTCAAAACCGGGTTGCTTAATCTAGTAACCCAAAGCCAATTCTATGGTTTTGAGCGGGATGATCCTCATGCACACATTCGATGGTTTAACAAGATTGCATCTACCATCAAGTACAAGAATGTCCCACATGAAGCTATCAAGCTTCTTCTGTTCCCATTTTCTCTAGAGGGACAAGCCCGGAATTGGCTTGAGAAACAACCCCCTCGTTCCATTGAGACATGGGAAGATCTAGTCACCAAGTTCGTTAACGAATTCTATCCTCCATCCCGAACCACAAGTCTTAAGAATGAGATAATGAAATTTTCTCAGAGATTTGATGAATCATTCGGGGAGGCATGGGATCGTTACAAAGAGTTGCTTCGCAAGTGTCCGCATCATGGTTTTACCGAGTTAATGCAAATGGATACTTTCTACAATGGTCTCAACCAGACCAATCAAGACTCTTTGAATGCCTCCGCTGGAGGTAATTTCCTGAGCAAGACTACCAAAGAAGCCTTGCAAATCATTGAGAACAAATCTCAGGTCCGGCCTTTCCGAGCAAAGACATATCAGTCTCATGCTGGACCTTCTTCTTCTTCATCTCCCGTGAGTACATCTAGCACCGATGCTAAGATTGACAAACTCACAGATATTGTTCAAGATTTGGTTCTTGCTAACCAAAGAAAGTGACCTTCACTCAGACACCAACACATGGTGAAGTGAAGAAAGTTGAGAGTTGTGTTACTTGTGGTGGTCCTCATGCATACTACTATAATTGTATCGCCACCGATGGTAGTCCGTTTGAAGCCAATGCTCTAGCCGGTACTTCACATCCGGGAGGTAATCAATACCGTCCTCAAAATGAACCACACTACCGTGCTAACACTAATCAGGCACCACCTGGTTTTAACCAGAATCATAACATGCAAAACCGGAATCAGAACCAACCTAGAATGAACCAAGGTTATCAAAACCAAGGTAATTTCTATCCTGCACCAAATCAAGGTTTCCAACATCAAGGGAACCTTAATCAAAACAATTTCAATCGAGGGAATCAATTTCATGGGAATATGAATCCTAATCAAGGGAATTTTGGCTATAATCAAAACATACGGCCTCAAATTATCCCTCCAGCTCCTCCCGCCATTGTTCCAACTGGACCATCATCTGATGAGTTGTTGAAGCAATTCATGAAATCCCAAGATGAAATGAACAGGTTGTTGGTCAGTCAGATTGCTGATCTTAAGAAGTCTTTAAATGATCAACCCTCGGGCTCAGGAAAACTTCCGAGCAACACGATCGCTAACCCGAGGGGCGATGCAAAGGCGATCACAACCAGAAGTGGTGTTTCATATGCTGGACCTGCTGTTCCTACTACCTCTTCTTCTTCTTCTCCCCCTAAGGTAGTGGAAAGTGAACCTAGGACACACAATGGACCTACGACTCCAATGCCTCCTCCACTAGGAGAAATGAGTCAAGTTACCAAGGATACAACGGACAAGGTGCATTATTCAAGCCCACGAAGTACCGCACCGGTAGTCCAACCTCAAGTTGTCCAGAAACCCAAGTCAAATCCAGGAGTTGTTTTTGAACCTCCTGTAGCTCCCGTTGAAAACCAGAAATCCAAATCTTCTATTCCTTACCCATCACGTTTGAATGAGCAAAAGCTCCGCGAGAAAGCCAGTCATCAAATGGACAAATTTTTCCAAATTTTCCAAGAGTTACATTTTGACATAAGCTTTGCGGATGCTATCATGCTGATGCCCAAGTTTGCATCAACTCTCAAACACATGTTAAGCAATAAGGAAAAGCTGTTTGAAATGGCAAAAACTCCTTTAAACGAGAACTGCTCAGCAGTTATCCTGAAGAAGCTTCCTGAAAAGCTTGGAGATCCTGGAAAATTTCTCTTACCTTGTGTATTTCCAGGAATGGTTGAATGCTTTGCCCTAGCAGATCTTGGTGCAAGCATCAATCTGATGCCTTATTCAGTATGGAAGAAACTCTCTTCCGGAACTTACTCCTACATGCATGACTCTCGAGCTTGCAGATCGTTCCATATCCCGTCCTCTTGGCATTGCCGAGGACGTATTTGTGAAAGTAGGAAAGTTCCATTTTCCAGCTGACTTCGTGGTTGTTGATTTTGATGCCGATCATCGGGTTCCTCTCATTGTTGGTCGAGGATTCCTGAGAACGGGCCGTGCTCTCATAGATGTATTTGAGCAGGAAATCACATTACGTGTTGGTAATGAAGCTGTTACTTTTAACCTTGATCAAACTTCGAGGTACTCCGCAAATTATGATTCTGAATCGGTTAACCGAATAGATATCATTGATGTTGCTTCTGAAGAGTACTCTCAAGAAGTTCTTGGTTATTCTCATAATTCTGTGAGTGGGGATCCCACCACATCTTCTCAACCTATCATAGCCAATTCTACTCCTTCTATCACTCCTTTTGAGGGAAGAGACTTCATCTTGGAAGAGATTGAAGCATACTTGGCTAGTGATTCTGTTCCATGGGAAATTGATCATGCTCCAATTGACATTGAGGGGGACATACTTCTTATTGAGAAGTTGCTTAATGATGATCCATCATCAACCCCTCACCCTAGTGATTCAATTCCAACTGAGATTAATCAAAATGAGATTAATCTGGAGGGAGATATTCTTCTAAAGAAGTTGTTAAATCATGACACTTCTCCTCCTCTCCCTCCCGCCGAGCTTCATAACAAGGAAGTCAAGTCAGTTGAGAAAACTGAAGAATTTCCTGAGGTTGAGCTTAAGGACTTACCTCCTCATCTCGAGTATGCATTTCTTGAGGGTGATGATAAATTACCCGTCATTATTGCCCGAGATTTGAGTAAAGATGAAAAACTGCTCTCATAAAAGTCTTGAAGTCACACAAGCAAGCAATTGCTTGGAAACTCTCCGACAATAAGGGTATCAACCCTGAGTTTTGTACTCACAAAATCTTGATGGAGGATGACTTTAAACCAGCAGTTCAACATCAGAGACGAGTGAATCCAAAAATCCATGATGTTATCAAACAAGAGGTTATCAAACTTCTTGATGCAGGATTGATTTACCCGATCTCAGATAGTCCTTGGGTTAGCCCCATTCATTGTGTTCCGAAAAAGGGTGGCATTACTGTTGTCACAAATGAAGATAACGAGTTAATTCCAACTCGATTGGTAACGGGATGGCGTGTGTGCATTGACTATCGTAAGTTGAATGACGCCACCCGTAAAGACCATTTTCCTCTACCCTTCATGGACCAAATGCTTGAGAGATTAGCAGGAAATGAATACTATTGATTCCTTGATGGTTTCTCGGGTTACTTTCAGATTCCCATTGATCCACAGGATCAAGAGAAAACCACATTCACCTGCCCATACGGAACTTTTGCCTACAAACGTATGCCTTTTGGCTTATGTAATGCTCCTTGCACGTTCCAACGATGTATGATGGCCATTTTCCACGACATGATCGGGGAAACAATGGAGGTGTTTATGGATGACTTCTCGGTCATTGGGGATTCTTTTCAAGCATGTCTCTCCCATTTAGATAAAATGCTTCAACGGTGTGAAGACACCAATCTTTGTCTAAATTGGGAGAAGAGCCACTTTATGGTCAAAGAAGGCATAGTCCTTGGCCATAAAATTTCCAAAAACGGGATTGAGGTAGATAGAGCAAAAGTCGATGTTATTGCTAAATTACCTCATCCTACTACCGTCAAAGGTATTAGGAGTTTTTAGGTCATGCCGGTTTCTATCGCAGATTCATACAAGATTTTTCTAAAATCGCCCGTCCTATGACCCATCTTCTTGAAAAAGATGCTCCTTTTATCTTCTCACCCGAGCATCAAGCTTTTGAAACATTGAAGAAAAAGCTTACTGAAGCACCCATTCTCGTTGCTCCCGACTGGGATTTACCTTTTGAGCTCATGTGCGATGCAAGTAATTTTGCTATCGGTGCGCCTTAGGGCAACGAAGAAACAAGCATTTTCAGCCTATCCACTACGCAAGTAAAACTATGACTGAAGCTCAAACTCATTACACCACCACAGAAAAAGAGCTATTAGCCGTGGTGTATGCATTTGAGAAGTTTCGGCCATACTTAATCTTGACCAAATGTGTAGTGTATACGGATCACTCGGCTCTCAAATATCTCTTTGCAAAACAAGATGCAAAGCCGAGATTGCTCCGTTGGATTCTCCTCCTCCAGGAATTTGATATCATCATACGTGATAAAAAAGGAGCTGAGAATCTAGTCACGATCATCTGTCCAGATTAGAAAACCCTCACCAAGATGTTTTCGAGAAAAGGAAATAAATGAAACATTTCCTCTCGAGACACTCAATGCGGTTTCTTTTCGTGGAAACTCGACCACCCCATGGTTTGTGCGACTTCGCAAATTACCATGCGGGTAACTTCATTGTGAAAGGGATGTCGACCCAACAGAAGAACAAATTCTTCAAAGATGTTAAACATTATTTCTGGGACGACCCCTTCTTATTCAAAATCTGTGCGGATCAAGTCATCCGACGGTGTGTTTATGGACAGGAAGCTCTTGACATTCTCACAGCTTGCCATGCTGGACCCACCGGGGCCATCATAGTCCAAACTACACCGCCAAAAAGGTGTTTGATTCCGGGTTTTATTGGCCCACAATCTATAAGGATGCCCACGAATTTGTCAAAGCCTGTGACGCTTGTCAACGTCACGGAAATATATCTCAAAGAAATGAAATGCCACAAAATGCCATTCAAGTTTGTGAGATATTTGACATTTGGGGTATTGACTTTATGGGGCCATTTCCATCTTCTCGAGGTAACAAGTACATACTCGTGGCTGTTGACTATTTGTCAAAATGGGTTGAAGCGAAAGCTTTACCTACAAATGATGCCCGAGTAGTTGTGAAATTTTTAAAATCTCTTTTTGCCAGGTTTGGAACTCCGAGAGCGATAATCAGTGATCGTGGTACACATTTTTGCAATGACCAATTTGATCGTGTCATGCAAAAGTATGGTGTTACCCACCGTCTCTCTACTGCATACCACCCCCAAACAAGTGGGCAGGTGGAAGTTTCCAACCACGGTATTAAAAGAATTCTTGAAAGGACAGTAGGCGAAAACCGTGCATCCTGGTCGGATAAACTGGATGACGCACTATGGGCCTTCCGTACAGCTTACAAAACACCCATCGGGTGTACTCCATACAAGCTTGTGTACGGAAAGGCATGTCATCTTCCGATTGAGCTAGAGCACAAGGCATACTGGGCCTTAAAACATGCAAATTCGATATTCAGACCTGGTGATCACGAAAAGTTCAAATGAATGAATTAAATGAACTCCGTGATCAAGCTTACGAGAACTCTTTGATCTATAAGCAAAAGACAAAGAAGATTCATGACTCTAAAATCAAGAAACGCGTTTTCAACGTTGGTGATCGAGTCCTTCTTTTCAATTCAAGATTGAAGATATTCTCGGGAAAGCTCAAGTCCCGTTGGTCTGGTCCATTTACCATTGCTAAGGTTTATCCTTATGGTACCATTGAGTTATCTCAACCCGATGGTCCTAATTTTAAAGTGAATGGTCATCGAGTGAAGCATTATTTTGGAGAGGACATTCCTCCTGTGGTTGTCCCGGATTTACAAACTTTCCCCATGAACCAATGAATGCGGGGATCGAGTCAAGCTAATGACTCGGGAATCAAAAACAAATAGCACACACCATATGGGTTTTCACCCATATTTCTGTCTTCTTTCTCTGTTCTACCACCCTAGTGTGGGTGGGTTGCCCCACATGTATATAAAATTTTTTTATAAAAAAAAAAAAAAAAAATCTCTCTTTCTAAATAATGGCCGTAATATTTCCCTTTTACGTTCTCAGGCGGCATAACGCGGTACTTTGAATATTGAGGGCAATATTCATTTCTAAGTGTGGGGGGGAATTCTCACGAATTTTATCATGTATTATCCACCCAATTCCCCCGTTTTTGGCCAAAATTTTTTTTGGAGTAAGTGTTTTTCACTTACTCAGCAAATGGTAATCAGTCCGCCATGTCTAAAAAACAAAAGGATTGGCTAATCCAGGAGCAAACGGCTCTTGGTAAAGATTTCTCAAATCCGTTTATGGCTTGCAATTTGCCCAAAATTGTATGGTATTCAACTCACCATATCCTAAAAAGTGAAGAGTTGGCTAGCCCGCAAGTTTATGGCTTGTGGTAAAGGCAGTGGAAAATCCATAATTGGTATTCAGCTCACCAAAGATAATATTGATAATTTATCTAAGAGTTGGCTAGTCCAGAGCAAACGGCTTCTGGTAAAGACAAATCAAATCCGTTTACAGCTTATGATTTGCTCAAAATCATTTGGTTATCGTTGTACCAAGGTTCTTACTTGAATCAAAACAATTGGCTACTCCAGAAGTGATGGATTTTGGTAAAGAGTTTTTAAAATCCATTAAAGTTCAAATCATTGCTAGGGACTAGCAATATCTTAGTGTGGGGGATTGATGAGTGTCTAAATACTCATCATTTTTGTACAATCTAAACTGCAAAATCATCTGAAAACACTCAAAAATGCATCAAAATGATGAAAATATCACAAATCAGTGTTTTATGTGTTTTAAATGCAAAAATATCAAAATCAGATGAAAAATGATTCAAGTTTGCAAAATTGGCAGTTTTAGTCCCCCAAGTTTTAAAAGTTGTCAAATCTAGTCCCTGGAATCCAAAAATGTGGAATTTTATCAGTCAAGGTCTCTGAAATATTCTAAGTTGTCAAAAATGGTCCTTGAATGATTCTTTGGTCAAATGGCAGAAAAGGTCCTTAAACTTTGAAAAATGTCAAAATTAGTCCTTGGATATTTTAAAATGGAATTTTATGCAAAAGGGTCCTTGTACTATCAAAGTTTGTCAAGTTTGGTCCTTGTGATAAGTTTGGAAAAGTGTCATGTTCAGTCCCTCAAGTTTGGAGAATTTGCAAAATTGGTCCTTGTGTATACTAAACCAAACCGGACATCTTTTAATATTAAAAGCCCAAATCCAATCCATGGCCCAATGCATTATCCAAGCCCAACACCCTTGACCCCTTGAGCCTACCCAATATTCCACTTGACCCCTGCCATATCTATTTTGACCCTCCCACGTTACTAATACCGGTCAAAGAATCAAACAGGGCACGTTCATCTTCCCCTCACCAATTCGCGCCAAACCAGTAAAACCAGAGCTGTTTCCTTGATTTACTCATCTTCCCCCTTACCTTGTCCCCTCCACCTCCACTAACACCAAAAATCTTTAATTGACTCAAACCAACTCCATTTATTGTTCAAACCTGCTATGTGACTTTTGGCGCCAAAATCCACTTGGACGGATATGATGAGTTGGATCAATCCAATGGCTGGAAATGAGGTGGGATTGTATCAGAGGTCAACAAGGATTCCAAAAAGTCTATAAAAGAGGAGCAAGGAAGCTATGTATCAATCTATCTAGTGTAATTTTAGTTTTCATTGTCGTTTTTATTATTTTCAAATCTCCAGTGTAATTTAAGTTTTCCTAGCACTTTGTTTATGTTATTTAAAGTATTTGTGAACTATTTTCAGTTTCAATTTCAAGTATTAAGTTTTAATATCAGTTTATGCAATTTCAAATTTCAAAAATCTCATGTGAATCAAATGTTGTTATAAGGTGTTATCTTGGACTAAATAAGACACATAAGCTCCTATAAAGCTTATTCAAGCTTTTAGAAACACTTAAAACCAGTTTAGAAGTTAAAACATAAAAATACCAAAAATACCAAATAATTAGTGAAAAAATCAAAAATCATTGGAAATGGTGTACACAAATGGAGCAGGGTGAATTATGGATGGCCTTGGGTTAGTGGCTTAGTGGTAAGCCTTTAGGATTGGTCTTGATCATTGGTTCTGTGATTGCAGTTGGATACCCATTTGTAAGCTTTTTGATCATTTTGCATTTCAACTGTTGTAGTTGTTCATTAGCTTAAATTTCTGTTTCTTTGTGTTAATTAGTCTTAGTTAAGTGTATTTAATCATTAATACCAGTCAGTTGTTCTTTTAAATTTATAGTTTACAAAAATATCATCTTAACAGTTAAAAGTGCATCATGGTCATTTCTGAGTTTAATGTTGTTATTGTTGTTGTTTAATGTTTCATTAGTCCTAATAAGTGATATTATAAGGTCTGCAATCAGTTTTATGGTTTAAATTTGTGAGTTGCTTTGAAAAATTCCAAAATCACACTTAAAGGGTGTTTGGATTTGCCTGTTTAAACTATAGAAGGTCTTGTTTGTGTTTATTGTTTGTACTTGCTTTGTGTCACATACACACCTAATAACTCATCTCAGTCATAAAAAATAGTGGTCATTCATCAAAAGTCAAAATCTCATTTGATTACATCTCTTTGTTAATCTGTTGGAATTTTAAGTTCTATGATCATGATTTTGTGTTAGTAAGTTGTTAGTGTTGATCAAATCAGTCTTCATATACCTTAATACAACATATTCAGTGAGTAGTAGTGATTTAAATTTCATTTTAGTCAACTTAACTAGTTTTTATAAAAGTCAAAATTTTCATTTGGGTCGTTTTTGATTAAAATAGATAATTTCACTGTGTGTTTAATATTGAGTTTTATCTTAAAAGCTCTTGGGATACTAAAGTTTAGTAGCTAATCTAAATTAGAAAAATACTAGTTCTCTTTGAATCAGCTTTTTAAGTGCTTATTTTCCAACTTCTTTAGAGTACCTTGTTCAAATGGTGCCCTGTGCACAGTGAGTGGTACCATCTTGATAAGCTTGCACAGAGCTTATTAGTGGGTCAAAGCTTGTGATTTTTGGTTCTTTGGATAGCTGACCTATCCATCTTGAGGTCTCAAGTTTACTTTTTCAATTTCTAGCTTGTTTACTAGGGTCAGATCTAGCTTTTGTTTTGTCCCAATACTCAGTTGATAATGAGTCAGCTTAAGCCTGAGCAGTGATTTGGTACCATCTTCATAAGCTCACCACAAGCTCTACAGTGGCCCCCACAGTGTGAGCTTGGGCTTTTTGGATACCCAACCTAGCTAGCTTATTGACTCAAGGCTTGTTTTCAGCTTGTGAGCTTATTTACTTAGCTTATTTTAGCCTTTAAAAAGTCCACAGGCATGTTTGTTTAGTAGAATAGCTAAAGTGCTTATTGTCTTTTTTCTAGCTTATCAGTGTGCTTATCTTTGTCTTTTTGTTTTATTTGAGTAGCATTAGCTTATTTGTAGCTTATTTAACTTTTGTTTTCAGTTAACAAGCTTGTTTGAGCTTATTTCACCAAGAAAAGCTCATAAGCAAATCTGTTGTGATCATAAGCCCACAAACAGCTTATTTGTAGTTTGTAAAATTTTTGTGTTTATTAAAGTTTCATATTTTAAGTAGTTAAGTAGTTTTCAAAAAGAAAATCCAGAAAAACTTCATTTTTAAACAGTGATAGTGTTTATTTAATAGGTTTTAGCTTTTTGATTTTTCTTTTCATCTTATTAATAAGCAAATCTAGGTTTTATATTTTTTTTAAGTTTCTGTCACCTTAAGTTATTTTTAGAAAAAGTTTCATAATTTTCCTAATCTTTTTAGTATTTATTAGAATTTTAAATAGTTAAAAATAGTAAATAATTAGTAATAAATAATTAAAAAGCATAGAAAATATCTTTTCAGTTTTAAAATTAGTTTTATCATATTTTAGATTTTTCCAAGTTAAAATTTTATTTTTCCAGGTTTATTTTATATTTTCTAGTATTTAAGTGTATTTTAAATAATAATTAATTAGTAATAATTAGATAAAAAGTGTAAAAAAATATATTTTTAGTTTTAAAATTAGTTTTATAATATTTTAGATTTTTCTCAATCATAATTTTATTTTTCTAGCCTTATTTTGTATTTTCTTCTATTTTAGGTCATTTTTAAATAGTTAAAATAGTTTTTAATTAATAATAATTAATTAAATAGTAATAAAAATAATTTTCTTTTTCTATAAATTTTCTTTTATTTTTAGGATTTCAAAATGTCATTTTCATATTTTTAGGTCTTTTATTTCTTAGATCTCACTTTTATTTTGTACGCGTTACGTAGTTTTAAAACTTACGATTTACGCATTTGTTGTGTCCTGATTGTTGTGTTTTCCAATTCTGTTTCCAAATACATTCCAATCAATCAAGTAGTGTAATAATTCATCAAAACCTTTACTGATCACTATCCTTAGTGATCACTCTATCATCTGATCAAGTGTTTACACACCATTGAGTCTCCGTGGGACTTAACGACCCGGGAATTCATTCTATTCTCCCGGACTTCATTGTATTTGTGTTTTAAGCAGTTTTAAGCTTCTTACGGTTAGCCATTCACAAGTGGCTAGCTTGTGTGAGGTAGCTTGACGGTTTAGCACAGATCATCGTCCCATATCAGGGCTTCAACTTCTATGTCTTTCTTGTTGACCAGAGCCCAAAATATTTGTAGTTCCATGAGCTTGGGATGTTCATGACCACTATCACGTAAATGATTTTGCAATCATTATGTAGAGGGTTCTACATGGTCGGGAATGTTCTTGAGATCAACAGATGAGTGCTTTGTGATAACCCCGGTAGCTTCATCATAGCCGATGCCGACCATGAATTGGAGAACGACCTCTTCAGTTGGAGTGGCATTGAATTGAGTAGGTTCGATGACATGAATGAGAAGAATGGCCCTCAAATCTGCTGGTGTGATGGTGACTTGTTTGTTGCTAAGCCGCCACCGCCACAAAGATTTTGACCTTTGATCTTTTGCATTGTATACCGTGAATTGGTGAATGTAGATCTCCTGCACAGAGCAAAGTTTGTGAGCATGTTCCGATAGGGTGAGGCTTCGTAATATCCGCAGCAATCTGGCATGAAGACTCGTAACAAGAGAAGGTATCAAAATAAACTCGAGGTTGTTCTTTCCGACTCATAGGGTAACCATGAGGGAAGATATCTGCAATAGTGAGAACATTTGGTGCATCCACATTTTGCATTTGAGTGTCCATGTCGTGATCTGAAAGATATTTAGCCAAAAGAACCAACATATCGAAAGACATTACGCTAGTCAACAGTTGATTTTATTGTCTATTTATTGAATGTGATATGTCAATGATTGTTACGAGTCCAATGTCAATTGTTAGTCCAATAGTCCATTGCAGGATCGCCGTGAGTAGATTAACTTTGAGTTTTAAAGTCCAAGTTTTCACTTATTTTTCACAACTTATTAAACATTTAAGCTTATTAGTGACATTTGTTTTTGGTTTCGTGGTGTTATGATTTATTTATTCACAAGTTTGCACGCGTAACAATTCATAATTTTGGTTAAAGCTAGGCTTAGGCGTTGGTTTTGCAAGCTTATGCGTAAACAAGAGTGGTTATACGCGTAAGCATAAGCTTATACGTAGGAGTTGACTTACGCAGAAGAAATATTACGCTGCGATGAAAAGGGGCCTTAGGCGTGTAAAGCTTACGCTAAGCGCTCCCTTACGCTGCGTAAGGCTTACTCGTAAGAGTGAACCTTATGCGTAGAGGTTAATCAAGCTTACGATATCCTTCACAGATACGCCGTAGTCCCCATTGTAGAACTTACGCTACGCGTAAGATTTCTTACGCATAACATTCTACCGCGTAGGTGATCCTTATGCGAGATGTTCAAGTAACCTTGATTCTGAAGTTATTCACGCGAGAAACCTAAAATAAATTCACCATATCACCAATATTAACACATATATTCATTCCTTTTCAGATTTAAGCATGAACGCTATTTAAGAAGTTATGTGAGAAACTCAATTACGTAGAGAGTTTAAACCCTAAAGTTCAATTCCTACGAATAAGATTTCTAGCTATAGGAATAACACCAAACAGCTTCTCGGGATATCTTAGAGGTCTAATGAAGGGTTCTTGTCACAAGTTTTAACATCAAAAATGCTATGAATCAAAAGTACCCAAAACGTATGAACTTAAACCCTAAAATTTAATTCTTTCACAATTGATGTTTCTGGGCAAGTTATGAGTATGGATATGATCAATTCAACTTATATACAACCTCTCTTAACCATCTAATTAACCTAAAACACACACACATGAAAATACCCAATTCACGCATAAACCCTAATTTTTCAAAATCAATCAATTTGTGTTTCTGGGTGAGTATTAATGATAGAAATGGAATCATTGTGATAAAATAAACGTTTTGATACTACCATTTTAACCAAAAACACTCAACCTTGATTATGTGTTCATACACTTATGCGTAGAACACAAAATCACTCCTAGATTAACTTCTAGCCGTTAGTTTTCAAAACGACTCAAAACCATTGCTTATAATCATGTTAAAAACATAACAACACTTACAAAATGATGATCAGAAACACGGATTAGCAGGTGGATTTTTTCGCGTAGGATATGGGTAGTTGAGAAATAAATGAGGTGAGTTAATGTTTGCGAAAAAAGGTTAGGTGAAATATTTTGTTAGAAAATACTTTGAGATTTTGACACATTTAGTCCCTTCACCTTTACCATTTACATCCAACGTCCACAACTTTCATTTTGGTTACCAAACGAAAGATATTTGGAAAGAAACTTGACGACACTCCCCTTGACTTAAGAAATAATGAAATTTTATAAATTTGAGTCCGAGGAGTGTCAAGAAACCGAAATGTGACCACCATAATTAAAGACACAATAGGGATAAGGTAACATGCAAGTACAAGGTTTTATGAAACCGAAAAATATTTATTTTCTCCCCCTCAACACTTGACCGAAAAAATATTGAATTTTGAAAGATTAAAGTGTTGACGGAAGATTTGTACTTGCCATGTTAAAAGAAATATAGATAGAAAAATATTTTTGTTGTTTTATCTGATTTTATAATTTTGTATTTTGTTTTTGAAAAATATTTACAAAAGAGGTTTTGGTGTTTGACTGGTTTTAAGAATGTTTTAAAAGTTCATCCAGTTCCTCTGGAGTCAAACACCGCATACCAATCCGGTGGACCAACTCATTAAACCTAGCAGAGCTAAGGCTTTGGTGAGATCGCCAAGGTATTCCAGTACTCCACAAAGTATAATTCAACAAGCCCTTTTCCACGTGCTCCTTGATGAAATGATATCAAAGATCGATGTGCTTTGATTTTGAATGTTGAACAGAGTTGCACGAGATCGCAATAGCACTCCGATTGTCGCAGCATACATCGATTCTTGTCAAATACGTAACCATAGTCTTTGAGTTGTGTTCTCATCCAAATGACTTGAGCACAACACGCCAGCATGGCTACATATTCTGCTTCGTTGAGGACAAATATGTACAATTTGCTTCTTCGATTGCCATGACACCAGTTTATCACCAAGAAATTGTAATGCCCCAAGTACTTTTCGTGAATCTAAGCATCTGCGTGATCGCCTGAAAAAGCTATTAGTTCAAAACCAGAATCCTTCGATACCGATCCCCAGTTAATGGTTCCTTTGATGTATCGGAGGATTCTTTTAGCCTCAGAGAGGTGGGTTTCAGTTGGTCTCGACTGATCACAGGAGCAAAGATATACTGCAAAACACTATATCAGCCTGCTAGTGTTAGATACATGAGAGACCCAATGATACTACTAAGATTTTGTAGGGTCCACCAATTTCCCATGTAAATCGCCTAGTTTCTTGGTATGAGCCATTGGTGTGGCATAGGTGCACAGCTTTTGCATTCCAAATTTGTTTAAAAGTTCAAGGGCATATTTGGACTGACTAAGGAAAATACCACGGGGTGATTGATGAACTTGCATTCCAAGAAAGAATGTGAGTTCACCCATCATTGACATTTCAAAATGTTTTGTCATCAGTTTTGCAAAAGCATTTGAGTATTTTAGATGTGTTGACCCAAAAATGATGTCATCCACATAGATTTGAACGATTAAAATATGAGCCCCGTGATATTGTATGAAAAGTGTAGGATCGACCAACCTTTGGTGAAATTATTGGCAATGAGGAAGGATGATAACTTATCGTACCACTCCCGAGGAGCTTGTTTGAGTCCGTAGAGAGCTTTGTTCAGTTTGTAAACGTGGTTCGAACTCGATCAACGAATCCTTCCGCTAGCCGCACATAGACTGCTTTTCAGTTGACCATTCGAAAAGCAGTTTTGACGTCCATCTGAAAGACCGTTATATTCATATGAGCCGTAACGCCGAAATATCCGAACAGCCTCAAGACGAGCAACCGGAGCGAATGATTCTTCAAAGTCAATACCTCTTCCTGTCTATAACCCTTAGCCATGACACTTGTTTCGACATTCCTTCAAAGATCCAATTTGTTTTTCCAAATCCATTTGAGACCAATGACGAAGACTCTTGTTGGTCTTTCAACCAATTCCCTACTTCAGACGTTTAAACTGATTGAGTTCTTCTTGCATGGATTCAATCCAGTTGTCTTTTGGTCATGGCTTTAATGTTTTAGGTTCGATTGGCAGACAGTGAGTGCATAAATGCAATGTTCACCATCTGTGTGAAGACGTTGTCGCTGTTATTTAATGGTTGATTCGGGTTACCAATGATATTTCAAGAGGATGGTCTTTCATCCAACGATGTGTGGAAGGTTGATGTTGATATACATTCTGCAGATGGGGAGGATTCAAATGGCTTGTAGATGATTCCGCAACATCATGTAAGTAGCCATTAGCAAACGGTTAAAAAACGCATTTGGATCAAAATCTGCAGTGGGGGTACTTCATTGTTCGAACATCATCACTGGTTCAGCGTCGTTGGATGCAGTTTGTTCAACTGTTGTAGTATAGTCAACTGGTGGTGCTTCTTCAATGTTGTTGTTGTAAAGGTGTGTATCGGTATTGGAATATGATCAGGTTGAGCAGCGAAAATTGATACACCTGGAGCACGTTCATCAATGTCATCACTAAACAGAGGAGCAAATAGCTTTTCCATTTGTTGACGAGTAAGCTGGGATCTTGGTTCAGCTGATGATGGGGTTTTAGGAAGTTTAAACGGTTATGACCGTTCCAAGCTATTATGCTCAAAAGCCATATTCAGAAGCTCATCGAAATTTGCATGAATCGTTTCCATAACCGCTTTGTATGACATTCCAGATCCGTAACCTTTAGAATTGTCACAAGATCCAATAAAGACCCAATGTCAGCTTTGGCTTTGAGCTTCCAAAGTCATCACGATCATTATTCGGGTAGCAAAGGGATCCAAATACATGAAAGTGTTTGAGATTCGGTTTTCGGTTGTGGATAAGCTCAAATGGTGTTTTGTTGTGGCGTTTAGTAATCATTGAGCGATTCTGAGTGTAACATGCAGTTGATACGGCTTCAGCCCACAAGTAATCTGGAAGTTTAGCATCAATTAACATTATTCTTGCAGCTTCCACTAACGTACGGTTTCGTCTTTCAACAACCTGCTTTGTTCTGGGGTACGTGCAATTGATGTTTGATGCTCAATTTCCACTTTCTCATAATATTCACGAAGAGTTTGATTCACAAATTCAGTTCCTTTGTCTGTTCGAATTTGTCCGACGGTGTTCGAGCGAATTGAATTTCGTGAGAAAGGTGATGATTATCTGTGGAGCTTGATCTTTACTTCGAAGAAAATAAACCCAAGTCCATCTGGAGTAGTCATCTACAATTACCAAGATGTAGCGTTTGCCATTAATCGTCTGCACGCGCATCGGCCACACAAATCCATGTGAAGAAGATGAAGCACATGCTGAGAGTTGTGTTCCACCTTTGAAGGAAAATGAGCACGAATGCTTTTCCCTTGTTCACAAGCTGAGCAAAGGTGATCTTTAGAATATCGGAATCTTGGGAGACCTTCAAAAAGTTTGTATCGAGCAAGGTTGGTTATGGTTTCAAAGTTTAAATGTGAGACGTTGTGCCATAGCCAAGATTTTGTAGATGTTGCCTTTGAAAGGAGACAGATGGGAGATGAAGCAATCATATCTTGCATTGAGATTTGTGTATGCTTGAGTTACGGGTGCCGCATAAGATCGTTTCCTTGTAAATCACGAATGAAACAAGTTTTCTCCCTAAAAGCAACTACCAAATCTCCATCACGAACTGACTCATCGAGAAGAGATTGTGACCAGACCTTCCACATAATAAACCCTGCTAATTTCATGTTTCCATTGATGTAATCTTCGTAGTCCATGATAGTCGCTAAGTGATCATTCCCGACCGACAGAAGCAATGAACTTTGCAAAAGTTTGATAACGTTTGAGATTGCCTCGTCATGTGTCAAACATCCGCTATCAACAACCAAAGGATGATCTCAGACACCTGCATACAATGCATCTACAAGATGGAATAGAAGTAGATGTGGAACCCAAAAAGTTAGAGTGTTCAAGCAGCTTATAGGAACACACATATCAATGATTTTAGGTATCCATTTAAATCCTAGTATTATGTAACAATTTTTGCCATCTCCAACTAGTCTTTGCTTTAGTCTTAGTGAATGAACTAGGTGGTACTACGTTCTTTGGAGGTGATAATGGAGCTATTGGGACATCAATGCTTTTCTTAGAATCTAAAGAGGGCGGTTTACCAAGCATGGACTTAGAAGCTTTAGTGGCCTAGAGGTATTCGCTTCTTAGGATTCCGAAATAGACAAGATAGTTTTAGCAACACATTTATCATGACAATCAAAAAGCATACTTTTACGACATATAACACAAGAAGCTTCAGACTTAATATCAAAAGTACTTAGTTGTTCAACATTCGTTACATCACTTTTTCCATTACATTTGTCGACGCAATATCAAAGTGGTGCAACTTGAGTTTTATTCAAAGTCCTAGGTGTTCTTCTACTCAGCATTCTTATTGTTCTTTCTTACGCTAAACTTCCTATTCTTCCTTGTATTGCTCCTAGGCTGTGAAGTGCATGCGTTGGGAAAAGAGGCAACTATTCCTGTTTTAGTAGAGGGAAGCACATTAGTTTCTTGTGATTTGTCATTAGATGTTCTAGAGTCATTTTGAATCTGTTTGGGTGCAATTACTACTATGTTACTCTCCTTATTTTTCTTAAGTTTCACCACCGCTTTTCAGATCATGTATATGTGTAACAAATTAAGATTTTCAAGACGAAAGTGAGACCATCTTCACGTAAGATTATCTTTCATGTATGCAAGATGATCATCAAGGTCGTGAAGACATCAACATCAGCCCATTGTTCATAACAGCCTGACCTTCAGGTTTGATGAGGAACTTAATTGCCATTGTTGGATTTTGTTTGTATAATGGCCGTGGGCTTTAGCAATCATAACAAATTTTTGTTGCAATGCATCAAAAGCATCGAGTCCTCATTTGCTTCACCGTAGTGCTTGATCATTGTTGTTTTTGTATGGAACCAATTGAGTTTGTTGAGATTGTTGGTGTGACGGATCATATGGTGAAATGTTGCACTTGGTTGAGGAGCGGGTTGAGAGGATAACTAGTTTGAGCCCACAGCAAGTTGTTGATTGTCCGAAGTGACGGTGGAGCCGGAGTCCACGGATAGCCCCTTTTCTTTGTCAACTTTCTTGGCTTAGGCTTCAAATAGTCGACAACAACTGTATGTAGCATGATGAAGATTCTTAGCTTGACGGATGAAAATGACATACTTCTCCCAATCAGGACTAAGACTACTTAGGAACTTAGTATTGACTGCAATTCTTGGCATGATGATGTTGTGTTTTTCCAAATCATTGATGATGTCTGAGAATCGATGATGATAAGACTCTAATGTCTCTCCTCGTTCAATCATGAAGTGTTCATAAGCCAAGTAAATTTTGGATTCCATATCCTCCTGATTGAGTTCAGTGCCTTCCATGAGAAGATGAATATGTTCCCACATTGCTTTTGCCGTCTTTTGAGCATCAACACTTCAAAGGATTGGATTGGGTAATCCTAAAAGGATGTATTGCATTGCTAGCTCATCAGCTTCGAAGTGTAGAAGTTCATCACCGAAGGTCCGCAAATATTGCAATGTTTGTGAGATCATCTCTTGGTGGAATAGCATTAGGATCTCCGTGTAACGCATTAATAGGCAGCATCTGAAATGGACCTTCCAATATAACCTTCTTTAAGAATCCTTCCATGTGGCTTCTTTAGATCACAAACCTAAAGAACCTAATTACCCATTGATCATAGTTTCCGGGAGTGAGCATTGGAGGTCTATCAAGTAATCCAGCCTCATGAATGGATTGTTGGCTACTTAAAGCTTCACACATTTTTGCAAACTGGGCGCATCAAGTTCCTTCATAGTATTCCCCGATGGATGTTGATTGTAAACGCTTGTGTAAGGTTGTACTTTGAAGAATGTGGTGGTGGTTGAACCATTAGTGGTTGAGTTGCTCCTTGTTGTGGAGTATGTTGTTGATTAAATTGTTGTTGATAAATTTGTTGTTGTTGATTGAATTGGATGCTGTGACTGCTGTTGTTGTTGTTGAGTATACGCATAAGGAAAGTAGTTGTGAGTATGGTGGTTGAGACATGTTGAAAACTTGTGTTGTAAAATGGATATTTGTAGCTCTAATGAAACGCTATTGATGAAGTATCCTTAGTGAGAAACAAGTTTAGGCAAAGAAATGCTTTCAGCGTAAAACAATTCAAACTTACGCTGTGAGGGATTAGCTTACGTAAGAATTGAGTAGAACACTAAGATTAGAAGTGTAAATTGAAAGTTAGACGAAGTCCTTATATGAGGATTAGCTTATGCTGCGAAGACAAGGCTTAGGCATAAGAAAATCTTAGCGAGTTCTACGCATAAGTTTGAGCTTTTCTTATGCTGAAAATTAGGGTTTTGCCTAAAAATCCTTTTACACTATCACAATGTAAATGATATCCAAAGTCGAAGTGTTTCTGTGTTTATCCAAGCAAGAAAACACCGAGTATACCAAGAAAATCAAGATCAAGCTACCTGGGACATCTTACTGCCAGAACTATAGGGTTTTGTTACGCCAGAAAACTTAACCAAAACTGATTTTTAGCCCAAAGTGTTTCTAAACCAGATTTTTGTGATAAAACAGCTTCAATATCACCAAAATAACCCAAAAGTGTGAAACTTGATGATCCAAAACTTGTAGACACCTTTTATGAAATGAACACACGAGTAAAACCAAGCTTAAAGACAATGAATTGTACGAAAAGTTTGAAACTTTTAGCCAAAACTGGAAATTTTAACACCTAAAACTTTTGAAAGTACAAGAATCTTGGATTGAAAAGTGTAGAAAATGAGTTTTTGCCGCGGTAAAAGTTTGTATAACGAGACTTACGCCAAGAAAACCAAAAACTTCAAAACAAAACCTTTTCACCCAACTATTTGGTGATTGATACCATCAAGTAGGGTCACCATATTAGTAACACAAGCATCAATATAAGAAGTAGAGATGAAGAAGGATCGGATGAACACTAAAACAACACAATAATGAATAAATATGATAAAGCATGTGAGAGTAATATTGTAAAAGTGAATAAACCAACCTCAAGTGAGAGGGCTTACAAGGATATTTATAGGGCAAGGAGCTTAGCAAATACAACTAGCATCCTTCCCTTCTTATGGGTTTGGGCCAAGGCTATGGGCTTAAGACAAGCCTTGACATGATAACTAGCATAAAAGCTTGGCAATTAAGCTAACTATTACATATTAATTACTAACACTTTAATTCTAGTTTAGGAGTGATTCCAACAATCATTTAATGAATGTATAGTCCCTTATTAAATGCTATTTAGATAATTGAATAACCTAATTGGTACTATTTACCTTATCTAATTAATTAACGTGATGGAAAAAGAATGCTTAAAAATATTTTCCCTGATTATGAGTATCATTTTTTTTAAACCATTTTGTAATTCACTTATTTTCCGTTTGTTATCATTGATTCTTTTTGGAAAAGACTATAGTATAGGGCAAAATGTATGAAAAGACACTCAACTTACTATCAATTTCTAATTGAGGTATCAAACTTTAATTTTATCAATTTAAGGTACTTAAGTATAAAGCATGATTAAATTGATGCAACCAACATGTTTCTCTCAAAATTAGCCGGTTACTTAAGCTACATCATGCTCATTTTTTTATTTTGAAATCTTAATAAACAACTTTTAAACATTTTAAATAAAAACTTCTAAACCCTCTTTCTAAAATCTCCAAATACTCTAATCGAATTTTGTGATCTATTCTAATATCTTCTACCTAAACTATGTAACGTAAGGAGACAAAACACATAGAGCACTCAAACTTATATAACCTATAACAAAAAATTGATTTAATATATATATATATATATATATATATATATATATATTATACGTAGTAGTACAATTGCTTCATCTTCAAGAATTGAGCTTGTTAGGTCACTAGTTTTACAACACAAGCTTATTAGAGAAGAGATATATGATGAACAAGTTATACACACACACACATACCTAATAATAACACGGGTTAAAGCATATAGAGTGAAAGAGAGAATAACTTGAACAACCAACCTTCAAATGAAGGTTTACAAGAGGTATTTATAGGAGGAAGCTAGGCAACACTTAGTTCCCTTCCTATCCTTATTTGGCTTGGGTCAAGCTTATGGGCCTTCTACATAAGCTTGACCTTAAACAAACATAAAGGCCATAATAAAGCTACCTATTACATATGAAATATAAATACTTGAAATATGTTTAGGAGTGATTCCAACAATCTCCCCCTCAAGTATATATGAATGAAAACGTGAAGGCGCTGATGTAATAGTAGTCAGACGCCTTCTCGACATTCTTCTTCTTGTGAGAAGAATTGCCTTGATTCAACAATCTCCCCAAAGGTAGAGAGATAGTTATCTTTGAACAGTTATGCTTTGACGCCATCTTTAACTTTGTTCTTTGATCATTGTTCTTTGTGGTGAAATTGATAGTATGTTGTTGTTCCGCGACGTCCGCTTCGCTAAAGTTCGCCACGCCCAAGTGTCTCCACGCCATTCTTCAACATGCTCACACGCTCTTTTGACGTTGGAAATCAATACTGATGAAGTTCTTTAAGTCTTTGACTTTGTAGATTCTTTGGTTTGATGAAGAATCATCGACCGTTGTGTTGCTTTTTTGAATAGAACTTCCATTAGTGATGATGTTGGCGCGTGAGCATGAGAAGAATCAAGACGATCATCCCGGCCCTGAGCTTCCATAAGAAGAAAACATTTCAAACGGTTAGTAATAAGCGGTTTCCGGCACTTACAAGTTTGAATTTCGAGAGTGTTAACAAAGATAGTGTGAAACACAACTCTAATCTTACAAAGGCCGCTCTTGAACCTGAGTCCCACAAGTGAGATAACGCTGATAAACAAGTACATCTACGATTCAGATGAGTCGCCGAGGTACAATCAAGCATCACCTCACGATCAGACCGCTTGAGACACACCCGCTTAATCCACGGGAGTTACCGAAGTGACCTCGCCGACAGGTCGTTTGATGTTGACCCCGGCAGAGTTTCCATTCAATCACCGAGGATCACAGATGTGAACTCTCATAAATGTTCTCGCTGTGATTGCTAAGATCTGTGAAGGACTCGATATGAACCATCATGATCTTATTGTTGATCATCAAGTGATTAAATGTCAAGTGTTCCTAAGAGATCTTTTGATGAATCTCGTGGCTATAGACTCAATAGTGCTGCTTTTGGTTTTCCGGCGGAGACTAGGGAGAGGGTCTCCTTCTTCAATACCAACAATCTCTAGGAGAAAGCCGATAGTTTACGTAGGGTTCCCCGTGAGAATGAAACAAGCTTCTGTTGAGAGAAACTTGAGTGGATAAGAAGGTTTAGTGCATGCGCCACTGGGTCCATGACGACTTTTAATCTTCAATACCGCGCCACTAGTGACAACCAAGAGTATATGAATTGAACCCGTGTTCTAAGTTGAATAATCTGGAGGGCTATTTCTTTTCACCCTTTTCTTTGCATTTCTTTTAATTCTTCAACTCCTTCTTTCTCCGATTCTCATTTTCTCCTTTTTACAATCATACCTAAGGACTTCTAAATACTAACTATTTGTGGTGTCCTTGGGTAGATCCTCCGCTCCACTAAGGATCATAGGACGGTTATTCCTAACCTTAGTCACCTTATAACTCCATGACTAACCTATATTTGCCATTAAAACCATCGATGAAAAAATGTCTCAAAGTGTTTGTTAATGAAAAACATTTTAGTACCACTGTTGAGATAAGATTTTGCATAAATACTCCCCTTCCACATGTGCTTAAGAGTTTTAATGGTTAAAATGCACAGTGAGGAAAGAGCGCGACATTTTGAATTGATTCACTCAAGATAGACAATCCCTCATGAGACACTAAGCACGCTGCATAGTTAAAGAGTTACATTGTCCGCTTTTAGGTGACAACTAGCTCTAATAACTACCTTGAAGGTGTAGACAAACCTTGGAAGGTTGTCAAACCCGCCAGAGTTCATGTCTATCAAAAGTTTCTCGAATGGTACATTCTACTCGCACAAGTCCTTTATGAGACACGCTACATCACTAGCTTAACTAGCTTGAAATTATTACCCGCCCAGACAAGTCTTTTCAAGTTACTAACAGCTAGTATCACAATTGTTGGTTAAGTCCGAGGTACACAGATTCATTTGCATTTTACACAACATATTTCTTATCACATATTTTCTCCCCCTCAAAATGGCATATTAAAGTGTTATTTTTGAAACGTTTGAGAATAAATATGACCATTTCAAGTGTTGCGGGAAGAATGACCACTGTGAACAATTTGTGAACAAAGTTTCAAATACTCCCCTCAACAAGTGATATAAACGGTTGAGGTTTTGAAAGTCTTAAGGGAAAGTACTTGTTCTTTTGAGCAAAACCTTGAAAAATGAAAGGTTTGATAGGTTTTACTCAAAAGTAAGAAGCTTTCGCTCCTTTTAATAAGGATTGTGGCATGAAGCGCACTACGTGGTCCTTTCTTGACAATTACGGGTTGTACACTGTTATGTGTGCACAAGCCATTGACATATTAAATCACACATCCAAAATTATGAAGGAAACAATTCAAGGGGTACCAAGAAGTGCAGTGATGTTCCTGTGAGCGCGATGGCTGAAAGCCGGTGATGTTTCTCCGGTCACCACCAACATAGCTTTCCAATCGTCAATCGATCCCCTCAACAACCGCTCATCAATCATGGTGATGATCCTTCTCACATCCCTCCTTTCCCGAATTCCGCATTACGTAGACCCCACTTTCAGCGTATATCCTTCAACTCAGATGCTAATCCGCCCCTAACCAGCTTCAAAGTATGATCCCCGACCTTCTGAAGATCACTACACGCCATTAAGCGTTTCTTTGAAGTTCGCGTAAACAACTCCCAAAGGTTTGCCGATGAGCGATATTGAGGTAGCCGATTGAGATCGGAAGAGTAAGCATGGAGGAGTGAGGTTGACACGCCGCCCGATAAGATTCAACAGCCATCCGATATCTTCAACACGCTCTTTGATCACAATGCGTCTAATGAAGATGAGAACTGACTTGATAAATTCACGCTGAACTTCAGTCGAGAATTGTCTCATATGCACTGCACTCTTGGCAAGGTACATGTCTTCGATGTCGCTGAGGGACAAGTTCTCAAAGTCAGCCTCGGAGAATCCATAGTCCTCGCTTCATCTTGTCGCTTGACTATGATATTCTTTAAAAATGAATAGTCCCACTTAGACTTGAGATCAATGTGTTTGATGGCCACGATGTCCTTAGAACTATATAATGCATGTTGAGACTTCAACCAAGTCAGAGTAGATTCTTCGCGCTCGTGCCAATGATGAATCCCATACAATGCATCTTGGTCGTATGCTTGCACGCTGTCAGAAAACAAGTGATTTGCACGTTCCTCGATAGCTATGCGTTTGAGTAAATAGTCACTGAATGGAAGAGTCAATGATGTAGCGTATTTTCGCAACCATCGCTACCGTAAGAGAAAATCCGTGTCTCGTTAAAGAAGTATCGAAGGGAATCCGTGGTTCGCCTCTGCTGGCCAATGGTCGGTAGGGTTTGGTCCAATCGGTGTAGTATGGAGGGTTGTCCCTTTGTGTGAAGTCAATGTTTGCTTCCGGATTGAGCCAATCCATGTCGTTAGACATAGCTCGGTCGATGTTCTCAAGATGATATTCGACCTCGAGGCGCTTTCGAGCTGCTTTAAGAAGTTGGAATGCTTCATTCTTGATTCGCTTCAACTCAGATTTCGTCATTTTCTTCACATGGAACTTTTCTTGCAAAAGTTTTACGTGCTCCAATGTAGAACCGTCTACCAATTCTTGACCTTCATCGTAGGTAGGAGTTTGATTGACAAGTGTGGAGAACCATTCAAACTCTTCGGTTTTATCGTCATCTAGCCATGAGACCACTCCGTGATGAGCGTCTTCTTCTTCTTTTGGAAGGCCTTGATGATGATATCGGTTTCTCGACTTGTTTGGGTGAGGTGGGTTGTTGTCGGGCTCAAGGACCTCTTCTTCATCGCCACCACCCGTATACTCAAAGTAATCACCGTTTTATGAGTCGTGGTGGTAACTCGAATCGCCCCAGGTTTATCAAGAGAAGACCGAGGTGGAGGAGACTTTTGTTGAGAAGAAGTTCGTGGTGGAGGAGGTGGCGTAGAGGTAGATTTACCGCATCGCTTCCGACGCTTAGGTGCGTAATCCTTATCCTTATCATCGCCATCTCTGGTCGCTTGGTTAGTTGATCACCGACTCTTTGCATGATGATCTCGAAGTTGAAAATCAAGTAGATTTTCGAAAAATTTAGCTTCATCCGGCAGTAAACGCTCCTGCATCGCTTTGACATTTGTATCACAAGTTTAGCGATTAACTCGCATTCGAGAGATCACCTTCTTTGGCCATTGTATTTTTAACCAATGCTACGATGTTAGGGGTGAGTTGTCTGAAAATATTTCTCTAGTCACACCGGGACAAGGTCAAGAAGAAACTTGTGAGTATGATCTCTGCTATCTTTTCCAGCTCTTTTGGACTTTAGGAACGATATCCCTAAGGTACTTGTTAGTGTAACCTTCGATCATTTCGCTCAGCCTCTTTACGATGACTCTTCATGAACTTCTGAACAAATTCCCTTTCTTTCTCCATCTTGTCAGGCTCGTCATACATATATATGTGATGTGATCAAGAAAGAAATTTAGCTTTTGTAGAGCACGCTTTTCTTTCTCGACTTGTTTGACGCCTTTGTGAATTCGCTTATGAGCTTGAGAAATCCAAGATCGAGGTGGTTTCTTCACAGATTTGGATGATGATTTTGTTGATCTTATAGATGGTGGTTGTGATGAATGAGATGAAGAGATCGATGATGAGGAGACATGAGGAGACTTCATGTCCTTAGGAGTTTCGAGGTTTTCTCCTTTGGAGTGTGTTGACTGCCTAGAAGAAACTTAGTATAATCATCCTCGCCATCCTTTTTTTAGACTTTTCTTTCTCGTGCCGCTTTCAAAATCATACCTCACCAGTGTCCTCACAGGCGTTGTTGTTGCACAAGAGTGGTGGCACCGCATCCCTTATCGGGTCGATTAACCATCAGATCCGGGAGGTGGGCAGCACCACTTGATCCTCCTGCCACCCATTTGATCTTTAGCAAATTCTTCGCCTTTTGAATATGAAGATGTCTAACTAATGTGAAATCTTCATGTATGATTGATCCAATTGCTCTTCTTCTTCTTCTTCGAGCTTTCATCATGAGTCTCAAGTACGTGAGTCTTTCCTTTGCCATGTTCACTATTGGACTTGGAGGTTTAGCTGCTGAGGAGGGGTTATTGCTGCAGATTCAGAGAAGGTAATCTCTTCATCTCGTGTCAAGCACCTTCAGAGCTCGCCCACAAGCTTTCTTTTGCGGTTCGGGTTTGGGAATTGGGATGGGAGCAAAAGCTTCCTTAGATGGAACAACTTTGAAGGAGGGTTCCTCTGGGGAACTTCCTTGACTCACAAGATTTGCCGCATTTCCCCGCACTCCTCTTTGGTTCTCCTACAGTGTGTTCCGTAAGATTTTTCACGAGATGACCAACTTTGCCTTGTCCGACCGCTTCCATACCTTTTGTATGTTTCGAGCTTTCGACATCTTCGCTAGAAGGAAATCGCACAAAGACCTTGTTTCTTTGTAGACGCTTTCCTTGATTCTAACAGATAGAATGGGTTCCGCAACATGTCGCGGATTTTCGGGTCATTGAGCCTCTGGGAATGTCGATGAAGTCCAAGTGCTCTCTGGATCAACAATTTTGTATATCCGATGTAGGGAATCTTTGAGCCAAGTTTGTTGAGAAATGACATCATGTCATCCCAAATCGAGCTTCGATAGCTTATGTGTTTCTTGTTGACCAATGCCCGTAATATTTGCAGCTCCATGAGCTTAGGGTGCTCATAGCCGCCGCCACGCACCAATGACTTGGTGATGATCATGTAGAGAGTTCTCCGTGGTTGAGGAATACTCTTAAGCTCTACGTGAGAATGCTTGGTGATTACTCCCGTAGCCTCGTCATAACCGATATTGATTAAGAATTGGAGAGTGAGCTCTTCAACAGGTGTGGCATATAGTTTGGTTGGATCGACATCGTGAATTAGGAGAATGTGCTCTTAAGTCTGCAGGCAGTGTAATGGTGACTTGTTTGTGATTCAGAGTCACCGCCACAAAGCAGCTTGTCCTTTGACCCTTTCCATAGTGTTCCGTAATCGTTGGATGTAGATCTCGTGAACAGTTGCAGAGTGTGAAAGCATGTTCGATACGGATGAGTCCTCTAATATCAATAGCAATTAAACATGAAGATTCAGAGCAAGTGAGGTTGTCAAAGTCAACACGGAGATTATTCTTTCCTATCTTCATTGTATAGCCATGAGGATAGATATCAGCAATGGAGAGAACTTCAGTGCATCCATATTCATTTGTTCACCATGTCGTGATCTCAAATAACATTAGCCAAAAGAACCAACATATCGGAAGACATAATGTTAGTCAACAGAAGGTCTTATTGTCTAGTTATTGAATGTACAGGGTCAATGATTGTTACGAGTCCTAAGTCACTTGTTTGTTCAATAGTCCAATGACGCCGTGAAAAGTTTCAGGAGTTAGTTAACTTTAAGTTTTAAAGTTTATGTTATCACTTATTGTTCACTACATATCAAACGATTTCAAGTTTATTAGTGACATTTTAGGATTCGTGATGATATGATTAGTTTATTTACAAGTTTGTACACGTAACAATTCATAACTAAGGTATGATCACGGCTTATGCGTAGGATTGGTAAAGTTATGCGTAGACAGGAAGGATATATGCGTAGGCTTAACTTACGCCAGATCTAACTTACGCTGCAAGAAGTGTTACGCCGTAGGAAAAAGAGGACCTTATGCGAGCTTATGCGTAGGCATATATTAACCTTACGCTGCAAGGCTACCGTAAGAGTTGACCTTATGCGTAGAGGTCATCAAGCACGCATATCCTTCACAGATACGCCGTAGTCCCATATGTAGAACCTTATGCCAGAAGCTATGCTTAAGACTAATCTTACGATAACAAGCTACGCCGTAAGGTGATCCTTATGCGAGATTAACAACAACCTTGATTCTCAATATTACGTGTGCAAGCCTCAAATAAAGCATCATATCATCAATGTTTAACACATAACATTCATTTTATGACAGATCAAAAACACAATTGGACAGCTTTCATGCGCGTAGAAATCCTTACGCCAGAAGACTCAAAACCCTAATTCTACGCAGATGAAATCTAGCCATGGATTATGCACCAAAGTTTTTCTTGTATATCTTAGATGTTGTGAGATCATATTGACCAAGTTTTAACACTTAGTTTGTAGTGAATCAAAAATACCCAATTTTTAGAACATTAAACCCTAATTCCTAATTCTGAATCAATTGAGGTTTCTGGGTGGTTATAAGGCATGGATATCATCAATTCATCATCACATAAGCATAACACAACAATCTTTTTGACCAAAACACTTCACATCTAAAAATACCCAATTCGACTCATAAACCCTAATTTTCAAAAATCATCAATTAGTGTTTCAGGGTGGATTTTGATGGTTAAAATGGCATCATTGATGTATTATGAACGTTTTGACACAAATCATTTAACCACAAACACACACATATTGATTGTGTGTTCTTACGCATAAGCGTAGAACACTAAATCATGCGTAGAACACGCTTTTAGCCGAGGATTTTCATGAAATTCAAAACCTTATCTTAAAACATGTTGTGATCACAAAACACTTACAAGATGATGATCAAAACACGGTTTTCTTGAGTGAATCTTAAGCTTAGGATGGTTTTAGGTTTTTGTAATAAATGAGAAGTGAAAGTTAGGTGGAGGGTGTTTTATTAAAAGTAAGTTTAACCTTTTGACAGTTTTGGTCCCTCCACCTTTTCCATTTTCATCCAAAGCCTTTTAACTTCCATTTTTGGTTACCAAATGAAGATTTTTGAAAGAAACTTGACTACACTCCCCTCGACTTGAGAAAATAATGAAAGGTTATAAATTTAAGTCCGAGGAGTGTCTTTGAACCGTGAAATGTACCACCATTTGTAAAAGAATCAACCGAGATATGATAACATGCAAGTACAATGATGTTTTGAAACAGCTTATGGATTATTTTTCCCCTCAACACTTGATCGGAAAAATAATGAATTTTGAAAGATTAAAGTGTTGACGGAAGAAATGTACTTGCAATGTTGAAAGAAAAGTAGATTAGAAGAATATTTTTGTTGTTTTTATCATGTTTTATAATTTTGTATTTTGTTTTTGAAAAAGTATTTACAAAAGAAGAATTTGGTGTTTGATGTGTTTTAAGATGCTTTAGAGGTCATCCAATTCCTCTTGAGTCAAACACCTCATACCAATCCCGTGGACCAACTCATTAAACCTAGCAGGAGGCAAGGCTTTGGTGAGAAGATCTGCCAATTGGTATTCAGTACCCACAAAATATAATTCAACAAGACCGCTCCACGGATCCTTGATGAAATGATATCGAAGATCGATGTGCTTTGATTTCGAAAGTAAATAACCGAGTTGCACGAGATCGCAATGGCACTGATTGTCGCAGCAGGATTCTCAAATACGTAACCATAGTCTTTGAGTTGTGTTCTCATCCATATGACTTGAGCACAACATGCCGAAATGGCTACATATTCTCGCTTCTGGGCTGATGACCATGTACAATCCTCGCTTCTTCGATTGCCAAGACACCCGCTTATCACCAAGAAATTGTAAAGCTCCCCAAGTACTTTTCCGTGAGTCTAAGCATCCCGCGCGGTCGCGATCTCAAAAGCGATTAGTTCAAAACCGTAATCCTTCTGATACCGGATCCCCAAGTTAATGGTTCCCTTTATGTATCAGAGGATTCTTTTAGCCTTTGAGAGGTGGGTTTCAGCTGGTCGCGACCGATAACGGAGCATAGATAAACGGAAAGACAATATCGGTCTCGCTAGTCGTTAGATACATGAGAGACCCAATAATACTTCGGTATTTGGTAGGGTCAACCAATTTCCCATGTAAATCACTGCCTAACTTCTTGGTATGAGCCATTGGTGTGGCATAGGTGTCACATGTTTTCATTCCAAATTTGTTTAACAATTCAAGGGCATATTTGGACTGACTCAAGAAAATACCACGGGTTGATTGATGAACTTGTAACCTGAGAAAGAATGTAAGTTCACCCATCATGGACATTTCAAAATTTTTCTTCATTAGTTTTGCAAAAGCGATTGAAAACTTTTATGTGTAGACCCAAAAATGATGTCATCCACGGAAATTTGAACAATTAAGATATGTTCCCCGTGATATTGTATAAAAAGAGTTGGGTCAACCGAACCTTTGGTGAAATTATTAGCAATGAGGTAAGATGATAGCTTATCGCACTCATGCCCGAGGGCTTGTTTGAGACCATACAGAGCTTTGTTCGCTTTGTAGACATGATTCGAAACTCGTGATCAACGATCCATCCGTTGGCCGACATAAACCGCTTTAAGTTGTCCATTGAGAAACGCAGCTTTGACATCCATCCGATAGACCGCTATATTCATATGAGCCGCTAACGCTAGAAATATCCCAATGTTCTCAAGACGAGCAACCGGAGCAAAAGATTCTTCAAAGTCTAATCCCTCTTCCTGACGATAACCCTTAGCCACCGTGACGCGACTTGTTTCGATGACGCTCCTTCAAAGATCCAATTTGTTTTTCCAAATCCATTTTAGACCAATGACGAGACTCGTTGGTCTTTCAACCAGCCTCCCATACTTCAAGACGCTTGAATTGGTTGAGTTCTTCTTGCATGGATTCAATCCAGTTGTCTTTTGTCATTGCGTCTTTGATGTTTTAGGTTCTGATTGGCAGATAGTGAGTGCATAAATGCAATGTTCACCGCCTCGCAGTGAAGACGCTGTCTCGTGAACGACCGGTTGATTCGTTGCCAATAATGTTTTCCAGAGGATGGTCTTTCGTCCATCTATGTGTGGAGGGTTGATGTTGGTATACATTGTGCGATTCTGAGGATTCAAATGGTTTGTTGAAGATTCCGCGACATCCGTGCGTTAGCATTCATTAGCAAACGGGTTGAAGAACGATTTGGATCAAAATCGCAGTGGGGGTACTTCATTCGTAATATCATCACCGGTTCATCATTGTTGGAAGCGTGTGTTCAACTGCTGTGTTGAGTCAACTGTGTAGGTGCATCTTCAACAAAGAGTTGTTGTAGCAGTGTGTATCGTATAGGAATATTATCGTTGTGCAATGAAACAAATGGATACACCGAGCACGCTCATCAATATCGCCACGTAACGTAGGAGCAAATAACCTTTCCATTTGTTGACGAAGTGAGCCGAGGGCTTTCTTCACCGATGATGGGGTTGAGGGAAGTTTAAACGGTTGTGACCGGTTCTAAGTCGTTATACTCGTAAGCCATTTCAAGAAGTTCATCAAATGAGCATGAATCGCTTCCATCAACTCGCTTTGTACGACGATTCCTGATTCGAAACCTTTGGAATTATCACAAGATCCCATAAAGACTCCAATGTCGACTTTGGCTTTGAGCTTCCAAAGTCATCACGATCATTATTCGGATAGCAAAGAGATCCAAATACATGAAAGTGATTTAGATTCGGTTTTCGCATGGACAAGCTCAAAGGTGTTTTGTTGTATGCTGGTGATCATAGAACGGTTTTGAGTATAGCATGCGAGATACGTTTCCCATAAGTAATGAAGTTTAGCATTTATTAACATTGTTCTGCAGCTTCCACTAACGCTCGTTTCGCCTTCAACAACCCGCTTTGTTCAGTGTACGCAATAGATGTTTGATGTCAATTCCCACTTTCTCATAGAATTCAATTAAGGGTTTTGTTAACAAATTCGCCTCGCTCTCGATGATTCCGACGTGTTTCGGAGTCAACCGTATTTTGTGAGAAAGGTGATGATCATTTGTGGAGCTTGGTCTTTGCTACTAAGAAAGTAGACCCAAGTCCATCGAGAGTAGTCATCAACAATTACTAAAATGTAGCGTTTGCCATTGATCGCTTGCACGCCAAGACGGGCCACACAAATCCATGTGAAGAAGATGAAGCACATGCCGAGTCGTGTTCCACCTTTGAAGGAAAATGAGCACGAAGTGCTTTTCCTTGTTCACAAGTCGAGCAAAGGTGATCTTTTGAATACCGGAATCGCGGGAGTCCTTCAACTAGTTTGTGTCGAGCAAGGTTGGTGATGGTTTGAAAGTTTAGATGTGAGAGACGACGGTGCCATAGCCAGTATTTTGTTGATGTTGCCTTTAGAGTAAGCAAACGAGAGGAAGCAACCATGTCTTGCATAGAGATAGTGTAGAGACTAGAATTACGCGAGCCGCATATAAGGTCATTTCCTTGTAGATCACTTAATGAAACAAGTTTTCCCCTAAAGCAACCTCCAAATCTCCATCACAAAATTGACCTACTGAAACAGATTGTGACCGAGGCCTTCCACATAGTAAACCCTGCTAATTTCGATGTTCCCAGTGACATAATCTCCGTGAGCCCATGATAGTCGCTAAGTGATCATTCCCTAACCCGACAAAGGCCAATGAACTTTGCAATAAAGTTTGATAACAGCTTAAGATTGCCTCATATGTGCGGGAACATCCGCTATCAACAATCCAGAATGATCAGACACCGTGATTACATAATGCATTACACACTGATGGAATAGAAGTAGATGTGGAACCCGAAATGTTAGAGGGTTCCATAGCAGCTTTAGTAGATATACACACATCAATAGCTTTAGGTATCCACTTAAATCCTAGTGTGTTATATATCCATTTCTGCCATCTATAACTACTCTTAGCTTTAGTCTTAGTGAATTCACTAGGTGGTACTACATTCTAGGAGGTGAAACCGAGCTACAGGACGCGAATATTCTTAGAATCTAAAGATGGCGTCTACCGCAATGCACTTAGAAAGATTAGTGGGCCTAGAGGTATTCCGGTGCCTAGGATTCCTTAAACGAGAGATGATAGCTTTAGCAACACATTTATCATGACAATCAGAATTCATACTTTTACGACAATTAACACAAGGTGCATTAGATCAATATCAAAAGTACTTAACGGTTTAGCATTCGCTACATCACTATTTCTATTACATTTGCTAGACGCAATATCTATAGTGGAGGCAACGTGTGTCTTATTCAGAGTCCTAGGGTGTTCTTCTACTTTAGCATTCCTGATTGATCTTTTCTTAGGTCGTAACTTCCTATTCTTCATTGAGTGCTCCTAGGCCGTGAAGTGCGGACGCTTGGAAAAGGCTCAACTATTCCTGCTTCAAGAGAAGGAAGCACGCTAGCTACTTGTGATTTGGCAGTAGAGATTCTAGGTGCATGAGTACTAAGTGTTACGCGGGCTAATCTCTTAATGATTGTTGGCGGAAGTTGTTCATACTTTCCTAACATTCCTCTTAACTTAATGATAGTGTGAATCGATCTTGATTTTCGTGACCTAACATTTCAAAGAAAATGCATAACTTCTTTAGTGTGTGCAAGATAATGATCAAGTTCATTTGATGCTTCATCACGAATCTTTTTGAGTAAATCAAATATGACACCATATTCTTTTAACTTTTACAAGTTCTTGTTCATATTTTGAGATTTGACACTTGAAAGACACGATTTGATCATCCAGCTGCTCAAATTTAGAATCAAGGTTTTGCACGCGAATCGTTGATTTTGTGTTGAAAAGCAAGTTGTTGATCGTGAATATCTTTTTGACACCAATTAAGACGACGTATTGCATTTGAAAGTTCGTTTGACAATCGCTTGTTTTCAACCTAAGGACTCGACCGAAGCACATTATCGCTGTTCTCAACATTTACCACGTATAACAAGACGCCAGAGATATTATCAAATGCATATGACAACTAATTCAATAACACAACATTATGAACATCCGCACGTATAACATCTTCCAAGAGTCGATCAACATCTTTTCTTAACATTTCTTTTTTACGCTTAGTGTTTGAAATAGATGTTTCGCTTTCAAAACGCTTTTCATGACCCCAAGTTCCTTATGAAAATCCTTTTCCCAGTCAATTGCACAACTTTTCAAGTTTTTAACATTAGGTAAAAAGATTTTTCAAAATGTCTTTGTTCTCGCCAGAGGCTTATTGAAAATGTTCAACTTTGATTTCAGACGATATTCTATCTCATGTTGTAAAATTTTGAGGTCAGCCATGAAAATGTCAAAATATCGAAGAATTTTTCGATTTTCAAGTTGTGAGTTTACTTCACTAATGGAAGGTAAAGGACCATAAGTTTGTGCAAAGTCCGTTTTGGGATTAACAATAGAAGACTCAGTGTTCTCGATGATAACTCTTGGTGTGTTGGAAGAACCGCTGGTGTGACGAAGTGACCGGTTTAGAATAATTAAAAGGTTTGTTGTAAACAATGCTTTTAATTTTGATCGACTCGCCTTCCTCGTGATCTAATTCCTCTTGACGATGATATTCAACAACATTCATAATGTAATTATCAATTTTATATTGTGCAATCGGAAACTTCGTGATTTGGTTTGAATGTTTTGGTTGAAAGCTTAGGTTTGTAATCAGGAAGATTCGGTCCATATCCATTTGGATTTGGTTTTAAAGTAAACTTTTCAATGGTCGCGGACCGACTCGCCATGTTTGTAAACAAATGCTTTAAACTCTTTAAGTTTGTTTTGCAAGCCGATGATTTCTTCAAGATGATCATCTATTCGTTGAATGCTTTTTGTATGCGAGAACTGCTTTTTGACAATTTAACAACTCAAATTTTAGCTTTTTGATTTTCCAAGGTGAGAGCGCTAATTTGCTTTTTATGTTCATGTTTCAGCTTGTTCTATTTCGCATAACAAAGCATTCTTCGCTGCTAGATCACGAGACTGCCGCTCTAAATATTTTTCGCTTGATAAGATTTGGCAAAGGTCGCTTCAAAACCGCTTTCACGCTTCTTGAGTTTTGAAAAAGTTGAGTTGCTTTTGTAAACATTCAAAATCCTTTGTTAACAGTGCATTATTACTTTTCAAGTCCCGATTAATGCAACATTATGCAGAATTTGGGATTGTTGGTCTTGAAGTAACGTAACAAGATCCGGATGGGGCAAAAGTTCTTTGTTCAACGCGAGTCACAACATGATCATTATTTAGATCCTCAAGTATGACCACGGAGTCAATTTGATTATCAAGGGAAACCTTTAGGTCATCTTGATCGTCAAATATAACTACGGGGTCTAGTTGAAAATCGCCGAATGAGATGTGATGACTCATTTTGAACATTCCGAGCCTGCCGGATGCGATGTTGGCGAGATATGAGATCGAGATAAATATGGTTTGTTCGGTACCGAGACAAGCCATCGCTGTCATACATCGACCTGTCACCATGTGTAACGCCGCATATTAGCCATCAACATAATGTACCGCATTGGCCTCGCAAGTCCTCCATATCATCATCCGAAGTCAGATTTGCCATAAAGCTCGCTTCTTTGTCTCGGAGAGTTCCACCAGCTTCATCCTTAAGAGCCAAAAGAAGAGCCTCTTGAAATAAGCACGCCTCTTAGTCCTTGGCTTTGGGCATGCATTAGCCAGTGTCCCTTCATTGCAAGTAGCATCAAGACCATTCAACCCATGCCGAGCATTTCCCTGCTCCACCACTTGAGCTCATGTTATTCCTACCCACAAAGATAAACCCTTGACCACCGCCATCCGACGCACCATAATCACGATTCTCAACTTCAACACGCCCATTGTTCACAAATGCCTTGAGTCCGTGTTAGATGAGGAACTAATACGATTGTTGGATTTGTTGGTATAACGGCCAAAAGCATTAGCAATCATCACAAATCCTTGTTGCAATGCTTTGAACGGATCGATTTCCTCAAGAGCTTCAATCGACATATGCTTGAGCATTGTTGTTGTATGGAACCAATTGATTTTGTTGAGGTTGCGGTTGTTGTTGTGAAGATGTGTTTGAAGCGCTTGGTTGAGTTGCCGGGTTGAGAGGATAATTGCTGAGCATACAAGGCAAGTTGTTGATTGTCCGGTGTGATTGGTAGCAATTTGAGCACGGAGAATCCTTTCCCATCAACTTCCTTTCATGAGGTTTCAAGTAATCGCACAACAATCCATAGGAAGATTGATGCATGTTCTTCGCTTGACGGAGAAAAATGACATACTTCTCCCATTCAGGACCAAGACTACTCAGGAACTTAGTATTCATCGCAATTCTTGGCATGATGATGTTGTGTTTATCCAAATCATTGATGATGTCCGAAAATCTATGATGATAGGACTCTAGTGTCTCTCCGTGTTCAATCATGAAGTGTTCATACGCCAAGTAAATTTTGGATTCCAAATCCTCCTCGATTGAGTACGATCCTTCCATAAGAAGACCTAATATGATCCCACATTTTTGTGCAGCCTTTTGAGCATCAACACTACGAAGAATTGGGTTTGGTAATCCTAAGAGGATGTATTCCATTGCAAGTTCATCAACTTCATAGTGTAGAAGTTCTCAGAGGATTTAAATCTGCAACAAGAGCAATGTTGGTTTGTTCATCTCCTGGTGGAATGGCATTTGGATCTCCGGGTACAATGATAGTAGGCATCTCAAATGGACCTTCTAAGATAACCCTCTTTAAGAACTTTCCATGTGGCTTCTTCAGATCACAAAACCTAAAGAACCTTATCACCCATTGATCATAGTTTCCGGAGTGAGCATTGGAGGTCTATCAAGTGATCCTGCCTCATGAATTGATTGTTGGTCGCTTAAAGCTTCACATCTTTGCAAAACCAAGTTGGTTCCTTCATAGTGTTCCTTGATGGATGTTGATTGAATTCATTTGTGTATGGTTGAACTTGAAGACTTGGTGGTGGTTGAACCATTTGAGGTTGTGGATTTGCCGCAAGTTGTGGAGTATGTTGTTGATTAAATTGTTGTTGATAAATTGCTTGTTGTTGATTCCATTGCCGATGTTGTGGACTTAGTTGTTGTTGTTGTTGAGGATAAGTGTAAGGGAAATAGTTAGAGTATGGTGGTTGTGACATGTTGATAAACTTGTGTGGTAAAATGGATCTTTGTAGTCGAATGAACCTTTGTTGATGAAGTGTCCTTAGGCGTAGAAAAGACAAGAACCAAGTAGCACTTATGCGCGTAAAAACAAAAGTTACGCGTAACAACGAGAGTTACGCGTAGGTTTTAGCTTACGCTGCGTAGAAAAAAAATCAAAGTTATGCGTAGACAACAAAGTTAGCGCTGTGGCGTAGGATTTAGCTTATGCGTAAGACGCTTAGCGTAAGAAAATCTTAAAGGATTTCAGTTTGAACTTTACCGTAATTTTAGGTTTTATCTCAAATGATCTTTTACACTTCACAAAGGCAAAAGATATCCAAAGTCGACGATTTTCAGTGCTTATCCAAGCAAGAAAACACGGAGTAAACCATTTAAAACTAAGATCAAACCAAGGAATAACTTACGCAGTAGTTTTAGGTTTTATACGCGTATTTAGATTACTGTAATATTGATTTTGCCCAAAGATGTTTCTAAACCCGATTTTTGTGATGAAATAGCTTCAATATCACCAAAATAACACAAAAGTGTGAAACTTGATGATCCAAAGCTTCAAAACAAGCACGCTGTAGGAAAGCACCCTTGTACAAAAACAAGCTTAAAATCCACGAGGAAAACACGTAAAGTTCCAAACTTTTGCCAAAAACCAATAGTTTAACACCTAATAACGTTGAAAGTACAAGAATCTTGGATTCAAAAGTGTAAAAAAATCAGTTTTTAAGTTTAACCAAAGATTGTGTTATCTTTACGCAGTAAGACCCAAAGCCAAAACTTCTGAAAACAAAGTGTACACCCAACTATTTGGCGATTGATACCACTGTTAGGTCACTATTTTTACAACACAAGCTTATAGAGAAAGAGATGAGGCGATTGAACAAGCTATCCAAACACACACACACGTATGAATAAACACGGTTAAGGAAATGAGTGAGTGAAAGAGAATAACTTGAACAACCAACCTTCAAATGAAGGTTTACAAGAGGTATTTATAGGAGGGAAGCTAGGGCAACACTCCTAGTTCCCTTCCTATCCTTATTGGGCTTGGGTCAAGCTTATGGGCCTTCTACATAAGCTTGACCTTAAACAAACATAAAGGCCATTATAAAGCTACCTATTACATATGAAATATAAATACTTGAAATAATCGCTTAGGAGGATTCCAACATCGCCGAGCTATGTCTAATCCACATGGATTGGCTCAATCCGAAGCAACATACGCTGACTGGCACAAACTGTGGACAACCCTCCATACTACATAATCGATTGGACCAAACCTCTACCGACCATTGGCCAAACAGACGTAACCACGATTCCCTTCCGATACTTTTAACAGAGACTCGATTTTCTTACACGGTAGCTGCATGGTTCGCGAAAATACGCTACATCATTGACTCTTCCATTCCCAAATGCTATTTACTCAAACCGCATAGCTATCGAGGAACGTAAGTAAATCACTTGTTTTCGACAACGTGCAAGCATACGACCAAGATGCATTGTATGGGATTCATCATTGGCCTGACCGTCGAAGAATCTACTACGTGGCTGCCCGGGTTCGTAAGTCTCAACATGCGTATAGTTCTAAGGACATCGTGGCCATCAAACACATTGATCTTCTCAGTCTGAGCCCAAGCGGGACTATTCATTCTTAAAGAATATCATAGTCAAACGACAAGATGAACAGTACTATGGATTCTCCGAGGCTGACTTTGAGAACTTGTCCCTCAACGACATCAAGACATGTACCTGCCAAGGCATAGAGTCAGATGAGACAATTCTCGACCGGGGTTCAACGTGAATTTATCAAGTCAGTTCTCATCTTCATTAGACGAATTGTGATCAAAGAACGTGTTGAAGATATCCAGATGGTAGTTGAATCTTATCGACGCTGTCAACCTTTCACTCCTCCAATGCTTACTCTTCCCGATCTCAATCAGCTACCTCAATATATACGCCATCGCAAACCTTTCGGAGTTGTTACCGGTGAACTTCAAAGAAACCGCTTAATGTATGCAGTAGTGATCTTCGTAAATTCTGGGATCATACTTTAAGTTGGTGTGGACGGATTAGCATACAGGCTTGAAGGATATACGCCTGAAAGTGGGATCTCGTGAACGCCGGAATTCTCGTGAAAGGAGGGATGAGAAGGATCATCACCATGATTGATGAACGTTGTTCGCACTCGGATCGCCTCGCATCATTGAGAGCTATGGTCGCACCCGTGAGAAACATCAACGCTTTCAACGCCTGCGGCGCACTCCTCGAACATCATCGCACTTCCTAAGTAATTCCTTGAATTGTTTTCTTCATAAGTTTGGATGTATGATTAAATATGTCTATGGCTTGTGCACACATAATGCTGTACAACCCGTAATTGTCAAGAAAGGACCCCGTGGTACGCCTGCTGCCACAATCCTTATAAAAGGAGCGTAAAGCTTCTTACTTTGAGTAAAACCTTCAAACCTTTCACTTTTCAAGGTTTTGCTCAAAAGAACAAGTACTTTCCTTTATGATTTTCAAAACCTCAACCGCTTATATCACTTGTCGGGGAGATTTGAAACTTTGTTCACAAATTGTTCACAAAGTGGTCATTCTTCCCGAACACTCGAATGGTCATATTTATTTCAACGCTTCAAAATGACACTTTAATATGCCATTTTTGAGGGGAGAAAATTGTGTGATAAGAAATATGTTGTACAAAATGCAAATGAATCTCAGGTACCTCGACTTAACCTACTAATTGACGATACTTAACTGTTAGTAACTCGAAAAGACTTGTCCTCGGACGGTAATAACTTCAAGCTAGTTCGCTAGTGATGTAAACGTGTCTCGCAAAGGACTTGTCCAAGTAGAATGTACCATTCGAGAAACTTTTGATAGACATGAACTTCGACCTAAGCCGGACAACCTTCCAAGGTTTGTCTACACCTTCAAGGTAGTTATTAGAGCTAGTTGTCACCTAAAAGCCGACAATGTAACTCTTTAACTATGCAACGTAACCGTGTCTCATGGGGATTGTCTATCTTCAGTGGATCAATTCAAAAGGTGCGCTTTCCTCTCTCTCAGTGCATTTTAACCGTTAAACCTTAAGCACATGAGGGGGAGTATTTATGCAAAATCTTATCTCAACAAGTGGTACTAAAATGTTTTTCATTCACAAACACTTTGAGAGACATTTTTTCATACCGTGGTTTTAATGGCAAACATAGGTTAGTCATGGAGTTATAAGGTGACTAAGGTTAGGAATAACTGTCCTATGATCCGCCAGAGTCGGAGGGATCTACCCAAGGACACTACAAATAGTTAGTATTTAGAAGTCCTTAGGTATGATTGTAAAAAGGAGAAAATGAGAATCTGAGAGAAGGAGTTGAAGAATTAAAAAGAAATGCAAAGAAAAGGGTGAAAAGAAATAGCCCTCCAGATTATTCAACTTGGGGGCGCATTAACCGGTTCAATTTATATATAAAGTTACCGGGTTGTCACTGACGTTTTGTGTATTGAAGATTAAAAGTCGCTATGACCCAAAGGACGATGCACTAAACCTTCTTATCCACTCAAGTTTCTCTCAATAGAAGCTTGTTTCATTCTCACAGGGAACCCTACGTGAAACCATCGGCTTTCTCCCTGTGAGATTGCTGGTATTGAAGAAGGAGACCTCTCCCCTAGTCTCCGCCAGAAAACCAAAACGCATCTATTGAGTCTAGAGCCACTCTAGATTTATCAAAAGATCTCTTGTGAACACTTGACATTTAATCACTTGGATGATCAACTAATAAGATCATCGCTGGTTCATATCGAGTCCTTCAGATCTTAGCAATCCTGTCGAGAACATTTATGAGAGGTTCACACCGGTGATCCTCGCGATTGAATGGAAACTCCCGCCGTGGTACAACATCAAACGTTTCCCCCAAGGCTGTGTCACTTCGGTAACTCCCCGTGGATTACGCGAGTGTGTCTCAAACGTCTACCACAATGCAGGTGACGCTTCTAAGGTACCTCAAATAATTATCTCAATCGTAGGTGTACTTCGGTACATCGCGTGGTTATCTCACTTTGTGGGATCCGATTCAGAACGCCTTTGTAAGAATTAGAGTTGTGCCCTCACACTATGCCAGTTGACACCTCGAAGTTCAAACTTGTAGCAGTGCCGGAAACCGCTTATTACTAACCGCTTGAAATGTTTTCTCTATGGAAGCTCGGAGCTGGATGATCGTGCTGATTCTTCTCATGCTCACGCCAACATCATCACTAATGGAAGTTCTATTTCAAAAGCAACACAAATCGTAATGATTCTTCGTCAAACCAAAGAATCTACAAAGTTAAAGACTTAAAGAACTTCATCAGTATTGAATTCCAACGCCAAAGAGCGTGTGAGCATGTTGAAGAATGACGTGGAGACACCTGGAGCAACGTAATCTCAGGCACTGTAAGTGCACCGATGCGCATAACAACATACTATCACTCACCACAAAGAACAATGATCAAAGAACAAAGTTAATGATGACGTCAAAGCATAACTATTCAAAGATAACTATCTCTACACCGGGAGATTGTTCGATCAAGGCAATTCTTTCTCACAAGAAAGAAGAATGTCGAAGATACGTTACATCGCTACTATTACATCAACGCTTTCACCGCTTTCATTCATATATACTGTGGGGAGATTGTTGGAATCACTCCTAAACAGGATTTCAAGTATTTATATTTCATATGTAATAGGTAGCTTTATTATGGCCTTTAGTTGTTAAGGTCAAGCTTATAGTAGAGGCCCATAAGCTAATTAAGCCCAATAGGGATAGGAAGGGAACTAGGAGTGTTGCCCTAGTTTCCTCCTATAAATACTCTCTTGTAAACCTTCATTCAAGGTTGATTGTTCAAGTTTCTTCTTCATTCACTCTCTTTGCATAACCGGTCATATTATACGTGAGTGTGTGTGTGTTTAGCTTGTTCAATCGCCTCATCCCCTTCTCTTATAAGCTTGTGTTGTAAAACTAGTGACCTAACATCATCCAAGCAAGGGGTCCTTGATTGATTTGTTCCTCCACAAGATTTTTGTAGCAAAGATCTTGTATTTCATATTTCACATATTTGTTGTGTTATAGTTGTGTTGGTTTGGTCCTCCGTGTTAAGGACTTGGTATTTAGCTTTGTACCGGAAAAAGTGTAAGCGACGTTGTGAAGGCTTCTCCACCAAGTTGAAGGAGTCTGTTGACATAGTGCTTGAACTCTCGAGTGGGTGACTCAGGGAGTAGAGTAGGGCAAGGAAGGTGTCCTTGTAGCCGAACCACTATAAATCGGTTGTGTCATTTCTATCCTTTACTTTACTTGCTTTCTTTACTTGAATTACTTATAGATCTATACTTTCTATCAATCCATATGATTTCACATAACATCGAATCTAAAGTTTTTGAAACTAAGTTAAAATCGGCAAAACTATTCAACCCCCCTTCTAGTTTTCCATAATAAGTTTGTTTACCCAATCTATCACCATGTTTAATCTATGTTTGATTGTTTGCTTGTGTTCTTGCATCTCTATCATGTGTAACTAAATTAAGTAGTGTTTGCTTAGATCCAATAAAACCAAGTTATTAATTATTGTTAGTGTTAATACAAATATCGTCATTAAACGTTATTTATATTTTTGATCTTTACCTAAGTTTTGTTAACGACAAAAGTAAATTTATTTTGTATAAAAGCTTAAAGCTTGTCAAGTTTAATAGATATTAAAACAAGCTTTTTCAAACAATATCTTCATCATTCAAGCATTTACATTTGTGATTAGTCATATCTTTATATGACTCTAATCATTATGTATGATAGTAGTTTTAGAATGTTTTAGGTTCTTAAAACCAAACACTACTTAAGTACTTGCATATTTCTAAAAATAGAAATACAACATATGACATCATGTGATGCATCATGGAAATCATTGGAAGATTTCATTAGATATTATGTGTGGATTTGTACTTTCATATCTTACACAATCTTGCATAGATATGGTTGACTTTGGCAAAGATTTTGATATCTTGCTGTCAGACTCTCGGCGGCACCAAAATTCACAACGCGGAACCCTTTTAGGGTCCGCGGTCCGTGGATGCGCCGATGGTTTTGGCTATAAATAGCAAAGCCAAACCAAGTAGTTTTTCATCCCTTTCTATCATACTCTCATACATATCTTCTCTCTAACCTTTCTAACTCAGTTTCATATCATATTAGTGATCTCTTTTGTAGCAAAGAAGATCAAGTCACATTCAAGCTTCAAACGAGAAGTTGGAAGTCTTGTTTGTTTAGTGTTGTATGATCTTGTGTTGATTCATACTTCATTGTTGTATTAAACCATCATAATCTTGTGAGTGTAAGTGGTTAGTATTTTAGTCCTCAAAATACATTGTGTGTGGGAGTGGTTGTACCCTTGGAAAGAACTCGACATCTAGCTTAGTGTCGAAAATAGTGTAAAGGTTTTCTCCGCCGGTGAAAGGAGCTTGTTGACTAGTGAAGTTAAACTCTCGAGTGTGAGACTCGGGGAGTGGAGTAGGGCAAAGAAAAAGAGTCCTTGTAGACCGAACCACTATAAACAAGTTCTTGTGGTTTGATCATTTCTTTCCTTATTTACTCTTTACATATTGCTTGCATATTTCATTAACATATCTAAGATCAATATCAATTGATCTTTCAATAAGTTTCAAAACAAAGTTTTAATTGGTAAACTATTCAACCCCCCCTTCTAGTTTTCTACAATTGGTACCAGAGCCTCGTTGCTCAAGAATTTCTAAAATAACTTGTATTTTATAAACTTGAAACGATCCATGGATTCTAAAAACTTTAAAGAAGGGCAATCTATGCAAAGACCACCACTCTTTGAAACCAATGGATTTATCTATTGGAAAAACCGTTTTGAAACATATGTAAAATCAAAAGATATAGATCTTTGGTTTATTATTGTTAAAGGGATTTTAGTTCTACAACAAAGGATATTTTCGTTGATGAACAAAAGAAATTAGTTGCTAAAAATAATGAAGCTAAAATGATGCTTTATAATGCTTTACCTAGAAAAGAATATGAAAGAATTTTTATGTGTGAAACCGCCAAAGATATTTGGGAATCTTTGATTGTTACACATCAAGGTAATTCACAAGTCAAGGATAACAAAATTGATCTTCTTGTTCAACAATATGAACAATTTGTTATCCCTGAAGATGAAACCATTGATTGTGGCTTTGCTCGCTTTAATACTATTATTACATCACTTAAAGCACTTGATGAATCTTTTCGTAGTAAGAACTTTGTCAGGAATTTCTTAGAGCACTCCATCCCAAATGGAGAGCTAAAGTGACCGCTATTGAAGAATCAAAAGATCTCTCAAAAATGTCACTAGACGAGCTAATCGGTAACCTCAAAGTACACGAAATGGTGATGGAGAAAGATTCAGAGATCATCAAAGGAAGAAGGGAGAAGATCAAATCCGTTGCTCTAAAAGCAAAGGCGGAATCAAGTGATGATGACGAATCTTGCTCCGGTAGTGAAGATGAGGAATATGCCATGGCCGTTAGAGATTTTAAGAAGTTCTTTAGAAGAAGAGGAAAGTTCGTAAGACAACCTCGAGAAGAAAAGAAGCCATTCCGAAAAGATCGGGATGACAAAAAGGGTAAAGGTGAAAGAAAGTGTTTTAGATGTGGTGATGCAAGTCATCTCATAGGAGAATGTCCCAAGCCACCTAAAAGCAAAACTCAACGAGCTTTTGTAAGTGGTGCTTGGAGTGATAGTGAAGACGATGAAGAATCAAGCAAGGAAGAGATCGCTCTAATGGCACATGAGTCAAACGAGGTACTTTCCGACTCTTCTTATTCTTCTATTGATGATGACACTTTGCAAAAACAATATAATCAATTGTGTGAGCTAAGTCTAAAAATCATAACTAAAAATAAATTTTAAAAACCAAAAAGGAATTTTTGGAAAATGAAGTTTATGAGTTAAAAAAAAGCAAAACGACTTGAAAAAGGAAAAGCAAATGACGATGGTTGTAAATCATGTCAAGAGCTTAATCTTGAGATAGAAAAACTAAAGCTCACACAAGATGTTCTAATTGAAAATAATTCTAAATTTAAAAGGTTTAACAAAAACATCGCTCTTGCCGATGAAATAGTTAAAATCCATAAAACACCAGGAGACATGAATGGGCTAGGATTTAATGAAGTATTAATTCCAAAGAGTCAAAACAAAACGGCCGAAAAGGACGAACAATTTGTCAAAACTGCTGAAGATAAAGACGGACCGACGGAAACCAAAATAAGGGTTCCGTCCGTTGAAACAAATGGTGCCGTGGGTACTTCAGCAGACGAATGTTCGTAATACGACCGCATCTGAATTTGTCAAAGTAACAAAGAAAACCAAGGATAGTGTTAAACTAAAACCATCTGTTACATCAGGAGTAGGACTTGCTAAAATGAATTTAGATCAAAAACTACTCAACAACGACATAAAACACCTTTTGCCAAACGCGCCTTTCCTAAGAGCAACCACAACGTACAACCCAACTACCAACACAATGGTTGGAATCAAAACTTCCTTAGACCATATCAAACTCCAGATTACATGTCATGGAACTCTTTACCCATCATTTCCATACATGAATCAAATAAATGGTATGTTTAACCCAAACGGACCCATGAGATATTGGGGACCAAATGCTTGAGTTATTTGCTTCTTAGGTATGCTTGAAAGTTGGATTGGAACCTGATGAATGGATAAAAGATAGTGGATGCTCACATGACGGGCAACCAAAGTCTCTTCTCATCATACCAAGAGTATGACGGAGGTAATGTCACTTTTGGTAGCAATCTCAAAAGCAAAATCATTGGCAAAGGTACGATCGCTCATAACTCCCTAACTATTGAAAATGTTGCTCATGTGGATAGGTTAGGATTTAATCTACTTAGTATTAGCCAATTATGTGATAAAAAGTATAAAGTACTATTTGATGAAAATGGTAGTAAAATACTAAAAGATGGTATCACCATAGCTAAAGGAGTTAGGAAAAATAACATATACGTCATGAAGATAGATAAAACATATAATGACAAACTTTGTCTAACAACATTAGATGATAGCTCATCTCTTTGGCATAGACGCTTAGGTCACGCTAATATGAGACTTATACAAAACCTATCTTCAAAAGAGCTAGTTAGGAATTTACCAAAACTAAAATATGACCAACACTTTTGCGACGCTTGCAAAATTGGTAAACAAACCCATAGTAGTCATAAATCTAAAAATATGGTGTCCACATCTAAGTGTCTAGAATTATTGCATATGGACTTGTTTGGTCCATCCGCTATAAGAAGCTACGGAGGCAACTTATACACTTTGGTCATAGTAGATGATTACTCAAGGTTTACTTGGACGTTGTTTTTGAAAACCCAAAATGAAGCTTTTGATAAATTTGAAATTCTTAGCAAGAAAATTCAAAATCTACTAGGTGTTAAAATTGTGTCAATATGAACGGATCATGGTCGTGAATTTGACAACGAAACTCAATTTGGAAACTTTTGTGATACAAATGGTATAACACATAACTTTTCCGCTCCAAGAACACCTCAATCAAATGGAGTAGTAGAACGTAAAAATAGAACAATTCAAGAAATGAGTAGAACAATGCTTAATGAACAAAACATTCCTCAAAAGTTTTGGTGTAACGCCGTTGACACTTCTACATATATTTTGAATAGAGTCTTAATACGTCCTTTCTTAAACAAAACACCATATGAGCTTTATAAAGGTAAAAAGCCAACTTTAGGATATTTTAGAGTTTTTGGTTGTAAATGCTTCATTCTTAATACTAAAGACTATCTCACCAAGTTTGACCCAAAGTCTTATGAAGGTGTATTTCTTGGTTATTCTCAAACTAGTAAAGCTTATATTGTCCTTAACAAAGAAACAATGATAGTCGAGGAATCGTTGAACATAACATTCGACGAAAGTCCACCTCCCTCTAAGACATCACCTTTGGTAGATGATGACTTAGTTGAAAGTCAAATGATGGAAAGTCAAGAAATAATTAATAAAATAAGGAAGATGAACCATTAAATAAAGAGATTGTCAACATCAAAGAATCTAAAAGTCATCCTTTAGAAAAAGTCATAGGACAACTTAATCAAAGAACCTTAAGGTCACAAGCCCAAAATCAAAGTAATTATTTTTGTTTTGTATCCACCATTGAACCGAAAAACGTAAATGAAGCAATAAAAGATGAATCATGGGTAATTGCCATGCAAGAAGAATTAAACCAATTCGTTAGAAATGATGTTTGGAAATTAGTTCCAAAACCTAAAGATCAAACTATAATTGGAACAAAATGGGTTTTTCGAAATAAAATGGATGAAAATGGTATAGTATCTAGAAACAAAGCTAGGCTTGTTGCACAAGGTTATAATCAACAAGAAGGTATTGATTATGATGAAACTTATGCTCCGGTAGCTAGACTCGAATCTATTAGAATATTACTTGCTTATGCATGTGCTTATGACTTTAAATTATTTCAAATGGATGTTAAAAGTGCTTTTCTTAATGGGTTTATTAACGAAGAAGTGTATGTTGCTCAACCTCCCGGTTTCACCGACTTTGAGAAACCACATCATGTCTTCAAACTCAAGAAAGCATTGTATGGTCTTAAGCAAGCACCAAAAGCTTGGTACGACCGACTTAAGACTTTTCTTATTGATAACAAATACACTATGGGATTAGTAGATAATACTCTTTTTACCAAGAAAAAGGAATCACATATTATCATTGTTCAAATATACGTTGATGACATTATATTCGGATCAACTTGTCAAGAGCTATGTGATGATTTCTCTAAAATCATGCACGACGAGTTTGAAATGAGTATGATGGGTGAGTTAAATTTCTTTCTAGGACTTCAAATTAAACAACTAGAAGATGGCATATTTTTAACCAATCTAAATATATAAAAGACATGCTTAAGAAATTTGGTCTTGAAGATTCCAAACCAACTAAAACACCCATGTCCTCGGACACTAAACTCACCAAGGACGAAGAAGGTGAATCCGTAGATAACACTAAATATAGAGGAATGATTGGTAGCCTACTCTATCTTACGGCTAGTAGACCCGACATTATGTTTAGTGTTTGTCTATGTGCTCGCTTTCAAGAAAACCCAAAGGCATCACACTTAGAAGCCTTAAAAAGGATTTTTAGATACATTAAGGGAACAACGTGTTTAGGATTATGGTATCCCAAAGGAACGGGTGTAGAAACCATAGTGTATGCCGACTCGGATCATGCCGGTGATTATGTCGATAGAAAAAGTACAAGTGGTATTTGCACTTTTGTTGGACATTGTCTCACCTCATGGTTTGCAAAGAAGCAAACGACTTTAGCCATCTCAACTACTGAAGTCGAGTACGCCTCACCGAAAAGCATGTCAACAAGCTCTTTGGATGAAGCAAGCTCTCGTAGATTACGGAATTCATCTCAACGACATTGTGATACTTTGCGACAACAAAGGAGCCATCGATCTCAGCAAGAATCCCGTTCAACATGCTCGTACAAAGCATATTGAAATCCGTCATCACTTTCTTCGCGACAATGTTCAAAAAGGAAACATCTCAATCGAGAAAGTATCCTCCAAAGACAACATTGCCGACATCTTAACTAAGCCTCTTAAACGAGAACCTTTTAATCTTCTTAGACTTGGTTTAGGATTAATGGAACCAAACATGTAGGATAAACATAGCCCAAAACATTAGAATAGTCAAAACAAAACAATTTCGTCTTGTATCTGCTACTGTAGCCACGGCACCAAACGACAACACGGACGGAACCAAAATTTTGGTACCGTCTGGTCCGTGGTGTCTACAGAAGCAAAACTGCTACCTACAAAACATCTTCTTCCTCAAAAACCACTTTACCAAAACGTGTAAACATTAAACCAAGCTCATTATTGACACCTTCCCACTCACTAATCACTGAAGATAACATCATTGTAAGTATCCTAACTACATTTTATCTCTTAACTCTGAGTCTAGGATTCTTATTTATGCACAAAACTATCACAAATCATTACATGGGGTTTTATGTATGCTTTTATACCAAATATGAATTCAATTGGCAAAATGCATAACTAGTCATTGAAATTAGGTACTACATTATCATATTGCATAAACAAATCATGCTTCCCACTAATTAATAGATAATGAATATAAGGCCTTATTCAAATAACCAAACACCCCATGTCAAAAAATTTGAAAAGCTTCTCACTTGTAGGAAAACAATTTTTTCATTGTTAATACAAACAGAAACGTTAGATTTTCATCACTTGCATGCTCTTGAATACT
>OU343219.1:137200099-137257560 GCA_910596185.1 Chrysanthemum makinoi
TCATTGGCCGGAACGCCGAGGAAGATACTAACAGAGACTTCCAGGTTCAAAGTCTCACATGGCATATTCATTTCTAAAGTATCGTGCCATCAAACACGTCGATCTTTCATCTAATTGGGGGATCTACACCTTCCTACGCAGATCAGGTCCACCAACATCATGAAAGGGGACTTATGCAATTTCCCTCTGAAGCTGACTTTGAGAATTTGTCTATCAACGACATCGAAGACATGTACCTTGCCAAAGTACAGGTCGTATGAGACAATTCTCCACTGCAGGACAACGTGAATTCATCAAGTCAGTGCTCATCTTCATCAGACGCATAGTTATCCAAGAACATGTAAAAGATCTCCAGCTGGCAGTTGAATCTTATCAGACCCGTGCCAACTTCACTCCACCGCAGCTTGATCTACCCAATATCAACCAGCTTCCACAATATACGCTCATCAGCAAACCTTCCGGCGTCGTTTACCGAAGTGAACTTCAAAGAAATTGCTTGATGGCGTGCAGAGATATTCATAAGTTTGGAGATCACACTTTGAAGATGGTTAGGGACGGATTAGCTTATCGGTTGAAGGATATACATCAGAAGATTGGGTCTCCTAAGCGATGGAATTCTCAGGATCGAAGGGACGTGAAAAGGATCATCACCATGATTGATGAACGGTTGTATAGAAGGGATCAGTTCAAAAGACTGGAAAGCTATGTTGGTGGTCGACCCAGGAGAAACATCATCGGCTTTCAACGGCCGACTCACACTCCTGGCGACATCTCTGGACTACCTGGTACCCCTTGAACTGCTTCTTTCATTATAAACTTGGATGTATGATCTAATTATGTCTATGGCTTGTGCACACATTACAGTGTACAACCCGTACTTATAAATAAAGGACCCTGTGGTACGCTTCAGTGCCATAATCCTTATAAAAGGAGCGAAAGCTTCTTACTTTTGAGTAAAACCTATCAAACTTTTCATTTTTCAAGGTTTTGCTCAAAAGAACAAGTACTTCCCCTTATGATTTTCAAACCTCAACCGTTTATATCACTTGTTGAGGGGGAGTACTTGAATTAAAACTTTGTTCAAAATTGTTCACAGTGGTTATTCTTCCCGCAACACCGAATGGTATATTTATTCTCAACTTTCAAAAATAACATCACATATTTTGAGGGGGAGAAAATACGTGATAAGAAATATGTTGTGTAAATGCAAATGAATCTTTGTGCTATAAGACTAACCCATGATTGACGAGATCTTACTGTTAGTAACTCGAAAAGACTTGTCCCGGGATGGGTAATAATTTTCAAGCTAGTTCACATAGTGATGTAAACCGTTCTCGCAAAGGACTTGTCTGAGTAGAATGTCCCATTCGAGAAACTCTTGGTAGACATGAACTCTGACGGGTTTGACAACCTTTCGAGGATTGTCTACACCTTCAAGGTAGTTATTAGAGCTAGTTGTCACCTAAAAGCTGACAAAGCAACTCTTTAACTATGCCACGTAACCGTGTCTCGCCGGGGAATGTCTATCTTGAGTTGATCAATTCAAAATGTGCGCGCTCTTTCCTCACTGTGCATTTTAACTGTTAAAACTCTTAAGCACATGTGGAGGGGGAATATTTATGCAAAATCTTATCTCAACAGTGGTACTAAAATGTTTTTTCATTCACAAACACTTTGAGAGATTTTTCACAACAATGGTTTTTATGGCAACATAGGTTAGTCATGGAGTTATAAGGTGACTAAGGTTAGGAATAACCGTCCTATGATCCGCCAGAGCCGGAGGGATCTACCCCAGGACACCACAAATAGTTAGTATTTAGAAGTCCTTAGGCATGATTGTAAAAAGGAGAAAATGAGAATCGGAGAAAGAAGGAGTTGAAGAATTAAAAAGAAATGCAAAGAAAAGGGTGAAAAGAAATAACCCTCCAGATTATTCAACTTAGGGCAGACACCGGGTTCAATTCATATGCTACTGGTTGTCACTAGATGACACCGGTATTGAAGATTAAAAGTCGTCATGGACCCAGTGACGCATGCACTAAACCTTCTTAACCACTCAAGTTTTTCTCAACAGAAGCTTGTTTCATTCTCACAGGGAACCCTACGTAAACTATCGGCTTTCTCTTAGAGATTGCTGGTATTGAAGAAGGAGACCCTCTCCCTAGTCTCCGCTCAGGAAAACCAAAACGCACTATTGAGTCTAGAGCCACGAGATTCATCAAAAGATCTCTTAGGTACACTTGACATTTCATCACTTGATATTCAACAATAAGAATTTCAGTGGTACATTATCGAGTCCTTCATAGATCTTAGCAATCTGTCGAGAACATTTATGAGAGGTTCACATTTGTGATCCTCAGTGATTGAATGGAAACTCCTGCCAGGGTCAACATCAAACAGCCTTGACAGCAGGTCGCTTCGGCAACTCCTCGTGGATTGCGCTTAGTGGTCTCAAACGTTCTACAGTCGTGAGGTGATGCTTCGGTGTACCTCAGTGACTCATCTGAATCGTAGGTGTACTTCGGTACATCGTGTTATCTCACTTGTGGGACTCCGATTCAGGAACGGCCTTTGTAAGAATTAGAGTTGTGTTTTCACACTATGCTGTCAACACTCTCAAAGTTCAAACTTGTAAGTGCCGGAATCCGCTTATTACTAACCGTTTTAATGTTTACTTCTTATGGAAGCTCTGGAGCGGAATGATCGTGCAGACTCTTCTCATGCTCACGCCAACAACCTCACTAATGAATTCTATCCAAAAGCAACCACAACAGTCAGAATGATTCTTCGTCAAATCAAAGAATCTACAAAGTTAAAGACTTAAAGAACTTCATCAGTACTGATTTCCAACGTCAAAAGAGCGTGTGAGCATGTTGAAGAAAGACGTGGAGACACTGAAGCAATGAAGCAGACCTGAGGCAGACTTGATGCAGATAACAACATACTATCACTTTCATCACAAAGAACAATGATCAAAGAACAAAGTTAAAGATGACGTCAAAGCATAACTGTTCAAAGAAAACTATCTCGCTACACTGGGGAGATGGTTCGAATCTAGGCAATTCTTCTCACGAAAGAGAAGATGTCAGAAGACGTCAAAGCTACTATTACATCAACGCCTTCACCGTTTTCATCACCACCACTTGAGTGTTTGTTACTCATATGTAATAACACTTGAGGGGGAGATTGTTGGAATCACTCCTAAACCTTATTCATGTGTCAGTTACTCATATGTAATAGTTAGCTTATTATGGCCTTTATGTTTGTTATTAGCCTTAAGCTTATGTAGAAGGCCCATGAGCTTAGGCCCAAGCCCATAGGAGAAAGGAAGGGACTAGGAGTGTTGCCCTAGCTTCCCTCCTATAAATACTATGTAATAACCCTCACTTGAGGGTTGGTTGTTCAAGTTTTCTTTTCACATACTCTCTATGCCTAAACCGTATTTAGTATTAACGTGTGTGTGTGTGTAGATCTTGTTCAATCGCCTTTATCTCCTTCTTGTAAGCTTGTGTTGTAAATCTAGTGACCTAACACGATGGGTAGCACGATTTCGTCCATAATTTCAGCATCCTGAATGGAAAAACAAGCAATATTGTTAGGAATAAGAGAAGAGCTAGAAGTAATACCGTTTTATGTTGTGGTTGATTCCTCATTAGCTTGTGGCATTGCTTCATTACTCTGTAAGTTCTTTGCTTCCATTTTCTTCAATTGATCGCCGCTTGTTTCTTCATTTCTCAAAACCTTCAAGCGTCCTGGAAATGGGATAGGTGGGACATAAGGTCTGATATAAGGTACATCACCAGGAACCTTGTTGATGACTTCTCTCATCTTTCACACCATTGCTTTGATAGTTCCAACCGCATTCTTTTTACTTTCCAGGACCTTTTGATTTAATTCTTCAAGCTTAGCCTCCAAGCTTTTCCTCTTAGCGTCCAGCTTCTTTAAATTCAGGTCCGCGCCCTCCTTGAATTTCCTAATCATTTCGTCATTCGAGTAGTGCATCCTTTTCAAATTATCCGAGAATTTATTGAAGGTCTCTTCCAAGGATTCAACATACTTGACCTGCTCATATTCTTTGCATTCATCATGGAGGAACTGAACGTCTTCCTTAACCATCTTCATATCACATCCAAGCTTATCGATTCCTTTCTTGATATCACCAAAATCGTCCAAGCTATTGAAATTAGAGGACCAAGTGGTAGCTTCATCGTACTAGTTTCGTGAATGATCAGCCATATTTTGAATTGATGTAAGGGCTTGTGCCGGAGGCATCATAGGGATCGGCCCTTGAGAGTCGAGCATTTGGCGGGAAGGGATGTTCAACCCGTTGTAGAAAATAAGGACTTTCTGATAGTTGTTGAGATCATGCATTGGGCAATTGTATAGAATGTCATTAAATCTTTCCCAAGCTACGTCTAACGTTTCATCCATCTCTTGCCTGAAACTCCTTATTTCTTTCATCTTCTTGGCGATCTTTGAAGGAGAATAATATCTTCTAATAAATTCTTTCTCCAAAAGATTCCATGCATTGATCAACCCAACAGGAAGCATCTTCATCCATCTTCTGGCTGCACCAGTGAGTGTAATAGGGAACACTCTAAGCATTAATGCATCATGAGTGACTCCTGGAGCGTGAAAAATATCGGCTATCTCCAAAACTATTCGTACATGTAAGTGGGCATCATCATTATCAGTCCCTGCAAAAAGCTTTTTGCCTCAGTTCCCTCATGAACTGACAGCAGATTTTAAACTCGACATCCGCACCAATTGCTGGTCTTACGAGCCCCGGCCCATTATCTTCTTTTGTCAACGCCAAATATTCCTCAAGAGTGAGGTTATCGATGTTAACAGCTTCCATGGTACCTGAAATCTAGAAATATGATCGTGAGAAAAGTTTAAAAATGAAATGAAAGACTTAATATGAATCCTAATATAACTCCCCGGCAGCGGCGCCAAAAACTTGATGCAGGTTTTACTGACCAGGTCTTAATATTTATAGTGTCTCGCTATACCTATGGTCTACCCTAATGCACTAACGGGCAGTGTACCTGGTCATGTGTAGTGTAGTAAATGGTAAAGCCGAGGTCATCCCAAGAGCTATGTGTGTCGGATAATTACTAAGTCTAATTGTCACAGAATATTAATGGTTTGAAAGGGTTTTAATTAATTAAACTACTAATGCAGAATATAAAAGCAAATAAATGGTAGAAGGGAAATCAATAGAGGAATAGTGGTGCTAACATAGTTAATCCTCCTAACTAGTTATGTCTACGTCTACCTACTTCCAATTACTTTAGGTGGGGTCAAATTCGAGAGGACAACATTTGGTCAATTCGCCCTAACCTATCAGCAAAGATGCCACCACAGGAGAAATCAGGCGCACCATCATAAGTCATGTTGTTCCTGGTCCCCTAAGCCGAGTCATTAAGTACCGCTACATTCTAGATTCTAAATAGTGAGTGCCCGGCCATTAGGAACTTAGACACTACACCCTCCAATTCTTAAGTTCATCCAAACGATAGGTGATCAGTTGGTCAAATCGCACAAGTATAAAGGGTCGTCAGTTGGTCATATCTTATCTTTCCCGTCTCAGTCCGCTCACCTAGGGTCAGTTGTTCATATCTCCTAGGCAATTGGCCTCTATCGCCATTCAAAACTACCTAACCAGGGGTGACTACCAAAGAACTATGCATGCATACACTTAGAAATAATTGTACGGAAGTAAGGTAACGCAACAAACAATTAAGGAATCATAACTAGGCTAGCACCAAAGGGTTCTTAGCCGCTCATATTAATCATGCACATCAATTCAATATTCAAAGGTACGAAATACATGAATTGAAAGTAAAAGAAATAATAAACGCTAAAGCTTATCGTAATGGTGTGACTTCTCCTTTGGAAACAGCTCCGTATGCTTCCCTAGACCTCCCTTGAGCTTTTTCCCACGTTCTCAGAGTGTTGTGTGTGGAATGGGATGCTTTTGCCCTAATCGCCCCCTTGGAGAGGGAGGAGAAGAGATGATTTGGAATGCTGGAAATCGTGGGGTATATATAGGCCAGGTCTGGGTTACGGCGTAACCAATAGATGAGTTACACCGTAACCTTCTATTTCTCCGTAAATGCACTAGATCTGCTAGTTACGGCGTAACCTTATAAGTGGTTACGCCGTAGTCTTCAATAAACTCGGTTACGTCGTAAGTGATGCAGTAGTTACGGCGTAAGTATCAGCGGCGTGGAACCTCTTTTGACCTAATGGAGTTACGTCGTAACCTTTGGGAAGAGTTACGCCGTAACCTCTTGATAAGTTGGACTTCTGGGTCACGCAATAGTTACGGCGTAGTGTGAGAGAAGAGTTACGCCGTAACTTCTTCAAAATAAGCATACTGTGATAAATCTTTAGTAATGTTTCCATTTCTGCGTCTCTTTAGCTCCAATGCTTGTAATTTACCTGAAAGTGTAAAACAATGGAAAACAAGCGTAAATCCATATAAATGATATAAATAACGAGCATTAACGGGGGAAATTGACACTTAATATTCAGGACTATTTGATGTTATCATGTGTCCAAGACGACAGTGCCACAAGAGAGTAGAGTCTAAGGTGATCTTGGCTCTTTTATTGCTAATAGCAAACATAGAACTATCATTTGTTATAGAACAAGACATATCAATGTCATAAATACCATCCCTTGGGGATAGCACTAAAATAAACAGCATTATTCCTAGAAACTGAAATTGTATTATTCAATTCAAAACGATTATCAAAACCATCGTCAAACAAAGATGAAACTGAAATAATTGCTCTAGTATTAAAGGGAGCATAATGACAATTGTTCAAAACAACTACTAATCTACTAGGGAGACATAAATGAAAACATCCAATAGCTTCAACTCCTGCCCATGGACCATTGCCTACGTACAGACTTAAAGCTCCTGGCTTTAGCTTCCAACTTCCCCTGAGACCCTGAGAATTATTACAGATGTAAGTACCACAACCCGTGTCATAAACCCAAGATTTAATAGGAAAAGAATAGAGTTCTATGGTGAAAATACCTGAAGTGCTACCTCCTTGAGATAGCTTCTTCTTTTTCATCAACTCGGCGAGATAAATGGGACAATTCCTTCTCCAATGACCTACTTCACTACATTGGTGACAGGTCGCATCCTTTGGAGGGTTATCCTTCTTGGGTGGTGGAGGAATCTTAGGCTTAGGAGCATAATATGGTTTATGCTCAGGAACATAAGCCAACTTATATTTTCCCTTCCCTTGATTCCTCTTAGCAGCCTTAAACGATTTTTTGCCTTGGTTATTACCTTTCCTGCACGTATATTATGAAGTGCATGTGCATCATCTTTCTTGGGTAGCGTCTGCTCATGTTGTTTAAGCATAGCGTGTAATTCATTCACAGTCTTCCCCATGTTGTGCATATTATAGTTCTGCACAAAGGTGTCATACTCTTTAGAGAGTCCAATCAAGATAAGACTAACTCCATAGTTTAGAGTGACGGGATGACCGAGACGCTCCAAGTTGTCAATGTAGCTCTTCATCTTAAGAACATATGAGCTTCCAGATTGACCTTCTTCTTGCTTGCACGCGTGAAATTCTCTCGCGGTTTAAAGAAGTTCATGTTCTGCCTGTTGAGCAAACATAGATTTCAGCTCCTGTAGCATGTCATATGCACCAAGGTGAGTCAGATTTCGTTGGATTTCTAAATCCATGGTCATAAGCATGAATGCAGCAATGTCCTTTGATCCCTTGACCAAAACAGTGTGAGCTGTAAGAGCCTCGGGAGGGACTTGGTATCCAGGAGCTGCAATAGGTGCAGCAGGAATAGGATGCTCCAAGTAGTTTTCCTTATCTTCAGCTGACAGGATAATGCGAAGCTGGCGATACCAGTCAATGAAGTTAGGTCCAGTGAGTTTTTGTTTCTCAAAGAAACTCCTGAGTACCGAATTGTTTCCGACTGAGGTAGTCATCTACAATTTAGAAAAGTTCAAATAATTAGTATTTTCGATAATTAACTTCTTAATAGAATTAACTACCCAATTAATTACTAATAAGACTAAGATCTAACTTGACCTCCCACTTATTACCAAAGGTCTGACCAATTTGTAAACAAGATGGGCAAGAGGTAAGCGACGAGCGTTAATTGCATAAAATGCAACTCTAAGACTTATGAGACTGATCAATGCATTAGTAGACAAGTAATAATTTCATGATCATGTTTAGTCTCATCTTATGCCTCGGGTCTAAGGTCTGACCAAGCATACTCGAAATAAGTCGACCAAGTAAGAACATGCAAATATCGCCAAAAGTCTTATCAATGAGCAAAATTCGCCATGGGTTGGAATGGCCCTAAGGTCTGACCAAAGAGGTCAAGCCAAATGCACGTCTTCTTGGTTGGCTGGCATAGACTTAAAATTTACACATAGGGTATCCACATAAATGTGGTAAAATCATGTACAAAGAAGCATGCAAAACAACTTTGTAACACTTATTTTAAAAACTTTTAGTAATGACACTATAGTGATCATCATGGTTCAAGGTAGCTCCAATCAAACTCGCAAGGAGGCGGAGGATCAAGTTAGCGCGAAGCAATAACTGGAAATCCTTTAGGTGTGACTTTGTGCACCGCCTTAAACCCCCCTTATAGTTTGTTCTAGTGGATGAGCCGTACATCCAAAGTGTCCATAGCGTTAAGTTTTTAATTTTAAGAAAACTTGTTTCATATATTTAGGTCGCTTAATTTTACAAAAACAAATTTTCCATGAATCAAATAGCAGGTCACAATGAGCATGATATTTAGGCGTATAAATTAAGACCATATTAATGTCATGATTTCGATATGTATTATTCCATATTGCATGCAATTATGTGTGTAAAACATGTAACAATTATGCATATAAGGAATCAAACACATAAACAAAGACATTAATATAAACACATATTAATCTGAGTTCTCCCGCGAGTCTTTCCCAAAAGGAGAACCATAAGACCTTCACTAGGTGCAATACCTAGATCGCCCCATAATTCACATAAAGTAATTGAGTGGGTCTTATGGCTGGAATACACAGTTAATACAAATAAACTGTAAAAACGTTTATTTATATTTTACGATCTTCTAATGTTTTGTCGATAACAAACGTAAAATCATTTTAACAAAACAAATAAAATACGTAAATGGTTTGAGTCAATAGTTTTCTAACACGCTTATGTTTTCACATAAAACACTAAAACAAGTATAAGTGCTTTTATAATTGAGTAATACATATGTACAACAACTAGTGTTTACATATTGGGCAAATATATACATAACTAGTATGTATTATAATGGGTAATATAAATGGGTAGAAACTTAAGTATTTGACCCATTGACCAAATACATTGAATGTAGTTGGGGACAACCCAAAGTCCATGACCCATACCCATGGAGCTTGACCCATAACCCATTGCATGACATCATGCTTAAGTCATACATGGTTTTAATCCATGGCCCATAGTTTTAATCCATGAACCATGGACTAGATGCATTGCATCTTATAGATACATTGTATCTACTTGGATACCCATGATCCATAACCCATGACCCATGACCCAAAACCCATGGGCAAAGGGGAGCGTCCCACGGATCCCCAGTATTACACTGGACGGATCCCTCGGGATCCGTGGAACAGTAGATGTTTTCTCTCTATAAATAGTGAGTCATATCTTCATTGTTTCTTACCCCTTTCTCACATATTTTCTCCTTGATTTATAAACTCTCTAACCCCAGATCCAATTGATCTATGTATGTAGTTTTGTTTTTGTGTGATTCTCTAGGTTCCTCTAAAAGGCGAGATCACCACCTTTTGAAGTCGAGCAAGCTCAAGTCCATGAGTTGCCATGCTTTGTTATCATCAAGACTACTGAGGTTCTCTTGTTGATAGTTCTCTTCTTTTTCATAAGAAGTGTAGTGTTGAAGACATTAGTGAAAGATGTCTCAAGAGTCAAGACGAAGACATTAGTGAAGGGTGTCGATCGTCCGTATTGAAAGCACTAGTAAAGGGTGCGTAGAAGTCAAGGCTAGAGGCATTAGTGAAGGGTTCCTAGAACTCAAGTTACAAGACATTAGTGAAAGGTGTCTTGAAGATCAAGTCAAAGGCATTAGTGAAAGGTGCCTAAGGTGTACATTCGATATGGTGTGATTTGATGTACAAGATAGATTAGTATTGGGTCAAAGGATATTGTTATCCTTGTTGATGTTGTTATAAGGAGTAGATCTCCTTTGGGGTTAGGTGTTGGTGTAGTGTTGGGTAGTAGTTCCTCCATTGTAATGGAACTCGGTATCTAGCCGAGTACCAGATAAAGGGTAGGCGACGTTGTGATAGGTTTGGTTCTACCTCGTGGAAGAACCCGGTATCTAGCCTTGTACCGGATAAAGAGTAGGAAACGTTGTGAAGGTTTCTCCACCATAAGGAGCTGGTGTTGTGTAGTGATTACGAACTCTCGAGTAGGTGACTCGGGGAGTGGAGTAGCGCAAGGAAGGTGTCCTTGTAGCCGAACCACTATAAATACTCGCGTTGTGGTTTTGTGCTTCTTACTCTTTATCTTTTCATTACATATTTATATTTCTATATGTTTGTTTATCAACATCCAACACACATCCAAATAAATTGACATAAGTCGATCTAAATATTTTAAAACCAAGTTTTAATTGGTAAAACTATTCAACCCCCCTTCTAGTTTTCCACAATTGGTATCAGAGCTTCGTTACCAAGTTTCTTAAAGTATATTGCTTTAAAAACTTGATACGATCCGTGTTTAATTGAAAACTACAAAGAAGGTCTTTTACAAAAACAAACACCATGTTTTTAAAACACCTTGTTTGGATGTTGATTAGATAACAATATTTTTTTCTATTTATTTAATTGCACTAACCTTCTTTGTCATGTTTCTTAGTTAAAGCTCATACCTACCAAGCCATAGGAATTGCTTGGTAACATGACTACCTTCCCTAAGAAGGTATCTTAAACACGAAGGAACCGGAATTGTCTTCTGACATTTTTTGTGTCATTTGTAAAGACATTCCTAAGTGCTTTAGAGGTATGATTTTCTGCTTATCTCTAAATAACATTAGCTTAATAAATAAGTATGCTTATATAGGAATTTATATGATTATCTTTTGTGCATATTCATATATTACACGTAGCTTCGTTAGGAAACTTTTTCTCGCATACGTGTTACTCTTTCGTCTAAAGTCGAGGTTTATAAAATTAGTGTTTTAATTCTTTTAATTCATAAATCATATCTTTCTAATAATAAAACAAAACACAAATCTCAAAAAGTCCTCCTTCCCCATAAAACCCCCTCCGACGTCCACTCCACCAAATCCTCACTTTTTCAAATCTTCTATTTTCAAAAATTACCTCTCATTCAAAACGTCATCTTCCTCCTCATCTCATCTCATCTCAAAACAAAACCAAGAAGGTTCGTCATCATCATGGTTTACATCGCCCTCGTACTCATCGCCTTAACACTCATCGCTCTCGTGTTCCCTATGATGAAGTTCTCGTATGGAGACATATACTTTGTGTTGTTAATCTATATTGGTATTATATACCCAATCTTTTGTATTGTTCTTAGCATTGAAATGAAATATTACTAATATTCTAGTTTATCTAGTTAATTCTCATAATGTGTTTGTCATTTCTTTTGATTTATATCTTTCGTATTTTTCGCGATACATTAGAAACCATTAATGCATGCTAAAAGAAAATGTAGGCTAATACACATATCTTGGTATAAAACAATAAAGATGTAAAAACCTATGTTTTTATCAAAAATCTTGTTTCTGTTACTACAGATCCACGGATCCCTGTAGATATACTAGCCGGATCCCTTATGGAAGGGAACCGTGAGAACCGTCCTTCTGGATAACAGTTTTTCATGCATTATTAAAACCGTTTTCTTTCTAAAAGAAATGTTCCACTAGAATGTCACACATTAGGTGAGTTAACTATCACTATTAATAAACATCTTGTAAAAACGTTAGGTAATCATTGTTTTGCCAGTAATACGTCACATCCTATTAACTCTTCTTTTCTATAGGTTTTGCTATGTCGCATGAGTATGAATTCGATTTTTCACTCACTAGCGTCTACACCCCTAACATCTCTCTTGAGCCCAACACACCTGGCAATCATGTCTGTGGGTTCAATAATCTCGAAACCCGTCACTTCCATGAAGGACGTATTGTTGACACTCCTCTACAATACGAAGAAGATATCAATACCTCCTTCCGAACCATAGGACTGGAATTTCTTCTCGAAATTAACGAGAAAATATGTCCAAGGCTTGTATTGGAATTATTTCGTCAAGTTGAACTCGTTCGTAACGAGGATCACTCTCTATCTCTTTGGTTTTGGATCAAAAACCAAAAGTTTGTTTTAACCCTTGGGAAATTTGCTCACATTCTCTGAATTCCAAATCATGGACAATGTGCCTTTACTGAAGATTGGTCTCTTGATTCTCTCTTCAACTTTCATGAAGAAAATAGTCCATATTGTTCACACATACCCTCCCCGCAAGACTTGACTCGCATGTTATGCAAACCTCGACCCTATTACTCCGATCCAAACATTATCTATACATAAGATATCCGAGAAGAGTACAAGGTTCTCGCACTCATCCTACGTGAAAATGTTTGGAGTCTTAGGAGAAATCGAGAAATCCTTCCCGCTTGTTGTGCTCACATAATGTATTGTTTGCTAACACAACAACCATACAATCTCGCTTACTTCTTCGCAAGGCGAATTGTAAATCTTCAAGGCTCCAAGAATAAACTAATCCCTTATGGAATGTTCTTGACACGCCTTTATCATCACATCATGTACTTCCACCCTCAATTTCAAAGTCCTTTGTACGTACTTGTGAACAAGATGATGGAATCTCTAAACACATCTCTCATGAAGACTTTCTTCATTCCTGAATCGGCAAACACTCATCAACCATTTGATGATCTATTTAGCGAAAACGTTCAAGGAACTTAGCCTTCTCTTAAATAGGGTCAATCCTTAGTATCCATGCTTTATCAACATAATGCAATTTCCTTCATGAAATAAAACATATTACATTTGATATCTCTACTACATTAGTGTTAGAACCTCTAACTTTGAAATATGATGCATTGTGCAACCCTTGCATACCTTTTGTAAAGGTTTTTCTTAGCAGAGAGACGGATCCCAAAGTTTGTGCTAGACGGATCCCTACTCTTAGGGAACCGTGGGATCCGGCAAACAGAAATGCAATTGCAATCATTGTATTTCAAAACATGTCTTTAGATCACTTCACACTAACCTAGACATAGTGCCTTAAAACAAATTGAGTTCTTATCAAGTTGAGTAAATGTTTCATACTCACGCTTAACTCACTTAGATCACACTCTAAGAGCTTGTAGATCTATCGTTTCACCAAAACTCATTACTCTTCCGCTCTTATGTTAATACATCTAGCTTTAGAAATCTTTCAATTATAGCAAATTGAATATAGTCATCCTTACCTCAAAATAGGTCGAAATGGGTCAAAATTCTAGCTTTTCCATCTTAAAACTTTTAGGATATCTTCCAAAACATTATCTTAAATTACTATCTGGTCTCTAGGATCATTTAGCTCCATTTGACACTCTCAAATCTTTAGTGTCATCTTTGGTTACTCATTGGTACTCATAAAAGTTCCAATTTCTTCCATAAAAGGCAATCATTAGCTACATCACTCATTGCCCTTAAGCATTTAAGTACCCTTTCATTTAAGACACTTAGATGAACTGAAACACTCAAGAAGGTATAGGCATTAGACCTTACAAACATCATTGTTATCTTTTCTTAGCTACTGAGAGACGGATCCTTAGGATTAGCCTAGACGGATCCCTCATTGGAGGGAACCGTGGGATCCGTATGACAGACTCATGTCAACTCTAGCTAAAAAAATTATTTCAAGCTCATCTGGCAAACTTGAACACTCCATCTCACCTTAATTAAGTTCCTAGATCAGTACAACTCTTAAGTTGACTCTTGTGCATGCTAATCATCACATTCCAAGGAATCTTAGTGGCTTAAGTCTTGAATGCACTTGCCAAATACCTTGCTTTATAAACCACATTGTTAGGACTCCTAAAGTCATCATCTTCATCCTCATTTTCAGCATTTAGAAACCCTTACAAACCTCTTTGAATCATCTCATCATGAGGAAAGCTCCAAGTGGTAACTCATCCACCAAAGGACCACCCAAGAAGATTGCTCGTGTTGTACACGAAATCTCTTCAACTGAATCATCTTCGGTCAAATACACAAATGCTAGGATTTCTCCTCTACCAACTCAACCAATCAAACCAATCCCTAAAAGGATAGTTCCCATAAAACTACCTATGCCAAACACCACCATACCTCCTAAACCAAACAATCCCATTTCCACTAAACCATCACCATTGTTGCCTAGAGCCCTATCATTCACCACTCCACTCTCATCACCACACCTCTACAATCTAGAGGATTTGCCTCCTAGGCCATCTCATCCCCCACCACCGGCAACATTCTCCTCATTAGGAGGAATAATGGAACAAAATCAAGGTGTTGAGTCAACACTAGCTCCGGCTTCCTTTTCGCCGTAACCAACAAATAATCCCATTTGGATTATGAGACATTATCAAAGTCAACCACCCGACCACATGGAAGTTGACACCTCTCTACCTCCACCATCATTCTAGGTCGAGCCATCTTCGAATGTGCCTCAACCAATCCCTCCATCGTTTGAGGCTCCTCAACCCGCTTCACTTGATCCTTCACATCAAGCAATTTCCTTTCTTCCATCACCACTACCTATCCATGATAAAGATTGTTATCATTGTCAACATGTTGAAATTTTGATACATGAATTACGGGAAGATCAACGTTTCATGTTTTATCACCTCCTCGAACGTTTCGACGAGATTAAACCTAAACAAACTTGAGCTAGAGGATTTTAGTGGTGTCCTAGTATCAAGCGTGACTTAGATAGTCTAGTAACTCAAAGTCATGTATCGTTCATTTTCTTAGTTTTTTAAAGTCATGTATATCATATCTCTAGTTTTATTAAATAAAATTACATGATATTTGCTATATTCTCTGAGTATATGATTATTGGTATAATACATATCTCTTTTTTATGCCAACATTTTTTTTCGGTACATCACATTTTTTGTATCTTAGTTAATGTTAAACGGATCCCTGAGATTTGCCTAGACGGATCCCTCCAAGGAGGGAATCGTGGGATCCGTGCAACAGAAGACTAGTTTTCTACTAACTTGAGTCTTATTTGCAGGACATTATGCATTATATACTTGTATTCTAACATTTGTTTTGTATATTTTCAATTTACACGTGAAGACTTTGACACTCTAAGCTAGGGGGAGCTTTGTGTCAAAGCATTACATTGCAAGATCATTTGCAATATTAGAATTAAATTTCATGACGTCCCTTTGTAAAGTTGCAATCATCAAGGGGGAGCATTATCTTCACTAAGACGAAACCATTTGCAAACATAGTTGCAATGCATTAGCTTAGTAATTTTTATTTACTTGACGCCCTCACAAAGGGATGGATTCGTCAAGGGGGAGTTAAGACGAGAACTCTTCCCGTCACTTGCTCTTTATCTTTTCTTTTCACATGTTTTTCTTAAAATAATGTGTTGGTTTCTTTTCGACGCTCTTTTTGTTTCGACAAAAAGGGGGAGAAGAAAGTAAAAACTACAAATTCAAACCTTTACGAATTTTAGTTTTTCCTTAAAATAATTTTATGTTTTATCATCAACAAAAAGGGGGAGATTGTTAATACAAATAAGCCGTAAAAATGTTTATTTATATTTTACGATCTTCTAATGTTTTGTCGATAACAAACGTAAAATCATTTTAACAAAACAAATAAAATACGTAAATGGTTTGAGTCAATAGTTTTCTAACACACTTATGTTTTCACATAAAACACTAAAACAAGTATAAGTGCTTTTATAATTGAGTAATACATATGTACAACAACTAGTGTTTACATATTGGGCAAATATATACATAACTAGTATGTATTATAATGGGTAATATAAATGGGTAGAAACTTAAGTATTTGACCCATTGACCAAATACATTGAATGTAGTTGGGTACAACCCAAAGTCCATGACTCATACCCATAGAGCTTCACCCATAACCTATTGCATGACATCATGCTTAAGTCATACATGGTTTTAATCCATGGCCCATAGTTTTAATCCATGAACCATGGACTAGATGCATTGCATCTTATAGATACATTGTATCTACTTGAATACCAATGATCCATTATCCATGACCCATGACCCAAAACCCATGGGCAAAGGAGAGCGTCTCACGGATCCCCAGTATTATACTGGACGGATCCCTCAAGTGAGGGATCCGTGGGATCCGTGGAACAATAGATGTTTTCTCTCTATAAATAGTGAGCCATATATTCATTGTTTCTTACCCCTTTCTCACATATTTTCTCCTTGATTTATAAACTCTCTAACCCCAGATCCAATTGATCTATGTATGTAGTTTTGTTTTTGTGTGATTCTCTAGGTTCCTCTAAAAGGCGAGATCACCACCTTTTGAAGTCGAGCAAGCTCAAGTCCATGAGTTGCCATGCTTCGTTATCATCAAGACTACTGAGGTTCTCTTGTTGATAGTTCTCTTCTTTTTCATAAGAAGTGTAGTGTTGAAGACATTAGTGAAAGATGTCTCAAGAGTCAAGACGAAGACATTAGTGAAGGGTGTCGATCGTCCGTATTGAAAGCACTAGTGAAGGGTACGTAGAAGTCAAGGCTAGAGGCATTAGTGAAGGGTGCCTAGAAGTCAAGTCACAAGACATTAGTGAAAGGTGTCTTGAAGATCGAGTCAAAGGCATTAGTGAAAGGCGCCTAAGGTGTACATTCGATATGGTGTGATTCGATGTACAAGATAGATTAGTATTGGGTCAAAGGATATTGTTATCCTTGTTGATGTTGTTATAAGGAGTAGATCTCCTTTGGGGTTAGGTGTTGGTGTAGTGTTGGGTAGTAGTTCCTCCATTGTAATGGAACTCGGTATCTATCCTAGTACCGGAACAAGGGTAGGCGACGTTGTGATAGGTTTGGTTCTACCTCGTGGAAGAACCCGGTATCTAGCCTTGTACCGGATAAAGAGTAGGCAACGTTGTGAAGATTTCTCCACCATAAGGAGCTGGTGTTGTGTAGTGATTACGAACTCTCGAGTAGGTGACTCGGGGAGTGGAGTAGCGCAAGGAAGGTGTCCTTGTAGCCGAACCACTATAAATACTCGCGTTGTGGTTTTGTGCTTCTTACTCTTTATCTTTTCATTACATATTTATATTTCTATATATGTTTATTTATCAACATCCAACACACATCCAAATAGATTGACATAAGTCGATCTAAATATTTTAAAACCAAGTTTTAATTGGTAAAACTATTCATCCCCCCTTCTAGTTTTCCACAACACACATAAAATAATCATGGCAAACTTAATTAACATTTATTATGCTATTTTATGTATCTAATTAACATTTTATCTGTCTAGGTATTTTTTTATTAATTAATGACAAGTATTGCATGATAGTTGTCATAAAAAAAAATAAAACAAATAACTAAGTTAGATTTCATGCAGCCTTTTCGCGTGTTTATTGAATCGTGTAACCCATAATCACAAAAACGAGTTGACTTGTGATGCCACTATTGGGATTTATGAACATTTTAACCACTAACACTACGAGTACGCAGCGGATAATGGATCTAGTTTAAGCAATTACGATTAACACATTTAATAAACAAATCAAGGTAAAAGGGAACAAGAAAACTAGCCCTCATAAACACCAGCAAAAGAAACAAATAGTGGTTAAAATACCACCACTATGGCTGCTCACACAAACACGTCAAACGAATACGTCCGGAGTGCTAGCCGTATCCCACGTATACCCAAACAAACTTTGTCAATAGATTAGAACCGGATCAAAACAAATCAGCCTCTAACCAGCTTGCTGTCCGAGAACCAGAAGCTGCCCAAGAACTATACCTAGTTCTGTCCGATATCGGGTAAAACTACTCGATATGTTTTACCCTTTTTCTGCCCGAGAACGCTGTAAAACAAACTAGTACCTTTGGCTTTCTGTTTCAACTTGCGATTATCTAGAACACAAACTAAAAACCTGTAGACTATGTCTTGGATCAAAGATGCAAGTATAGGTTTCAAGGTGAGTGATAAATAACCAAAACCCTAGATCGAGTTAGGTTATAATCGGCTGGAAATAGAGGAGAGATTCAATGTGTGTTTCTGTGAAATTCGTGTGTTATGGAAGTGGTATGAGGGTGTACTTATACCCACTCAACCCTAGCTCATGATAAGGTTCAAGGTTTAACTTAGACCTTATCACACATCACTCCTAATCACATCACACTTCTCCTCTCAATCCTTATCACCTCATAATGAATCTAGATGGAATATGCCCTCCCCTAAACCCTTTAGTGACCGGCCTTAAGGATTTTAGGACAAAAAAATTGTGTGTCTAGTTCATTTGTGTCCAAACGAGTCAATTTTGAGCTTAACATGAAATAGTAATAAACGTATTCTTATATTTTAGCGTGTGTGCCCCCAATAGGCTCACACACCGCTAGTCGTATTTGTCTAATCCAACTCTAACATTCCAACAATAACACACACACACACACACACACACATATATATATATATATATATATATATATATATATATATATATATATATATATATATATATATATATATATATATATATATATATATATATGTTTACAGAAGTGAAATGAAAAAGGAGTGATTTCCTTACAAATATTTGAGATGAAAAGGATGATCAAGAACAAACTAAGAATCACCAACAAACTCTATGTTTCCAAAAAAACCAACTTAAAACTCTTATAAACCTTGATTAACCAACCAACTAATAACCAAAAACCCTTGCTAAGAACTTCAAGAAAACCCTTTTAAAACCCTTGAAAATCTTCTAATAAAACCCTTGAAATATATGAGATTATGGTACAAATGAACCAAGAAACTAATAAGAACACCTAAACCTTCAACTAATGATCAAATGGATGTGATATTTACATTATAAGCACAAAGAAGAACGTACTTTAGGTTGTTTTAATTTATGGCTAATTTTTTTAAAAAGCATCAACTTGACACTTTTTACCGTTGTATGTAGCCATTTTTTTTAATGTGACACTAAACATTCGAATTTCGTACATTGTGTGTACCCGATAACCTGAGAAACTGGCTCATCCTACGTGGAGTCGGTTACTTGCCAACTCATTTTTATACCATTTTTTTATTTTTTGTTTATGTTTTCCCCCAACCTTTTATATCATTTAACCCTACTTTTTTTACAAAACCCTAATTCATTTTAAACCTTTATAAGTTTTCACCCCTTTTTTCACACAAACCCTAAAATCATGGCATCATCCTCATCAACATCAAGATCAATTCGAAGAGACATGGAATACTATATAAATGCTACACATTGTGAATGCCGCCCACCACTACCAACTATTGAACAAGTTGCTTGGACCCCTACAAATCCGGGTAGAAGATTCAAGGCATGTCCCATTTATGTAAGTTCTTTAGCCCTAATTTATATTTATTTGGTTGGTCTTGTTATGTTTAATAAGTTAATGAAATCTATAATCTGTTAGGACAAGCATATAAAATGTTCATTTTATGGGTTTACAGATGTAGAGCTACCAAATGATTTTTACAAAGATTTGTTCTTCAAGACACATAAATAAAATAAGAGATTGAAGAAAATGGGAAAGAGTGCAAGTTCAACTGAAGTTGTTGATGTTTCCAAAGAGCAGTTGAACACAATGAAGGATGAGATAGCTTTTATCAAGGCAAAAGTGCAATTTTATGACAAAGTTTTCTTTGTAATTAGTTTCCTTGTTGTGTTAATTGCTTTTGTATTAGCAGTCACTGTTATGCAGTAATATGTATTTTGGATCTTTATAACCACTTTCCTTTATGTAACTTTAGATCTTAGTTTTTTTTTAGTGTTTGTTGAATGGTTAATGAAATTGTATTTTGTTAAGTCACGAAGTGTGCATACTTGTGTAGAATCATGAATTTTTTTTATATGTAGAAACATTCCATGAGTGCATATGCAGAAGTGATTACAAAAGAAGTGCGCATTTGCAGTGCATATGCAGAAGTGATTTCATATGCAGAAAATGGTAAAAACATTCCATGACAAGGATACAAAACAAGCATATGCATAATTGATACAAGGATACACAAGAAATGCACATTTTCAGTGCACAATAAGTCAAACAAACAAAAATCATTGACAAGGATACAAAAGAGGTGCACATTTTTAGTGCACAATTTCATTAGTCATAAATCATACAACTAAGAGTCAACGGACCATAGTTTTAGTGCACACCACAAAGGCACAAATATACAAAAGAATAGCACAGTTTCAATGCACAAGAGACCCATAGTTTTAGTGCAAACATAAAGTTATAACATTCATAAGTGATATACATAAAGTACTCCAAGCTAAGTGCATTTGAAGAACTTGAAAAAATTCCAGTCACCTTCTTGGCCAATTGATTTTTAAGTATCGTTTGACTTTTTTACCTTGTCCTGATGAAGTTGAACATCCTCCTTGGTTGTCTAGCTGCAATGGGTGGTGATTGTTCTGCTACATTTCCTTCTTGCCCACTAGGATTGTCTGCAATTTGAGGCTCTACACTTGCATGGACTTGCTCTGCATTTGGGGTTTTACTGTTTTGAGTTGCTGCAAATGCTGTATTTGACAAGTTCATACTCTCCTATGTGACTGGAAAGGATCCTGTAGCTGCATTTTGGTTAGGTTCATCTGCAACATTTGAGCCATCAATAGGATCTGATTCGATATCATTCTATCCTATACCAAACCATCTACTCAATTTTCTAAACCTTGCAGCTGGTACATAACTTCTTTTGTATCCTAGTCCCCCTCTCTTAACTGTTGTCTTAACCCCTACCTCTTTTTGAACCCCCAACATCATACCCTCTTGATTCCCCAACACTGCCCGATCCCCCAACAACAACACCAACACCAACACCAACTTCTGCAATAACAATTTCTTCAACAGTTGGCTCAACCACATGCTCAGGTGACATCCTAGACCCCCCCCCCCCCCCAACATCAGCCCCCCCCCAACCACATGTTCCTCAACCTGTAGTTCTTCTACAACATGCGATGACATCGTAGACCCCCTAACATCATCAAAATCCTCATCCATTAGTGAAGTACCCTCTATTGGTTTCTTTGTTGGCCTTTCTTTTTTTTTAGGTGGTTTGGGTGGTAAAACTACACTTGGATTTTTGCAACCTTTTTTGTTGTATCCTTTTTGGTGACAGTTAGTACAAGTCATAGTAACACCAGCCTTAGAAACCTTGTTTGGGTTTTTGTTTTCATGGGCAACCATAATTCTCTTTTTTCTTGGCCTACCGGGCATTGATTTTGGGTTTGGTGGTAAAACTCTAGACATGTCAGAGCAGTCAGGCCAAAATGTCATTCCTCCTACTGGTCTAAGAAATTGATGACAAGTATTGTGAAAAGCTTGTTTCCTAAAACAAGCTGGTACATACTCTTCTACCATCCTATTTTACTTGAATATCACAGCTACAACATGAAAACATGGCAAACCTGAAAGTTGCCATAGTCTGCAACTACATGTCCGATTCTGCTCATCCATTCCAAATGCTTCACTCACATTCCTAACTTCAAAAATATTTCCCCTAGTTGGTATAACAAGCCAAAATCTATTAATAAACATAATAATATTGTTCAAATTTGTGATGAAAACTAATACTTGATTTGTATCTAATTTCATAAACTAAAATAGATAACAGGAGTACGTATGCTGATATTTAGTTTCTTCCAACCTCTTCTGTATATCTGGGCAGATATCATCAGTCCATCTATCAGAAAATTTCCTCATGATATTCATTCTTTCCAATACAATGACCCTTATTGCTTTAAGCATTGTTATCAGTGGCTTATTCCTAAAGCTTAAGATCACAGAATAAAAATTTTCAACCGCTTCACAATTTTGACCTATATGGAAATAAGCCCTTAACCATGTCTTTGGGTCCTTTTTCAACAGATAATCATAAGCTTTAGGGTTATCCTTCTTGATCCTCTCTATTATTTTGTTGAACATTCCAGGGTATGTAGCCTTTGAAGCAGCCCAAAACAGATTTATGAACTCAATGCCACTAAACTGCTTCTTAAACGCTTCGTAAATGTGTCTTGCACATTGTATGTGCTCAGCGTGTGGCATTACCTCCTTTACTGCTTCAAATAGTCCCTAACAACAAAATATATACATATTGTGAAAAAAAAAACATAAACACAAAATTGTGAAAACAACATTAAGAATGAATGGTAAACATATAACTTACTTTGTGTTGGTCTGATATCAGAGTCAAACCATTGCCAGTAGGCATGCCTAAGTCATCACCAAGTAGGTCAAGAAACTAGCTCCAGTTATCTTTGTTATCGACATTAACAACAGCCCATGCCACATGAAAAATGTAGTTGTTTGCGTCTCTACCTATTGGAGTTAGTATTTCTCCTACACTTGGTTTCTTAAGAAAACAACCATCTAAAGAAATTATCTTCCTACAACCCAATTTCTAGCCTTCTTTCAACCCTTGAAGCACACGTAGAATCTATCAAAATATGTTTTATCATCTGGATTCACTATAACACTAACCTTTACAGTTGAACCAGGATTAGATTCTAGGATAGCCTTAGCATATGACCTAATATATCCATAATGATCCTCAATGGTTGTTTCTCCTTCATTAAGAGCCCACCTCTTGGCATTTCTACACTGATTTGGGGTTACTATGCACTTATACTTTTCCAATACTAAAAATCAACTATTTCATACAGCTTAATGTCAGGATTTGCCTTATCTTTGAACCAAAATTCTTACCAATCCATTTGAAATTAACTAAAGTACCATACTTAAACTGCCTAACACAAGTATGTTAATCATTCATTGATATTACCTGGACATAATTCTCTTCAGTCATCATCTTACCATAGCACCTCCATGGACATACAAACCTATCAGCTTCACTTGGGTATCGCTTAAACTTGCTTTGCTTTCCTAGGTCAGGTTTCTTAATCCTCTCTGGTCTTAACCCACATTTTGCAAGAACCTTGGTTTTAGAACTTCTATCAAAACCATAAGGAGAAGCCGTTGGCAAGAGCATAATATGTCATACACTCCTTAAGTTGCTCAATATCAACAAACTTTTCACCAACCTTCAACAAAAACAAAAAAGTTTCGAACAAGATTAAACCAAGTAAACAAATAATGCAAGTAAAGATATATGAAGTCAAAAAGCATACCTTTGGTTTTCACATCCTCCAGTGAGTCACCACGTCATGTATGGGATACTTTTCAACCTTAGTCCCAACTATATGAAATGGATCAGCTATACCATTATCTTCTCTCAGCTTTCGCAACAAATCATCCATGAACTCCTCATGCTCTATTACGGTCCCACTATCACCAACAACATATGCCTTCTTTTGCTTGACTCCACTAGAAGTACCTTCTTTTGCAGGTTGACTTTGTTGCTTACGAACCTTAGGTTCGTTCTTTACTTCACTCTTTCGCTTCCTAAGTTCAATCAACTCTATTTCACCCAATGATAAATAGTCGACTGACTTGTCTGAGTATTCACTTTCACTGTCACTACCGCTGTACAAACTAAAGTTGATGCCTTGTGCAAGATTAGTTTCACTATCTGAATCACTTTCCATAACAGATTGCTCATCATTGTCTTGAATTACAATGCCCTTGTTCCTATGTACAGGCACATTGACAGGACTGTCATCTTCTAGCATTATTCCTTTACCCTTATCCACGGCTTTCTTAACTATATTGGTATTCTCATGGACTGTGCTTTTTCCCTTATCATTAGGTTCATTCACCATAAGACTTGGGCTGTTTCTTTTACCCTTATCTACACTTCTACCCTTATTAACAACATAAGCAGTTGTGTTCTTTTGTTTAGCCAATAACTTGCGTTTAACACTAGTACTTGAGTTGTTTCTTCCTAGCAACTTATTCTTAAGAATAGGGCTATGAACTAGATTCACAATAGGGATGTCTACATCATCTTCCATATGCTCTACTACTTTCTTTTTTGGGGTTTGCGTTTCCGCATCTTCTTCAGCCCATGAAATAAGCTCATCTACAGTCATATTGGAAGCATCTTTGACCATTATTTCATGAATCCTCAACCTAGATGTAGTCTCATCCCCAGATTCTTTCATGTTAAGGTTTTGAAAATAATACTCAACCAAGTTTTGATGAATGTGAGTCATGAATACGTGTAACTTCCCATATGACTAAGCAAACTCATACATTGAAGCTACATCTGAATCTCTTTCTATTATTTTCAATCCAACCTCTAATTGACATCCTGGTAAGTAGAAAACGACAATGGCCTACATGGTCTGTCTGTTCATTAAGAAACTGACACATAATCTTATAGTCCAGTTTCTTATTCTTATACAACTTCCATTCATAAACTAAGTCGTTAACATACCTAAGTGGGTTTAAATGAAACACACCCTCGTGGTGAACATCGAACCAAAATGCATCCGAACCAAATGGTGCCATCCTGTTAAAAAAACGAAATAATTTGAATACGGAAGTTGCCATAAAAAACCCTAATAGATATGCATGTATAACTCAACAAACCCTAATAAATCTGCATGTAAAAATCTTAAAACAGACAATAAGACAGGGACCATGAAGAATAAAGTAGTACGAACCTTTTGCACCAATCAATTTTAATAATTGATTGTAAGAGACAGCCAATTTGGAATAATTAAAAACTAGGGTTTGGTCGGGTATTTGGGGGTAAATGTGAGAGAAAAAGGTGTGGTCCATGGTTCAGTATTTGTCGTACTATGATATAGTATATAAGTGATAATCTAGCGTGTCATGTTGAGTTGGATATAAATATTCCAGGTGGCATTAAGTTTTTTTATCAAACAAATAAGTTGTAACCGGCTAACTGTCTAACACGTTACCGGGTACACACAATGTACGAAATTCGAATGTTTAGTCCGCAAACATGACTACATACGACGGTAAAATGTGTCAAGTTTGATTTTTTTAAATAATTACTATCATAGTCAAAGGCTTCCCCGAGACTGGTGTGCTACAAGTGGCTATGAACGATCCACATTCCTTGATTTATGCAAGGTCTCAAACTTGGGTCACATTTCTTGATTAACAAAACTTGATGGCGAGTTTTGGTAACATCACTAAAAAAACTGTTACGTGACGGAAAAAGTAACTTTGAACCTCTACATTGAACATTGAGAGAAGATCATAGCTGGCAAGAGTAAAATAATGTTGCAAGCAAGAAGTTTTTATCTACTGTCATGGGTTATAGGCGTCATGACCATAAGAGGATACGGTATAGTGTTCATGGTGGGTCGGTATCAGCTTTATTGGCAACCAGTGTCGGCTTATGTAGAAATGACATGTACTGTTGAACGCCATAGACAAGCAAACTTAAACATAGAACATAGAACAGAAACGTAAATGCAAAATCCCATCATATTTGATGTTTCGCTTAATGAACCACTCATTCTTACAAAGTGTAATTGCCCATTTTTCATTTCCACGACAACAAAAAAAAAGGAAGAAAAAGAAAAACACACATTCCTCTAAGACCTGCATTGTTAGATAACGTAAATTTTGTAACAACAAATATGCACCATCAGTAAATGTAAAATGCAAGGGCAGCATGCATAGCAGCAAAAGTGATGATCCTAAAGATATGAAATAAAGAAAAATGCATCATTCTAAACAGCTTCTGGAGTCAAAATCATCTGCAATGCATCATTGTTCACATAGGACTATTGCGTCATTGTACATAGACATCACCATGAAAAATACAAGAAGCAAAGTTGCTACTTCTAAAATGAGGTGGGGGCCCAGACTCGTAGTGAGTCGGCAAAAAGATTGGCTCACAACAGTCGCCTACAAATGGCTCACAACGGTCGCCTACAAATGGAAACTGAATACAGTAATAGTACCCTCCTAATTGAAAGATGACTTCGGTATTTACAACAGTCTAGCTTTTCTTCACAAGCAGTCCACAGTACATATGGATTCAGGGAGAAAACCGGTCTTCATATTTGGCTATTACACTATCGATCACCCTCTCTAGAGGACACGAAGCTGAGCAAGAAATGCAGCACAAAGATCCAAGAACAGAAATTGAGGTCCCTGGATCCTCTGTAGATCAAGCAGATATTTGTCCTCCCGGGTTTTGTAAAGCTGCAATAAAGTGTTTGGTAACATCATCATATTAGATAGGCTAATGGCCTTGACAGATAGTGACAAGTGTACAAAGATCAAAATTATCTGATGTTTCATCACCTAGGGTGGCAGTTTCAACCTATTATTGTAAAATTGAGCTGGGCTGTATTTTGATGCTGATAGATTAAACAGGTAATGTTTAAAAAACTTTAACTGAAAGTGACAAGGGTCAAACCCGTGTTTATAACCTCCAAAATTGTCATTATCGTAATAATAGTTTATATGATCATTTTCTTCAAAATATCAAATACAGAGCGACAACATGTTAGCGAGTCAACACAAGTACACAACCCAGCCTGTTTTGACTCGTTACCCAACCAACCCAGTATTGTGGCTACCAATATATACAAGACGCCTAAATGAATTCTAAACTTACAAAAAACCAAATTGGAAATATATCAGAATCTGGTGACTCCAACTCACACTTTCATGTAGCATGCACTTCTTTACATTCAGGAATCAATTAATAATTAAATACTTAATATGTCCGATGAATATGCAAAGTATGATATTGGTCACAAAGTTGAAAGAAACCCACTGTTTGTTAGATTTCATCACCATCCTCCATTAAAGAGATAAAATGGAATCTTGTGGACCCAAAACAAAGATCATTAAGTTTTTGTGATGCCAAATGTGCGAATACAGAAGTTTAGAAAAAATAGGGCATTTTTTTGGACGACCTACCAGAACATAATGGATTACAAAATCACAATGAGCTTGTTAACTCCTTGCAGGATATTACCATATGATTAAGGGTGTGCAAGCCTAGTGTGGAAATAATTGGAAAGTCACATTACCTGAACTTCAAATTTGACAACATTGGGGGAGCTCATGGCACCATCATTCTCTACAATGGTCAACTCGTCTCCGAAGTAATGATTACTTTGCATAGAGTCATTTATCATGCCCTGATGATTGCCAGGAACCCACCTGCATTTCATGTTGTAGTGGCCTATCTTTTTCCAGCACACATTCAGTTCTTGCAAAGCTTTCAGAACTTCTGTCATTATCTCACGAGGATGTGCTCGAGACTGTTAAAATGAACAAGAACACTTTTAACTAACGTACCATGCGGAAATAATAAAAATATATATACCGCCGGATTGAATATATAATCTTTATGTTTTTCTATGTGTATGCTTATTACAGATTTACAGGTAAACTTACCTGTAGCCCAAGAGCCCATTTCCTCTCAACTTGGCTTCTAAGATTAATTCCTTGATAATCCATAAAAGTAGTTGGACGCTGTGGCATAACTGAAGCAGAGGCCTCATTTCGGTTGAATCCATCCTACAATTCAGTAAAAGCACAAAATTTGGATATAGATGCATATAATAGACGATTAAATGAAGTTTTCCCCCCAAAATATACAAAAGTAAATGCGCTTAGAAAAACTATCTAACCATAGGTTTCTGGAATTCCGCTCCAAGATAGCCACTTGAGTTACGAAACCTGTTGTCCAATAGCAAGTAGTATGCCACAGTACCCTGGAAAATATGCAGGTATCAGCGACATATTCATTGTCACATTAGAAAACTTTGCAAGAAGAAGAAAAAAGTTACCTCATTCTGCACTCGGTTGCGAAGCGATTCAATGAGGGTATCCCTGTCAAACCCCATCTTAACCACCTCTAAGAGAATATCTTCATCGGTCTGTAAAAAGAGAATTGGTTTAATTACCCATATATATCGAATGTTACTTTTATATATACACAACTTTAAATTGTCGAAAAGAGCAAAACAATATCGTCAATAAAAAAGTTATAGGATCAGCATACCTTTTTTGCTTGCTGCATAGAATCTGGTGGAGGAACTGCCAAATAGCGTGGAAGATGAGCCTGGAACCAGGGGTGCATACGAATCTCAGGAATAGTTATTCGCTTCATGGGATCAACCACAAGCATCCTCGGGATTAGATCTCTCGCACCAGGTGATAAGTGGCTGGGAAGGGTATATATGCCACCCTGAAGAACAAACCAGCATAGATTTTAGTTGATTAATAACAAATATTTCCAATATAAAATAAATGAACTTCAAAAAACTGCATGAGATCAAACTGAACAAACCAACATAGAATTTAGTTGATTAATACCAACTATTTCCATAAATCAGATAACCTCGAGTTTGAATCTTTGATTTACAATGTTAGTTCAAACTCATTCTGGTTGTGTTGAAGATCCGAAGCTACCACTATTGTAATACTCATGTAATAGATTCTTATTGTTCTGCCTATATAGATTAACACTAACTGATCCTCAGGCTAACTGAAATGAGGTTAACCGAGATGATTTGCCTCAACCGTATATGATATTACTATGTTAGGCTAAAGATTTCTCAAAATCTTGAGGTAAACCAGACCGCAAGCACCACTATTAATGGGTGCATGGTAAGCCTACACAGATTTCCCCTTATAGAAACATAGGAATGGTATCTTACACACAGAATCGTTGTAACTGTAACAACAGTAACTTGATACTTGCAGTTATTACGTTTGAACGATGAAATGTCAATCCAGAAATCAAATAATAATTTTAGACAGGGTGAGAAACAGAGCATATGTGTCCTGCCGTCCACATGATACAAAATACAACAATGAAGATAAATAACTAGATTTCCCAAAATCCATGGTTAGACACAGTTAAAAAGGTGTCAATTGGAACATACAGATATGTTTTGTATTGCACTTAATTTGCAGACAGCTTAGCCAATAAATTGAAAAACAAAACCTTACCTTTATTTTCTTGAAGAGGTTAGGAATATTTTCATCATCAAAAGGAAGGGTGCCACAGAGAAGAGCATACAAGATAACACCACAGCTCCACACATCAACCTCGGGTCCAGCATACAGCTTTCCAGATATAACCTAGGGAAAAAAAGACAACATAAAATCAGACAAAGAAAAGAGCTGTGATATTTCTCAGTCTGACTCGAAACAAAACTACAATTAGTTTAAAACCTGTGATAACCATATGTATACCTCTGGGGCAGCATAGTTAGGACTTCCACAACTTGTTTTCAGAAAATGACCATCACGCATGATATTGCTTAGACCAAAGTCAGCGATTTTAACATTGCACTTGGAATCCAACAGCAGGTTTTTAGGTTTAAGATCTCTGTGAACCACCATGTTCCTGTGGCAGTACTCCACACCTGATATTATCTGCTTCAGAGCAAAGCATTGATGTAAGTCTCTGAAGCTCCAAGTAAGATATTATTGCTCACTTATGAAGTAAGTACATGCCAACAAACATAGCATACGGTACAAATATGATCACCTGCTGGAAAAAATTGCGACCCTCATCCTCCTGCAATCGGCCCTTCTCCACAATGTAATCAAACAGCTCACCAGACTTTACGTACTCCATAACAACATATATATCTGACGGCGTCTCTATAACCTCGTAGAGCCGGATAATATGTGGATGCATAAACAATCGTAATATCTTGATCTCCCTTCTAACTGAAAAAAGAAAAGGCATTAACGTGGAGTGTGTCAGTGGTACTGTAACATGATAATGCTATATGTTCATAAAATTCATAGCAGCATGACACATATGATTATGGTGTGAAAGTAGACACATTGCACTATTCAAAAAATGGAACTTTGACCTAAAGAGCATGAGCCAATGCATTACAAATATGTTTTATGCTTTTATAAAAGTAACAACAATCTCAATGTTCTGAAAGAAAAATTCATAGTTTCTTATTACGTTCCTACCTTTTTCTTCCATGTCCATGTTTTTTTATCTTGCGACGGTTGAGGATCTTTATAGCAACTTTGTGCCATGTCAAAGCATGGTTTGCAATTTTCACCTTCCCAAATGAACCAAAGCCAAGTGTTTTCCCGATCTTGTAGTTCCTTAAAAACATGTCCACACTACTCCCACCATGTCCTGATCCCTCCATATCTTATCCTGGAGACGATTGAAACTTGAAAAATCAGGTGCTAATAAAAACACATAAATAGACAACAAACTTAAGACCACAACAACCATTCTTAAGTTAGTTCAATAGAATTGACAAATACTTTCACAAGTCTGAAAGATCCAAAACCTAACCAAACCAAGTCGATTTAGGATTGTAGCCTTAACAACGACAAGTCACAAGCACCACGTGCATGCACGTTCAAGTAAATGATTCTAAAAGGTCCATGGGTATATTTTTCAGGTAAAGATCATAATATCGGAATTCCATCTCAATCCTCGATAACACTATTTCAGCTGTAGATATAAAGTTAGGAATTGACAGCTACTATGTCCTAAAAGATATCTTTGTCAAACAAGATGGTTCGGGAAGCGTTTAATCATTAGTCAAACATCTAAAATGACAATTATATAATGACAAAATGTGGACCCTAGTTTAAACTTTATACCATCAAATCATCAATGCTTTGAAACTAATCAAAATATGACAATCAGGCTATCAGAAACTAAATACCTTTAAGTTATAGTACAAATATAAAACGGGCATCTAAAATGGAACTATCTTCACTGATTCTATATATTGGCGCAGATCAACACATTAAGGCATTATAAAAAAGCTACTTGACAAAGAAAACAACAGATGTCCAAACAATTGACAGGTCCGGAGTATACCAAATTTATACAGGAAATAACATAGTCCTAATCTGTGTTCTCGTAATACACAAACAACGGATATACGAAAAAAGTAATTAACTCTAATTTTCTCAACATGACACGTAGATAGACCACATTTACTTCTAAACAGAAGCATAGTGCATGCAAGTTGCAGGTCTCATAAGCAACATAATTAAACGGTGATAAACCAAGTTCCGTGTAGTGTCAGATTTAAATTTGATGCCCACAAGTCATTAATCATTACTCACGGGGAACACAAAAACCGGAATTAGGTTGACACTAACACCAAAAGTACCTCTAACTAATTGACACCTAACAAACTTGAAACATAAACCAAACCTTACACAAACACACAACATATCATAATCACTAATCATTCATATCAACATAACGCCTTCCAAAACCCTAATTCACCTCACACGTAAACTAAAATCGAAACTAACAATCGCACGCATCTAATCTAAACGGCGGCATAACAGCTAAAACCTACAATTCAAAGGATCTAAATTAAACAAACAATGACAACAATTAAACATGCAAATTACATTTAAACAAATTAAATTTAAATAATTTTAACAAAATTTTAAAAATAAATAAATAAATAAACTAACCGAGTAACAAAAGATAACAAGTTAGGGTTAGGGTTTGAAATGATGACAGCTACCTGCAAATTAACAAAACAAAAAATGTGAAAATAATTGTATAGATTTATAATAAAATGCATTTAACTACATGAATAAAATGTATAGATAAATAAATTGTGATTGGTTAATAATAATAATAAGACCTTTGAAACAAGGGTTTGAAAGGGGGGAAGATGATGAAGAGAGAATAATCGAAATATTATTAGATTCACTTCCTATTTTCAGTGAACTATATGTTGGAATCTTATTTGTATTTGTTGTAGTAATAAAATGATTTTTTTTTAAGAGTAAACTACACCATTCGTCCTTGTGGTATACGTTAACCATCAAGTTTCGTCCTTTGACTAAAAAAATTGCACCGTTGGTCCTTAACTGCGAAACGTTACTCAGCGTTGGTCCCTCACCCTAACTAGTTGGACTAACGGGCGTTAAGCCTTCTTAAGTGGAGGGTATATTTGTCTTTTCACACCCTAACTAAAAATCTTAACCCTTATCCCCTGCCAACCCACGCCCCCTTCCCTGATAACTCTCTATTTTTCTTCTGTCTTCCCCAGAAAACCACGCCCCACACCTGCCATTCTCCATCACCAAATTCGCCTCTCCTCTTACTCCTCTGCACACGCTCCACCCTCTCCATTAATAGAAAACCCTCCACCGATTCATAGATTGATACCATAACTCACAACCAAAAGAAAAACTAGAAAGAGTACTCAATGCGCTAGGTGGGTTCCTGTTTGGTTCGATTGGTGTTCAAGAGTTCTTTGATTTGTGTTAATACAAATAAACCGTAAAAACGTTTATTAATATTTTGCGATCTCTTTGTGTTTTGTTGATAACAAATGTAATGTTATCTTAAGTATAATTATAAGGATACATGTTATTTTTGTAAAGCATTTACATATAGCCATTTAAATACAAAAATGTAATAATTAAGCATTTGTTGTAATAGTTTATTAGGATGGGTAAAAACCATAACCCATGGACCATAACCCATGGATCTTAAACCCATACCAAAGAAGACTTGATACAATGTATACTTAGATACATTGAATCTAAAGAAAACTCATGGACCAACCCATAACCCATGACCCATAACCAAAAAACCCATGGGCAAAGAGGAGCGTACCACGGATCCCTAGGATTACACTAGCCGGATCCCAAGTGGAAGGGATCCGTGGGATCCGTGGAATAGAGAAGAAATTTGCCTATAAATAGAGAGACATTTCTTCATTCTAACTCACCCCCTCTTCTTACTAAATCTCTCATACACTCTCATTCTCTTCTAACATATAGATCACTTGATCTAGAGAGTTGTTCTTCTTTCTTTGTGATCCTCATATAAGTCCTTCTCTAAGGCGAGATCACGAGCATTCTACAAGTCATCCAAGCAAGGGGTCCTTGATTGATTTGTCACTCCACAAGATTTCTGTAGCGAAGATCTTGTATTTGATATTTCACATATTTGTTGTGTAATAGTTGTGTTGGTTTGGTCCACCGTGCTACGGACTCGGTTTCTAGCTTTGTACCGGAAAAAGTGTAAGCAACGTTGTGAAGGCTTCTCCGCCAAGTGAAGGAGTTTGTTGACATAGTGCTTGAACTCTCGAGTAGGTGACTCGGGGAGTGGAGTAGGGCAAGGAAGGTGACCTTGTAGCCGAACCACTATAAATCGGTTGTGTCTTTTCTATCCCTTAACTTTATTTATTTGCTTGCATTATCATTAGATCTATACGTTCTCAACATCCATACGATTTCACATAATATCGAATCTAAAGTTTTTGAAATCAACTTAAAATCGGCAAAACTATTCAACCCCCCTTCTAGTTTTCCACAATTGGCATCAAGAGCTAAGTTTATAAAAGTTTTAAAATAAAATTGTATTTTAAAAACTTTTCGATCACTATGGGTTCTGAAAATTATAAGGAAGGGCAATTTATGCAACGACCACCACTACTTGAAACTAATGGTTTTATATATTGGAAAAATAGATTCGAAACATATGTGAAGTCTAAAGATATTGATCTTTGGTACATTATTGTTGAAGGTGATTTTGAGGCTACCTCAAATGATGATAAAGGAAATTTAGTTCACATACCTCATGATAAACTAAACGATGAAATGAAGAAAAAGCTTTCTAAAAATAGTGAAGCAAAAATGGTTTTATATAATGCTTTACCCAAAAAGGAAATTGAAAGAATTTCTATGCTTAAAACCTCTAAAGAAATTTGGAATTCTTTAGTTGTAACTCATCAAGGCAACCAACAAGTTAAAAATAATAAAATTGATTTATTTGTTCAACAATATGAACAATTTTCAATATCGGATGAGGAAACTATAGATCATTCATTTGCTAACTTTAATACTATTATTACATCTTTACAAGCACTTGATGAATCTTTTCTAGCGTAACCATGTTAGGAGATATCTAAGGGCACTTCCATCGAAGTGGAGATCCAAGGTGACGGCAATTGAAGAGTCAATAGATTTGACAATCCTCACCTGATGAACTCATAGGCAACCTAAAAGTCTACGAGCTTGTCCTTGCTAAAGATTCCGAAGCCTCAAAGGTGAAAGAGAAATACAAATCTCTTGCCCTTAAAGCCAAAAAGGCTTCAAGCGATGAGGAGAACTCATCTTCGAGTAGTAACGACGAAGAGTACGCTATGGCGGTAAGGGACTTTAAAAAGTTCTTTAGAAGAAAGGGAAGATACGCCAAACAACCGTATGACGATAAGAAAGGCTTTCGGAAAAGCAAAGAGGACGCGAAGCCAAAGGATGATCGTACTTGCTTTAAATGTGGGGACCCAAACCACTTTATTAGTAAGTGTCCCAAACGGGATGATCAAAAGGCGTTCGTGAGCGGCACGTAGGGAATGAGCGACGAAGGAGACGAAGAAATTTGTCTCATGGCAAATGACGAGGTATGTCACGAATACTATAGTAGTTCATCACTTGATGACGACTCATTGCATAATGAATATGACAAACTATGCAATATTAGCTTAAAACTAATTAACAAAAACAAGCTTTTAAAGAGTCAAAATCAACTTTTAGATAAAGAAGTCATAGAATTAAAAGCAAAACTAAAACGTTTAGAAAAGGGTAAAATAGCAAGTGGTTGAATGTGAACTTTATGCTCAACTTCAAACACTAGTGGATCACTTAGATTCTAAAATTGCTAGAATGAGCACAAACACTTTAGATACAATACTAGATAGTGTTAAAACCGGTAACAATCAAAGGGTCTAGGTAGTCAACAACTTGATCCATCAACTAGTGAAAGTAAAGAAACAAAATTATTTAAGGAACTAGAAAACCAAACCAAAAAGGGAACCGCTAGTGTACGTAAAGGGGATCCGTGGATCTCATTGTAGCAACAAGAGCAATAACGTAGCTTCTTCATCTAGAACCGAGTTTGTTATAGTTAATAGAAGAAACCAAATCATGTCACCACTAGACAACCACCTCCAAAATATAATCCTACTTTTGCAAGAAACAAAGCTCCATCTTTTTCAAAACCTAACTCATTTAGGAGACCTAATAACGTTTATCCGAAAAGTAACCATCAAATGGGATGGAATCAAAACATGCAAAACGGTTTTCCTTTTCAAAACTTTGCTCCATGGAATGCATACTCATCTTATCCATACATGTCTAACATGAATGGAATGTTTAACACTAATGGACCCATGAACAAATGGGGACCAAACTTTTGAGTTTATTATTGTTTTAGGTGTGCTTAAAGGTCGACCTAGACCCGATGAATGGGTCAAGGATAGCGGGTGCACAAGGCACATGACCGACAATAGGGATCTATTCTCCACATATGAATCCATAAATGGAGGTAATGTGGTGTTTGGAAATAGCAAAGTAGAATCATCGGTAAAGGTACGATTTCTAACAAATCTCTAACCATTAACGATGTGTGTCACGTAGAAAACCTAAACTTTAATCTCTTAAGTATAGGACAAATATGTGATAAAAAGTGCAATGTACTTTTACCGAAACCGGTAGTAAGATACTTAAAATGGCATAACCATAGGAAGAGGAATTAGGAAACATGGAGTCTATGTCATTAAAATCGGTAATGAACCTAAAGACAAACTATGTCTTACCTATATGGATGATACTTCTGACCTTATGGCATCGAAGATTGGGTCACGCCAACATGCGACTTCTTCAATCGCTATCATCCAAAGATCTAGTAAGAGATCTACCTAAGTTAAAATATGAACATCATTTTTGTGATGCTTGTAATGTAGGAAAACAAGCTCATTCGAGTCATAAAGCTAAAAACATGGTGTCCACAACTAGGTGTCTAGAATTACTACATATGGATTTATTTGGTCCATCCGCTATCCAAAGTTATGGAGGCAACTACTACACTTTGGTAATAGTGGATGACTACTCTAGGTATACATGGACAAAATTTTTAAAGAACAAAACGGAAACCTTTAACTATTTTGAAATATTAAGCAAAAAGATCCAAAGACAACTAGGAAGTCCCATAGTGTCTATTAGGACGGATCATGGTAGGGAATTCGATAATGAAGTGCAATTCAGAGCTTTTGTGACGCTAATGGTATTACTCACAACTTCTGCCCACGACTCCACAATCGAATGGGGTAGTAGAAAGAAAGAATAGAACTCTACAAGAAATGAGTCGAACCATGCTTAATGAACAATCCATACCTCAAAAGTTTTGGTGTAATGCCGCTGATACTTCAACGTATATACTCAATCGAGTCTTGATTAGACCAATCTTAGGAAAATCTCCATATGAGTTACTTCGAGGCAAAAAGCCACGTTAAATCACTTTAGAGTCTTTGGTAGTAAATGTTTTATTCTTAACACTAAAGATTACCTTACAAAATTTGATCCTAAATCAACCGAAGGTATCTTTTAGGTTATTCGCCAAATAGCAAAGCTTACGCCATATTAAACAAAGAAACAATGAAGGTAGAAGAGTCATTAAATATAAAATTTGATGAAAGTCCACCCAAACCCTCTCCACCTCTTGTCGATGACGAGATTATAGAAAGTGAAGCCATAGTAATAAAGAAAAAGATAAGTGAAGAAGAAGAACCTCTAAGTGATGAAATAATAAACATTAAAGAGTCCAAAGATCACCCCGTAGATAAAGTCATAGGAAAACTAAAGAACGAACATTAAGGTCTCAAGTTCAAAACCAAAGTAGCTTGTTTTGTTTCGTTTCAACCTTAGAACCTAAGAATACACAAGAAGCCATAAAAGATGAAAGTTGGGTAATGGCTATGCAAGAAGAACTAAATCAATTTGTTTCTAATGATGTTTGGACACTTGTCCCTCCACCTAGTAATCAAACCATAATAGGAACCAAATGGGTTTATAAAACAAATTAGATGCAAACGGAGTAGTGTCTAGGAACAAGGCTAGACTCATTGCTCAAGGGTATAACCAACAAGAGGGAATAGACTTTGATGAGACCTATGCCCCCGTGGCTAGATTAGAGTCTATAAGAATACTTCTTGCGTATGCTTGTGCTAATGATCTAAAGCTTTATCAAATGGATGTCAAAAGCGCTTTTCTAAATGGTGTCATAAATGAAGAAGTATATGTAGCTCAACCTCCAGGCTTCATTGATTTTGAAAACCCAAACATGTGTATAAATTAAAGAAAGCCCTTTACGGTCTTAAACAAGCTCCAAAAGCTTGGTATGATAGACTCAAGTCATTTCTAGTTAAACACAACTACACCATGGGGTTAGTTGACAACACACTTTTACTAAGAAAAGAGAGTCACATATAATCATAGTACAAATATATGTAGATGATATTATATTCCGATCCACTTGTCAAGACATGTGTGATGATTTCTCTAAAATCATGCATGACGAGTTCGAGATGAGTATGATGGGAGAACTTAGTTTCTTTCTTGGTCTACAAATAAAACAAGTAGAAGATGGTATCTTCTTCAATCAATCTAAATACATCAAGGAGATGTTAAAGAAATTCGGTCTAGAAGAGTCAAACCAATTAGGACTCCAATGTCATCCGACACCAAACTCACAAAAGATGAAGACGGAGAATCCCTAGATAATACTAAATATCGTGGCATGATAGGTAGCCTTCTCTACCTCACTGCAAGTAGGCCGGATATCATGTTTAGTGTTTGCTTATGTGCTAGGTTTCAAGAAGACCCTAAAATATCACACCTAGAAGCCGTAAAAGGATATTTAGATATATTAAGGGTACAACACAATTAGGATTATGGTATCCTAAGGGCACGGTAGCAGAAACAATTGTATATGCATTCGACCATGCAGTGATTACGTTGATAGAAAAAGTACAAGTGGGGTATGTACTTTTATGGGATGTTGTTTAACATCATGGTTTTCTAAGAAACAAACGGCACTTACAATATCAACAACCGGCCGAAGTATGCCTCCGCCAAAGCATGCCAACAAGCACTATGGATGAAACAAGCGTTAGTAGACTACGACATCCATCTAAGCGACATAGCCATCCTATGTGACAACAAAGGTGCCATCGACTTAAGCAAGAATCCGGTATTGCATTCTCGGACAAAGCATATAGAGATTCGTCATCACTTCTTAAGAGACAATGTTCAAAAGGGGAACATCTCTATTGAGAAGGTAGCATCCGAAGACAACATAGCCGACGCCCTCACCAAACCGTTGAAGCGGGAACAATTCAACCTACTTGGTCTTGGTCTAATGGAACAAACGTCATAACTTAATTGACTCTACAAGGTATGTAAACACTAGCCTTCTTCTTTTCGAGTCTAGGATTTCTATTTCACGCACAACTCACAAACAATACGGGAATTTTCAAAACCCAAGATGAGTTTTTCCACTTATAGCTTTCTTATTTTTTTTTTACATTTTCAAAGAAAACCTACTTTCACAATGTTTTCTAAAGAGATGATACCTTCCCGTATCAATTTCACAAAAGCAATTTCTCACGCCTAGGACAAATCGCTTTATCATTATTAATACAAAGTAAAACCCGCTTTCATTGCATCTCATGTCTTTTGAATGCTAAAGGGGACACATAACTAATATGTGTTTTCGGGTACATTCATTTAAGCAACAATGAATTAAGAGCATTGATAACACAAAATTACGTACTCATGTACTAAATATGTGTTTTCGGTTTATCTCAATAGGATGTTTTTATACTTCTAGTTTATTTTTCCTTTTCTTTTAGGAGTCGAGATAACCGAAACTCCAAATAGTTTGCATATAGGCACACACTAGGCAAAAATGTTTTTAAAAGGAAAATTTTGCCGTCTTGCTCGAAACACTAGACCCACGGATCCCAAACTTTATGCGGATCGGATCCTCAAGGGAAGGATCCGTGGGATCCGTGAACGTAAGTGTTTTCAACTTCTATTTTTTTTTTCACTTTGGATGAAAAATCCACATTTGTTTCATTTTTGGGAGTATGCTCTTTAATGCTTGTGTTCTCATGATCACATGCCTTGAATTCATATCTAATCATTAGATTTTAATCCACATTTTGGGTCAAGCATTCATTACAATGCTTTGTTTTTCTATATATATAACTCCCAAAATGCTTGCATACACCATCTCCTTCTCACAAACACACTTCATCATGTCATCCAAAAACCCTTAGAGAATCATCTAGTACAAACAATCATGATATCCAAACCTTTGTACTTCCACCATCCAAAATACCACAATCTAATGCTAGGATATCCGACGGATTAGTATCCGATCTTGTTGTTTAGCAAAACCAACCTCAAATGGTTCATCCTCAACAAATAACTCACCACAAGATGCTTCCATTATAGCACCTCCTCATCACCAACAAGTACACCAACTTCATCACCACCTAAAATAACTCTTTTGGAACTCCTTAAGACTCCAACAAGATCTAACCAACCTAAAGAAAAAGAATTAGTCTTTTCAACACCCCCACATCTCCAAATACTATATTTCAAGATCTTGAAACATCACCACCATTAGCTCCCATCACATTACAAGAACATCTAGGTTCCTTTCCACCACCATTTACAAACATTCCGTATATTGATCCATATTTTCCTATTTTTCCACCACAACTTCCAAGATAACTCAAATCAAAACAACCCGAAAACTTCCGCACTCATTACCCACATCATTTACATTGTGAACATTGCCAATCCACTAGGGAAATTGCAATAGAAGTTAGGGAAGAAATGCGCTTCATACTCAACCTCATCCTTGATCGCATCAATACCATTACTCATCAAAACCTCCATCCATAACCTTATGCAAGCATGGAAGGAATCTTTATTACTATTTTCTACTTTAGTATTATTTTTCTTTTGAAGTCATTTTCAAGAACAAGTCTTGTTCTTATTTTACATGCTTGTAAGTGGCATACATACCACTACAATTTGTTGTTTTATTACAAGGCCTTGTTTACATACCTTGGCTCCTAATCTTGATTCTCGACAATCACAAGATTATATAAGCATGTTACTAACCTTTCTTTATGTAGGATTTTTATTTTTTTATTTTGACGCCCAAACAAGGGGAGCTACCGCCAAGGGGAGTTAACTTTTTGTTTATTTCTTCCAAGGGTTAACTTTTTGTTTCGACAAAAAGGGGAGAAGAAGTAAAACTTAGGGGCTTTCAAAACTTACATCTATTCTTAAGTTTTACTCATCATAACATTATGTTTTGTCATCAACAAAAGGGGAGAGATTGTTAATACAAATAAACCGTGAAAACGCTTATTAATATTTTTGCGATCTCTTTGTGTTTTGTTGATAACAAATGTAATGTTATCTTAAGTATAATTATAAGGATACATGTTATTTTTGTAAAGCATTTACATATAGCCATTTAAATACAAAATGTAATAATTAAGCATTTGTTGTAATAGTTTATTAGGATGGGTAAAACCATAACCCATGGACCATAACCCATGGATCTTAACCCATACCAAAGATGACTTGATACAATGTATACTTAGATACATTGAATCTAAAGAAAACCCATGGACCAACCCATAACCCATGACCCATAACCAAAAACCCATGGGCAAAGAGGAGCATTCCACGGATCCCTAGGATTACACTAGATGGATCCCAAGTGGAAGGGATCCTGGAAAGAAGAAATTTGCCTATAAATAGAGAGCCATTTCTTCATTCTAACTCACCCCTCTTCTTACTAAATCTCTCATACACTCTCATTCTCTTCTAACATATAGATCACTTGATCTAGAGAGTTGTTCTTCTTTCTTTCTATTTGTGATCCTCATATTGGTCCTTCTCTAAGGCTAGCACGAGCATTCTACAAGTCATCCAAGCAAGGGGTCCTTGATTGATTTGTCACTCCACAAGATTTCTGTAGCTAAGATCTTGTATTTGATATTTCACATATTTGTTGTGTAATAGTTGTGTTGGTTTGGTCCACCGTGTTACGGACTCGGTATCTAGCTTTGTACCGGAAAAAGTGTAAGCAACGCTGTGAAGGCTTCTCCGCCAAGTGAAGGAGTTTGTTGACATAGTGCTTGAACTCTCGAGTAGGTGACTCGGGAGTGGAGTAGGGCAAGGAAGGTGACCTTGTAGCCGAACCACTATAAATCGGTTGTGTCTTTTCTATCCCTTAACTTTATTTATTTGCTTGCATTATCATTAGATCTATACGTTCTCAACATCCATAATGATTTCACATAATATCGAATCTAAAGTTTTTGAAATCAACTTAAAATCGGGAAAACTATTCAACCCCCCCTTCTAGTTTTCCACAGCCATTTCTTCAATCTAATCCTTAGCACCCTTTTGTAAGAACATTAACATTAGCATTTCAAAAGCAAGACCCAAACTTGTTTGAAAGAAACACTAACCCATCATTGATCTCAAGAGTGTTTTAAAAATCAAGACCCAAACTTGTTTTAAAAATCAAGACTCCAAACTTGTGTATAAAACAAAAATCGAAAAAAGGGATCTCGGGTTATATTATTTACAAGCAAATTTCTTAAAGATCTACAAAGCCCATCTTTGATCTTTCAAACAAGGTGGTGCTCTAGTGGTGGTGGTCTTGCGCGTAGAGAGTAAGATGATGGGGTTGAATAATCCCTATGATGCTATTCTTTATTATGTTTTTGAGTTTGTGTTATTGGATTAAGATATTGATTTTAGTTTTCGGTTAAAAAAAAGAACCTGAACAATTTTTTTGATTTGTTTAAATTTGCAAAAGTTGAAAGATCAAAACTTGTTGGTGGGTCTTGATAATTTGTGGGTATCTAGAATGTTTGGGTGGTGATAGTTTTAGATTTTGTGGTTAGTGATGGATTTTAAAGATGATGATAAGTGTTTTGATTTGTAAGAAAATAGAAAAGGAATTGGGGTGGTGGTGAAGATAAAGATTGGAAAGAAAGGTATTTTGATATTGTGGATAATGGATTGTTGGTTGTGACAAAAAATGAAGGTTAATAATAAATGACGATTGGTGGTAGTGGATCCACATATGATTAAGGAAAAGACAAAAGAAGTGTGGGAAAAGACAAAAAATACCTCGACTTAACAGGCTTAACGCCCGTTACTTTCCTCGCCGCTAGTGAGGCGACCAACGCCAAAGAACGCTTTCAAGCAGCGTTTAGCTTAATGACCAACACGCAATTTTTTCGCGATCGTTGAATCGTAAACTTGATGGTCAACGTATATCACATGAACGAATGGTGTAGTTTACTCTTTTTTTAATTATATTTGGTTAAAACAATACGTAATCATAAAATATAAGTAGTATAGGGACGACCCGTCGTAGGCGTACACCTTGACGAGTGACGACTTTCTATGGGTGTTCACTTTTTGTGTAGTTTATAATTTGGGTAACTAATAAAAATGTCCTTGTAGTTTATTATTTTTGCACTCTTCCTCACTTTTAAACTTTAATTATAAAGAATGTAATTGTTGTACACATTTTGTAATAGATAATGTTCTTTTTTTTTTTTTTTCGTTTTTGGTAACCATTATTTCTGACCTTTTGACTAATTAATTCACGGGGTTTGAACCCATTATCACACAGACTCAAACCAGGTAAAGTCTTCCCTTTTTTCAGGAGGTTGACGTGACCACTTAAGGTTATTTGCACCTAGCAGGAATTGAACTTGAGACCTCACTAACACTCGTTTACATTTTTCGTTAATTATGATCAAAAGCCATTCGAAATGACTGATATACTCTCGTTTTCTTCCTCACTTTGATTTTCTTTTGAATTTTCAACTATTTTTAATTTTCATTAAGAACGCAAATCCATACTTAATGTTATACATTATTATTTTGCCTACCATTATTTTAGTTTACACAAGTAGAAAACGAATCAATTCTTCTCAGATCTACGGTGGTTGAAAAAAAAACACACAAATGCCATCAAGATAACATCACATCTAAGATCTCAATAGATGAAACCAAGGTTGTCAGGATCGGGATCCTACCTATGATCGTTTTCGGCTTTGCAAGATCGTAATTGTAGGATCGGATCGGGATCGTAAGATCCTATGAAAATGTATATATTTTTGTATAGGGGTTGTAGTTTTTTATTTCTATATAATATTTCATATAATAAACGAATCTAAATGGATGATAAAAGAAAAAGTTATATGTTCAAATCTTGTAGTAGAGATATATTAGATATATTGCAATACATACTTCAGCTAAAAGTTACTATATATGCAGTCACTTTTGCCAAGACCTACTGTTTTAATTTTTTATTATAGGTTTTTCGTGATAATATTTATTCAAAAAGATAAGGTTAATTTATTAGCACGTGATTTTGTAAATTTTTTTTTACAATATATAGATTAATGCAAAAAGATAAAAGGATTGTATCTCGAAAATGAAACTACATAATTTATAATAGAAGCAAAACAATTTTTTTCATTGATGACCAAATTAAATTAGAATATTATGATAATGTTACTGATTTTTTTTTTCTTGATGACCAAATAAATTAAATTAGAATGTTCATGCTTTTATATGTAACATAAAATAAAATATGAACAAAATTGGGTCAAGTATGTAGATAATATACTTAAAAAACAAGCTTTTGATATTTTACAAAGCACCAAATCATTTTTCATAATAAACCCAAAAAGTCACATCTAAACTATTTCTAAATAGTCCATAAAAACATAATGATTTTACACTCGTTAATCTTGCAAGAGACAATTAATTAACAGCACCAAAGTATTTTTTTTTTTGAAAAATTCTTAGTCGTTGGGATTAAAGACATGAGCTTATACTTAATAAGTTAATATACCTATACCACCACAAAAAAAAAGGCGATCCTATACGATCCGATCCGATCCTACGTGCGATCCTACGATCCTGCTGCGATCCTACCTGGATTGCGATCTTGTTAAGATCCCGATTGCTTTTGTAGATCAGAGATCGTCTGATCTCACGGCAGATCGTATCGCGATCCTACGCAGCAGCCATGATCGCGATTGACAACCTTGGATGAAACCACAATAACCCATAACTTTTTAAAAGTTTGAATTCAACTTCAAACATAAACCCTGGGCTATTCGTGAAAACAAGTAGCAATGAAGTTTTGGATCTATCCTCATATTGTATGCATAGACGGAACTTAGTAGGGACCAGGAGGGGTCGTGTGCCCCCTTCTCCCAAACAATTTAGCCACAACTATATTTTTAATCATACACTTTGTAGTAGTACGCAATATTAGTAGAAATGTTAAATGAAAATGTAAACCGGTCCTCCTAAAACAAATAAGTAATAGCTTTGCCCCTCCAATAAACTTGTCAAGTACTGTCTATAATTGTTCAACAAAAAGTACTGTCTATAATTGTATGTAAGATCAGTTAAAAGAAGGGCTAATAACATATTAAAGCACTATAGTTAAGGAAGAATGGCAGTTCTGCGTAACGAAATAAAAAAATAACTCTTTTAGACATTAATATTGACATTTTTGTCTTTTTTTTAAGTATTATGACCATTTTACCATTCGAAAAATATTTAAAAAAAAAAGAATTTCGAAAAAAAATTCAGAAAAATTTTTTAATCTAAAAAAAAAATAAAAAATCGCATGTCAGAAAAAAAAATTCTAAGAAAAATTATTTCAAAAAAAAATATGAATTTCGAAAAAAAAATCACAAATTTTTTTTATCTAAAAATAAAATAAAAAATCGCATGTCACAAAAAATAATTCTAAAAAAAATTATTTCAGAAAAAAAATTCATAAATTTTTTTTTTACGTTTTACTCCGTTTTTATAAATTTTTTTATATTACAAAAAGAAAATTTATATTACAAAAATCAAAATTTTTTCGCGTGTCACAAAAAAAATTCTAAAAAAACACATTTCAGAAAGAAAAAAATGAAAAAAAAAGTGTTTCGAAAAAAAAATTTGGAACAAAAATTTAAAAAAGTATTTCAAAAAATATTTTGGAAAAAAATTAGAAAAAAAATATTTCGAAAAAATCTCTAGAAATGGTAAAATGGTCATATACTTAAAGAGATACAAAATGTCAACATTAATGTCTAAAAAGAGTTATTTTAGTTAACACGCAGAACTGTCATTCTTGACAAGTATAGTGCTTTAAAAGGTTATTAAGCTAAAGTTAATACAAGTCTCTGATAGATATAATTATATCAGAGAGTCATCCTCAAGATGTTATTTAGAGTCTGAAGAAGAAAGACTCATCACAACCTGAGGCTGGACTCAGAGAGTGAAGATCAATAGCCAATATCAGGATGATGGAGTCAGTATGTGATGACAATAACATACTAATTCCCTTAAAGATCTTCTCATTCACTGGTATAATTTGAAGACTTAGTTGCCTCGGATAAGCAACTAAGATTCTGAAGCTAGGCGGGTAGATAAGTTAAAAGCACTTATCAAAAGTTAAGAAGTGCCATAGTTGTTAAAAAGTGCAAACAGTTGTCAACGTTGTTATATCAAAATTATGGTTGGAAGCATACTAGGTATAGAAGCTAAAGTACACATAATACTTTAGCTTATTGTAAGTTTACATGTATCTTTTACCCCATGAGCATCCATGGTATTCCTTGCCTATAAATAGATAATTGTAAAGAAGGAAAATGTATCTCTTATATTAAAAGTTTCTAACACTTTCAAGAGTTTCTTTCCTTCTCCAAAGTAGAACTAAGTCCCAAATTATAACCCTATTGGTGTTCATAGTTCTAACTTAAACATTTAACCTTGGTTTCGTGTTTAAGTTTAGTGAGAAAATCACGTACATAATTGTCATTCAATCCCAAGTGTTGTTCCAAGAAACACTTGGTTATAGTTCTTGGATAAATATCTAGTAACTCTTTACTTAAAAGTATTTATATCTTACATTAGTATTAAACATTGAACATAGTTAGATTAACTTTCTAGTTAAACTAATCTTGTATAAGGGAGCAACAAGTGGTATCATAGCGATTTGATTTATAAAACAAGTTTTATAAACCATTCAGAACGTTTTTAAAATTAAGATCCTACCATGGTTGAAAATTATGTACCGTAACTTGTTGATAAAAAAGGAGGAAGCTTTTCTGCTATTGCCCCCGAACTTGAAGTTGGTAAATTTTCTAAGTGGAAAAAGCGAATGCTTCTCTACTAAATAGGAATGGAACCTCACTACATAAAATGTATTAATCCATATGTCCCTAAGACCGCTGAAGGTTTACCCAAATTTGAAGCGCAATGGAATGTTGATGAGAGGAGGGTGGTCAATCATGACCAACGAGTATCATTATATCATGTCTAACAGATGATATAATAGATTGAGTCAATAACTGTAAAACAACTAAACAAACTTGGACTGACTTGGTTCACAACTATTAATGCCCCTTACATACCAAGGAAAACATGATCATAAATCTGAAACTTGAGTATAATACCTTCAGAGTCAAAGACTCTGTAAGTCTCTCTCAGAACTTCACCCGTTACAAAAACTTTGCTTAATGAGCTGACAAATGATGGTGTCACACTATCTAAACATGAGATTAATGTAGGTTTTGTTAACAGTCTCCTTGAGAAATGGCTAAGCTTCTCACAAGGGCTAAGAAATGCCAACTATATTCAAAACCTTGACCTTGATGACTTTAGCAAATCATATTTTCCATGTCATTACTCAACTATAAAGTCAAAACTATTTACTTTGAATATTTAAATAGTTACTTCAACGTATAATCGTTAGTTTAAATCCCGTAAACCGGAAAACAACATTTAATGTAAACCGGCACTAGACTAAATTTAGTCTATGTCAAATATATATCATATGACTTTTATAAGCATATTTTATAATTCTACATATTTAGTTTTACAAGTTTTAAGTAAAACGCGTACGTTTCGCATTATAGCTCATGCATGCATACGAATACCCAACCAACGCACCACCTTTGTAACTTATACATACTAAAATGTACATATTTTTTACTCTGAGATCTATTCTAACATTTCCAGAAGAAACCATTAAGTTTTATTTATACACATAATATAAGTTCAAAATTCAAATTTCCCTCCCTCCCCTTATCACCAAAACCGACCATAGGCCCAAATACTCAAAACCATGAGTCTAATGCACCAAAAACTAGTACAAGTATTCACATTTTCAACTAATAAGGCCAACTGTTGGAATCACTCCTAAACTATATTTCAAGTGTTTGTAATTTACTTGTAATAGGTTGCTTAATTAGGCTTTTATGTTAGTTTTAATGGCAAGGCTTATATAGAAAGCCCACAAGCCTTGCCCAATAAGAAGGAAGGGACTAGATGTGTTGCCCTAGCTCCCTTCCCCTATAAATAATGTTGTAAACTCCCATTTGGGAGTTGGTTGTTCACTTTGCAATATCACTATACGCATAACATTTCTCCATTTCATACGTGTGTGTTTGTTTAAGTGTTCATCCGATCACTTCTTACCTTATTTCTAACATATTGATGCTTGTGTTACAATATGGTGACCTAACAGTGGTATCATTCGCCATCTAGTTGGGTGAAAACACTTTTGTTTTTGAAGTTTTTTCTCTATACGCGTGGGTTTCGGGTATTAAACTTTCATACGCATAAAAGCTCACATTTTTACACTTTAAAACTCAAGATTCTTGTACTTTAAGGTTTATTTAATGTTAAAGTTTAAGTTTTTTGCATAAAGTTTCAAACTTTACGTGTGTAGAATCATTTTAGAGTTTGGTTTTGTTCGTGTAGTATTTTCTACGCATAAGGGTAAAAGTTATCTTGGATCATCAAGTTTTCAACTTTCTTGTTATTTTGGTGATATTGAAGCTTTTTCATCCAAAAAATCAGGTTTCTAAACATTTTTGAGCTTAAAAATCAGTTTTGGTAACGTTTGGTACTCTCTACGCATAAGGAAACCCTAGTTTTACTCGTAAGCTTCAAAGTCTACGCCTAAGCAGTTCTTACGCATAAGCTTTTCTTCATTTGATCTTCGTCTGGTTACATCGTGTTTCTTGCTTGGATAAGCCTGAAAACACTTCGACTTTGGATATCTTTTACACTGGTATAAGTGTAAAGGATTTTTTGGGCAAAACCCTAGTTTTACGAATAAGCAAGTCCTTACGCGTAGAATTCTTTTTGCCTAAGCTGTTAGGTCACAAGGTTTACCACACAAGCTTATAAGAAAGAGATAAGGCGATTGAACAAGTAAACCAAACACACACACACGTAAATGTTAGACCGGTTATGCGTAGGAGTATGTGAAAAGAAAACTAGAACAACCAACCCTCAAGTGAGGGTTATTACATAATATTTATAGGCAAGGAGCTAGGGCAACACTCCTACTCCTTCCCTTTCTCCTATGGGCTTGGGCCTAAGCTCATGGGCCTTCTACATAAGCTTAAGGCTAATAACAAACATAAAGGCCATAATAAGCTAACTATTACATATGTGTAACTAACACTTGAATAGGGTTTAGGAGTGATTCCAACATAAGCATTTTCTTACGCCTAAGCCTTGTCTTACGCATAAGCTAATCTTACGCATAAGGATTCTACTACTAAGCCTTTGGTTTACGCCTAATCTAAGTTTTTCCTCAAGTCTACGCGTAAGCTAATCCTACGCGTAAGTTCTCTTTTACGCGTAAGCTGGTTTTTTACGCATAAGGTGCTTTCACGCTAAGTGGTTTCTACGCATAAGATTACTTCATCAACAAAGTTTCATTCGACTACAAAGATCCATCATCAACACAAGTTTCAAGATGTCTCAACCACCATACTCTAGCTACTTTCCTCATGTGTATCCTCAACAACAACAACAACTCTATCAGCAATATCCTCCACCATCACCACAACAAATGCAACAATTTCAACAACAATTTCCTCAAGGAGCAATTCCACCACAAATAATTCAACCACCCCCTAGTCTACAAGTACAACCTTACACAAACTTTCAAAATCAGCATCCATCCAAGTATGCTATGAAGGAACCGTCTTGGTTTGCAAATATGTGTGAAGCTTTAAGGCCCAACAATCCATTCATGAAGCTGGATCACTTGATAGACCTCCAATGCTCACTCCCGGAAACTATGATCAATGGGTGATAAGGTTCTTTAGGTTTTGTGATCTAAAGAAGCCACATGGAAAGTTCTTGAAGAAGGTCATCCTTGAAGGTCCATTTCAGATGCCTTCTATCACTGTACCCGGAGATCCAAATGCTAATCCACCAAGAGATGATATCACCAACATTGTCGGTCTTGATCAAATTACTATTGACCAACTTCTACACTTAGAAGCAGATGAACTTGCAATGCAATATATCCTTTTGGGATTACCCAATCCGATACTTCGTAGTGTTGATGCTCATAAGACTACTAAAGCAATGTGGGAGCACATTCATCATCTAATGGAAGGCACATAACTCAATCAAGAAGACATGGAATCCAAAATCTACTTAGCATATGAACACTTCATGATTGAACCAGGGGAGACATTAGAGTCATATCATCATCGATTCTCAGACATCATCAATGACTTGGAAAAACATAACATCATTATGCCAAGAATTGCAGTCAACACTAAGTTCCTTAGTAGTTTTGGTCCTGATTGGGAAAAGTATGTTATTTTCATCCGTCAAGCGAAGAATCTTCATCATGCTACATACGGATTGTTGTATGACTATTTGAAGCCCCACCAAAAGGAAGTTGACAGAGAAAGGATCATCCGTGGAGCTCCTGTTTCACCTTCACTCCCAGATAATCAAACTCTAGCTTTGTGGGCTCAAGCATGTTATCCTCAATTTCCAACCTTACAAACTGTCTTTACAAATCTTCCACAACCATCTGCTCAAATTACACCATATGATCCATCACAGCAACAATCCCAAGAAACTCAATTGGTTCCATACAACAACAACAATGATCAAGCACTCTACATTGAATCTAATGAGGATGCAGAAGCTTTCGATGCATTACAACAAGGATTTGTCATGATTGCTAGAGCCTTCGGTCGATATTCTAACAAATCCAATAATCGCATTCGCACTTCATCCAACACAAGGAATCAAGCTGTTGTTAACAATGGACGTGTTGGAAGTTCAATCGGTAATGTTCGGCCGATGGGTAGTGGTCAAGGGTTTCATGGAAGGAATACATGGGTGCTCACAACAACGGGCTCAAGTGGTTGATCGGGAAATGCTCGACGGGGTTAATGGTCTTCGTTGTTATAAATGTAATGAGAAGGGTCATCTGGCTAATGCTTGCCCAAAGCCGAGGACAAGGAGGCCTTTATCACAAAGAGGCTTTACTCTTGGCTCTTAAGGAAGAAGCTGGTGGAACTCTTACCAACAAGGAACAGCTTCATGGCAAATGCATTCCCGATGATTGACATGGAGGACTTGCAGGCTAATGCATCAAGGATGTTAATGGTAAACATGCAAGAACACATATGTGACATAGGCCCGCTAGCGACACCGACGACTTGTCTCGGCAATCGGGATCAAACTACATTTATTTTCGATCCGATATTCCGCCAACATCCGTGATCCCACGAAGATCGAGCGTTCAACACTGCAGCCATCAACATCTCATTCGCCGATAATCAAATAGAGATCCCGTGAAGTTATATTTGACGATCAAGATGACCTTATGGTTAATATTGAGAATCAAGTTGACTATGTGGTTATATTTGAGGATCTAAATAATGATCATGTTGAGACTCACGTTGAACAAGCTGAACCTGTGTCTAATCGAGATCTTGAACACATGACCAACTTAATTACGACCTAAAAATCTCGAATGGAAAAGTGTCTTGACATCAATAAGAAACTACAGGATAAAAATGCACTGCTGACTAAGGATAATGAATGCTTTAAATTCCAACTCAACATTTTTCAAACTAAAGAGAAACGGAAAGGTTTTGAAGTCCATTTGCTAAATCATACCAAAATGAAAAATCTTTGGAAAAACAGATAAGTGATCTAGTTGCATCCAAAAATGCTTTGTTGTCTCATAGAACAACCGAATATGATCATAAACAACAACTTAACGCCTCACTCGGAAACTCAAAAAGCCAAGTCTGAAGTTGTCAACTTGTCAAAAACGCTTTTGTGAATACAAAAAGCATTCAAGGAAACAAATAGATGACTATCTTGAAGAAATTGTCGACTTACAAAACAAAATCAAAGAGTTTCAAATGTTGTTTATAAACATGGTGAGTCAATCACAACTATTCAAAAGTTTACTTTTAACCAAATCCAAACGGATATGGACCTAATCTTTGCGATTACAAACCAAAGTTTTCACATAGAGCATTCAAAACCAAATCAAGTTTACAAAGGTAACATAGAATTGATGATTCCATTATGAGTGTTGTTGAATATAATCGCATGGAGGAATTAGATGCGGAAGACGAGAGTCGGTCAAAATTGGAAAATATTGTTTATAACAAACCATTTAACTATTCAAAAGCCGTAACTTTCGGCACACAACAGATCATTCTAACACACCTGGTTATCACACCTACTCAGTCCTCAAATGAGTCCTCATCAATGCTGCACAAATTAATGGTCTTTACCTTCATTTAATGAAATAAATCCATTAGCCTAACAATGTCAAGTTCTAAATTATTTAATACTTTTATGTCTGACATTAAACTTTGGAACATGTTGAAGTTAATTTAAATCAAAAGTTGAACATTTTCAATCGCCATTTGGCGCAACAAAGAGATATTTTTTCGAAGGCTTTTACCACATGTCCAAATTTAACATGTGTGCAATATATTGGGAAAGGGATTTTCACAAGGAGCTTGGACTTATGAAAAGAGTTTTCACAAACTAAACAACGATTTCAAATACTAAACGTAAAAAGATAATGTTTCGAAATCATGTTGATCGACTCTTGGAAGATGTTATATGTGCTAATACCATAAATGTTGTGTTACTTCATTCTGTTGCATATGCATTCGATTATATTGCTGTTGATTTTGTTGATTCTGTTGAAACTGTTGAGAATAACGATAATGTGCAGCAAATCCAATCTTTGAAAATTGAAAATGAGCATTTAATCAACGAGCTTTCTAATGCAAAACGTCGTCTTCAATGGTGTCAAAAATATTGTCAAAATCGTGACTTGCTTTGCAAAACAAAATCAACCGCTTGCTCAAAATATGTTGATCCAAAAATAGAACATCCGATGATGAAAATCTGTTTTAAATTCAAAATATGAACAAGAAATTGCCAAATTAAAACAATATGGTGTCATATTTGATTTGCTCAAACAGACTCGTGAAAAAGCATCACAAGAACTTGATAATCATCTTGCTCACACTAAATATGTTATACATGTTAATGCTCAAATTCGCTCTGAAAATCAAGATTTGTTGCACACTATTGTTGAGTTGAAAGGAAAGCTAAGAAAGTATGATAAAGATAGGTTTAGTAACACTAATGTTCTTGCACCTGAAAAGCTTAAACTTGACTCTAGAACACTTACTGACAAACCACAAGATTCTAATGTGCTTCCTTCCACTGAACAGAGAATAGTTGCCTCTTTTCCCAACGCTAGCACTTCACATTTTAAGAGCACATCAAGGAAGAATAGGAAGTTGCGACGTAAGAAAAGAACAATAAAGACCTCTCAAGTAGAAGAACACCTTAGGACTTTGAATAAGACTCAAGTTGCACCCACTTTAGACATTGCGTTAGACAAATGTAATAGCCAAGTGATGTAACGAATGCTGAACCTTTAAGTACTTTGAATGTTATGTTTGAAGCATCTTTTGTTGGTTGTCGTAAAGTATTTTTTCCGTTGTCATGACAAATGTGTTGCTAATGCTATCTTATCTCGTAGTTTAAACAATAGAAAACGGAATACCTCTAGGCCCACTAATGCTTCTAAGTCTGTGTTAGGTAAACCGCCTTCTAGTGCTTATGCTTTAATCATTGATGTACCCATAGAACCCACTTCACCTCCTAGGAAGAACTTATCACCTAGTGCATTCACTAAGACCAAAGCTAAGACTAGTTGGAGATGGCCGAAATGGTTACATAATACACTTGGCTTTAAATGGATACCTAAAATCATAAACATGTTTGTTTCAACTATAATCGATCGAACCATCTAACTCTTCGGGTTCCACATTTACTTCTATTCCATATGTGTCACTGTGTAATGCAGGTGATACAGATCATCCTCGTTGTTGATAGCGATGTTCCCCGACATGACAAGCAATCTTAAATCTTATCAAACTTTGTCTCAAAGTTCATTGGCACCGCCGATTCGGGAATGATCACTTCGCAGCTATCTTGGGCTATGGAGATTACATCAATGGTAACATCGAAATAACCGTGAGTTTATTATGTGGAAGGTCTCGGTCACAATTTCTTTTCACGGTCAATTTTTGTTGGAGATTTGGAAGTTTCTTTTAGGGAGAAAACTTGTTTCATTCGTGATCTACAAGGAAACGATCTTATTTCTGGTCAACGCACATCATGTCTTTACACAATCTCAATGCAAGACATGATTGCTTCATCTCCCATCCGCTACTTCTAAGGCAACATCTACAAAATCCTGGCTATGGCACCGCCAAGATCTCACATCTAAATTCAAACCATAACCAACCTTGCACGCTTTCAAACTTGTTGGTCTCCTAAGATTTCGGTATTCTAAAGATCATCTATGCTCACCTTGTGAACAAGGGAAAAGCACTCGTGCTCACTTTCCTTCAAAGGTGGAACACGCCTCAGATGTATCATCTTCTTCACATGGATTTGTGGACCGATGCGTGTGTGCATCGATTAATAGCAAACGCTACATTTTGTAATTGTTGATGACTACTCAAGATGGACTTGGGTTTATTTCCTTCGAATTAAAGATCAAGCTCCACGATGATCATCACCTTTCACTAAAATTCAAGTTCAGCCCTAAACACGCTATCAAATCGTAACGCACAAAGGAACTGAATTTGTGAATCAAACTCTTCGTGCTTATTATGAGAAAGTGGGAATTGAGCATCAAACATCAATTGCACTAACACCGGAACAAAACGGAGTTGTTGAAAGATGAAACCGCACGCTAGTGGAAGCCGCAAGAACGATGTTGATTAATGAAAACTTCCAACATTTCTGTAGGTAGTCGCATCAACGCATGCTACACTCAAAACCGCTCAATGATTACTAAACGCCACAACAAAACACCTTATGAGCTTATCCACAACCACAAATCGAATCTCAAACACTTTCATGTATTTGGATCCCTTTGCTATCCAAATAATGATCGATGACTTGGAAAGCTCAAGGCTAAAGCTAACAATGGAGTCTTTATCGATACTGTGAAAATCTAAAGGATAACGGATCTAGAATCGCCGCATAAGGGAGATTATGGAAACGATTCATGCAAGATGATCTTACGAAATGGCTTCGAGCAAAATGACTTGGAACCGGACATAACCGTCTAAACTTCCCCAAACCCCATCATCATCACCGAACCAAGCTACAAAATTACCGACAAATGGAAAGACTATTTTCTCCTCTCGCTTAGTGATGATATTGATCAACGTTCGTGTATCTAATGTTTCCCACGCTTAACTCAATAATCCAATACCGATACACTCAAACAACAATCATCGTTGAAGATGTACCTCCAATTGATTCTACAACAACAAATTGAACAAACCGCATCCAATGACGCCTGAACCAACCGATGATCTTCTCAACCAAGAAGTACCTACACTTGCGATTATGATCCAAATGCTTCTTCAACCTTTTGCTATTGAAACTCGCCACTTCGATGTTGTGGAATCATCTACAAGCCATTTGAATCCTCCTAATCTACACAATGTATATCAACATCTACCCTCCACACATCGTTGACTAAAGACCATCCTCTTTGCAACATCATTGGAAACCCAAATCAACCAGTCGAACTAGACAACGCCTTCAGACCGACGTGAACATTGCATTTATGCACTTACCGCTTGTCAATATGAACCCAAAACATTAAAGAAGCAATGACTTAAGACAACCGATTGAATCCATGCAAGAAGAACTTAATCGCAAACGCCTTGAAGTATGGGAATTGGTTGAAAACCAACAGGAGTCTATGTTATTGGTCCAAATGGATTTGGAAAACAAGTTGATGTCAAGGTACCGTTATCATAAATAAGTCACGCCTGTGGCTAAGGGTTATAGACAAGAAGAAGGATTGACTACGAGAATCATTCGCACCGTTGCTAGACTTGAGGTCGCTCGATTTCGTGCATTCGCTCACATGAACATCACGGCCTTTCGATGGACGTCAAAACCGCTTAAATGGAACTGGAAACGGTATATGTTAGTCACCCAAAGGATTTGTTGATCCGAGTTCCCAATCACGCCTTCAAACTGCAAGGCTCTCTACGGTTCAAACAAGCCCCGCGTGGTATGATAAGTTATCATCATTTATTGCCAATAATTTCACTAAAGGATCGGTCGACCAACACTTTTCATTAATATCACGGAACACATTTTAATCGTTCAAATTTATGTGGATGACATCATTTTTGGGTCAACACATCTAAAGTACTCAAACGCTTTTTCAAAACTTATGAAAACATATTTTGAAATGTCAATGATGGGTGAACTTTACGCTCTTTCTAGACTGCAAGTTCATCAATCACCCCTGGTATTTTCCCAGTCACCAAATATGCCTTGAAAATTTAAACAAACATGGAATGCAAAGCTGTGATACCTATGCCACACCAATGTCACATACCAAGAAACCGATGTCGATTTACATGGAAATTGGTTGACCCTACCAAATACCGAGTATTATTGGGTCTCTCATGTATCTAAATGTACCAGTAGAGACCCGACATTGTCTTTGTTGTATATCTTTGCTCCCGTTATCGAAGACCAATCAAACTCACCTCTCTGAGGCTAAAAGAACCTCCGATACATCAAGGGAACCATTAATTGGGATCGGTATTCAAGGATTTGTTTTGAACTAATAGCTTTTTCGTGACGATCATGCAGGTTGCTTAGATTCTGGAAAGTAATCGTGTGCTCTACAATTTCTTGGTGATAAACCGGTGTCATGGCAATTGAAGAAGCGGATTGTACATCGCTGTCCTAACCGGCAGTAATATGTAGCCATGTCATGGTTGTGCTCAAGTCATTTGATGAGAACACAACTCAAAGACTATGGTTACGTATTTGACGTAATCCATGTACCGCGTTAATCGAAGTATTGCAATCTGCGGCAACTCCGCCCAACATTCAAGTCTAGCACATCGATCTTCATATCATTTCATTAAAGAGCATGTGGAAAAGTAATGTTGAATTATATTTTGTGGGTACCGATATCAATCGCGATCTTCTCACCAAAGCCTTAGCCTCGCTAGGTTTAATGAGTTGGTCCACCGGATTGGTATATGAGTTTGACTCGTGAGAACTGAATGAACTTTTGACACATTTTTAAAACCAGTCAAACACCAAAACATCTTTTGTAAATATTTTATCAAAAACAAAATACAAAAATATAAAATTTATAAAACACAAAAATATTCTTCTATCTAAATTTCTTTCAACATGGCAAGTACAAATTTTCCGTCAACACTTTACTCTTTCAAACATTTCATTATTTTCACAATAAGTGTTGAGGGGAGAATGTAAATATTTTATGTTTCATAAAACCTTGTACTTGCATGTTACCCAGTATTGGTTGTATCTGTGATAATGGTGGATACGCTTGTTTCTTGACACCTCGACCCAAAGTCGAAAAATTTCTATTTTAAAGTCGAGGGAGTGTCGCCATGTTTCTTCCAAACTTACACTTCATACTTAACAAAATAGAATAGATGATGATAGCTTAAACTTCTATTTTTACAAACCTCACCTAATTTCTTTACTTCATTTATTTCATACAATTAATACCACAACCACCTTTATCCACGCCTATAATCAAATCCTCAAAATCGTGCTATAATCTTCGTATTTGTAAGTGTTAAAAGCTTCTTTGATTGATTACAAACGTTGGTTTTAAACCATTCATTCAATCCAACGGTTAGATTTTAAACAAATGATGATTTTGTGTTCTACGCGTATGCGTATGAACATGAAATCACCATTGGGTGTTTTGGATGAAAAAGGTTGCGTCAATGGGATTAAAACCATGTTTTATAAACACTATCATCAAAAATATCAACCCAAAAATTGTTTTTTTTTCTTTTCATTATCGTGACTTACTGTTTATGCGTGGGTTTTGGGTATTTTCTATTGAGCATGATTCAGGACTATTAGAGGCTTGTAATGTGTTTGAAATGTGTTTAATTAACCAACTTCACCCTTGGATC